>JAZKJV010000293.1:287221-949853 GCA_037367405.1 Ottelia alismoides
TAGGCCTCAAAATTGGCCATTAGATCTCGAAATAGCGAGTTGAAGTTGATTTGCAAATCACGAACCATGTGCTCCGTCTCCTTGAAGGAGGCGTCGACGGTGGAGATGGTTCGTCGTGTCTGTTCGGATGAACGTTGATGTCGATGCGGACGCCGGGACGGATCGTTAGATCGTGAAGACGATCTAAATGCCATGCTCTGATACCAAATGATGCAAACGGAAATCGCGCGGCGTCGTTAATAAAATAATAATATAATTTTGGTGGATTTTTGGTAGAAGAGAGAGAGGGGTTGAGAAGAGAAATTCTCGTCGGTAACGAGGGACGGAAGAAGAAGAACCGCGGAGATCGCGTGGAGGGAGAAGGGAGAGAGAGAGGGATAAAATGAGATAAACTCAAATTTCAATTCATGACTCACCCCCTAAAACAACGGGCTACCCTCTCTTTATATAGGAGAGAGAGTTTACAAAAATAGTAAATACTCAAATTACAACTAATTTAATCCTAATTGACCTCTAACTAACTTAATTGGACTCTAACTTATTTAATTGACCAAAATTGCAATTAAACTCTACGAAATAAACGTTGAGATCACAAGCGATCTCAATTATTTAATTAGACCAATAAGACCGCTAAAAACGTAAATAAAATTGATAATTACTTAATTAAATAAATGTGGCCCCATAATTTGGGGTCACGCTGCATCAGTAAGTTGAATATTTTTACATATATTGGTGTGTTATCCATATCGAGATATTTTATTTTGTCCTTTATTTTTAGCCTTCTTATTACTTATAAGAGTAACCCGATTAAAGCACGCATAAATTAGTTTGCGGTACATGAGATCGGTTATGTTGCAAAGATTGCAAAGCATGTCCCGAATTTTGACGAAATTTCGGCAAAATTTCTGCAAAATTTCGGTTTCGACACCCTATCGAAACCGAAATCGAAATATCGATATATACCCTTCCTTCAAAAACATAGGCCGATTTTGGTCGAAATTGGCGAAATTTCGTCGAAATATCGAAATTGTTTCATTTTTTTCACCGTCTCGAAACGAAATCGAATTTGAGATCTAAAATCTTGCTGCAAAGTAATCCAAGGAGAGAGCCTGACATCTCAATATCACTTGTTAATCATGGATGTATAAGTAAAATGGTTGGTAAACAAAAGGATGGTTCCCACGATCATTAAAAGTAGATGACGAAATCTTCAATTGAAGCAATCGAGCTTCTAGGAGAAGGTTCTAGAAGACTTATCTTGGGATTATAACGAAAGTGCGGACGAGATGTGGGAGACAATAGCATCTTATATGCGAAGGATAGCCAAAGAGATGCTAAGTGAGTCTAATGGAGGAGTTCCAAGCCAAAAGGAGTTAAGGGGTGCAAGAGAAGCTTAAAATTTAAAAAAACTTGCTTTAAAGCTATGTATAAGAATAGAACAGAGGAAACTATTACAAACTATAAAATAATGAAGAAAGAAGCAAAGAAGTTTGTAAGTGAAGCTAAGTTAAAAGTTTATAAAGTTTTGTACAAAATTCTTGACTCTAAGGAGGGATAAAAGGATATTTTCAGATTGGCTAAAGCAAGAGAAAGAAATATCGAAGATCTTTCTCGAGTGAGATGCATTAAGGATGAGGTAGGATGTGTAATTGTTACTCAAAAGGATACAGAGACTAGATGGAAACAATATTTCCATAAGCTTTCCATTGGTGAAGGGAATAAGGAGATCACTTTGGGAGATCTAGCTAGCAATGAAAGTTATATGAATCGTGTAAGTTATAGACGATACAAAGGAAGTAAGTATATGGATGATTTGAAGGTTATAAAATCCGAGATAGGTGTAGGACTGAATGACATTCCTATAGAAGTATGGAGAGTTCTAATCGAACTTGGTTTGGCTTGGCTCTCAAATTTTATTCAATCTTATTTAACGAAGCAAGAAAGTACGTGAAGAATGGTTGGAAAGCATCATCGTGCCTTTGTATAAGAATAAATAATACATTCAAAATTGTTCGAATTACAAAGGTATCAAACTGATGAGTCATACTATGAAAATTTAAAAATGTGTCATTAGAAGAAGGTTAAGACAAGCTTTTAAAGTAATAGAAAACCAGTTCAAAAGCTATCCACTTATTGAGGAGATTAATGACGATTTGTAGGGCTAAAAAGTAGAATCTCCATATATATTTTTTATTGATATGGAGAAGGCTTATGATTCAGTCCCACGAAAGGTATTGCGGAGAGTTTTAGAGAAGAGACAAGTATCCATCATATACGTTAACCTTATGAATGATATATACGACGGGGCTTTATCTTGTGATTATGGATGAGTTGACTAGTCACGTTCAAGATGAGATACCTTGGTGTATGTTGTTCGTCGATGATATTGTGTCGATTGATGAGACTAGAGATGGAGTTGATGAGTAGTTTTGAGGTTTGGAGACATGCCTTAGAGACTGAAGAATTTTGTATAACCAGGGCTAAGATTGAATATATAGAGTGCACATTTGGTGGAAGCAATGGTGAATGAATCGAGGTGAAGATCGGATACGATAACATTTGGAAGAAAGATTCTTTTAGGTACTTGGGATCTATTTTGCAACATGACGGGAAAATCGATTTAGATGTTACCCATAGAATAAATGCATGTTGTCTAAAGTGGAGAGGAACCTCTACTATTCTATGCGATAAGAAAATTTGTTTGAAAATCAAACAAAAATATTACAAAGCAATTGCGAGACCTGCTATGCACAATGGATCTGAATGTTTTGGTATGTGAACCATATACATGTAGGGACGAGCATCGGTCCGAGCCCAACCCCGCCCAACCCGAACTCGGTTTTTATTATCGGGCCATTAAACCGGGCCCAAGCCTATACAAATACTAGAATCGGGACCCGAGCCCGAGCCTGACCCGCAAGGACACGGGTCGGGTCCAGTCGGCCCGATGAAAAGTACTAAGCCTTCTCCCACTATAAGTAGGGTCGGCTACATGGATTCTTGCTCAAATCCATGTTGAAATATATCGGGTCCAGTCGGCCCGATATATTTTAAAAATTACCGGTCCATTTATGTTTGCCTAGCCCATTTATTTAATTTTAAAATTATAAATATGGTTATTATCAATCCAAATCGGATCATCCAACTAAGAAGATTGTTATGGATAAAATGTAATAACATGCAAATATATTATTATATCCAACAAGTTTTTGTGGTTTAATGGTACACAAAACATTGTTTTAACATTGAGATATGGGCTAAATGCATCAAAAATATATACATGGAAAACAACTTGGATTGAATTATGAGTCTCCTATTGATTCCTTATACTTGAGAAAACAACTTAGCTTTAAAATTGATGTTTAAAATCGATATTCAGCTAAGAAAAAATTATAGAGAATGCAACCATACATTGACCGGAGGTGACGAGGGAGGCACAAAAGGATGTGGGTGGGTGGGCTGTGCTTCACGGTTAGCAGGAGCGATGCTAGGGCTATGTCGGCAGGGCCTCGAGGCCATCAACTCCTGAGGATAGGGTGGGGGTGGGTGGCGCCGTGCGAAGGACGTGAGGATGAGGAGGGTCGAGGATGGGGGTAGGCCGTGGGCGGCACGATGACGACTCAAGGACAAGGCCTTAAATGCCGGATTTCGGTTTCGTTTCAGAGACTGACCGAAACGAAATTTCGGTCGAAATTCGACCGAAATTTCGGTCTGTTTTTAAACTAGGTCCCCCAAATTTCGATCGACATCGACCATTTCGGTTGAATTTCGGTCACCCACGAAACCGAAATTCGACCGAAAGTCGGTCGAATTTCACCGAAATTTAAGGCCATGCTCAAGGAGGGGAAGGGAATAAAGGGGAGAGGGCGTGATACTATCACCTATCAAGGTATGCGGGGTTGGGGACCCGGGGTAAGGGCCCCTGCTAGTGGCTATTGGGCACGCAAACCCCTTAGGGTTTAGATCAGGTCGGGTTCGGGCCCCTATTCGAGCCGCCAATTGGGCCTAGAATCGGGCCGGCCCCACGGGCCTTGGGCTTGGGCTCGAGCGAGCCCGAACCTGGCCGGAAAAGAGAATTGACCCAAAAACAAGGCCCATGCCCACTCATTTATGTTGCAGGCTTGGGCTGGGGCTAGGCTTTTTCAGACTGGACACCGGGTTGGGTCGGACAAGCCCGATAATTTGCTCATCCCTAGACATGTGCAGAGAATGAAAGTGGCAGAAATAAAAATGCTAAGGTGTATGTCTGGTCATACACGAAAAGATTGGTTTCGGAATGATGCGATTAGAAGGATAGTTGGTATAGCTCCAAAAAAGGATAAGATGAGAGAAAACCACTTAAGAAAGTTTGGATTTACAAAGCAGGTCGGTTGATGCACCGGTTGGAAGATGCAAGATTTGAGATGTTGAACTGATTAAGAGAGGACGAGGAAGGCATTAGAAGTGTTGGAATGAGACTATCCAAATGGATCTTAGTTATTCGGATCTAAGCCCAAGAATGAACTAAGATAGATCTTTAATGGAGGTAAAGAATCCATATAGCTGACCCTACTTATTGTGGGAAAAGGCTTTGTGATTGTTTTTTACTTTTAGTCATGTCAAGTGGTTTATTATGTTTTCAGTGCTTTGTATTTATGGTTTTAATGTTTTACTGTATATAAGAAACCCTATCCCATGAATACTATTATATCATTCTATCCCAAATTTTCTCTCACATGGTATCAGAGTGACGATCATAGACCAGAGCTCTAGGCCTCCTGCCTTAGCCTTACTCTTCCGCCGTACCCCCCACCACGAATGCTGAAAAGAAGACAAACTCCATCGCCTGGAGTTTCTTGGAGAAACCTATGAAGCACCACCATATCCTTGGAAGCAACAATAATAACAACAAAGCCTTTTCACACATTAAGTAGGGTCGGCTGCATGTATTCTTTGCCTCCATTCAGATCTCTCTTGGGCCATTCTCAAGCATAAATCCAAATAACTAAGATTCCTTCGGATAGTCTCATTCCAACACTTCTTGGACCTTCCTCGTCCTCTCCTAGCCGGCTCAACATCCCACATCTCGCATCTTATACTGGCGCATCAGCCGACCTCCTTTACAAGTGGTCAAACCATCTTAAGTGATTTTATCTCATCTCATCTTCTATTGGAGTGACACAAACTTTCCTTATAATCGCATCATTTCGAATTTGGATCCACCTTAGCATTTTCGTGTATGGCCACACACCCACCTTATCATATTCATTTCTGCTACTGTCATTTTCTACACATGTCCGATTCACATGCCAACATTCAGATCCATAGAGCATAATAGGTCTCACGGTTGCTTTGTAATACTTTCCGTGATTTTCAAAGGAATTTTCTTATCAAAAGAACAATAGAGGCTCCTCTCCACTTTATCCAATCAACATTTATTCCACGAGTATCATCTCCATCGATTTCCCCATCATGTTTATAAAATGGATCCCAAGTATCCAAAAGAATCTTTCTTCTGAATGATATTATCTCCAATCTTCACCTCGATTCCTTCACCACTACTTTCATCAAATGCGCATTCCATATATTCAGTTTGAGCCCTACTTATACGGATTCCTTTAGTCCCCAAGGTATGTCTCCAAACCTCAAGCTTCACACTTACTCCATCTTTAGTCTCATTAATCAACGCAATATCATCGACAAACAACATACACCAATGTATTTCATCCTCAATGTGACTGGTCAACTCGTCCATAATTAAAGTAAAAAGAAATAGACTCAAAGTTGAACCCTGGTGCAGATTGATGCTGATGTCAAAATAGTCAGTCTTCCCAGATTGGACCTACACAAGATGAAGCCTCATCATTCATATACTTTATAAGGGTAATTTATAGGACATGAACTTTCTCTTCTAAAAAACTCTCCACAAAATCTATCGTGGAGTTGAATGATAAGCCTTCTCTAAATAACTAAAAATCACATAGAGGTTCTTCCTCTTAGATCTATATATCTCCATTGTTCTCAACAAGTGAATGGCTTCGATAGTTGAACGACATGATATGAATCCGAATTGATTTTCTGTTACTTCGGAAACTTATCTCAATCTTCTTTCGATCACACGTTCCTAAATTCTTATTGTGTGACCCATCGATTTGATACCTCTGTAATTCAAACAACTTTGAATGTCTCTTTTCTTCTCTTAAAGATGCACCACGATGCTTCTCCATTCTTCATGCATTTTCTATCTTCTCCAAATAACATTGAATAAATTTGTGAGCCAAGTCAAAACATGTTCATCTATAACTCTCACTACCTCTGTAGGAATGTCATTAGGTCCTACCAAGGGTTTAAATATCGATGTTGGCTTCCATATTGACACCATGTCGATATGGTATTTTGGTGAAATTTCACCCATATCGACAACATTTGTGAAGGAATGACCTGCAAAGACCCCTATATCGCCATATCGTTCGATATTTCAATCCTATGTCAAAACTGAAATATCAGCAAAATTTCACCGATATTTCACGAAATTTGAAACCTTGGGTACTAAACTTTTCCCCAGGTTTCATAACCTTCCAAGTCTCCTCTACTTCCTTCCTTTGTATCCGTCTATAGCTTGCACGATTCAAGTACTTTTCACTACTAGTTAGATTTCCCAAAGTGATCTCTTGATTTCCTTCCCCAATGGAAAGCTTATGGAAATACTACATCCATCTACTCTTTATATCCTTCTGAGTAAGCACACTAATGAAATGCAACAATGCAAGAAAATACCTTTGTTTGACCTTCTCTAGAGGTGAAAGGAACCACCCTTTGGATGACCATTAGTCAACATAGAATAAGATGTTAGTCATATACCTCTTCGTCCGTGCGATCCATGTATTTGAGAAGTCAAATGAATCTCCAATTTACCAAATCCAAATCATAGGTTTTAAAAAAATCAACCTTTCATAACAAACCTTACCTATGTCTTTTCTTCCTATCTGCCACCATCTCAGATGGCAGAACCATATTGTCCATCTCGAGCGTGCCTAGCACATTGGCAACATGTCGAGGGTTAATGAATTTCCGCAATAATTTATGAAGTCTATATGGTAGAAGATTTCTCAAGATCAAATAATTTGTATTAGAAAACACAATTAGCTTGAAACCCTCCACATTATATGTCACACATTTTTTTAGTAGTAGAAGATAAGGGTCGTGTTGATTTTCCACAACGAGTTAGCTACATTTAAGTCCTCAATCATCTCTATTACATATGAGCTCACCGCATCTTAAAAGGAAAACCATCCAGACCAAATATACATCGGTACCAGGTCCTCGACAGCATCCTGCATCTTTAGCTCCCCAAAACCATGTATAAGCCCAACTGCATGCTCTATAGTCAACCTTCCAACCAGACATCCAGACCAGTACCTACCGAAATCCCTCTCCATTTGACCGAACCAACTCAATGTCGTTGAATTCTCACTTTGAATTATACGACATTGATTGACTTCATGTCATCACTTTTCGAGACCATTTCGTCTGACATAAATTGCATTGATAATAGTTTTCTAACCAGCTTTTCCATTCATTTATTATAGACTTATTAATATTAACTTGCTTATGTTTTGATTTAGAATCACATATTCCCTGTGTCTCATGATGTGGTCCTGTGTCACTCTCCTTGTCTCCTTGTATCCCAGCACCTCAATGGAATGGATATGGTTCCTTTGTTGCTTACTATTAGCCACAACGTGGATGAGAGTCATGCTCGCTTTGACCTCCTTCAAGCAAACATTCTTAGATCGCTGCATCCACTCCACTTCCTATTCTTCGTTGGTCTTCCAGCACCATATCTTGTTGAGATTTTCTCTCCAGCTCGTCACCTCTAAGAGCATTGGTGTCTCCTCAAAAAAAAAAGAGCATTGGTGTCCACATAATCGAGCCTGTCAAGCACCTCTCTTCCTAGCTTTCCTTTGCACTTTTTGTACCTCGACATGTTTCATGTAATCTTGGAGTTCTCACTTGACACAATAACTTGGTGGCAAATATGAAAGGTGGCAGAGTTTTCAACGATGCAGATGAGCATAACTTTGACACCACTTATCCAAATCCAACAACCAAGACCTTTTAAACCTGAATAAGTGAAGGAGCATAAGCCCTCACCTGACTCCATGATCGTCAGTGTATTTTATCGATCAGACCATGGGGAAGCTCGTACGGCAGTCATTTGTAACCGCTGTAGGCTATAGCATCTTAATAGAAACAAGAAACCTGTCAAGATGTAATGTAGGGGACGGATTCCTCCAAGTATATTATAAATTTGATGCATCCGGTACCTCCAATTCGAGCTCACAAATCCAAGTGTAAAAATCCACCTATCCCTGATCTTTTTTTTCTGAATGAGAATGGGGTAGTCTCCCAAGCTGGGACCCACCTCAGTGTGTATGTATATATATTATAATAAAATAAATGTCACTGTTTGAAGTTGAACTCATGACCTTCAACAACTCACATCAAACCTCTAACCAACTACTCCACCACAAGTTGTTATCTATACCTGATCTTGGTCCTTGAAAAAGGTTCTTTGCCCAGAGGGTGACATTAAAACCACACTCGGTACTGGTGAACTGTGGGGAAACCTGATCTAGCTCCAAGAAACAATAACATTTAGGTTGATTTCTGTCCGAGTGTTGGATAAAGGTCGAAGGCAATGGAGGGGAGTGGGTTGGCAGACACAAAGGGAGGGAAACAGGAGGCAGAAGGACGATGTGTTGGCGGCAGATAAGGTGTTGGCGGCTGGGCAAAGGATGATAGAACGAGGCATGGACCTCAACCGATCACCAGATGGCGACTCTCAGGCCTCTGTCAACAGAAGGTGTTACGGTTTTGAGTGGAGGTTGTGCAGATATTGCAGCTGTTTTAAAGTAGAGGAACAGCCATGACTCGGTTCTTTGAATCATCAAAAGAAACATGTATTTGTTTTCTCTTTTTGCATGCAGGGCATCCCTGTTGGGATCAATAATTTTTGAAACTTTATCGTGCAGGCTGAACTTGGGAGACCGAGTCAACTCCAACCAAACAAAGGAAAAGTAGCTATATATGTCGACTGTAGCTCCACTGCTGGACCGGTTTTTGAGGTTGGCCTATTATCTTTCGCTCTCTTCTCTTTCTTTACACAAGATTTCCTAGTTTTGAGTAATAATGTACATTTTATCTTTACAAATGGGCTCTTGGTGAATTACTGACGGGGCTAGCTAGTTAAGCTTTCCGTAACATGCATTATTTCGTTATATGGATTACTACTGACCTTTTTTTGGTAGTTGTTTCATGCAATCCAGGGAATTAGATTCAGTTCCTATTATATTGTGTTTTCGTCTGTCATCACATGCTACTTTTCAACTTATACTGGCATTCTTCCAAAGGCCCATGAACCTTGTCACGCTCAATGACACTCTACTGCATGTGAAGTGTCATGTCAATGGAATATTATAATGGTTTTGTGGTCCAAGTAACTTGGATGTCTTAGAATGGCATATCTCAGTGAATGGCCCCAATTTTTTTAAACCTATATTTGTTAGCGTAAACTGTCACCTAAATGAAATATTAACTCAATGGAGGAAGGAAGCATTGATTAGGTCCCAGTAACTTGGATGTCTTAGAATGGCATATCTCAGTGAATGGCCCCAAATATTTTTTCTTCGAAACGTTCTCATTTTTTTCACATAATTCTTGATACAATCTTAAATTCTGAATATAATCTCAGTTTATGCACCGCAAATTGGTTTACATGAAAGGACTAAACACGTTTTTTGGGAGGATCTAGATAAGATTTTACAAGGAATCTCACAAAGAGAGATGATTTGCATAGGTGGAGATCTTAATGGACATGTGGCAACAGATGCTTCAGGGTATGCTAGTGTTCATGGAGAACACGGTTTTGGGGATAGAAATGAAGAGGGAAAAGTCATCCTGGATTTTGTAACAGCATATGATCTTTTCATAGCAAACACTCTCTTCAAGAAGAGGGAGGAGCATTTAATTACTTATAAGAGTGGGCCAACGAGAACACAGATAGATTACTTTGCGTTGAGGAGAAGAGACCGGTTATGTTGTAAAGACTGCAAAGTAATCCCAGGAGAGAGTTTGACAACCCAACATCGCTTGTTAGTCTTGGATGTACAAATAAAAGGGCTGGTAAAGAAAAGAAGGGTTCCTAAGATCACTAGAACTAGATGGTGGAATCTTCCACTGAAGCAATCGAGCTTCAGGGAGAAGGTTTTAGAAGATTTATCTTGGGATTGTAGTGGAAGTGCAAACGAGATGTGGGAGGCAGTAGCATCTTGTATCTGAAAGGTAGCCAAAGAGATGCTAGGTGAGTCAAAGGGAGGAGCCCCAGGTCAAAAGGAGGCTTGGTGGTGGAGTGAAGGGGTGCAAGAGAAGCTAAAAATTAAAAGAGCATGCTTTAAAGCTATGTCTAAGGATAAAACAGAGGAAACTGTCACAAACTACAAAATAGCAAAGAAGGAAGCAAAGAAAGCTGTAAGCGAGGCTAAATCGAAAGCTTAAGAAAGTTCTGTATAAAAATCTCGACTCCAAAGAGGGCCAAAAGGATATATTCAGGTTGGCCAAAGCAAGAGAAAGAAAGACCAAAGACCTTTCTCAAGTGAGATGCATTAAGGACGGGGAAGGTCACGTGCTTGTTACTCAGAAGGATATAGAGACTAGATGGGAGCAATACTTCCATAAACTTTTCATTGGGGAAGGAAATAGAGAGATCACTTTGGGTGATCTAGCTAGTAGTGAAAGTTACTTGAATCGTGCAAGCTATAGACGGATACAAAGAAAGGAAGTAGAGGAGGCTTGGAAGGTTATGAGACCTGGGAAAGGTGTAGGACCGGATGACATCCCTGTAGAAGTATGGAAAGTTTTAGGTGAGCGTGGTTGACTTGGCTTACGAATCTATTCAATGTTATTTGGCGAAGCAAGAAAATGCATGAAGATTAGAGGAGGAGTATCGTGGTGCCTCTTTATAAGAATAAAGGAGACATTCAAAATTGTTCAAATTATAGAGGTATCAAACTGATGAGTCACACTATGAAAATTTGGGAGCGTGTGATCGAGAGAAGGTTGAGGCAAGTTTCTAACGTCATAGAAAACCAATTCGGGTTCATGCCAGGTCGCTCAACTATTGAAGCCATCCATTTGCTGAGGAGAACAATGGAGATTTATAGAGCTAAAAGGAAGAACCTCCATATGATCTTTATTGATTTGGATAAGGCTTATGATTTTGTCCCACGAAAGATATTGTGGAGAGTTTTGGAGAAGAGACAAGTGCCTGTCCTATACATTACCCTCATAAAGGACATGTATGATAGGGCTTTATCTTGTGTAAGGACCCCGTCTGCGAAGACTGGCTATTTTGACATCAACATTGGTTTACATCAAGGTTCAGCTTTGAGTCCATTTTTTTACTTTGATTATGGACGAGTTGACAAGTCACATTCAGGACGAGTTACCTTGGTGTATGTTATTTGCTGATGATATTGTGTTGATTGACGAGACTAGAGATGGAGTAAATGAGAAGCTTGAGGTCTGGAGACATGAGTTGGAGAGTAAAGGATTTCGTATAAGTAGGGCTAAGACAGAATATATGGAGTGCACCTTTGATGGAAGCAATGATCAAGGAATTGAGGTGAAGATTGGTGATGATAACATTCGGAAGAGAGATTCTTTTAGATATCTGGGATCTATTTTGCAACATGATGGAGAAATTGATGGAGATGTTACTAATAGAATAAATGCAGGTTGGCTAAAGTGGAGAGGAGCCTCTGCTGTTCTCCGTGATAAGAAAATTCCTTTAAAAATTAAAGGAAAGTTTTACAAAGCAGCCGCGAGATCTACTATGCTCTATGGATATGAATGTTGGCCTGTGAACCATAGACATGTGCAGAGAATGGCTGTAGCAGAAATGAAAATGCTAAGGTGGATGTGTGGACACACACGTAAAGATCGGATTCGGAATGATGCAATCAGAAAGAAAGTTGGTGTTGCTCTAATCGAGGATAAGATGCGAGAAAACCGCTTAAGATGGTTTGGTCATTTGCAAAGAAGATCAACTGATGCACCAATTAGGAGATGCGAGTGTTGGGATGTTGAGCCGGCTAAGAGAGGACGGGGACGGCCCGAGAAGTGTTAGAAAGAGACCATACGAAGGGATCTTTGTTTTGTGGATATAAGTCCGGGATTGACCCAAGATAGATCTGAATGGAGGCGAAGAATCCATGTAGCCGACCCTACTTAATTGTGGGAAAAGGCTTTGTTGTTGTTGTTGTTGTAATTCTTGATACAATCTCGTATTATTTCATCCTCTTGGAGACCCGCGGAAATGTTTGTTGGTTGTGCGAGCCAGAATGAATGATGGCTTTGAGTTGTACCAAGTTTGAAACGAAGTGGATTTATTTTTTGTCCCATAGTAGCAACTATCACCTAAATGAAATATTAACTCAATGGAGGAAGGAAGCATTGAAAGTAATCACACTCTAATACCTAACTGAAATTCTAAAAGAGTCAGATATTTTAAAGTGTGGATTTTTACACTTGTACCCTTCCTAGCTTTTTTCTATAATACATATGCCCCTAACTCTCTTGCAATTACATTTATAACCCTATACTATTACAAATTTCACAGTATTGCCCTTATATTAGTGTAATATAGGGGAACAATGGTAATAACCAGTGTTCACGAAAGTGGCCCGTGCGGCCGCATATGCGTATGTAGTGCCCTCAGCGCACCGCTTTCATGAAGCCCCCCATTATGCGCCCTGTGCGCTTATGCGGGTCGCATATGCAGGCTGTGCGACCGTATATACGGTCTGTGCGTCCGCATACACTTTTTTTTAATTTATTTTTTTAATTTATGCCATGTTTTTATTGTTATTTGTGCTACGTTTTCCTTGCTTTTGCATATATGCCAACCAAGCATTCCATGACCATTTAAATCCATCGTCAAAGTAGTTGTACTGCGAGATTGGAGTAAATACGCAAGGAAGAAAAAGAATAATGTACCAATAATTTAGTAAACTAGTTTAGTCAACTAATAGTTATTATGAATGCAATATACTATATGTAAAGTTTGGTACTTTTGATGGAGGATCAGTTATAAATATAACGATAGAGATAAATGACATTACATTCAACAATAGAGGCATTTAGTGTGCTAACTTTTCTATTTTGTTGATTGTTGTCACTTATTTTGTGTGTTAACCGTTCTATTGAAGTATTGATATTTGATTGATAGAGATTGTTTTGAACTCTATATGAAAGTTATTGTTCTTAGATCTTCTGTTGGACCACAATTATACATAAATTTTGTTCTATTGCAGTCAAACTTTTGTATGTATTTATTAATTTTTAAATAAAAAATTAGGAAACCGCGCAGAACCGCATATGCCCTCGCATACCGCTTAAGCGCTATTCAGTGACCTGTTCGAACACATACGCATACCGCTTTCCTAAACCTTGGTAATAACAAAAGGACACTACTGTGAATTTTATAAAAAATTGGAGTACAAGTGTAATTGCAAAAAATAGGGTTGCAAAAAATAGGGCCTATGTGTTATTGAAAAAACTCAGAAGGCTAAAAATGCAAATGTTCTCTAAAGTAATGACTAATTTACGAAGTTCTACTTCTTGAACTTAAAACCCAAGGTCTAATTTATAAAGAACTCCCTGAATTTTGTATGCGATCTTCGAACTTCATAAGTTCCAACGTGGTTCCTGAACTTGAATTTAATTTAAATGTTGACCCTCTTTTCCCGTTGATAGAGCCACACCATCTTTCATTAAAACCATATTGCCATGAGTTTGTGAAGTTTCTTCTGCTTTCATCTTAACGTAACAATGGCCCCCCAAGTTCCAATTTCCGATCACCTGCTATGCATCGAAACCTCCTTATTCCCCACCATCAACCCCAACAACTTCTTTGCTAGAAAAGTGTCTAATAAATGGATTGTCAAGATCGAGATTAGGTCAGGGATCATCTTGGACTTGTTACTGTTTGGGAACACTCCAAGTTGTTTGCTCAGGGTTCTTTAGGTCTGTTATTTAAATACACGGAGGGTAAAATTTCTTGACAAGAATGCATAAGTTGTATACATTTTTTTCTCGCCTTTTTTAAGGGAACAGCTACATGAAAGTCTGTCATGAGTGTGATGGACATTTGGCGGCACATATCCTCTTATCTCTTATTTATATTTAAGTCATATCCGTCCAATATTGCCTTGCATTTTCAAGGATACGATTTTTGCATTCAATGCTGACAATTATGCATCTTTGATTTGAATATCCTTTTGTACTCGTCATTACCCAATTACTGGAATCTGGAATCTCTATCTGCTTATTAGTATTCTATTTCAAGGATGGAAAAGGCTTAGGATTTCATGAAGTCCCCACTATGTTCATGATCTAGGAACGGGTTGGACCATGTTTGTGTGCATTCTTTGGAAACCTACATGGTGGATGTAACGCCAATATGTTTGTAACATCTTTAATACTTTTGGTTCCCATGGCCTTGCTTGAGCCTCAATAACGACCCTTAGAAGAAGAATGTTTGTCAACATCAAATTTTCTAGTAAAATTACCCTTCAACGTTTCTATCCGTCCAACAATCAAGTTAGAGTTTATGATGAAAATGGCAATTCCTTTATATTGTCATCACTTGGATACCACTACATTTCATTTTTGAAAGCCTAACGACTTTTGCAGAGCTTTAGTATGAGCTTGAATTAAGCAAATTCTGTAAATAGGGTTGATGTTAACTTTATCTTTGTTTTGTTGTTAGGGAAAAGGTGGCGAAGAGTTGTCCTCGGAGCTCTCTCTTGCTGCCCAGAGGTGTTTACTTGGCGGTACTTTCCTCCCAATAAAACTCCCAAGTTAGAGTAGCTTATTGCCTATTGAGTCATTTTTACACATACCCATTAAAAGTGGCATCTTCTTGAGCTTCAAAAAAACTTGGTATCTGCTTTGTTTATATTTTGTTGCATCCCCTTTTGTTGGTTGTTTCCATTGAGGACCATCAAAGATATCACTATTTTCTACACAATGTAGTAAAAAAATTGAAAATTTTACTTTATCTCATGAAGTTCTTCCGATCAGTTTGCCACCTCTCCATCTTCTTCCTCTGCCACCTACTCTCCTTCAGGTAACACAATAATTTTCAGCTTCCGATGTAGATATTGATCTTCAAGGTTTCAACTGATCAGGTGGGGAAAGATTCATGTTTTTACAGAGGGAGTAGTTGAGGTGAGAAAGGAATGAAGCATGGTGGACTGAGGTAGGGAGGTGAACGGGGAGGAGGCACTGGGAACCTACCATCAATTATTCGATGAATTTTAATAAATGGAATTTAATAATGATAGTGTTTGGGGAGGTTAACCGATAAATTTTACTCTAATGGCATCATCCAAGTTAATCATGCAGATATGTCAGTTTAAGGTATTTCCTGCAACCATCATATTTTCTTTATCATGATCATATGATTGGGACCGCAAAAATAAATAGAATATTTACACATTATTTGTATACCTGTATGAGTAACTGCATGCAGCTTGACCTTGCATCTATGCAAGAGACTAGTGGATAGAGAGATGGCGTGAGCATAGAGAGGGCATACAAGTAGTGGAGAGAGGGAGAAAAGAAAGGCAATAGGAAGGAGAGTGAAGGGGAGCTTTGAAGAGGGTATGAGGAGGTACGCCAAGAAGGGAATGATGGTTGGAGGTGCATAGACGACAACATGTGGCTTCTGGGTGCAGAATGAGGACAATGATCAACCAAGTGGTTAGTAATTGCATCATGGATTGTTGTCTAAGGTGCGAAGGCCTTGGTACCTTATGCGAGGGTTGAGATCTGGTGGTTTGTCTTGGATGTGGCAAGGTTGGGCATGGAAGTTGGGTGCCTAAGGAGGACGGCCGTGGAGGAAGATATGATGCTTTGCGTTTATCAAAAGGACAAGATGCTCGAAGGTGTAGTAGGCTTATGGGTGGCATCTGGGGTTGCTTGAAGACGTGGTTGCCTCGAGGGATGTGGTAGGGATGGTGAAGGAACTAGTCTAAATGATTGTTAGGGGATTCAATGGCGATGTCGCACGTTCTGGTGACTCTCCCATTCTGGCTGGAGGACTTCTGGTGGAGGATATTAAGGGATTCTTGAGGGTCTTCACAGGGCTGGGATTCGGTGTGGCCATGCATTGAAGGAGGCTATTGTTCAAGGATGTCTCTCTACTGTTGGTGACGAAGAAACAATGTTGATTGGACGAGCTCTCTGTTAGAGTATGCGTACCATGTATAGATAGATAATTGGATCCCTCCAGGGTCCAATAACCACATCCACAGGTTTAGTTCCACATCTACTGTGGGAGGGCTTGATCTTACTGATGGGGCTATATAAGAAGCCCCGCACCACCTGTAACAGATGAGAGAAATGAATAACATAGTACTCAGTTTGTTAAGAGGCATTTTCCCGTGGTTTCATCCCGCACCTTATGGAATAGGAATCTACATAAAATATCGGTGTTCTTCCACTATTCTTTATCAGTGTATCTTCGATAATGCTTCCGCACAATCGTTTCCTACCTGGTATCACAACATGTTCGATTTTCAAGGATTTATGTTCATGATTTGTTCGAGATTCGATTCTTGGTTATTCTTGGAGAGTATTCTGATTATATTCATGAAGATTATTTTTTGTCCATCTATTGTTCAAAGATATGTTCATGATCGAGATTGTTCAAGTAAATTCTAGGGTTTTTCGAAACCCTAATTCACATGTAAATTCTAGGGTTTCTTTCTGAAATCCTAATCCTTCCAAGCCGCAAATCATGCCATATTCACGTGCTTCTAGCACAAGCAACGTTGTTTCGGGCGTCAAAATAGGGATTCAAATGGTTCATACATGAATCAGAACCCTAAATCTTCTTGCATGATTCAAAACCCTAGATCGAGTTTGTGTACAAGTAGACGAAGCTTCAAGGGCACGATATCTCAGGTGGATCTGGATGTCATGGTTCCCAGTTCTTGAAGAAGGCAAAAAATCGAAGCTTAATATAGTTCCTAGCGTAATTCTTGGTGCATACTGGAACCCTCTCTTCTCGTGCAAACACCGGGCAATGGAGACGCCACCCACATCTCATGCACACCTTTTGAGCTCATCCAGGCGATATTCGCTCCACCATGCAAACCTCCCAGTTGTGCGTAGATGGTGGCACCTCTCCAGCGAAGCCCCATTCTTGCGCAAGCTTCAGATCTCCAGGTTTGTGGCCATCCAGATCGCATGCAATTCCCATGCCTTTCAATGGAACCCAACATAAGCGATGGAGGAGTACCCTAGAGACGCTTTGTGATAGGAGCCTTCTCCTCCCTCAACTCGAGCGTGTCCCAATCGCTCTGGAGAAATCCACGATGGTGGCAGAGATCCCAGGAGGCAGCACAACTTCGACGGAGCTGACTTGGGCTCTAGGATGTTATTCCATATTCCAGTGGCGGCTACGATGACTTCGACCTAAAGATGGGTTCCCAATTGGGAACCTTAAATATCGGGCACAAGTTCTCTGCATATTTAGAAAAAAATGAAAAAGGGGGAGAGGCATTTTTTTGGCCCAATTGGACAATTGGGATGCAAGTTTTTTTAGTCCATGAGTTTTTTCATAAATAAAAAAGGGAGGAGACCCAAAGAAGAAAAGCCCCTTAGTTTGGCAATGAGTTTTTGTTTAAAAATGAAAGAAGCCCAAAATGACAAAAAGTGAGGGATGGGGAATATTTGGTCCGATTGTCCCTTCCAACTCACGTGGACCAGGAAAGGAAGCATAGGAGGCTCACTGAAGTGAGACCACTCAGTCAGCTGTCTATTTACTGACGCAGGGAAAGACTCAAGTTGGCTATATAGTTCTTCCCGTCCCCTCAGAAAGCTTCTGCACATCTTAAACGGGTGAGATTCCCCGTGATTTCAGAAAAGAGAGAGATAGAGAGAGAGAGGAGATTTTTCCGAAAAAGGCATGCACAAAAAAATAAAGAAAGAAAAGTCATACCCAAAGGAAAAATGATAAAAAAAGAAAGAAAAGACTGGAAAAGAGAGAGGCCAGCTTTTGTGATTTTTTCTTTCTCTCCATCTTCATATCTTCTCTCAACTTGGTCGATGCCGTCTAATTTGACCATCATGAGAGAAAGGGGATGTATAGAGCATTCATATTCAGACTCTACATCTAGATTGTCAGATTTAGACTCTACATATTGTTTCAGAGTCGACAGTTCAAGGCGCACATGTGTGCGTTCATTTGTTTGAGGTGTCCCCATATCCATCTTGTTTTCGAGTCATGTTTTTCATGTGGTTTCATAGGGACTCCAGGGTAGAGATCCCATTCTTTGAGCCACTATGGGAGAGACACAGTTCTCTGATGGGGAGACTTTCAGACTCCATTCTCCAATGATCGTGGACTTCGATGAGGATGTTTCCACGATTTGTTTCCAGTTTGGCCCTTTAGGGAGATGGAGCAGTTGCGGGGCAGAGTTCTCCATGTAGAGACTCATTCCAGTTTCAATGACTCGGATAGACGCAATACATAGCAGATGTTCCCCGATGGGGGGACACGGTCCGCTCCAACCCTTCAATTCCTCCTTACCAGCACAACATGAGAAGCAACGTCCTCAACATGCAGCCATCATGATTTGCATTGAGTTGATGTTGTCCGTAGTGTCCTGTATTGTGCAAGAGATTGGTTTCTTTCTATTTGTCCAAGCTGAGCATTGCATGCTACAGCTTTAGGGGGAGTGTTAGAGTATGCGTCACATGTATAGATGGGTAATTGGATCCCTCTAGGGTCCAATTGCCACATCCACAGGTTTAGTCCCACATCTACTGTGAGTGAGACTTGGTCTTACTGGTGGGCTATATAAGAAGCCATAAACCACCTGTAACAGATGAGAGAAAGGAATAACAAGGCCTTCTCTTGTGGTTTTATCCCGCTCCTTATGGAGTAGGATTCCATGTAAAATCTCGATGTTCTTCCACTATTCTTTAGTTGTTTATCTCTGATATGCTTCCACACTATCGTTTTCTACATTCTTGTTTTGTTGGCAAACTAAGATTCCATTTAGGGAGTTTTTCGCATCATTCAAAAGCTCATGGTTGTGTAGTCGACCTGACTCAAATCGAGGATCCACACCATGCAATTGCGGAGCATGAGGTATCGAGCATGCTCGGATTTTCGATCTGAACCTATCTGAGTGTTGGGACCCTTTCTTTTTGGCTCATTCTGGAGGAAAAGCTGGAGTTGCCGACTGACGCCTCATTGGAGGCATGTGATGGCGATCATGTAGGCCCATGGGAGATTTGTCCACCCACCATTTGGGAATAATAGGTCGATTGGAAAGTGAGGGGTCTTTGTCACAATACCAAGGAGCTAAAACAGTTGGAGGAACCCCTGAGATTCGAGGGGCCTCATTTTTACCCACCTGCCTGCCGCACAATGCCTCCCCCGGTATGGTGATTTGGGGAGGCGGGTGACTTCCACCTCCCACCTCTGGGGTTATCTCTTCTCAGATGTCAGATCATGTTTCCCTGTACTACTGGAGCTTCTGTTTATGAAAGTATGCAAGAGGTATGATGACTATGAAAATATTCAGAGGCATGTGTAAATATCCCAAAAGTAATTAATCTAGAAGATGAAGGCAGATTGGATACAAAACCCGGCACATATGCAAGAATTATCTTTTTGCCTTCAAAATAAAGTGTGAATAATATTTACTTGGCCATTTAAAATTTAATAATACAGTAGTAAGCATGAACAGAAGCTTAAGAAATGAACATAGGTTCTTATTCGTTATTTGTGTTTTATGTAGGGAAGAGTGAGTCTTCTCCCAATTCCTTTCCTACTAATGAAATGTTAATGACCATATGTAAGAAAAAGTGGATAGGTCGAGTGGCATAATGTTCTATCAAGTTCTCAAAGGTCATGAGCCTTGTTTTGCATTGTTTTGAATATCTTTTGATAGTAATGAGCTCCTACTCTTTCGATGAAATACTCAAATTTTTGGAACTAATGTTCAGGACCTGGGATTGATCTCACCTCTTTGGTCGTTGTGGAAGGGAAGTTATGCTGGGATCTATATATTGACGGTCTCGTTGTCAGTTCAGATGGAAATCTATTGGATGCGTTAGGTGTGGCTATCAAGGTGATTCTTTTGGCTTTTAGAACTTTATATTAACAAAGTAATTGAAGGTTTTATTTTTCCTCTGAAAGTCAAATTTATTTGTTCTTATTTTTTTTTTTTAAATTTGTCTTCAGAACTTGATATTTGTCTGTTACTGTTTGTATGTTCCTGGGGTTGCTGATGGTGTCGCTAACGGGCTGCCATCCCCTCCAAAGTTTAAATGTGATGACTATGAATTGATTAGCCTTCCCAACCTAATGTGGTTTAAATTTGACTGAAAATATACAGTTTTTGAACCATCTTTTGCTAAAAATTTTACACAAGAAATCTGCAAGAAAAGAAGTACCACTCATCTGCTAGATACTACATGAAAGGTAATCGTTTGTGTTATACTATCTATTTACTTCCTTTAAAAAACCATCTTTTTACTATTTTAAAAGCGTATAAGATGAATGCTGGAATTATCTTGCTTGATCAGCTTAAGTTCACTGGCTGTATTTGTTACTTGTCCTCTGATTAGTTGAATGATCATGACGGGATTGCCATTACCAGGTGAGGCAAAATAAACTGAATGTTTGACCATGTTTGCCCAATTTAACCTGGTCGCAGCCTAGCACGGACATAAAATTTGATCCATTTTGGTGAGTTGAATCTTCTGAATTGAGGTTGTGATGTTGAGAAGCCCTGAGATGATGTCAGTGGATGTGATCTGACGAGCACTAGAGCAGCAACAATGTGGTTAAATTAGGTGCAGGGGACTATTGCTCTAACATCAACAAGGTACATCCCCTCCTTGAACTCTCTACAACTTAAACACAGCCCCTTCCTGAATGCCTATTTGAATACATCACCCTCACAAACACCAGGGCATCTCTTCTTCGCACCAACTCTTGGTGTTCATACCTATCTGCAGTAGTTGACACAGTTTCACTTAAGAAGGGTGCTTTTACCATAAACCTCAGTCAAGAATACTAGGGAGAAGATGATTATGAGAAGCTTGCATTTTTGGGACAAGAGACATATTATTGAGATACTGGACTCAATTCAATTGGATTGATGGTTCCTTGGCGTCATGATCGAGGGGGGCGGTAATTTGGAGAAGGGAATGATGATGTGGACAAAGAAGTGCCATTGGCAGTAGGAGAGGTAGTGCAAAGTTGGCTGCATGACATGGTCAGAGGGCCATCATTTTGTGGGATAGAAAGGGAAAGGGCCTGTGACAAGGAGGTGAAAGAAAAGAGACAGCTCTGGGTACTCAAGGAATATGCCTTTGGTGTTCTACATCGGCAACCTGTGTGATAACACCATTTCTCCTTGTATAACCCGTCACATTTCATTGAAATAGGATGCTATTGCTATTGTACATCACTAAGTATATTTAAAGCTTTTTTTGAGAAACTTAAGGCTAAGGGTCATATCAATCAATCATGATGTTACAACAAGCCCTCCCAAAAGCCCCATTAGTTGGACACTGACTGAATTACATTCTCCACACATGGCTCTGCAGATCTTAATATGATCTTATTCGTCTGCATTTAAATCATCCACACCTCAAAGAGAGGCTTATACCGTTCATATCTTCTTGGTAGGTAGCTCCATGTCCATTTTTTTATATTCTCCTGAAAGAGCACCATTATAGAGCCTGTCACTGTGTATCCAACCATGGAATATCCAAATAACTTCAAACCCCTCTTGAAATATTACATTTGAAGAATAAAAGATTCTACAACCTCATTGTTCGCAAAAAGTGGGCAACTCCAGCAAAGGGAACCAACTCCATCTACACATCCTAACAACAAAAGTTTTTTTGAGGCAAAAAGGGGAAAACACAACGGTGTCCGTCCCAAGTGGTTTACTTAAGTGAGATTAGAAACATTACTTGAGCCAAAACTCAAGCAGAGTCTTATCTGAACGGATAACATAAAAGCGCTTTGATCGAAATATAACATCATTACGCGATAGCCAACTCACGTAGACTACTGCAATTGCTAGAAGTATCACTCTGTTTGGACGGAAGCGAGAGTTGAAAGGCGATTTTCAACATCCGACCGAGTGCGTGGGGCTAGCGTGCTCCCTCAGGCGGATGCGATGAGCCTTATATCTATGGAAGAGCTGAAAGAGGCTGTTTGGGCCCTCAACCCCGACGCGGCGCCGGGACCGATGGGTTCCCTATTTCTTTTTATCGGGAGTTTTGGGATGTGCTTTCTCAGGACGTTTTGGACGTCGCCCGCGATTTTTGTGATGGCAACTACGGGTTTGATAAACTCAACCGGTCCCTTATTGCTCTCATTCCCAAGTCTTCGACCGCCAACCGTATTGAGGACTTCCGGCCGATCTCCATCTCCAATGCCATCTACCTTATCATTGCTAAGGTCCTTGCTCGGCGCCTGGCACCGCTTCTCGATTCTCTCATCTCGCCTTCTCAAGCGGCTTTTGTTCGGGGGCGGCAAATTAGTGACTGCTATGCGGTGGCGTCGGAAATTATTCACGCGTGGAGCAAGAACGGCATTAGGGGGCTTCTCTGGAAGATTGATTTCGCGAAGGCGTACGACTCCTTGGATTAGCGATTTCTTTGGTCTGTTCTAACGCGGCGGGGATTTCCCTCGCAATGGATCTCGTGGGTGCGTCGCTGCGTCTCGACGGCCTCTCTCTCGCTTCTTCTCAACGGCCGCCTGGCTGGGGGCTTCTTCCAGCCACGCCGGGGGATTCGGCAAGGATGTCCCCTTGCCCTTTTGCTATTCGTCTTGGCCGCCGACGTCTTGCCTTGCATGATTCATAATGTGGCTGCGGCTGGCCTTACCCGTGGGTGCTCTCTTGGACCTTACCATATCCCAATTATTCAGTTCGCGGATGATACTATTTGCTTCATCGAGGGCGATGCTTTGAATGTGGCGGGTATGGCTACCACGTTGGAGCTCTTCAGCGAGGCTTCGGGCCTCCTCATTAATTATGCTAAATCCTCTATGGTTCCCTTCTCCACTCCGCGGGATGAGGTTGCGGAGTGTATGCGGATTTTGGGATGCCCGGCGGGCGCTCTTCCCTTGGAATATTTTGGGGCTTCCCTTGACGGTTGGGCGTGCTCGCATGCGTGACTGGCAGGCCGTGGTTGATCGGATGGAATCTCGCTTGGCTGGCTGGCGTGCGGCCCTTCTTTCCCGTGGTGGTCGTTTGGTTCTTCTCAAGTCGGTTTTATCTTCGATCCCAATCTATTTCTTCTCTGTGAAAGGAATGCCTAAGGGGATCCGACGGAGGCTGGATTCGTGCTTGCGGAGATTTCTTTGGGGGAAGAAGGGGGACGGGAGGAGGGGTGTTCATTTGGTTGCCTGGGATGAGGTTACTCGGCCAAAGAAGGAGGGGGGGCTGGCGGTGAGAAGGTTGGAGGTGGTTAATGAGGCCCTCCTAGTCCTAATCAAATGGATGGCTCGTCTTTGGGGCAGGGAGGAAAATGTTATGCTAAATTTTTTGAGGCTGGCGGTGGGGGTTGACAGGCTTTTTGGTTTGAATGACCGCCTGACGGGGTCTTCCTCATCCTTTTCCCGTGATATCGTCAATACCCTCTCTCGTAATCGATCCCTTTTTGGCATTAAGGTGGGGGATGAGTCTTTGATCCGTTTTTGGGGTGACGATTGGACCGGTAGGGGTCCTCTTCAGGAGTTATTTCCTCGCCTATTCGCGCAAGTGGCGGATAAGGATGCTAATGTTGCCTCATGCTGGGATGGTAATTCTTGGGGCCCCAGGTTCGTGGCTAATCTCTCTGACCAGCGGCAGGTGGATTTCATGGCCTTACTTGCTATTCTCGCGGACGCGCCCTCGCCCTCGGTCGGCCGCGATCATCTGTCTTGGAAGGACGACACTTTCTCCACCCGTGCGGCTTACCTGGCTATTCTTCCTCCTCTGGCTGCGGCTGATGCTCCACTTTTCCGGGATTGTCAATTCTTTTGGGGCCTCAGGGTTCCCGAACGAATCGGCATTTTTCTGTGGCTATTCCGTCGTGGGCGTCTGATGACTCGTAGCCGGTGTGCCTTGCTATTTCCCAACGTCTCTTCTATCTGTGGCCTTTGTGATTTGGAGACAGAGACTATCGATCATCTATTTTTTCGATGTGGCAGAACCCATGACATCTGGGCTGATATGGACTGGCTGGACGTGTCGAATTCTTCATCTTTCTGTGAGAGCTTGGTTAGCTCTCGGGCCAGGGCGAGGACGAACCTGCTTACATCTATTGCTCGGCTTTGGTGCATATGGATTGGTAGAAATGAAGCCCTTTTTGCTCGTCAGAGATTCTATTCCGAAAACGTGCTCATTTCGGCATCTCGTTTACTTCGCGACTGGTCCGATGTTTAGGGGTTCTATGCTGTAATGGGGGTATCTGATATTGATACCTTCTGTTTCTACACTTGTATTTCTACTGTACGCATACCGACTGTAAGTTTTCTCTTAATTTTTTAATAAATTGGGGCGAGCACCATCGAGTGCGTCCCCCGCTTTTGAGCGTCAAAAAAAACATCCGACCGAGTTTTTTTAAAGCAAAAGGGTGTGATCTTGAGGTGAGGCACATCCAAAATTCATTAATGGAAAGTATTAAAAACTACATATTTCAAACCTTCTATAGGTCCGTAAAATGGAAAATCATGTTCCTGACATAACATTCATGATAAAAAAACCCATTGCCACATAACCAAATCACCCAAAGGACAATAAGAGGTCTAAAGCAACCATAACGAGCCAAGGTACAAGCCGAAAAAGTTAAGGTCCATAACTATCTGAATTCGTACGTTGTAACCAAGGCAGATCCACTTGGTTCACAATTCAATAGAATGAATGCAAGAGAAAAGTAAATGATCACCATCCTTCTCGCATAACCAGCAATGGGGATACATAAAATCATCTGATCTCAACCATCTAGCTCTGAGTGCTTGGGTGGCTAGTCTGTCCTTCACTTGCCATAGAAAAATCTTCGTAATGATTAATCAACAGTCAAACACAGCCATTAGTTGGTTTTGATTTTTTAATTATTTTAATTATATAAATCAATTTTTATACATATATTCTTATATATTAATATATATTTGTACATTTTCTATCTAGTCATAATGAAACAAAAGAAGTATTTGACTTTAGATATAACATTAAGCATATTAGTATAAGTTTGCTTTTAAAAAATGCAAAAAACTAAAAAACTAGAAAACTTGCCTGACTCGACTAGTCGTGCCGACTAGTCGGCCTAGTCGGCCGGCTTTTACAAGCTTGGCGTGGAGAAATTGGGGATCACCATATTAAATCTATGAGTCCACATGTGTTTATGTGTCAAGTCCAATGTGAGTAGTAAGGGATTTGTATGTTTTCTTTATAGAGAAATTCCCCTCCGTTCATTGCCATCCATCGCAGTTGGTGGAAGGACCATCTATTTGTTAAATCAAATTGTCTACTCGGAGGACCATTTGTGTCCCTTAAATCACACTTCAAACTCAAGAATTCATGCATCCCGTGGTGGTGAAGTTCGATTGGAAGGATGGACACCTTGTGTAAAGCCCTATAAATCAAATTCCTTGATCCTATCGTGAATATGAATCTTAGATTCAGACCAATTAGACGAATCCAATGAAACTTGATCCTATAAATCAAATTCCTTGATCCTATCATGTACCAATTGAAGTATTTTGAATGCAGAATGAATGCTTTCTCGGCATAAGTGAAGGAACTCGATAACATCCCTTTCTTTTGTTTTTAATGTAACTGAACTTTCTTTAGAATGCTCATTCAAGCAAGATATGATGGATTTATTTCCTCCTTCTGTTGGCAGGCACGTGCCCCATAAACAAAAGCGGGGGGGGGGGGGGGGCATACATGGAAGAAAACAACTGTAATGAAACGAAATAACTACACTATAATAATACTATTTGCAAGTTTTTTTGTGCCATGGGTGATTTTTTATTTTTATATGTGTATGGGGTCCAACTCAATTCTCCCTTATATAATAGTAACAAACAAGTCTAATAAGTATGGATTCATCACGAGATAGCTACCAGAAAGACTAATCCAATCCATAACGATGTACCAGAAAATACAATATTTTTGTTACTTGACCAATTCGGTAGTTCCTATACCTGTCATGTTTCTTGGATTATTTACAAGTGGTATTCAAGCTCTTATTTTTGCAACTTTAGCTACGGCTTATATAGGTGAATCCATGGAGGATCAACATTGATTAGCTTTCGAAATCTTTTTTTTTTAAATTTTGTTACGTTTATCCCAATTCATGATAGTTCGATATAATGATAATAAACTCGGTTGGTAAATATAATAGATGCAAATATAGATGTATATATGATCTAGAGCCATAGCGGAAAATTGTTATAAACTTTGGAAGCAAAAGAGGTTGATATTGGTAATTCGTCATTAATAACCATCATTAGCATTAAGAAATATTAGTTACGGATTCTTATGATCATTAGGCTTGATCATGATTAAGGAATGTTAATTATGGATTTGCAGATGTTAATCATAATTAAGAATAATTAATCATGATCGATGCTAATCAATCGTAATTAGCGCTAATGGAGCATCTTTAAGGAAACCATGGGCTTCGTGATAAGCCTGGGCAAAATCATGGGCAAAAATCACAGATCGTGAAACCATGGTATTGAAGTAAACCATGATTTTGGACAAAACCATGGGCGAAAACTATGTATTTTAAATCATGATTTTTAGGGGTTAAGAGCCTATAAATACCCCAACCTCTTCATTCTCTACAACTTTCTTTCCATCCACCACCACCCCTGGCGTCAGGGTTGAGAGGTTGAGAGGAGGGAGGAGGCATGGAAGAAGCGTTGATGAAGTATTGCCGGGAAGAAGAGAAGGAAGATAGTGCGCTCCTCTCCTCGACGATTTTGGGTATGAGGTAAGTAAGGTTTTCTTGATCTAGAGCTTCAAGTTCTTTTTCTTTCCTATGTTAGTATTAGTATTAGCACATAAGGGAGAAATCTGAGCATAGCCTTGCTTAGGTGCAGTGGCTGTGCTGTCAGTGAACATGCTTCACTCTCCAATGGCTTGAGAGTCATGAGACTACCCGATCATTCGTTATATGCTAATAGTGTTATATGATGTAGAAATTTGAGTAACACCTTACTTGGGTGCGGGCGTTGGACCGTTAATGAAGATACGTTTTACCCACTCATGATGCGAGGTTGACTGGTTATGCATCATTTTTTCTTTTTATTCTTATTTTCAAGTCTCATTTTTTGTTTGAATATTGTTTTATAAGAGGAAATTCTGTCAATTTTTTCTTCGGAATATCACTCGATGTACGGGAAAACTCTACCAAACTTTTTCTTGAAATATCACCCAATATAAGGAGAAATTTTGTCGAAATTATGAGAGACTGTGTTCTTCATGTTCTTCCTCTCGTTCTTTGCATTCTTCATGCGTTTTTCATGTTCTTAATGCGGAAATAAATTTCATTCGTTTCAAAAATCGCTAATCATCCTATTTAAACAAAAACCAAAGTAGATTGCAATGCATGTGAAAGTTAACATGTTAGGTAACGAAATCATGCCTTTTTGTTGTTGGATTTTCATTCTAAATTAAAGAAATTTCTTGATTTTACGCCCTTCCTGCCAAAGAATGACGACATGCTTAATTTGTAAATTTAGGATGATTAATTCATGATTTCCACCAAAATATTTGATACAAGTGAATCAATGTGGTGATGCACACATATAAATGTTATGGTTCCTACAAGTACTCTAAGTTAGGTCTTCTTGAGATATATATATATATATAATATAAAAGTACATATGAGTATTTATAAATAAATATATAACTAACTTTCGGATAGAGAAAGCTAGTTAAGGATTTATATATATAATTGTATCATATGGAATTAGCATGGCTCGGATTAGATTCAATGATATATTATAATCCTATGCTAAGGATGACTTGAAGTAGATACTACAGGTCGGGCATGTAACCTGCAGATTTATCAGGAGAAATCTATTTGACATGCCAATCCTATGTGGTACACAGTTGCTCAGATATGTTGAGCGTGCGTAATAAATTATTTGCAACGCGTGATACCCGGCTGCCAATAGACAGATTGACTGACTGAAAATATTGCCCTACCATGAGGAGGCACGTGTAAGTTAATGGCGACTGGGTCACGATAACATGTATTTGTAAAGATGATGGTATAAATGATTAAATGTTATTAGCATGTAGTTTTTAGCAAACGTGTCCTAGAGGACCATATGCTTCTTTGTTTGATAGGCTGAGGGTTTGAAAACCTCAGAGTATGGTTGTGAAAGGATCTGGGTTCAAGCAAACCCCATCTAGCAGTGTGGCATTCGTCCTCAATAATGGGGCAATGCGTGGAGGAACTAAGAAAGGGTAGAGGTCAAGGTTCTATGACGGAGCATTGGGCTCGACCCGGACCAACCTGAGAAAGCCGTTCCGGGCCCGTCAAATTCTTTTGGGTCTTAGGCCGTGTCGAGATCCGCATTTTTGGTTAAACTGTGGATCCGTACCTGGCCCAAGGCCCACGGGATCGGGCCTGGTTTTGGGTCAGGCTTGACCCGTCCCCAATTTAATCCCATTATGCTGGATGTTGGTGAAACATAAGGAAAAAATGCACTATATTTCCATTAATACATTTTTTTGCAACTGTACATATCTTTATATTTATCCAGATTATGGAACTTGGTAATCTCGTGTATGTATTTCTAACGTGTTTCTTCCTATTTGCAATTGCGATTCAAGAAATGTTACGGAATACTTAGTAGTATCTCACATTTGTCATCTGCTAGGGAGTGTTCGATTTTTTAAACTCACGAGAGTCTGGTAATTATGTACGTTTGGGTTGGAAAATGATGATTGTTATATGGGACCATGGCTCTGAAGTTAGGTTGGTTTGGGTTCTTTCAAATTAAATGTAGTTTGAAAATTTTGTTTAAAGGTAAAATATGTAAATGAACATGTTTATTAAATTTTTTTGCTTATTTTTTGGCACTTGGTAAATTGGTCATCAAAATTAATGCTAACATTTCTATTTTCACTAGAAAAAATGGCTATTAATTTTGCACAGACATTTAATTCCTAAGATCTCTCTCTCTCTCCCTCCATTGCCAACGTCTTCTCCTTATCCTTCCTAAGCCTCCTTGTTCATGTTAGAAGGGAGACGGAGTTTCTTGGAAAATCTAATAGCAGAATGGTTCCTCTGATCCTGTGATAGAATTGCAACAATATACTCGGTTGGACTAATATAGTCATATGAATGATCAGTTCTCTACCGGGACCATGGGCTATTTGCTTACAAGTCAGAGAAATAAATGAACTGCAGAAACCGTTAATTATAACGTGGGCAGATGGTGGCAGGATGGTGTGCCGGGGAGGGGTAGCACGGATTGGGGGAGATGGAAGGGAGGGATCGTCAACGATTCAAAGTGGAGACTGCGGAACCAATGTGGGAGGTGTATGCTTGTAAATATAGACGGGTCGGGCCAACCCGGGTCCCCAGGGGTTCGGGTTGGGCCCTGCCCGAACTGTATATTTCGGAAATATGGGGGCATTGACCCGACTGGTATGCCCATCGAGTTCGGGTCGGGTTCGGGCTTTTGCGGGTCAGATTGGGGTCTGGTCCAGGATGACCTGGCCCAATGCTCCACCTTATTCACAAGGATCATATCCTATGCAACAACCTTCATAAAGCATTGCATGCTCTAGTTTACTAGTCCCTAATGGCCAGCTTAATATCATCACTGAAGAACACGCTTACAATTCAGGCACTATCGTATGAGGTACCGTTACTATCCTTGGTCTTTCTGTGCATGCCTCGTTTGGTTATGGTGCTTCGGATTCATTTGCAGCTCGACATATATTGCCCACTTTGGTCAAGATTCAGATAGAAATACAAAATCCTTATCTGATTAAGAGACTATGAGGTTGAGTATTTATTATATCAAGAGATTTTAGATGACTATGTGGTATAGATTGGACGACATCAATTGCTTGTTTCTCTATACTTATTGAAATGGATGATTTGATGCCATCCTTGGAATGGATTGGTTGGGAAGGCATCATGCACGTCTTCATTGTTTCTAGATTATGGTAACCTTTCACATTCCCAACGTCGTAGAATTCCAGTTTAGTGGAAAGACTTCCAATGGGGAAGTGATATATATCTCTGCTCTAAAAGCACAATGATTGCTGTTGGGTAACTTGGGCTATTCATCATACGTGTCTACCACCACAGACGCAATGAGGATGATTGTACACGTGCCTATAGTTTGTGAATTCCCTGGTGTCTTTCCAGACGAACTACATGAGTTATCACCTGAGCGAGAGATTGGATTTGAAATCTCTCTAGTGCATGCTCCTCAATCATTCTCTATTCCTACATATCGTATGACACAAGCCGAGTTACTTGAATTAAAGGTGCAATTGCAAGGACTCATGGATAAAGGTTCCATTCGCTCTAGTACTTCAACATGGGATGCACCTGTGCTTTTTGTGTGATAAAAGATGTTTTACTACGACTATGCTGACTATGGAAAATTAAATAAAATGACAATAAAGAACAACTATCCTTTGCCTGGAATAGATGGCTTCTTTGATCAGTTACAAGGTTCCACGGTATACTCTAAATTGATCTAAGGTCTGGATACCATTAGTTAAGAATTCAAAACTCAAATATCAATAAGACAGCCTTTCATACTAGATACGAACATCACAAGTTTTTAGTCATGACTTTTGGACTGACAAATGCACAAGTAGCCTTTATGGATCTTATGAATATAGTATTCCGTCAGTTCTGAGATCACTTTATCACAATATTTATTTATTTTTGATTAAGAAAGACGGGGGTGCCCTCCCAAGGCGGGAGTCACCACACAAACGCATTCATTAATAAGCAAAGAGTTACATCAGTTGGAAACCCAGAAGTTGTACAAGGCATTACAATTTGCAAGAGCATTTTCAAAGTAAAACCGACACCCCTAAAAAACTGTATCATTCCTGCCAAGCCAAATAGCCCAGAGCGCTGCAAATGGCTTGGAGACATCACCGGAAGACCCAAGCCCGACCGCCCGAATAGATCTCCAAAAGTGCTCCGCATCGGATGACTGAACCCACGGGAGACCCAACGACTCCCAAACACTGACCAAAGACCTGCAGACAAAGAAGATGTGGTCCACAGTCTCCATACTGTCCTCGCATCTGTCGCACCTCGTATCCATCGCTCCCAACAGTCTACCTCTTCTCACCTTGTCACAGATCTGACCTCTTCTTAGACACCATAGAAAGACCTTAACCCGAGTAGGGATCTTAGCCGCCCAAATCACCTTTAAGTCTGCACAGAGATCCTCGTCACGCTCTACGAGCCCAGCAACCAGCCTCCTGTATGTTTTCTTTACCGAGAACCTACCGTCTTCCCACAGAAAGTGGTCGGGTTCACCCGACATCTCCTCGGTCGATGGAATCTCCGACAACAACCTCATAAATATCACAATATTTATTGATGATGCATTCATCTATTCTAAGGACAAGTGACAAAATGGACATCATCTTCGACATGCACTTGATACACTAAGGAAGAATAAGTTGTATGTCAAATATTACATGCATGATTTTTTGGTCAATCGAAGTATCCTTTCCAGGTCATGTCATTTCAGGGACATGTATCTCTGTTCATCCTGAAAAGATTAGTGTGGTGATGGGTTGGTAGCATCCTAAGACTGTAATACAAATACGATCTTTTTTAAGGACTGGATGTTATAGAAGGTTCGTGAAGGACTTTTCAAGAATAACCTTATCTTTGACTAGATTAACTCAGAAAGAGGTATCCTTTGTATGGTCTGATATTTGTGAAAACGGCTTTCAGATACTGAAAGAATATTTAACCATTGCACCTATAATTTACCCTTTGACACCGAGGGCTTCACCGTATACACTTATGCATCCAAGGACTTCGGACAGTTCTTATGCAAACAATTGAAGACACATGAACTTAATTACCCAACACATGACCTTGAGCTTGCTACAGTTGTTTTTGCTTTGAAGACATCGAGACATTACCTTTATGGTATCGCTTTTGATCACTGCCACTGGTCATAAGAGTTTAAAATACCTATTTAACCAAAAAAAGCTAAATATGATATAGAGATGATGACTAGATTTATTAAAACTACGATTACACAATCTGCATTAAGTAAATGACAACCTTTCGACAACGGTATATATACAATAACCATTCCTCGTTGATATAAGCGAGAGATTTGGGATAGAATACATAAAGGTCAGGAAGATGATTCACTTTTAAAAGACTTAAGAGAAAAATTAGAAAGAAATCAAATTGAGGGGTTTCATATACATGACGGTTTATTGTATAACTGTCATAGAGTCTATGTACATAACATGCCTGAGTTAAGAGAGACATCATGCTAGAAGCGTGCTGTTCAAAATTATCAATTCATCAAGGAATTGCAAAGATGTTAAAGATCTTCTTTCATACTTTTGGTGGCATGTAATGAAGAATAATGTTGATGAGTTTGTAAACTCTTGCTTTACCTGTCAACATGATAAGGCTTCTTATCAACGACCAACATGATTATTGACGCCCCTTCCTATCCCTTAATGGAAATGAGAAAGCATTTCCACGGACTTCATCACCGTTTTACCACCATCCACATGTGGTAAAGACAATATTTGGGTGGTAATAAAGTGACTGGCCAATGTGGCACATTTTATTGCAATCAGCTTAACTGCTACTCCAAATCAACTTGCTGAACTATACATTACACATGTGCATGGTATTCCAAAAAAGATAGTTTCTGATTGGGATTCAAGATTGACCTCACACTATGAGTTAATTTTGTGAAAGCATTAGGCACAGTTTTCTTTGAGTATATTACCCCCAGACGGATGGCCAATCCGAGTGTACTATTCAAACCTTAGAAGATATGTTGTGGGCATGTGCCTTACAATGGAGAGGATAATGGATTAAGCATTTGTCTCTTGCATAATCCACATATAATAATAATTATCATGTTAGTATTGATGTGACACGTTTAAGGCACTCTATGGGTTAGGTATACCACTCCCTTGTGGTGCCAAGAGGTTGGAATACATAACCTCTATTACTCAGTCAGAATCAAGGAGACACAAAAAGCTGTAGAGCTTGCTCGAAAAAGACTGATAACTGTCCAGAGTCACCAGAAGAGTTACAATGATACTAGACGTAGAGACCTCAAGTTTGAAGTGAGCAATTTAATTTTTTTAAGGTCACTTTTATGAAAAGAGTACAAAGATTTGGCTTGCAAGGAAAGTTAGCATCCGGGTTTGTAGGTTTCTTTAAAATTATTCAGCCGGTCGGTAAAGTTGCATATAGACTTGCACTTTCTCCTCATATTTACATGATGTCTTTCTCATATCAAATCCGATGAATTATGTTAGGGATCTAGAGCATGTTATAAGTTATGATGATCTACAAGTTGAAACAGACTTAACATACAGATAAAGATATTAAGAAACTGAGAAATAAAGAGGCATAAATGAAAAGCTACAAAATCTTTTCAAGGGGTTGTGGCATAGTCAAGATTTTGAAAAATCTACCTGGGAGCCTGAGGCAGATATGAGAAAGAAATATCCTCGTCTGTTTGAGTGATAGTATCATGTATGGTGATGTATACACTTGGTTGCAAATGAAATTGAGTTTTGTTTCTTTAAGATTTTTCTACCTACATTCTAACTCACGAGGACGAGATTCCTTGAAGGTTTTTATAATCATAAAGCTCTAAAAGTCAACTTCCTCGATCTTATCGTGAATATAGATCTTAGATCCGACACAACGAGACGAATCCAATGGAACTTGTTTCGTCTAAATCAGAGGCTATTTTGAATTGTTATGAATTTTGGAAACAAAAGAGGTTGATGTTGGTTATGCCGCGATTAACTCTCAGTAAACATCATTAGCACTAACAAATCTTTATTAAAGATACGAATGATCATTAAGCTTACTGATCATGATTAAGGAATGCTAATCCAAGTTAGTAGATGTTAATCGTAGTCAGAGTTATTAATCACGGTCAGTGCTAATTAATCGTGATCAGCACTATGAAATGTTATTAACAAAACCATGTGCTTTGTGATAAGTATGGACAAAACCATGGGCAAAAAGCTGGGGCTGCAAAACCATGTTATTGTAGGAAACCATGATTTTGGGCAAAACCATGGGCAAAAACCATGTTTTTAAAATCTTGATTTTCAGGAGTTGGGAGAGCACCTCAATTCTCTTTAACTTTCATTCCATCCACCACCACTCTCGGGGCTAGGCTTGAGAGGTTGAGAGAAGGGGAGGGAGACATGGAAGAAGCGCTAGTGAAGCGTTGTCAGAAAGAAGAGAAGGAGGATGACGGTGCGCTCCTCTCTTCGACAGCTTCAGGTAGGAGGTAAGTAAGGCTATTTTGATCTAGAATTTCAAGCTCTTTTCCTTTAATATATTAGTATTAATATATAATGGATAAATCTGAGCATTGGCCTACGTGGATGCGAGCGGTTATGCTATGTAATGTTTCTGAAACCGGACCGAACCGACCGGTTCGACTGGTGAACCGGGCCTGGACCGGTCCGGTTCGGTTCGAATTTCAAATTTTAAACAACCTGCTCGGTTCAACCTATTATTTTTAACCCAGTTTAACTAGATTCAACCAAAGTTGAACCACATTTATTTTTTAATTTATTTAAAAATAATGCTGGTAGTGGGAGTTGAACCCCTAACCTTTGCTTACTAATTTCAAACTCCTAACCAACTACTCTAACATAACTTTTTGCTTGTAATGGGTTTTAAATATAATTAAACGACTATTATGTTATAAAGAAACTAGTGCAAATAATATATATATATATATATATGGTATGGCATTTTATGGTGCATACGAAAAAATATTTTATGTATAGTGTGGAATATATACATTGTCTATGTATTTTATTTATATTTCAAGTATATTTAAGTGTATTATAAATATTATTTGATTTCGGTTTGATTATCCGGTTCAACTACTTTTTTTCTCACGATCCGGTTTAATCCTTTTTTAAATAATGATGACGTCATAATCCGGTTGAACCACTTTGATTACATGGTTCAACCCGATCAGACCATTTCGGTAAGGTTTTCAGTTCGGTGTCCGGTTTGGTTTTAAAAACATTGGTTCTATGAGTGAACATGCTTTACTCACCCATGTCATGAGACTAGTCCATCCTTCGTTATATGTGAATAATGTGATTATATGATGTAGAAACATGAGTAACACACTATTTGGGTGTGAGCGACTGGGCCATCGGTGAACATACACTTCACCAACTTATGATACAATGTGTACTGGTTTTGCATCATTTCTTCTTTTGATTCTTATTTTCAAGTCTTGTTTTTTGTTCGAATATCGTTTTATAAGAGGAAATTGCCAAAATTTTCTTTGGAATATCACTCGATGTAAGGGGAAACTTTGTCGAAATTTTCTTTGAAATATCACTCGATATAAAGGAAAACTCTACCAAAATTACGAAAGATTGTGTTTCTCATGTCCTTGTTCTTCGCTCGTTCTTCGCATTTTTTGCTCTTTCTTCGTGTTCTTGATGCGAAAATAGATTCCAATCCTTTGAGGAGCCGTTAATCATCCTATTTGAACATGAACCAAAATAGGTTGCAACGTACGTGAAAGTTAACACATTAGGTAACGAATTCCCGCCTCTTTGTTGTTGGGTTATCATACTAAATCAAATAAGTTTCTTGATTTTAAGTCCATTGCAAAGCATGTCGACATGCTTATTTTGTAAATTTAGGATGATTAATTCACGACTTCCACCAAAATATTTGATATAATTGAGTCGGTGTGGTGATGCACACATATAAATGTTATGGTTCCTACAAGTACTCTAAGTTAAGGGTTTATACATAGAATTGTATCATATGGAATTAACATGACGTTAATTGGATCCAATGATATATTATGTCCTACGCTAAGGGTGAGTTGGAGTAGATACTACAGGTCAGATATGCAAGCTGTAGAATTGTCGGGAGAAATCCGTATGACATGCCAAACTTAGATGGTGCAAGGGTGTCCGGATATTTTGCGCGTGCGTAATAAATTATTTGCAACGCGTGCCGCATGGTACTCGACGGCCAATAGATGGATCGACTGATTGAAAATGTGGTCGTGTCATGTGGATGCATGAGTGGTTTAATAGTGGCTTGGTCACGATAACATGTATTTTTTTAAGCCTTGATATACACGATTAATGCTATTAGCATGTAATTTTAAGCAACAAGGTTCTTGAGGACGATGTGCTTCTTTATTAAACAGGTTGAGGATTTGAAAACTCTCATGGTGCAAGCTTGAGATTAATTAAAACAACCCAAAAAGGACCATGGTTCAAACTTGGTGTAAGCTTTAGATTTTGTGCTGTCTCAGATGTTTTCTGCCCTAATTGGGAAGGTGTAAGAAGTGATGGAACCATTTTGAATTAATTATCTTGTTTATTTGGAGCAAAGTCTGGGCATGACAGAAATTATAAAGGAATCCATTTACTGAGATTGTATTCATTAATGAAGAAGTTTTGATTATTTTTCTTTTATGGTAGAGTAATCATGCTTTAACTCTTCTCTTAGTTTTGGTTTTGGCTTTTGGTTCTCGTTGAAGGAAATTGTGATTTATATGTTGACCGTACATTGGCCCTGAGGAGTGCAAATTTTAAAGCATTAGGAGCGTATTTGAATACAACTAAAGCATTAGGAAAATAATTATAAGGGTGATTTCTGATCTGTAGCTTATAAAACAGCTGTAACAAGAGCAGTTGCTTTATATTAGTCGACTCTTTATATTTGTGCCGTGTTACAGTGACTACTTTTAATGCTCGCTCGGTAGGTTATTCTTGCTATTTTCGAACAGTCCAATTATATATTTTATTTGCATAAGACATACCAACTGTGGCTAGACTTGTTGGTTTTCATGTTTTCTTCTTTGCCATGCAGTTTCTCGCATGATTTTATAATTTTAATGCTCTTAGCCAGGATGCAATTCATAGAAACCTGTCCTCATTTTTTTACAGGTTGCATTGAGCAATACTGCCATTCCAAAAGTTAATGTCATTCTGGATTCATCCGGCGATGAAGAGCCTGAGGTTGATATAGTGGATGCCGAGTTTTTGCAGCTTGACACCTCAAATTTTCCTGTTATAATAACTTTGACCAAAGTGAGTAGAGAGGGTGGTAGAACAATTATATTTCTACTACTTTTTGTGCTCATTGCTACTGATGCATATACAAGGTTTTCTCGAGACATTTAAAACAAAGAGAGAATATGATCATGTTCAATCGAGTATCATATCATTAGTCCTGTAACAAACAACCTGGACTCTGATTGTAGCACTTATCATATTGTGTTTATTCCCGAGCACTGCAATGCACCTTTAATGATGGTTTCAGGTATTGGGAAATAAAAAATTATCGGGAGATATGCCATCTAAGAAATATGTCACTTTTAGGTTGTCTCTTCTCTGGTAAAAAGCTTTCGACCATGTCTGGTTGAGGATAGGTCACTACAATGTCGTAGCTCAAGATTTAAAGAGTAGGGAATGGAAATGGTTAATCTGCTTAGATAGGGGAAGCCTTGTCTGGATCAGCTGGATTCTCTTAATTCAGTGGGTAATGAATTAGATCAGCTACAGCTAGCTTTTAGCCTGATAATTATCCATATTCTTGTTAAAGTCAAAAAAATACCAGGAATAAATATTCCTAGAATTTTTTATTCAACATAGCATCAGTTCAACAAATATTGTATTAAATATTTGAGGTTGGTTAGTTTGTGACAGAAACCGGATTTAAACCTTACTTGAGTCATAAGGCCTCCTGATATTATTGTAGGTTGCCAAGGAGATCACCATTTGTGCAGAGATTGCAAGAGTAAAACTGATCCGGTTAGAACAGTTTGGTACTATATAGCTGAAAAAATTGATGAGATAATTTAGATCAAGTTAGTCCATTATAAATTGTAGGGAGTTTTTGTGCTTATATTAAACTTGTTTTATGGCCAGTTGACTGTGGCACCATAATTGAAAATCATCATTTGGAATTTCATTGGCACAAATAAAAATGATGCATAGCGTATCCTTTGTTAAATATCGTTAGATTTCCTGCCAGAAGATTCTCTCATTGATACATCCATTATCATATCAAACTTGTTTTACGGCCAGTTGACTAGGCCCCCATACTCGAAAATCTCAATTTGGAATCTCGAGCATAATTGAAATGATGTATACTACTATATCATTTATACCCATTTTTATGTTTTTAAATTTTCAGGTGGGAAGACACTACATCGTGGACGCGACTTCTGAAGAAGAGTCACAAATGAGCTCGGCTGTTTCAATATGTTTGAACCCACACGGACGAGTATGCGGGTTGATCAAGCGTGGTGGTGCTGGATTGGACCCTAGTGTGATACTTGATATGATATCTGTGGCAAAAGAAGTAAGTAAACAACTAGTACCTGTCTTGGAATCGAGTACTGTTGCAATGGAAGCATCTGCAAGCTAGTGGCTGCGAAGATAGACACAGCATTTCAAAACCTTGCGCTGATAAGCCTGATTTGTACGATGTATATCGAATTTTGAATACCAATGAAATCTGTCTTTATATGGAACATCCAGAGTTTGAAAATCAACTGTGTAAATTAGATGTCTAAAATTTAAGTTACCATTTTCGTTTCCCGAATACTTTAATCTCTGGATTTTGAAAGATCTGAAGAATTGTCCCATAATTCCAGGTTCCACATACTTTGTTCACTTACATGCCATCATTCAACTCTTCAGATTATCATGTTATGTTTAATTATGTGTTTAAATTCCGATTCCTTCCTCGACAACGAGGCAATGTCAGTGTTGGTCCGATTTATGAACCATCTACTTTGAACTAATGCTAAACTCCATACTGGAAGAAGGCAACATATTCACAACCTGCCGATGAACGGTCGAGTGTGCCTAGATTGGATTTTCAAAAAGGAACTTAGTGGATTGAATTTCTGGTAAATTTTGTTTGCTCCAAAGTTTTCTTGATTAGAATTTAGTTGCATCTCTGGATTCTTTGCTTCTTCCGTTTCATATAGATTTAACTGTCACCAGTGATCTCTCGTGGATGCAAGGTTTTTTTTCCCAACTTCTGAAGAATTTTTAGGGTTTTATCAATTTATTCAAGTTGGTCTTTTCAGGTTATTGTTGTGGGTAGAAAAGTGTTATTTCATTGACTATTTTGGGCGGTTTCGATGGCTGAGTTTATCGAGTGCTGGAAGTGAAACTTTTGTTCCAGCCAAGAAACGCTGATCAAGTGTCTTGGCATCAGGGATGCATACAGATATATTGTATCCGTCTACTATCATATCTGTTTTTAAGTAGATGTCGATGATAATTAGTTTATTTTTTTGCCAAGATAGATATAACCATTTTTATATTTTTGAGGATATTAATACGAATATAATTGTATATTTTCTTAGTGGTGCGGATATTGACATCTGTATTACTGTATCAGTGTGCAGATGAGCTAAACGTTACAACTACATTATATATTGCATTTTAGAGTCAGTGTAGGAAGAAAAGTGTATATTTATGCTATCTAGTTATATGTTAAGCATTGTCATTTAGCAAAATTACCTTGATTTTGAGAAAATATTTTCTTACTATAAGTGCTGAGAGGCATTTACTATCTGCAAAACAATTTGTTTTCCGTCCGTTAAATATTTACATTTGGATCATGTTTACCCGTTCTGTATTCATATTATATATCTATATTTAAGATATGGTTTGTGAATTGCAATATCAACAAATATCTATTTTTATATCTATATCTGGATTTTAAAATGAATAAGAAAGTGGGCACTTATATCTATATCCACATTCCTTCGTTTACATTCCTTCATTGGCAATCATTCTCATCCTTCGGATTTTGATTCAACAAAAGGAAAGAATTATGCGCCACTAGATCGCCATCGAAAAGTGCTGAGCATGCACAAACTCCTTGTTTATTGCAACCTTTTGTGAGCAAGAATTGAGATATTGCGGTGTTTTTTTTTTCATATTAATTGATATTGTATCGTTGGATATTATGTATTGATATGACACGGGCATCATTTTTTTAGGATATCGATTACCATGATGTGCATACGATTCAAGTCGACAATACTGTCAAAATTCAAGTACATTCCCATTTCAATCAATATCGTAGATATGGCATCTTTTGTCTTCCATGTTGGTTGCTATTATCTTTACCTTTGATACCTCTGGAAGGATCATTCTCTAACCTTTAAAAAGTTTTACACGGTTTTATCCAATTTAGTTGGATATTATTCATTTATAGTATTTTTGAGTATTTACAATACAATTTCCATAAAATAAAATCATGTAATAGATCTGAACTCTATATGTTAGAATTATGGCTCTGTCATTAGTTGTAAAACCTTGAACTTGGCTATCTCTCGGATCCTGTGTTATAAGATCCGACTTGTCTAAAGGAAGCCAACGGAATTTATTTCATGTGAATCAGACTTCATTTTGAATTGTTATGATTTTCCGAAGAAAGAGAAGTAAGGAGGCTTAAGATGTTATTAAACCTTAATGACTATCATTAAAAACTAATTAATCATGATTAAGGAGACTATTTATGGGTTAAGGACCGCTAAACAATGTTAGCGAAACTATTAGAGATTAGTGAAAGTTAATCACAACTAAGAAATTTAATCACAATTAATGAAAGTTAATCTGATTAGCGCTAATTAAGCGTCATTAGCGAATCTAAAAGCTTCTGGAAGGTTCTAATTTAAGCCCTATGTTTTGGGATAAGCCTTGCCAAAACCATAGGCCAAAACCATGAACTGTTAATTGCGATTAAGTGTTAAACCATATTTTACTAACCATGATTAACAGTTTTCTGAAGCCTATAAATAGCCCCCCCTCCCACCTATTCTTTCTCTATGATTTCCACAACACCACTATCTCGAGGGCTAGTGTCGAGAGGTCGGGAGGAGGAGAGGTAGGCGTGGAAGGAATGCTAGTGAGTCGCTATCGAGGGGACGAGACGATGAGGAAGTGGACGGTGCGATCCTCTCCTAGTTGGCTTCGTGTAAGAAGTAAGTAGATCTAACTTGAGCTAGGTTTTCAATTCATCTTCCTTTCCGATTCATTTTGTGTTGTGGTTCGAGGAGAAATCTGAGCATAGCCTTGTTCAGCTGCGTGCGTCTCGACCGTCAGTGAGCATACAGGTTCTTCGTATAACTCACTTACCCTTGACAAGAGAGTTATCGATTCTATAGTTTTTTTTATTGATTTTATAGTTGTTTTGATGAAGGGAATATGTGTAACACCCTACTCAGGTGCAGGCGGCTAGGCCGTCAGTGAACCTTGTGATTCGTCACGTACTTCACTCACTTACGATGCGTGGTGCCTATCGATTCCTCATCATTTGCAATTCTGTTATATTCTTTTTGTTTCACTATTATTTTTCCTCTCGATGATTTTGTAGAGGAAACTCTTTCCGTTTTTCTTTAGAAATATATATCGATATAAGGAAAAACTCTATTGAAATTTTATTAGAAATATCATCCTATATAAAGGGAAGCTCTGCTGAAATTACGAGGAAAAAATATGTTCTTTGCGTTCTTGGCATGCTCTTCGTGTTATTGATACGAAAGCAGTGTCGGATCCATGATTATAGATTTGGTAGGGTACACCGATAAAAAAAGTAATAATAAATAAAATGAATATATTAAAAGAGCACTATAAACATCCATATGCATATAATTGTATATATAGAGATTTTTACATATATTACAAATTGAAAAAAGCATACTTGTATGTAAAGCTATTCTCGTTTACTTTCCATATTTTAAAAACAATCCACAATGTTATCATCATCAATTGAATCAAATATATCATTTTTGATATATGCAAGTAAATCATCATTCATCCTTCATTTCTATTCGATCACGCAACCGAGTATTCGCATTAGTCATGACTGAAAATGCTCTTTCAACACTTGTTATTGGAATTGGTAGAGTCAATGCTAATTCAATTTGTAAATACAATAGTGGATAAAAAGAGCTTCTTAAGTTTTCACCATTTTTCAGCAAGTTCTGTCAAAAAATTCAACCTCGAGAACTCGATATTCTACTTTATATTTTTAATATATATCAATATCTTACTTCAAAGATCAGTAGCATTTTCAAGTACAACTTTTCAATATCAAGGTTTACTTTTGAAAAAAACTTTGAGCATTATAAAAAATATCATTATTAGAGGCTCATTAGATTTATCATAGCTTCAAAAAGTCAATCCTTAATAAAGCAAACATTGACAACTGCAATAAGTAAATAATGAAGTTCAGAAAATGGTTCATCATCTTTTTTTAGGTGTTAGATTATTGCCATTCATTTCTATGACTATATGTTTGAGGCATATCGAAAAGAATTCTGATAATAAGTCCGTGACATTATGTATAGTCAACTATATACCATATAATCTGATGTCTTAGTAATACACAAATTTATTTTATTTACTCTTGTCACTCATTTGTGATTAATCAAGTTGATTCAACAATCCCATCAAACAATCCCCTTACGAATTGTCTAAGAATAGCATTCTCCGTCAAACAATCCCCTTAAAAGAAATATTTTGATATTTCAGTTCCATCAACTTTTCAAGTTATTAAGAACTAGATTTAATAAATTATCTAGAAGAGTTCATATCCTAGTGCCTTAGATTGTGAGCAACGATTGTTGGAAACTTGAGATTAGGTCGTTGCATGAAGAAATGTGCAATGGATCCGCAAGATAGATGCATGATGAGCTTCCACGACAATGCACTGGCATCAAGATCAAGTCCTTGTGACAGAGAGGATGCGGTGGTGATGATTGGTGAGTTTGGTTGCACCACCTGTGTAGTCTGGAATAGGATGTACCGTGTGCATGAGTGGTCTAACTACTACGGTGATGGGTAACAATGACCGACGACCGTGTCATGGTCTTCTGTTAGACGTAGCAGGAATCGAGAATGAGGAGGTCTTCCTTTGGTCGGAGAGCGTTGACAACATGCGGAGCCACATGATGCGCAAGGAGGGAGAGGGGCATACATGTGAACACAAACATATGGGAAGCGAGAGGAGCATGCGAGAGAGGGGGCACTTTCAACATGTTTTCTTTCCTATGTGGAGGTGGAAGGGCACACGACACTTTCCATATTCTATCCATGAGATTTTCCTTTTTATAATAACTACATTGTATAGTAAAATCCTATATGGAAAAGGGTTTTCAAACCCTAATGTGGAGGAGTAATGTCTTAAGTTCATCAAGTTTTTATATATAGATTAATGGGATAACACAGATGTCAACATCCGAGCACATCCTATTCTTTAGGGACGGGCCTCCAAGGTGTTGGTATTTTATTATATTTCAAATACTTTTATTACTTTGTTAAAAACATAAAGATGTATTTATTTTATATTTAATGGTGCATGAACTTTATTTGGTTAGCATCAATGAGCATGTGATTTATAACATACGTTTTTTGCATGATAATCTTCATTATTCCATCCGTAGAGAAACGACTTTACAAAGTAATTATTTTATATTATTTGCACCATTCAAAAGCACCAATTAGTGTATTATTACTCATCCGTTAAGTTTTGAATTTTTCGTACATAACGGTTCTCCACATCTTGCCCTATATAAGGTTGGTCATTGTTGAGAACAAGATATAATTTTTTTTATCTATTTTCCCTTTTCTCTCATTTGAATGGGTCTATTCCGAAGGAACGATCTATTGTTGCTCAATAGATCTCGATGTTGGTACGTGCATACCCATTGAGATCTTGCCGTTGTATCCTGGAGAATAGTTATACCAATACCGATTGCACCATCGGAATCTCCGTGGGGGTACGAATCTATTCTTAAGGTCAGTGCATTTTTGCACGCCTCGGCAAGTTCGTTCGTCTCATCAAATCCGGTATTATCTAACCCTCCTTATATTTTTTTATACATTTATATTTATATCCTATTATTTCACTTACAATCTTAAGAATAGATTCTGGAGGGTTCTTTATCTGTTTTATCCAAATACCCTCTCTAGTCGTAGTTGAGCAACTTTCCGATTTCACATAATTTTGGTGAAAGAAAAATGTTGATGGGATATATATAATTTTAAGAGTTGAATGATGTAGCTATATTCCTAAAATTACTAGTTTGAAATATTCAGAAGTGTGGGGGTGATTAACCAATGTCTTGTTTATTGAGGATAAGAGAAGTAAACATGTTTTGAAAAAAAATTACTTTGATTGATCATTGTATAAGCATATTGGTCAATGTAATATTACATGTAGATCTCATGTGATTAAAAAAATGAAAAAAAGGTACCGCATTTTTTTTAACCGCTCATGTGATCAAAGACATGAGAAAATAGATACCATCTTGAGAATAAATTTATCATAAAGAATGATTATATTTCTCCATATCAAGAGTATTAGAGATTGGAAAGTTTTGTTCTTCTTTTGAATGCACGATGGTAAGTATTCCTACTATTGCCTTTTTTTTTAAAAAGGAAGAAGAGTGAAAGTGGTAGTATACTTCAAATTAGTTATGCACAAATTATTGATTGTCTTATACATTAGACAAGATGTTGCATATGTTGTTGAAAGTTATGCAGGTATACTCCAAATCTGGAAGAGAGCAATAGGATGCTCTGTTTTGAATCCTTTAATATCTCAAAGAAGAGATAGAATATTGTTCAATATTTTATGGAGATCCTACAGTTCTTGAAGGATATTATGGTGCAAATTCACTCCATTATTCAGATGAGTCAAAAATTACTATTGGGTATATTCTTATCTTGAAAGCGGAGATCTTTTTTGAAACTAATCTAGCAAGTATGCTTTGCTCGATATACATGAGCTTATTACATTAGAGAATGCATGCACTCATGATGTGCTTGAAAAACTTATGGGCAGATCTTTCCTTTTGGATGAAGCCAATGTCATCAATATTTCTACCGTGAAAGCCATGCTGCTAAAAATATTTTATAATGTGAAAAAGCAAACATATTTGTCCGAAAGACAATATTATGAGATATCTCATGGCATAATATCCATGTATTATGTGAAGTCAGAGTTAAATTTGGTTGATCTTCTGACTAAACCACTAAGCAAAAAACTTGTGGAGAGTACATCGAGGGGAATGGGATTGTGCCCAAATCAATAGTCGAAGTGATGGAAACCCAACCTTCATGAATGGAGATCCCTGGGATAAACAATTCACTAGACGACTAAGAGGATACTATCAGTTATTCCCTATTCCTATGGTGCACAATATGATAGTATCATAAGTGGTGAGGTTGAACATACTTGTTCTTAATGAACGTCATAGCCCAAATTGGGTGGTGTGTAAATGCAGTACACAATTGATGATGATCCACCTATATGGGTGTGGAGGTGAGACCGCTTCCTATGAGATTTTTGGGCAAAATCTCTAGAGCACTCATGAAAATCCAGGTAGACGCATGGCCGAAACGTGTCAATCCGCATGAGCAACATAGATAAAAAAATGTAATGTGAGATATGAGTCAATGGTTTCACAAATAAAGGATTGGTTCATAGGAATTTTAATTCCACCAACCTTTAGAAATTACATTCATATTCTCTAAGTCTTGGTTCATAGTCGATAAGATACCAAGTCTAATGCGTTACATTTTTGAGTTCCTTCAGGTGTCGTCTTTGAGTTTCTCATCTATCTTTTAATATTTATTATCCTTAATTTCTTTTTTGAAATTGTGGGGGATGAAAAGAGATAGTTCAAAAAAAGTATTTGAAATAGTGGGGGATTGTTGGTATTTTATTATATTTCAAATACTTTTATTACTTTGTTAAAAACATAAAGATGTATTTATTTTATATTTAATGGTGCATGAACTTTATTTGGTTAGCATCAATGAGCATGTGATTTATAACATACGTTTTTTGCATGATAATCTTCATTATTCCATCCGTAGAGAAACGGCTTTACAAAGTAATTATTTTATATTATTTGCACCATTCAAAAGCACCAATTAGTGTATTATTATTCATCCGTTAAGTTTTGAATTTTTCGTACATAACGGTTCTCCACATCTTGCCCTATATAAGGTTGGTCATTGTTGAGAACAAGATATAATTTTTTTTATCTATTTTCCCTTTTCTCTCATTTGAATGAGTCTATTCCGAAGGAACGATCTATTGTTGCTCAATAGATCTCGATGTTGATACGTGCATACCCATTGAGATCTCGCCGTTGTATCCTGGGGAATAGTTGTACCAATACCTATTGCATCATCGGAATCTCCGTGGAGGTACGAATCTATTCTTAAGGTCAGTGCATTTTTGCACGCCTCGGCAAGTTCGTTCATCTCATCAAATCCGGTATTATCTAACCCTCCTTATATTTTTTATACATTTATATTTATATCCTATTATTTCACTTACAAAAGGCAGAACTAAAAAGAAGATACATGCAATGATCATTATAGAATAGCCAGTAGACCTGATAATTATTATATATTGAGCATGGAATTATGCCTCAATGGAGTAGATACATATATATGTCATCCAGGGGTATGCAGTGAGTATCAACGCTTACTAATTGCTAACTGATCTGATCATCTTGACGTGGGATTTTGATGCGATATCGCGGTTCTGTCGACTACTTCGAGAGAGAAAACTGTCTCACATTCTCGACCTTCTCGTCTTCGAGTTCATGGGCTTGATGGACGATCACATCATAAAATATATTTTAGCCATCGTGACCATGCATCTATAGAATTGTAACTTTGCGGGTTTTCTTGCAGACATTGGTAGGAGTGTCACAGGCTTTAATTTTTATCATCTAATTTTTCTTCTTCAAAAGATGGATGCTCACAGGTAAAGAATTGACTCATAGGCATTATTGACATTGGATTGTGTGCTAAACTTTACGCAGCACCGCTCAGATGGGTGGTTCCACCGTCCACAATGGATGCACGCTGTGTTGGACATGCGAGCCCACGGCGAGCCATTATGCAATAAATGTTATTGCAATTCACTCCTTAATCTGAAATAAAGAGTAAATAGTTTGCATGATAGGTCCCTTAGTACAATTAGGGTTATGTACCATGGCCATCTTAATGATCATACAGCTGTTGATTCAATTATTGAATCATAGAGGCTGGTGCTTAGATGAATATCTAATGAGTTAGATTGAGGACTCATCAAGCACCGTCAAATGATTATTAAGAGATGATCTCCAGCCTGAGTGGGAGATGGCAATCCTTTCTCAGTTAGGCTGATATCTGACCGACTTCTTGATGCAGGTCCTCTGCATAGGAATAGAGATTCGGAGGTGTCAGATTAGTTAGGTCAAAGAGTTGACTTAACGAGATCGAGATAACCAAAGTCCTATATCATACGCTGTCATGATATAGGCACACATCCTCTGACCAGAGACAGATGTGTTACTATATGTCTGAGTATGTACATTTGGCAGACCAATAGGTTGATGGCCTAATCAAGGTCTATACACCGGCGCGCTGGTGTGCATATAAGGGCATATGAGTAATACGATCTCTCAAAGGGATCATACAGGTTCACTACTGAACCGGAAGACATGAGCTCACTCATGAGATATTGGGAAGAATCAAATTCCGTGCGCACGGTCGTCTCGCTTTGGAAGCTTGACTGAATTTGTTGGTTTGATATATACTTTTGGAAAGTATATGATCAAGACCTAGGTATGATATATGCTTTTGGAAAGTATATGATCGATACCGACTCCCAATGATCGAATGAGAAACTTACTGATAAAACCCTGAAGTAGACAGTATAAAGTTGATCTAATACTTCGGGTTTATTCTGAGTCTTCCAGTATGCAGGATGTACAGGTGTTAGGAATACCTGAGGGTGATGTGATCATAAACGGTTGTATAACCATGACGCTTCCATTCCTAGGGAGTGATGAAACGGGTCTGGATTTTAGTGACTCCTCTCAGTAGAGAAGTAATCTTATCTTAGTCCAAATGTTGGACATTGATCTGAATGTGATTCAGACTCAATGAGAAGATTAGATTTGCGGTCTTGATTTAATCAAGCATCTATGGGAGGCCCGAGATCTGGATTTGAGATATGATCTCAATATCCATGTCACTATACGTGGAACAATACAATCGCCCTGTCCTTATCTCCAAGTATTCGCGGAGAAAGCGCATTATCCTTGAAAGAGTTCATGGATAATTCTATTGTTGATATATGTATCCGAGCATTGAGAAAATGGATAATTAAATGTGATTTAATTATCATGAATAATATGAATTTGATTCATATTATAAGGAGAGTTATCTTAGATAATTAAATGTGATTTGATTATCAAAGATGTAAATAATATGAATGTGATTCATATTATTTGAGCACATGAGAATAAGTTATCCAATATAATTAAATGTGATTTAATTATTATGGATAAGAATAATGTGGATAGTAATATCCAGTTATTCATAATATATTATAAATGTGATTTATAATGTATTGGAGAGAGTTAAATATAATTTATATTAGTAGATTAATTGTTAATGTGTATTGGATACACATTGTCTAATTAATTGAAAATATAAATTACATTTTGTTTTGGGTTGTGAATGTGATTCACAAATTTCCAATGGCATGATTGCAATGTTCACAAAATAAATTAGATTTATTTTTGTGAAATAATATTCAACAAAAGTTGTTGAGAAATATTAGAGAGAATTATGAGATAATGCAATCTCATATAATAGGAGAGGCATCCACCTTCCATATAGGAAGAGTGGACGGCCACAATTCCCACAAGGAATGTGGTGGCCGTCCACCCCTCTTATGGAAGGAGGCTTGCCTCCTTTCCTATTTCTCTAATTGAGATTGATTTAATATAAATCAAATTATATTCTACATATATTTGATTTTTATTAAATTAATTGTTGTTGGTTTTTACCAACATAAATCTTAGCCATTGAAAGAAACACAATCAATGAGAACCATTGGATTTGTGTTGTCCCATGGATTGAGATCCATGGATCCCAAAACCCTATAAATAGAGAGGCATACCCATGCTCTCTCTTTTACACATAATGCTTGAGAAGCATCTCTCTCTCTCTCTCTCTCTTTCTCTCTAGAGGTCAGCCCTCTCTCTCCCTCTCATGGCCGTCCACCATGGATGCCATGGAGAGATTCTCCATCGCCGCGGCATCGTCGTTATGCTGCCCGTTCTTCTGCTCGTGGATCTCCGTCTCCTTCGGTGTGCCTCGCTCGTGAAGAAGACGATGGATCTCGTGTGTCGAGATCAGGAGATCCGCCGCTTGGATCATCAACATGGATTGCGAGAAGCACGCGGTTCATCCCCGCGCTCGCAAGCGTCTCCTCCGTCGGATCGGACTTGAGACAGGAGGTCTCTTCGTTTAGAGACTCGATCGCAACCACGCTTCAAGAGGTAATCCTATTACTTGTTTGTGGTTTAGACGAAACGATCCGAGAAGTGTTCTTTGATCATGTGGTTTCGTCGTGAGAAAATTTTTTAAATTCCGCTGCATCGAGCAACTAGTGCGACTAGTCGCTCTTCGTCATATTCGATACGACGCTCACGCTTCCGTGATGCGCTTGAGGATCTAACCATATCCTTCAAGTGGTATCAGAGCCTTAGGTCGATGGTTTCGAATATGATTCGGTGACCGATGACGACTTGGGTTTCGTTAAGGTCGCGAAAGTTTTATCGCATTTCATTTTCGCAGATCTGTTTAGTGTAATTTTTCGGCCCTGTTTAAATTGTTTAAACACTAAAATAGCACTTGGATTTTGTTCCCCATTAAATAAGGAAACCATAGGATCTGAGTTTGCGTAAATCGGATTTCGTATGCTCTAGATATGGTAGATTTAATGAACATGTATGCACTGTTGCGGGAACTGTGAATCTGAACGTGATTAAAGTGTTAATTACTGTTTAGACTTGCCTCGAAATACGTGAAACATCACTTAGGTTCTGTCCTAAATCAAATTAGCAAACTTTAGAAATTGACTTTGCTTAATTTGGATTTAATATGATTGAGATATGTCAATTTTAGTAAGTAGGGGTCACTGCTGAAATTGCTTTCCTAATCTAGAACCAAGTGATTGTCAATTAGTGAAATTAATTGTTAATTTCGTGAAATAATCTTGAAAAATATTTGTGAAATATTGAAACATGATTATTTGCCTAATTGACTTGGCCCCAACCAATTAGTTGATTAGATTTGATCTAAACCATAATTGGAATTACAATCATCAAACTTTTTGCTTGAATAGGACTTGGGAATTTGCCTAGCAAATTTCCTTAAAATCAAAATTGTTTTGATTACTATATGGTATAATTTCGGTTGAAGAACCGATGATCATCTCAAGTACAAAATAATCAATTTGGCATTATCCTTTCCCGAGGTGGATATGGTGTCTAGTCGGGGATCGCTGGTCAGCGGGTTGCAACGTATGTGGTCCGCCCCACTCCCGTCGGTACTGGCCATGACAGCGGGTAGGGCCGGGATAATGTCCGAGGGATTATGATGTATTTTTCTAATTATTAAAATTCGAATTAATACGTACTTTGAGAATAATATCATATATGTATATTCAAGCATAAAATTTAAGTTTGATTGATTAAATTGGATTGATAATTAATTTAATATGATTAAGTTAATTATATCCAATTGAGAATATTCTAATATGATTAGAGTTAATAATTCCCTTGGAAGAATTAATTACATGAATGTGATTCATAGTAATTAATTAAATTTGAATAAGAGGTGGAGGATCACATAAGTGACATCCATGGTCTCCCGTCAAGGCGAAGGGTTTCCGTCGCCAGGGATTGTATATAGGAGACACCTGTACGTAGTGACAGCTCCTATATACAAGCACATCTGGATCGGACTCTTTGCTTCTCGAAAGAGTAAGGCCGTATGCGTAGTGACCCCAATATCGGATCCTCATATTATTGGGGCGATATTGGATTGCGCATAGCGAGTTCTATTCCTGTTGACGGTTGGTTCAATTAACGACGGGTCAACATCACCTTAGGGGTGGTGGGCCCGGGTGTTAAAGACCGAATTGGGAAATGCAAGTTGGACTTGCAAGGCGGAATGTGTTCCCGCTTCTCTTCATTGGAGTTGCAGTTTCTCATATTATTGGGATGTAACAAAGATAAAGAGGAGATCCCAGATCTTGCTGAGATATAATGGTAAGTATATCTCTTACATTGAAAGTGATTAAGGGAATGAACTTTCAGTGTCTTTGACAAGGCAAGACAACTTTGATATAAAAAAAACTCCTAAATCAAAGTATAATATGTGTATATATATAAATATATACCCTTATGCAAATTACTTATTTCAGATAATCCTTCTTTAAACCCACTCAATGTTATACTCATTAATAACCAGTAGAATATCATGGATTGGACCCTTGATCCAGATATTGTACTTGCGATTGGACACATAATGTATGTGGTTGCAATGTGCAAGTTTCCTCATAATAATGAGAAGTGATAATTAAATAAGACAATAGGACTAAAACCCTAGGGTTTGTATGTCTCTACAAGTCTTGATCTTATCGAATGTACTTTTGAAGTGACATGTCGATGATGATCGTAATTATCAAATTAATCCTTATAAAATCAATAAATTCTGGCATACATATGTGCTCTTGACATTTAATCATGAATGACATGGTTCTCTACATCATGTAGAATGGTAGCTCTATTAGAGATAATGTATTCAAACTGTTTGAATACCTACCTGAACCGATGCTTCAAAGAGTTTAGATGGATGTAGATGATAAGTGTCATCATTCTACTGTCTATACTCTAGTCATTCATGAAGCTTCATAATATTCATATTATATGAACTTAAATGAAGCTTGTATAAATGTTGAAATACTCTTATATTGAAATTTTTGATTTTAACATAAGAGATCCTTGGTCTTGAGCAAAGGTTGCTTATAGACAAAGAGAGCGCTGTGGAAGCATGGGTTGGACCCAAATAAGAGGTATAGTCAAAGAGTTGACTGTACTTCTGTGACTTCCATATGACATCCAAAGAGTTGGATGAATGCCAATACTGCAATAAGTTGATGTGCTGATAGTATGACTATCAAGTCTGTCTAGAATCCTCAGAAAAGGACTCAGATAGTACATCAGAAAAATCTACATATAATCATTGATATTGACTTACTTGTTTGATAAGATAAAGTCTAATAATTGTATCTCAAATTTTCTAATGACACTTGCAATTGGTTGCATATGTATTAGAAATTTGATCTTAAGGTTTATTGGTCATCCATGTTGAAAGTGATGCAACTGTTGCAACAATTTCCATGAGATCAATAGACTTCATATTTTCAGTGGGAGCCCTTAGTCTTAGAGAATGTCTCTATGACCTAGATATTAGAATACACTCATTGTTTATTTCTAATTGTTGGATATAAACATGAATTCTGTAATAAATCTATCATAAAGAGTTATGATGGAAATATTTCAGATAGTAATCTAAAAATCTAGTGGACTCTATTAAATTAGAAAATTATTGAATGGTTCATTGAGATTTCTAATACTGAAAATTAAACCTTTAAAAGATCAATAGGAGGATAAAGATCATTTGACAATGATCTGGCATCAAATTTTGGACATATGTCTGTTGATGAAATCAATGGACTGGTAAGACATGAAACTTTAGATTGTCTAAAGATTCAAATCTCACATACTTGTGAATATTGTATTCAAAGTAAAATGTCTAATACATCCTTCCTTGGGAAAGGTGTAAGATGCCTAGGTATTAAGGATCTCATACATATTGATGTATGCAGATCATCTATATCATAGTAAACATTATGGATATGTAATATCTGTTAATGATTATGTATGATATGAGATCTCTTCTCTTCACTTAGAAAACTTTGAAATGTTCAAAGATTTCACAATTTTGGTTTAGAACCAAAGTTTGAAGGAAGATGAAATGAATATGATCTAATCAAGGTAGCTTGTACCTATTAGATGAATTCAAGGAATACCTTATGGAGATGTGAATATCATTTCTATCTCATCCCTCCTAATGAGCCTTAACTCAATAGAGTTGTAGGGAGATGCAATTGATCATGTGTGACATGATTTGATCAATGATTAATCTTAGCATTATTATCTCTTAGTTTTCAAGGTATATATATATGTAGTAGAGACTACATTATATACTTAATAAGGTTCCATGCATGTAAGCTGGAATCTAGCACTAGAGAGTGCTACTTCATTAGGAAAATAAAGGATGGTATTGGATACCTACTTTATGACCTTGAGATTCTTAAAAGATCACTTCTTTGAGAATATGATTCTTATAGGATGACTCTCTTGAGAATCAAGATGAAAATGAAGTAAAGGAACTCATTTAATCTTGAAAAGATAATGAGGCTCCTGAAATCGGAAACTAAAATAGATAATTAAAGATGAACCATTAATACCTCTTCAAATAAGTTTGAGGATGGATTCCATGTGTCAGTTAAATCTGAAAATGATCGGACTTCATGTGATGAAGCTCCTGAGGATCATGACATGGAAAGATGGATGTTAGCAATAAAAGTTTAATGTAGACTTCATATACAAGTATTGTATATGGACCCTCGAGGATCCACCTATATGAGTCAGACCCATTAAGGTGTAAATGGATCTTCAAGAGAAAGAGGGAACCTGATGAGAAGGTATAGACCTTCAAAGCATGGTTCGTAGCCATGAGCTACACATCGAAGAGAAGGTATCGCTTGCGATAAGACTTGCTCTCCAGTGACCTTGCTTTAACCCATCAGAATATTGCTAACTATAGCTACACGACTTGACTATGACATTTTCATGATGTGAGTCAAGATTGCATTCCTCTATGAATACCTCTCTGAGGATATTCATATGAAGTAGCCCCAGGGCTTCATGGTTGAGGAAAGCAAGGTGTGCTAGCTGAAGAACTCCATCTTTGGACTCCAATAAGTTTCTTGTAGTTGGAACATAAGATTTGATGAAATTATAAATGTTGTGATTTCAGATAAAATCTTGATGAACCATGCGAAGCTTAGTGGGAGTGCCATTGTGTTCATCGTGCTAAATGTAGATATTATTCTAATCATTTGGAATGATATAATAATAAATGATAAGTGTTTTAAAATTTGGTTGTTTCATACCTTGAGATACGATTTCAAGGATACCTCTTAGATCTTAATTCTGAAGTCGTTCAGAAGCAAGGAGAAGAGGGTATTTGGGACTGTCGCATTAGTAATACACCTTGGACTTATTCCAATTTTGGAAAATTCCAAGAAAGGCTTCCTTCCCTTAAGATGTGGTAGTGACCTGTCTAAAGGGATAGCACCTCAAAGAGTTGAGGAAGTGAATGCTAGAACTGCTTGCACTTGTGCATCAGTTATGAGAAGCTGAATGTATGCTAGATGTATATGTCTACCATGCAGTGGGAGTAGTAAACTGTTACTAATCCTACTTTGGAAATAAAACACTTGGTTGCAGTAATAACAATATCTTCAAAGATGATGAAACTTAGAGATAGTGATCTCAAAGTCTTATCTTCAGAGGTTTAAGACCTTGTAGATAGTGATCTATAAGGGTCTTAAGTGTAGATACCTTAGGAGATAGAGATCTCCAGGAATGAAGGTATTCTAATAAGGATTATGGGAATACTGGTTATGATAATTAATAAGATGTAGTGTCAAGGACACTATAACCAACAAAATTGAGTATCGGTTGCATGAGATGCAACATTCGCATTGGATGCGAACACTGTTACTAGGAGATATGCAAGTGCCGTAAAAGGACTTGGCGTAGTCTCTTGGGAACAGAGTGACTGATCAGCTTACCTAGCTATTTTCTAAATAGCCTATGATTGTCACATGAGTGTGGGTTTAAATGATTAGCCCATTAATGGCTCTTTGGGCTAGTGGGAGATTGTTGGACATGCGAGCCCACGGCGAGCCATTATGCAATAAATGTTATTGCAATTCACTCCTTAATCTGAAATAAAGAGTAAATAGTTTGCATGATAGGTCCCTTAGTACAATTAGGGTTATGTACCATGGCCATCTTAATGATCATACAGCTGTTGATTCAATTATTGAATCATAGAGGCTGGTGCTTAGATGAATATCTAATGAGTTAGATTGAGGACTCATCAAGCACCGTCAAATGATTATTAAGAGATGATCTCCAGCCTGAGTGGGAGATGGCAATCCTTTCTCAGTTAGGCTGATATCTGACCGACTTCTTGATGCAGGTCCTCTGCATAGGAATAGAGATTCGGAGGTGTCAGATTAGTTAGGTCAAAGAGTTGACTTAACGAGATCGAGATAACCAAAGTCCTATATCATACGCTGTCATGATATAGGCACACATCCTCTGACCAGAGACAGATGTGTTACTATATGTCTGAGTATGTACATTTGCCAGACCAATAGGTTGATGGCCTAATCAAGGTCTATACACCGGCGCGCTGGTGTGCATATAAGGGCATATGAGTAATACGATCTCTCAAAGGGATCATACAGGTTCACTACTGAACCGGAAGACATGAGCTCACTCATGAGATATTGGGAAGAATCAAATTCCGTGCGCACGGTCGTCTCGCTTTGGAAGCTTGACTGAATTTGTTGGTTTGATATATACTTTTGGAAAGTATATGATCAAGACCTAGGTATGATATATGCTTTTGGAAAGTATATGATCGATACCGACTCCCAATGATCGAATGAGAAACTTACTGATAAAACCCTGAAGTAGACAGTATAAAGTTGATCTAATACTTCGGGTTTATTCTGAGTCTTCCAGTATGCAGGATGTACAGGTGTTAGGAATACCTGAGGGTGATGCGATCATAAACGGTTGTATAACCATGACGCTTCCATTCCTAGGGAGTGATGAAACGGGTCTGGATTTTAGTGACTCCTCTCAGTAGAGAAGTAATCTTATCTTAGTCCAAATGTTGGACATTGATCTGAATGTGATTCAGACTCAATGAGAAGATTAGATTTGCGGTCTTGATTTAATCAAGCATCTATGGGAGGCCCGAGATCTGGATTTGAGATATGATCTCAATATCCATGTCACTATACGTGGAACAATACAATCGCCCTGTCCTTATCTCCAAGTATTCGCGGAGAAAGCGCATTGTCCTTGAAAGAGTTCATGGATAATTCTATTGTTGATATATGTATCCGAGCATTGAGAAAATGGATAATTAAATGTGATTTAATTATCATGAATAATATGAATTTGATTCATATTATAAGGAGAGTTATCTTAGATAATTAAATGTGATTTGATTATCAAAGATGTAAATAATATGAATGTGATTCATATTATTTGAGCACATGAGAATAAGTTATCCAATATAATTAAATGTGATTTAATTATTATGGATAAGAATAATGTGGATAGTAATATCCAGTTATTCATAATATATTATAAATGTGATTTATAATGTATTGGAGAGAGTTAAATATAATTTATATTAGTAGATTAATTGTTAATGTGTATTGGATACACATTGTCTAATTAATTGAAAATATAAATTACATTTTGTTTTGGGTTGTGAATGTGATTCACAAATTTCCAATGGCATGATTGCAATGTTCACAAAATAAATTGGATTTATTTTTGTGAAATAATATTCAACAAAAGTTGTTGAGAAATATTAGAGAGAATTATGAGATAATGCAATCTCATATAATAGGAGAGGCATCCACCTTCCATATAGGAAGAGTGGACGGCCACAATTCCCACAAGGAATGTGGTGGCCGTCCACCCCTCTTATGGAAGGAGGCTTGCCTCCTTTCCTATTTCTCTAATTGAGATTGATTTAATATAAATCAAATTATATTCTACATATATTTGATTTTTATTAAATTAATTGTTGTTGGTTTTTACCAACATAAATCTTAGCCATTGAAAGAAACACAATCAATGAGAACCATTGGATTTGTGTTGTCCCATGGACTGAGATCCATGGATCCCAAAACCCTATAAATAGAGAGGCATACCCATGCTCTCTCTTTTACACATAATGCTTGAGAAGCATCTCTCTCTCTCTCTCTCTTTCTCTCTAGAGGTCAGCCCTCTCTCTCCCTCTCATGGCCGTCCACCATGGATGCCATGGAGAGGTTCTCCATCGCCGCGGTATCGTCGTTATGCTGCCCGTTCTTCTGCTCGTGGATCTCCGTCTCCTTCGGTGTGCCTCGCTCGTGAAGAAGACGATGGATCTCGTGTGTCGAGATCAGGAGATCCGCCGCTTGGATCATCAACATGGATTGCGAGAAGCACGCGGTTCATCCCCGCGCTCGCAAGCGTCTCCTCCGTCGGATCGGACTTGAGACAGGAGGTCTCTTCGTTTAGAGACTCGATCGCAACCACGCTTCAAGAGGTAATCCTATTACTTGTTTGTGGTTTAGACGAAACGATCCGAGAAGTGTTCTTTGATCATGTGGTTTCGTCGTGAGAAAATTTTTTAAATTCCGCTGCATCGAGCAACTAGTGCGACTAGTCGCTCTTCGTCGTATTCGATACGACGCTCACGCTTCCGTGATGCGCTTGAGGATCTAACCATATCCTTCACGCTGGATATCAAAAAGAAGTAGAACACATCCACGACCACAATCAAAGTCATGTCCACTCCCTGAGTCATGACCATGACTAAAGTCACAGCCTCGACCTCCCTGAAAGCTCTGTCGCGAGGCAAGTTTTAAACCGGTCTTGAAGTCGTTTTCAAAAAAATTCCGTGTTCCTCCAATCGCGTGCCACCTCTCTGCCCACCATATACAGTAGATCTGTTTATCTGGAGTTTTTGTTACATCCTATAAACATCATGCTAGAATGAACCTGAGATGCCTGTTGCCATTTGCAACCTGTTCTATCTATATGTCATGGGAGTTTCAGTTTTCCCTTCTAGTTCATGAGTGTTTTCCCAGAGCCAAGCTAATTCGCATTGCCCGACCTTCGAGTTCCTACAGTATTGAAAATAGATCAAACAGAAGCACAAGGCGATTGTATAACTGCTTTGGCACCAATTTAGCTTCATAGGGGACCGTTGCTAGTGGACCGTCTCTTAATTGTTATCAGAGGGGGCGGTCATGGTCCTTTAGTAAGGTCCCCCTAGGAGCCTTCTTCCTCATTCACGTTAGCCATTGAGACCCTCTCCTCCTCCACTGTCGTCCATGCCGCTCTCCTCATGGGCCACCCCTCCTGCTCCGATAGAGCTCTCCTCCTCAGTTGGTGCATCTTTGTGCATTCAGTTAAGTTTCACTCCTTCAATGTTTCCTATATATATATATATATATATATATATATAGATGGCTTATCCACTGCGCACATGGCGCATTAGTGTTTCAATGAGCACTCATTTTAGGCCTTACACGTGTATTAACAATAACTATATTTTTAATTATAGGCTACGACGTGTTTAAAAAAAATCCTATATTTCCTATTATACAACGTCCTTAAAAATTGGAAGACGGTTTTGGAAAGAAGCAATTCAAATAAATGATTCCACGCGGATCCAAACGCTATGATAGTAATAAATATTATTCGGTCAAGTAAATGCTTATTGTGAGATCAGTAATATCAAGACAATGATCAGTAATTTACATCCAAATAGTTACATTGTACAGAATTTAGTAATATGTATAAACTGGTCAAGTAAATGTGTGTTGTGAGATCAGTAATAACATAACAAATGGTTAGTAATACCATTGTCGATGTAATGTGCATTGCATTAACAAATAGTTACTTTCTTACTTGAGCAATGCCCATGACTTACTGACCATTACTTTGTTATTACTGATATCATAGTAGCTATTACTTGAGAATCGTACACATTACTGAACATGTGATATAAGACATGGATATATACATTACTGAACACAAACAATAATTTACTTGATAACTGTATATATATTACTTGAGTATCATCTCTAAATTACTGAATTTTGTTCAAAGTAACAAAACGTATGAAAATTACTGACCTTTTGTTATGGTTTTACTGACATCACAACAAGCACTTACTTGTCCATTGTGTATATATTACTGAAATCTGCACCATGTAATAAAATGAATGTATTACTGACCGTTGTTTGGATAATACTGACATCACAACACACACTTACTTGTCCATTAGTATATATTACTGAATTCTGCACCATGTAATACAATGAATGTAAATTACTGACCGTTGTTTTAGATATTACTGATCTCGCACAACTATTTACTTGACTATTATATATATATTACTGACATGAGCATTTGGATCTCGATTTTCAGCAAGAAATAATCGATTCGAATGTTTTCTTTCTAAAACGATCTTCCTATTTTTTAGGACGCGATATAATTGGAATACTACTTATTGTTAAATCGCTTTGCATATTAATCTCCTTCCAAAAACAACATCCTTCGAAATAGGTAACCACTAAATTGGTAATACACGTGTGTGGCCCAAGAAATGGTGCGCACCGAAACTCAAATGGGCCCTGTGCGCATTGGATAATTTCCCTATATATATATATAAATACTTTGCTTGATTTGAATGTCGATTTTTTGGTATGGAATACTTTGCTTGAGTTATGTAGTACTTTACTAGTGTATGAAATGCTTTTCTTTTGGTATGGAATATTTTTCTTATGGTATTAAATATTTTACTTGTAGTATTAATATTTGTGGTAGGAATACTTAATTTTCTTGTGTTAGAAATACTTTCAACTTGCTTCGAAATTACATACACATGATTCTACATTAATCTCCAATACAATAGTAGCAAGATTCATAAATTAGATTGCAACAAAACCTAAATGATTGAGCTTTAATCTCATGGGTTATTGAGATTTAATAACACTTGACTCAAAGGAGATAAAAGGAATAGAAGGTAGAAATAGGAAAAAAATAGAGATGAAATTTAATGAAATGAGAACTCTAAATCGGAAATTCTTGATTTCAACTAATTTGGGATATACGAGTACGAGTCAGGTACTGCTACCTGCTGACGATGTCTTCTTTCAAGCGACAAGTCCCCAACACTTAGAACATATACATTGCGGCGGACAGGGAGCTACATTCCATGCGTGGTACGAACAAGTTCTGGTTGGTCTTGTCATGGACATAAAGTACTCAGAGCGAGATAAAGATAGAGTTGGAGATGCAGATGCATGTAATGCATGTGAAGATATCGATGCAAGATGAAGAGATGCAAAAGATGTGTATCAACATGGCCAATGTCCTTGTCGTATATTAAGCAGCTACAGAGCTAAGTTGCGCCTGATACTGCCTACATCATCAATGATGATGAAGATGAGACTGAAGATAAGGAGGGAAGCGATGTCTAGACATCGTTTTTTTGAAATATGTTGTATTTTAAAATTGTATTAGTTGTTAAAAGTGTGTGTGTGCGTGGATGTGTGGGTGCGCGCGTGTGCATATGGGTGGGTGCGTGTGGGCGCGTGTGTGCATGCGCATGTGGGTGTGCATGTGGAGAATATTGGGAGCTTGGGGGTGAGAACAGACTTCTCCATGGTCTTCGGAACCATGCCAAAGTGGGGAAATTGACCTCTTGTTCCCGTGCTTATTCTCCAAACAAATAAGACCTTAGTGTAGTTGTGTAAAATTGGACAAACCATACTTGTGAACCTAGTTTTAGGCTAAGAACTCTAGGAGTCTACTGGACATATCTGTTGCAAGCTTTAGAATAAGAGGACTTGAATGGATTAGTTGTACATTTGCCCCTTTTTTACTGCTTAGTATATGCATACTTGCTATGCCTATGTATACATATATTCACCTTAATTATATACCATATACTCTGCTGAGCTAGTTAACTCACTCTATTTTGCAACCTAGGCACACAAAGTGGCAAGGCAAGGAGCCACTTGCTTGATACTTCGGGTCCTATAAACCTCCATTTTTATTGTCTTTACTTTCATAGATTGTTTTTTTCCTGTAAAAAACACTCTTATTTCAATTAAATGCTTATAAATAATACAAAAGGATGACATATCTCCCCAAAAAACCTCCAGTTATTGAAACTGAGGTTTCTCCTGCGACGAACGATCAACAGACAACATCAAAAAGTACAATGGGTCAACCAAGGAGTTCTACCCTTACTCCCCAGCTAACGTAACAAGAAATCGGTGATGAACTTCAATCTTCTCACGACAACGATCACAAAGCACTCATTTTGAGCGATTCTAGTCCTTCAATGGCTGAAAAACAAGAGATGAGCAAATGTAAGGAACATTGCAAAGTATAAGACATTCATGTTGCAACACTTGCAAACACATTCATCGTCGCAGCAACGATAACCAGCCATGCTATCACTGATCACCTTCAGGATTTTTGCATAGAAAAAACCAGAAAAAGACGCATGACACGCAGGTTCACAACCAGGTGCAAAATCATTATAGTGCTATCCTTGATCCATCTGAGCCTGAGATCAATCAAGTTGGAGAGCGCATGCTTGAAGCAGCAGTATTATCCCGCCATTAACATTGTTGACATGAAGAGTTTATTTAGGTGCTGGAGTTCCTATCTTACCTGTATTTCTGTTGGGAATATGCAGATCAGATCGGCTGAAAGATAAAATGGCACATGACAATAGAGATAATTCTACAAAGAAACAGAAAGCTTTGAAAAAGACCTATTTTGAGCAAAAGTACACTGGATAGCATTAGAATGTTTCTACATGTAAAGAAATTGTAGCAATTATTGTATCTAAAATGCATGACATGCTTAAATTGAGCACAAAGTTCACAATTTGCAACTGTTTCGGCGAATCTACGGTTAGAGCTGCTTGCACAGAAGGACGAGGATGGATGGCTGCAGATTGCTAATGGATCCCGACTTATTCCACACAACATTCTCTGGCATGCACTCCATCATCCTCCCCAGCTCTTTGTTTGTTCGACTTACACTCAGCGAGGCTAATAACTGCAACTTAAGTTTTAGCTGCAACACGAGAAGTAAATCTGAAGTCAACCACTGATGAATAACAGCACAGCTAGTGTGATAAATTCCAGCGTTGTTAAATAGTTTCGAGATAATTCAGATCAACGGACTCTAGTAATTTATCAACGCTGCCCTCATGAAAGCAAACAAAGATCAGAAGTGGGTTTTGTTACACTGTTGAAGCACCAAAGAAGTTTAGCAGCATCGTAAATCAAAGTTATACATGAGTAATTCGACAAGTGTTGATCTAATTCCACGTGGTTGGTGTCTAGATATTTTGTTGTATGTTTCCCTCTGGGTAAGGTATATGTTGAATCAACTCCTCCAAAAAAATTTAATGTACCGAGGGTAGATTTGAAATTTTCTATGACCATGTATCCCCAACTCTTAAGATTGGGGTATAAAAGTACACGGTGGGGCAGCCGTTCCATTGTATCACAAGATCATTTCGTGAAAGAGAAACCATTGTGTGATCAGTGGATATATGCATATTGTCGAAACACCATATATTCTTGTGTTGTGCAATTGTGTGTATTTTTTCCAACCTTGATGGTTTCATGCTTGTGTATTGATTGACAATATCCGTTCCCAACATGTACCTGAGAAAATTTGGAGATCGCTGTCTACAGAAATGAAAGAGTCAAAAATCAAGATTGAGAGGTAACTCGATCAAACTTCACGTCCTGGAAGATGCAAAACCAACGGCATTTTGTACTAGAAAGATCTCTATCTATTGATAGCTGGAAGAACCGAAGACATGGAGTGGAAGATCCTAGACAGAAAATCCCTCAGAATGGTTCGACTAAGTCTTGCTCCATCAGTAGCCTCGACAATTGCAAATGAGATGATGGCAGCAATCTTTGCAAAACACTGGAAAAGATGTATGAGAAACCACTCGTGTCAAATGAGGTGTATTTAATGAAGAAGCTTTTTAATATAAAAAAACGAGAGAGAAATCCTTAGTGGAAGCATAACTAAGTGATTTGAACATCACCATCAACATATAGATTGAACATCGTATTGATGCTGAGGTAAAAGCCCAATGACTTCTCTAGTTTGCCTTAGTTAACTCCCCCATTCTACAAAGTGAAATTCAAATACGTTGATGGCCCAAGTTAAACTCCCCACTTCTACGAAGCAGAAGTTCGAATATGTTGATGGCCTACTTTTAGGAGAGGCATAACGGAAGACGTCTGGAGATGACTTAATGACAAGCTACACCTTGAACACAAAAGGGAGGTACATCAAGCACGCCAACCAAAAAGACTCCACAAGAAAGTCACACAAAAGAAAATCAATATCTAGAGATACGAAGAACATGGTCTACTCGAGCTGTGATTGGAAAAAGGGTATTCCAGGCATGACCACGAGTCTCAAGAAAACAAAAAAGGAGAAAATAATAAAGATAAGAAATAAATCTTGTGGACAATGAGGACATGCAATGATCTGTGTAAGGGAAGGTAAAAGAGTCCCCATTATGACTTGGATGAAGTACACTATCCAAAATTATGTAAAGAAGATTTTGAAAATCTATAATTTGATATCACCTAGCCCAATGGTACCACGTTGAGATTAAAGAATGTTTGGTGTGCATCTAACTTTAACTAGGAATCTCACATCAGTCAACTCAAATGTTTAGAAGATGTCCAGAAGGCCGATCATCCTGGCCGAAGGCAGGACAGAAGGGATCCTCTTTGTTGTATTAGGTTCATATGGCACGATGAATGTGGCATTTTCTAGCTGTGATGTTAGCAAATGTAACAAACACAAAGTCACATGGGCGAGAAATGAGTGAAAAATCATAAAGAAGGGACTAACACGATTGCAGACTGTTGATTTTGGCTTATGTAAATATTGAATTGGAAGCAAAAGAAAGTTACCTTCTCTCAAAGGTTACAAGAACATGAAAATCTGTAAAATTAGAGTCGATCTATACTGATGAATGTAGACCATCCCATGTAACCTCCATTGACAGATCTCACAATTTTGTTTCATTAATGATGATGATAGAAATTCTTTTGAAAGGATGATGATAGAAAATTATGGGTTTATTTCATTAAACAAAAATTCGATGTATTTGATACCTTCAAGAGGTTTTTAGTTGAAAATGAGATATGTTTGAAATTGAAACATCTCAAATCAGATAATGGGAGAGAATAATGTTGTGAGGAATTTGAATACTACGGTGTATGAAAGAGCTCAGGGGATTAAAAATGATCTAAGGAAAGCTCATACAGAATGGCATCAACAAACATATCGATAGAACCCTTCGAGAACATGCAAGAATCATGGAATACACACTGGTATATCAAAGTTTAACACCCCAACCCCAACATAGTGCCATACCTAAAACTCACGAAGTGTGGGTGTGGTTATAAGTGGTGGGGATTACTACTTGACAACTTGGGCTTAAGCATTTTGGGTGGTTGTCAACGAGCCTATATGGGCCCGTACCCAACAAGTTGTCAGGGCTAGTATTCCTCGATAACAGACCGGGGACCTAAGCCCGAGACGTTACAAATGGTATCAGAGACAATTTCCCCCTGATAGTGGAAAGAGCTACCCGAGAGGTGGAGCCACCCCTACAAAGAGGTAGGAGGAAATGGCTACCCGGAGCGTGCAGCCGCCACTGCCACTGGAAATGAGTGATGGGCCATGTCGCAACGAGGACGTTGCGAATATAAGTGGGGGAGATTGTAACACCCCAATCCCAAACATAGTGCCATACTTAAAACTCACAAAGTGTGGGTGTGGTTTATAAGTGGTGGGGATTACTACTTGACAACTTGGGCTTAAGCATTTTGGGTGGTTGTCAACGGGTCCATCTGAAGCCCGTACCCAACAAGTTGTTAGGGCCAGTTTTCTTCGATAACCGACCGGCGACCTAAGCCCGGGACGTTACAAATGGTATCAGAGCGGGTTCCCTCTGATAGTGGAAAGGGCTACCCGAGAGGTGGAGCCACCCCTACAAAGAGATAGGAGGAAATGGCTACCCGGTGCGTGCAGCTGCCACTGTCACTGGGAATAAGTGATGGGCCTAAGTGGGGGAGGTTGTAACACCCATACCGCAAACATAGTGCCACATCTAAAACTCACAAAGTGTGAGAGTGGTTTATAAGTGATGGGGATTACTACTTGACAACTTAGGCTTAAGCATTTTGGGTGGTTGTCATCGGGGTCCGATTGAGCTTGAACCCAACAAGTTGTCAGAGCCAGTTTTCCTCGATAACGGACCGGGGACCTAAGCCCGGGACGTTACACAAAGCGACACTAGACTGATGCAGTAAACAACAAAACATATCTGACCAATCAGGGACCATCGACTATGTTAGAAGGTGAATTTCTTGAAAAAGTGGTCTGAAAAAGGAGGAGTCTCCACCACCTACGTGTATTTAGATGCATAGCCCATGTTCATACCGAACAGGAGGAAAGAGAGAAGATGGATGTAAAATAAAGTATTTTATATAACCGTGGATAAATACTATGGGATTTGAGAACAGGAAGACAATCAGAAATAGAAAAAGAAGGAAACCGATAAACCTAATTGCCCGTAGTTTGATGAAACTCCTGCAGTGACCATATAGCAATCAAATGAGGCTCTATAGCTAATCCTACAAAAAAATCTGAAATGGTTGTTTCAAGGTAATCACATTCCTTGAATAATTTACTGGTGACTAACAATGGTAACTCATAATGCTTTGATGAAGCATTATAGGCTGAAATAAGGAGGAAATGGGAGCTAGTCAAGGAAAACGAGATTGGCACCCTAACAAGTAATAAGACTTGGAATTTAGCCCCACTACCCAAAGCGAAGAGGCAAGGTTCAGAAATGTGGCATGCAATATTCATGACCGCTGAGCCACGCTCTTTCAAGTGGCATCAAATAGATGTCCCTTGTGCGATAGGGACATTGAGACACTGGAACATCTCTTCTTTCAATGCTATATCTCATCGGTAGTCTGGTGTGAGGTGGGATTGGATTGGATATGCACTTACGATTTTGATTCCTTTTGGTCTTCTTTTTATGAGGCTTGTAATAGACAAAGAAATGAGATTATGGCTCCGGCAGCGATGCTATGGGCCATCTAGTTGGCGCGTAATGATGTCCTTTTCTCGGGACACCGTTTCTATTGTGGGAATGTATGTTTACAGTACAAGCATTTTCTTGAATCTTGGCTTTTGTAATCTGTTTTATTTTAAATTTTTAAATTAATATATTGGGGTGGGCACCAATGCGTGTTTCCCCCTTTTTTGGTCCAAAAAAAAATTCGTGAATGTGTCAACCATCAAGCAGTCATAGCTTGATGTTAAAACAACGTTTATGCATTAGGATCTTAAGGAAGACATTTATACACAACAACTACAGGAATGCATATTTATTACAAAAGAAGACATGATAATGCAAACTTGGAAAGTCTTTATAGATAGAAGCGGGCACCAAGATTATAGCATAAGAAGTTTAATGACTTCATGTCAAATATCATATTTCACAAATTTGATGCAGGCGGCTGACCATTGTTACTAGTTTAAGAAGCTCATTAATTCTTATATTATTCTACTATTATACATAGATGGCATGCTTACAACATGCTCTAGGAAAGAATAGATACTAAAACTTGTTAGAAAATGAAGAATGCGGAAGCGTAATATCATAGATACGTAATAAACAATAAAGAACACCAGAATTTTTACGTAAAACCTTATTCCCTAAGAAGCGGGATGAAACCACGGGAGAACGCCTCAAAGGACCGATGTATTCATTGCACTTCTCTCTGATACAATGGGTCAGGGGCTTCTTATATAGCCTACACTGACCCTCCAGTCCCACAGATAGTAGATGTGAGACAAAACCATTAGATGTAGTAATTGGATTGGACTCTGGAGGGATCATATTACCCATCTACACAAGAGTGACGCATATACTCCAACACTCCCCCTCATGCTGGAGCATGCAATGCTCAGCTTGGATAATGGGAAAGAAATCTCAAACTCACAATACAAGACACTACAGACAATATCAACTCAATGCAAACACAATTGTCAGTTGCTGTCGAGATGTTGCTTCTCATGCCATGCAGATGAGGAGGAACAAACGGACTAGAGTGTGACCATGGTTTGAAAAGGCTAGCCTCGAGGCGGTCGAGGCGTACGCCTCGAGGCGAGGCGGTCCCTTTTAGCCTCGAGGCTTACGCCTCAGACCAGTCCTGTGAGGCGTGCGCCTCAAGTGGTTGAGGCGTAGCCTCGAGGCGGAACGCCTCGAGGCGGTCGAGGCGTTTCGTGAGGCGTTTTTGCTTTTTTGAAGTATTTTTTATTATTTTAATGGTTTCCTAAGTAGTTTGAGAAGCTTATAAATATCTGTTTATTTAGGATAATGATTATATAAGATGAATGTCTAAAGATGATGTTTATTTCATGCCCATAACTTCATATTTACAATTAATGTATCCAACTATTTTGGCAAACTCTTACTATTTCACTCTTAATGAATGAATTCATAAATATTAAATTAAACAATACTTGTAACTTAACAAGATTTGTAATATATGAAGCAAAACAAAATGGATAAGGTTCACAGTTTCTCATGTTGCCTCATATTATATATTAGACACAACATAAATTTCTTAGATATATATTTAATCGAACTTTTAATTACAACAATATTTCAAAGATTTGCTCAAAATGGATATGATTCATTGTTTCTCGTGCGATCATATATTATATGTTAAACACATAACATAAATTTCTTCGATGTATATTTAGTCATACTTTTAATTACAACAATATTTCATAGAAATATATGTATTGTTTAATTCTTTCACAATATCTATAGTCAATGAATCCCTCTTTGATTAGATGAAAATGTGTAGAAATGTATATGATGTTGTTCTATCTTCTATTTTGGGGTTCTTATCTTTATTATTTCATCATATCTTGTAGTGTAAATTATTATATATTGGGCAGAGAACATATAATTACATAGAGATATATATAATTGTAGTTTTATACATAATTTTCTATATAAACTGAGGCTTACGCCTCGACCGCCTCGAGGCTACGCCTCGCCTCGATTCCAAGGAGACCGCCTCATTCCGCCTTTCGTTTTGTCAAACCTTGCTGAGCACACGTTTTCCGACGAGGAGACCCGATACGCCTGTCAAAGTCACAGAAACTGAATTGAGTCTCCTCGTCGAAGTACTCTGTCCCGCAATATGTAGAAGACTGAATCATGTGGACAACTACTCCATCTCTGAAGGGCCGAACTGAAAAAGCTGTGGAGACATACTCGTCGAAACCACGGTTGCTGTAGAATGGAGTCTGAAAAGTCTCTTTTGTCGGAGAACTGGGTCTCTCCCATACTGACTCAGAGAATGTGATCTTTACTCTGAAGTCCCTATGACAGCACATGGAAATCCTAGCCCACAATGGCATAGAGAATGAGATCTCTATTTGGAGTTCCTATGTATCACATGAAAACTCTGAGACCAAAAACAAAGATAGGGACCGCACAAATGATGACAAATATATGCGCATCAAACTGCAGACTCGGAACCAATCTGAACGTCGAGTCTGAATCTGAAAAACTGCAGAGTATGAAATCTGGCTGGCATGGAATATGAAGAATCTGAAAATCTGGCCTGTAGAACTCTACACAATACTCCCCTTTTCTCCCACACTTGTTCGAAAATAATGACATCGACAAAGTTGGGAGAAGACAAGAAAATGTAGGAAAACAACATTCTCAAATGATTTTTTTCCGTGGCTATTTGCCATTTTTAGCCATCTCTCTTTCTTTTAAATAAGCCGTTCCACTTTTTTCGACTTTCTTCTCTCTTTTTTTATATAGCCAACTCTCCTTTTTTTTGAAGCCAGAAACAAGGGGAGACACTCAGTGGTGTTCGCCCCATTTATTAATTAAAGAAAAAGTGAAAAAAGAGTTTACAAAGGTAACGAGAAAACGAAACAAGCAAAGCAACTACAAAGCCCAATCATCCACCAATTTCGCAGAATGCACCTCCACGTTTTCCTTGTAAAAGCGTTGCCCAGAGAAAAGAGCTGCATTTCTGCCCAGCCATATTGCCCACAAAATTGCCAAGGGCCTAAGGATCCCTCGCCTATCTCTGTCTCTGTTTGCCACCATCGAACCACAAAGGAAGCCAAATCGGAAGTGCATAACCATGCCATTCTTGTGTCTTCCTAGATCAAAGTCACTTTAGGGCATCTGAAAAAAAGTTACTCAAGGGATTCTACCGCCGTGTCGCACAAAACGCACCTATCAGAGACGGAGCCCAGTAGTCTAGCATATCGATCTCTCGTCATCAATCTTTGCCTACGAAATAGCCAGAGGAAAAAGCCAATCCGTTCAGGGAGCCTGAGACCCCAGAAGAAACTGCAGTCACGAATCATATTCTCTGAACGCGAGGGTGGGGCCTACAAATCGCCCCATAGGCCTTCCTCGTCGAGAAAGGGCCCATACGCCACGCCCAGTAGTCCCTCCCCTCAGTAGGACACCCCGCACCCTTAATAGAGTCCAGCAAGGCAAGAAAATCCTCGAATCTTTGATCCGAGAAATTAGCAGCGAAAGCCGGGAACCAGTTACCGTCCGACCAGCAAGATGCGACCCGAGCATTCCTATCAGCCGCCAGAGCGAACATGCGAGGGAACCGCGAGCACAAGCCCCCCCGTCCAATCATCAGTCAAGAATTTGAAGGAATCACCATTTCCAAACACCGGCCTAAACAAGGATAAAAACCTGTAAAAGACCCCCAACACCCCCTTCCAAAACGGCGTGGGGGACCTCACCAGGTCAGCAGCGACCGGCGTCGCCCCGTTGATGCCGTAAATCTCTCGCAAAACCTTGCTACAAAAATCCTCCCCTGGACCCCAAACTCTGCTGGCCCACTTAAGAAGCAATGCGTCATTAACATGCTCCAGACTCCGCACCCCCAATCCCCCCTCGTTCTTGTGCAGCGTGATTTCTCCCCACTCTACCAGGTGCAAACCCCCCGACTCCTCCCCATGTTTGCCCGATAAAAATCTCCGCATAAGCTTCTCAAGGCGCTTGCGTATCCCCTTCGGCAGCCGACGATTAGATAAGAAGTAGACTGGGATGGAGGAGAGAACCGCCTTTAAGAGGACAAGACGTCCCCCTAGAGAGAATGGCCGACTTCCATCCAGCAAACCTTACCTCCACCTTCTCCACGACCCTGAGCCAATCCCTCAACCTTGTTCTTCCCACAACCAATGGCATCTCCAAGTAGTCAATCGGGAGAGAGCCGCAATCAGACCCCAGAACATGCCCACACGCGTCCGCCTCCTCCATCGAGAGGCCGAAAGGGACCACCTTCGACTTGTCCACATTCTTGAAAAGACCAGACATCTCACTGAAAAGATCCAGGGCCAAAGACATGCTCGAGGTTTCCGCGAGGCCCCCCTCAATGAAAAAGATAGTATCGTCAGCATATTGCAACAACGGGATCACCGAACCACCCTTAGAGAAATCGGCTGATAAACCACAGTCAACAACCCGGCAAGTAATGTGAGCAAGGACATCCGCAGCGATGACAAACAGCAGGGGGCAAGGGGACATCCCTGACGCACGCCCCTACGTGGTTGGAAGAAACCTCCCTCCGGGCGGCCATTAACCATGACCGAAAAAGAGGCAGTCGTTATACAGCGCCGCATCTAAGAAATCCAAACCTCCGGGAAACCTCTCCTTCGCAAAACCGACCAAAGGAACTTCCAATCAAGGCAATTATATGCTTTCGCAAAATCCACTTTCCAGAGAACACCGCGTCGATCCCCTCGCCTCCACTCCGCAACGATTTCCGAAGCAAGAGTAAGGCAGTCCGATATTTGTCTTCCCTGTATAAAAGCAGATTGGTGCAGGGAGATGATGGATTCAAGAACCCGGCCGAGCCGCAATGCAAACACCTTCGCCATAATAAGGTAGAGGGCATTAGAAATTGCAATGGGGCGGTACTCCTCAATCCGCTCGATCGAAGCGGACTTAGGAAGAAGAACAATCAGGGACTTATTGATTCGTTCGAAGCCAGCATTTCCAACACAGAACTCGAAGATGACCGCCAATACCTCATTGCCCACCAAGTCCCAAAAGTCCCTGTAGAAGGCCACCGGGAAGCCATCCGGGCCCGTAGCCCCATCCGCGTTTAAGTCCCACACCGCAGCCTTGACCTCCTCCAGAGATACCCCCTGCGTCAGCCCATCGCACGACGAAGGCGAGAGTGAAGTAGCTCCGACCCCCGTCCACCTCCATATCTTTGGAATGTTCCTCGCCGAGAACTCCTTAAAGTGAGCGGCTATTGCTCTCTCCATCTCCCTGTCACCATCCACACGAAGGCCATTGATTGCGATCGAACACAAGGTATTCGAGCGACGCCTTCCGCTTGCTATACGATGAAAGAACGCCGTATTAGCGTCCCCCTCCTTCAGCCATGTGCTCCTCGACCTTTGACGCCATTCATTGACACGTTTGAGATCATCAGCCGCGATTTGCTTCTGGGCAAGCGAACGAGCAGCCAGCTCATCATCGATAACTCCCTAGTATCCTCCAACGCATCAAGTCTGGTGACCACACCCTCAGCCTCCTACCTAGCAGCAAGCCTTGCTGCCCTGGACTCCCTCTTGAAAGAGCTCAATCTCGTGCGTAAAGATCCCAGTTTGTGGACAAATTTAAAACTGTCGAACCATCAACCTAAAGAAACCCCTCACCGCGGGTTGATCACCGGAATCCCACACAATTGGTGTGTGGTCGGACATGCTCCGCGGCCGAGCAAGCACAGAAGATAGCGGAAAACAATTAAGAAGATCCGTAGATGCAAAAAATCTATCAATACGGGAACGAGAATTTGAATTCCTCCATGTGTAGGCGATATCCCCGGCATCCAACACTTCCAGAGCCAACGAATCCACTGCGTCAGCAAAGTCCGCAGAACCTGGTACCTGACCACCCCTGAAACGTGGTCTATCGGAGGTTCTAAGGATAACATTGAAATCCCCCCATGAGCCATGGGATTCCCGCGAAGGTCCTGCTCGCCTCCTGCAGATCCTCCCACAACTCCCTCCTTTGAATATGACATCAAGGCCCGTATACACATGAAAATGCAACAGGCATAGAAGAGCCGGCACATACCAATAGAATCGAGATGACATACCTCCCTCGTAGTACCGAGCCAAAAGCCATAGTCGAAGACCTCCATGCAATCAGCAAGCCACCAGCCGCACCCACCGCATCCAGAGCCCTGAACTCATCTATACCTCACGGCATCGAACGATCTCCAAAGAACATTGTCGACACCTTGATGCTTTGTCTCTTGCAACATGACCACATCGCAACCCCATTCAATGAATCGTGATCCCATGGTCTTCCTCTTGCCCAACTCCCCAAGCCCCCGCACGTTCCAGGATAGAACCTTCATAGCGAACCATCGCAATGCCCCTGAATTCGGACCACCCCAGAGGCTTCCGCAACGGACCTCTTAAGCGACGTGCAGGACTGAGGCTCGGAGATCGCCGGCCGAGCTCTATTCCTCCGCTTGTATCTCTTCCCGGATCTCCTATCAGAAGTTCCTTCAGCAGCACTAGCACCCTCCACCTCAAGGAGGGTCAGAGTTGGTAACGAAGAAGGGACATCGCCGGGCGCCACGGAAGAGAGGGGCTCAACAGGGGACGGAGACGAGACGCCCAAAGAACACCCGCCAGACCCCATGGAGGCGCAGGAGTACCGCGGCACCATGGTAGGGGCAAAAGCAGATGAGTTGAAAAAGTCAACCATGGGGAATGTCCCGCCCACCTCAGACGAGCGAGGCAGGCGACTCTAATTTTGCCAACTCTCCTTTTTGTAATCAACAATTCCAAATTTTTACATTTTTTTCCAGATCAGCCCACTTTGGCCCAAAAATACAGCAGGTCGCCCCCCCAGCCCATATCCCTACTTAGGCTTTTAAACAATTTTCATTAAAAAAATCACATGACCTATTTAGGATTCCCCAAGTGGGAACCCTTCTCTCGAAAGAAGCCACCACCACGGGTTGAGGAGCACAAAGGTTCGCTGCGCGAGAGAAGGTGGGATTCGATCTGGTGGTCCATACCCTAGAGGGACCCAGAAGGTATGCCTTCGCCACCTGGAGGGGCCTCTGCCTTCGGGCTTCCCCTTGGGGAGTGCTAAAGCTGAAGAGGAGGCCATCACGATGTGGCTTCGGAAGACATAACTTCGGGAGAGGTAATGCTCTTAAAAGGGATGCGACGCGCAACACCCTGTCAAAGCAATAGTGATGAAGCCATTGGTCTGGAAGAAGGGTGACAGGCAGAGTTGCTCATGGCGGCGCAAGGAGAACGCCACCCCTTCAAAGATGTCATCGCCTCCGTTGTGGACTTCGCCTGGAGCACCTCATGGGGGAGGATCATGGCTCCTCCTGTGCAGGGGAGACGATCGGGGAGCACCTGAGATCGGTGGCGTCAGTGGTTGGGGGTCACGCAATGAGCCTTCTTCCTTCTTCGACTCCTGCGGTGGTGCATGGGTCACCTTATTTTTGTTGTGAGTGCTGCTACTATTGCTTCCACCAGGATTATGGTTCGCCAAGAACCCTAATATCTTTTGGAATCTTCTGGAGTTGTCGCTGATGGTGATGGAGACGCATCAGTAGAATTGGGGTTTGCCAAGAACCCTAGCACAATTAGAGATGTCGATCAATCAGATGGCATTGGCGATGATATTACAGAATCAGAAATCAGAGATTGTTGATGATGATCTTCCAGAGCTTGAACATATCGTGAACATAACACGAATACATAATAATCTTCAAATGCAAATATGCTTGCTGGGCAAAATTAGGGTTTCAATATAAAACTTAGAACTTGGACTTGAACAATCCCGTACACAATAATCTTCAAGAATAAAAACACCAAAATCGAATCTCAAACAAATGATGAAAATAACTCCTCGAGTATCGAACCCGCTTTGATACCATGTTAGAAAATGAAGAATGCGGAAGCGTAATATCAGAGCTACAAAATAAATAATAAAGAACATCGAGAATTTTAAGGGGGCCCTACTCCCTAATGAGCGGGATGAAACCACGAGAGAACACCTCAAAAGACGGATGTGTTCATTGCACTTTCTCTCTGATACGATGTGTTTGGGGCTTCGTATATAGCCTCCACTGACCATCCAAATCCCCCATATAGTAGATGTGGGACTAAACCACTTACACAAGAGTGACACATATACTCCAACAAAACGCAATTCGATGTTATTAAAGGAGTTAGATATGGACTTTCGTTCTAGTAAAGATGATTATTGGACACAAATAAGAAGAAATTGGGTAAACAAGAAACTAATACATCAAGAAGGTACTAGAAAGTTTATATAAAATTTTCGAAATGGTAAGAAGCTGCTTAAAGGAGGAGTGTGATTACATGCATAAATCCCGACAAATCGATTGCTGGACATATCAAAGGTGACTTGAGGTATACAATAATTTGTAATAGATCATACATCTTTGATGGAGTAGGAGATGTGACAAGATTAAAAGTAAACTCTCATAAGATACGCTGGGAAGCAATGAAGTGAATACTACAATATCTTTTTTAAAAAGAAAAGCGCGCGGTGTCAAGGTGATGCCCATACAAAAAAATTCATTATATTCACAATTTTAGAAACAGAATAGTTTCAAGGACCAAAAATCTCGAAAGCTTATGGCATGCTCCACCACATCTTCTAGAACATTCTTTCCAACGGATAATGATCCCGTTCCATGAGAGCCGCAATGATCAGGGGATAAATGCAACCCAAACCTTGGTGAAACCGTTGCCATGTCCCATCCTATCAATAGATTCTCAAAATATAACCCCATCGAAGGTTGCCACCAATTCAACATGTGTCGCGTATTAAACATACTGTGAAATGGAGCATTCAAATAAGATGTCTGGCGTCCTCCCCTGTCGGCATACAATGTTGACAAGCACCCACAGTGCTCGAGAAAAACCTGGACCGTCGATCACCAATCATCAGGAAATCTCATCTAGAAAGCCAAATGAAAAATTGGACCCCTATCAAAAACTTCCACTGTCAGATGCGTCTCAACTAATCTGTGCAATCCTAGGATCAAAGACCATCACTAAATAAAAGAACTTGTACGCCTTCCTAAGGTGCCCATCTGCCTAGGTCCAATGGTCCGTAATGTCAGAAAGACTCCCAAACTCGAACAAAACCTCCAAGAAAAGCAGAAACTCTGCAAAATATGGACCACTCAAGGCACTATGAAAGCGAGGAAGCCATCTATATGTCTCCATGCACTCCCTCACAGTGCAACTCACATCAAACAATAAGGCAAACAAACTGGGAAACGAGCCCCAAGCGCCATGATCTATCCAATCATCAATCCAAAAGTAGATCCCAATTATATTACCCAGAACCGGTCTCATGAGCGTTACAACGTGAGGAAGAGATGAACAAATGCCCCATAAAAAATTAGAGGGAGTGTTCATCGTGACCATCTAAGTCGAGAGGTCCATAGAAATCACATAGAAAGAGTGAACTGTACTCCACAACAGGTCCGACATGCCACCCCAAATGCAAGTGATCCACTTAGCTAGCAATGCTCCATTCATCTCCTCCAAACTCAAAATCCCCAAACCACCATCCTACTTCTTGAGTAACAGGGTCTTCCAACCCACCAAAGGTACCCTTGCACCACCTCACCAGAAGTCTAAAAGGACCTCATCAACGCCTTCAATCTCTATTTCACCCATCCACAAGTAACAAGTGCTCAGAAAGGAAGAAAATCGGGATAACAAATAACACCCAAGCGCACTAGGCCATCGCGATAGACAAGTTGCATGCCAACTTATCAACCCCCTTTCCATCTTCTCCATCACAGTCAGCCAATCTAACTACTGCAACTTATCCCCAACCAAAGACAGGTCGAGGTAAGGTAATGGAAGTGTCCCTTGTTGTGTCTGAAGGGTAGCTCCACATCCCTCAACATCTTATTCGAACATCCTAAAAGGAAGAACAACTGACTTACAAGATTAAACCGCATGATGAAGACCCTCCCAAAAAGCTCAAGAACAATAACCAATCCTTCCATAAACATCTCCTGCAGTCCACATCTCCCTCCATAAAAGAATAGTTTCATCAGCGTACTGAAGGACGAGCACAGAAATATCGCCCATAGTAAAGCCAGTCAACTATTCTCGCTAGGGCATCAACTGCAACAACAAACATTAAAGGTGTCAGCGGGCTACCCTGCTTATCCCCTCTTTGTGGTTGGAAGAAACTGATGTCTTGCCTACCGTTCACTAACACACATAAGAAGAGGTCGTCATACATCTTTTCCTCCAATCAATCCACTCACTTGGAAAGCACATGCAGTGAAGGGATGCGCAAACGAACCTCTAGTCAACACAATCATAGATCTCGAAGAAGTTGACCTTCTACAAAATGCCTTTGGTCTTCTATCGCCTCCACTCGGCAATAATCTTTGCGGCCATCACAGCCCCGTCCACCCTATGGTGGCCTTGTCGAAAATTGTCCGGCAAGATAAATATTTGACACAAGGTCTCGCATTATATATTGGTTGACACCTTCGCCACAAAAAGGTAGATTGTGTTAGAGGGAGAAATATGGCATCGATCCTTTACACCCCCCCCCCCACCAATCTACATCCTTTTAGGCAGAAGGAACATATGGAAATGATGGAGACACTCAAAATCATGATTCAACCGCAATAGCTCCTCCACCACTTCAAAGGTCCCACAGAACTCCTTCTAGAACCATATTGGAAACCTATCTGGTCGCATGGAGCCATCTGCATTCAGCTCAAAAGTCGCGCTCTTGACATATGTTATAGAAACACTGACTCTTCCATGACACGGTATTATGGAAATACTGACATGTGTTCCAGTAGCTATGGATTCAAATTCCACATAAGATGACGACATGAAAAGAACACATGGTATGTTTTTACGTGGAGAGTGGAGTCATTAGTTGGATATCTAAATTACAAAAGATAGCGACCAACTTGACCACAGGGAGAAAACGTGACAACTGAAGTATGCAAGAAAATGAAATGGTTAAAAGAACCAATGGAAAAGATGAATAAAGAAATTGAAGGTAGTCAGCTATTCAGTGCCAGACAGAATGATCTTACCGAGAATTATGGCTTTCATTCTAGGACCAACTACAGTGATGTAGAGTATCATTTTATTTACTATTTAGAAAGTTAAAAGATTTTTTAACTAGAAGAAAATCCACGCATTGAAAAACCATGTGGATATATTCACCAAGACCATTACATTGGAGAAGCTAAAGACGTGTTCAACAAAACATGATCTTCAGGGATAGAAGACAAGGTAAATTTCATACCAACCCTTGATGATAACGAAGTATACGGTCAATTTGCAGCTTCAACTACAAATCAGCCTTCAAGTGGGAAATTGTTAAATTTTCTCCTAAGGAGGTTGATTGGTATTGTATATGTTGAGAACTCCAACAAAATTTTTGATGTATCAGGGTTATGGTGTAATTTCCTATAACCCAATAACCATTACCCTAGGATTGTGGTAAAAGAATGCCCGTGGGGGGTGCCGCTCATTGTACTCCTAAAATTTCATGAAAGAGAGAAAAAAGTTTCATATGTGTAGTGGATTTAGGTATAATACTAAACCACCGTCCTCATGTTGTGAAACTGAGCATGTTTTTTTTCTTTCTTTTAGAGAACTTTTTTTCTTGATCGTAACCTGCTAATTTGGTATGCACGTTTTTTTTCACAACATATATTATATAAGGAAAAGAACATAAAACTAGAGAGAGATGTGTGAAGAGAGACAATATAATCTACGGAGAAATATAGTTGGTAAACATACTTAGACAAAAATGGTTTTCATAAGTTGATTGGGAGGCTATTATGAGCATATGCACCTCCATCTTGACGAGGACTTTGACCTTTAATCTCTACAGGTGCTGGCAATGCCTCATATGTCCCCATTCCCCAACCAGCATTTCCAACTCCATCTTCATGATGACCCTGACCTCTAATCTCAACAGACGCCGGCAATGCCTGGATGATTTCCTGTCAATGTAAATAATTCTGCTGAGATCAAGTTAACCATGCGAAAATGAAATCTAAACATTCGCATTCTGCTCAAGAATGACCAAAGCAACATTGTTTCAGAAACATTAAACACAGATCAGCTACCATACCTTTAGTTCTGAACCGCAACTTAGATTGGTCAGTCCTGATTGAATAGGATCCTTGGAAGTTCCAAGTGGAGCTGAATCTTCACGAATTACATTGGCTACCTCTTGTCTGGAGCTTCCTGTTGTCTTGTCTCCAGCATTATTAACCACTGCTTCAAATTGATGGGTGCCATCCATCTGAGCATCACCATCATCTAATGTGATCTCCTTCCTAGAACAGAGAGATTTCATTAAAATCGATATCACAAGAATGATCAATACTCTGAAATCAAAGCAACTCTACCTACTTGGCTGGCATATATGAATCTGGTTGGGATTTCTGAACCTGAGAGAACACCAAGCCGCGAAGTTTTTTGCCATCGATGATGGTTTCTAAAGTGTACCAACCAGGAAATGTGCCCGTTATGGTAGCCTGGAAAGGTCTCTTCCTTTCAGACTGTGAACTGCATGAACTACTCGGGAAACCTAAATATCAACATAAGGTATCAAATCGCATGCTCCTGAGCCTCCCAAAAAGGAAATATAAACAATTTTATTGAGTTGAAACCCACAAATCTCAAAAGGAAAGATCTGTGCAATGTTACTCTTCATGATGCAAATAAATACCATGAGGTATGTGAATTGCAATTCAGAAAATAAACATTTGTGAAGGATACATCTTTGGAATGTAAACATTTTTCATAAAGTTTAAAGCCCTTGTAAGCAGTCCACCCATCTTAGAGAGAATTTATAATAAAAAGGCATTCAACGATACAGTTAATTGAATTAAATTTTGATCCAAGCATGCAAGTCAAACATAGCATCTTGTAATAATTTTGCTGCATTTTGCCAAGCATGCAAGTGAGCTCTACCAGGTGTGTCACTTTGATGGAGTTGCACACTGCCGACTTCCAGAGTAGGAAACTTCCTACCAAAAACAAAAAGGGTTTTTATTATTCGTGCCCCTATGAGATTTCGCAATTTCAGTTATGCCCCTATTTTTTTTGGTAATATCAGTTGTGCCCCTCACCTCTTTCTCCGTTATAACTTGTGCCCTTCCGTCAGATTGACCATCAAAATATTAAAATAACCATAGTTTATTCAAACCATGGTGTGGTTAAGAAGGATATTATGGTCAGAATAAAATCAGAGGTCGATCTGGGGAGGAGGGGGCAGAGCATGGGGCTGGAGAGGTTGGGCTGGGGAAGTGGGGCGGAGGAGGAGCTCGGGGCGGAGCTCGAGGCTGGAGGGGACCGAGTCAGGTAGGAGGGGGCGGGTTGGGGAGGAGGTGCGAGGCTGGGAGGAGGTGCGGGGCTGGGGAGGAGGTGTGGGGCTGGGGCGGCGGGGGCAGGGGGAGGTGCAGCGGGAGGAGGTGCGGGCTGGGGTGGGGGCGGCGGGGGCCGGGGGAGGTGCAGCGGGTGCGGAGCTAGGGCGGGGGCAGCGGGGGCAGGGGGAGGTGCTGCGGGAGGAGGTGCGGGCTGGGGCGGGGGCGGCGGGGGAGGTCCTGCGAGAGGAGGTGCAGGCTGGGGCGGGGGTAGCGGGGGTCGGGGGAAGTGCTGCGGGAGGAGGTGCGGGCTGTGGCGGGGGCGGCGGGGGCCGGGGGAAGTGCTGCAGGAGGAGGTGTGGGCTGGGGCAGAGGCGGCGGGGTTCGGAGGAGGTGCGCGGCTGCGACGTGGCGTGCAGGCGGCAGTGATGGAAGCGGGGAGCAAGCTGGAGGGCGCTCCTGGTGGAGAAGGGTGGCGGCTGGCTGCTGTGGGTGTAGCCAGGGGGAATGATGGCGGTGGCGACCATGGAGGAGCCGGGGTGGAGGTGCGAGGGTCGGGGAGGAGCTCGGGGCGGAGGGATGGACTGAGGGCGGTCGGGAGGAGCCGCTGGAGGAGCTGGAGGAGCAGGTGGCTGGGAGAAGAAAGAGAAGGGGGAGGAAGAGGATGGGGGAGGAAGAAGAAGAAGAGTTGGACATTTCAGTCCATTTTTTTCATATAATTCCACTTGTGTCCTTGAAGTTAACGTCCATTTGTATTATAGATGGACGAAAACTAACTTGAGGGGCACAAGTGATAGAATGAGAAGAAGTGAGGGGCACAAATGATATTACCAAAAAGATAGGGGCATAACTGAAATTGTGATATCTCAGAGGGGCACAAATGATAAAAACCCTAACAAAAATCACCCAATAGACCTTCTGTATGTAAAATAGAACCTAACATAAGCATCCACATCTTCAACATATAGTTGCTCAATTCTAATACGACAGGTTAAATAATCCGGCCACAACAATTCACATCAAACACATCAATCAATCCAACGCTTTATGCAAGTATATATCATAAAAATTATCTGGTGTATTCCTGACCATGAATTGACAAAACTTATGATCACCGAGTGATGTTTATCTCATGCTTCAATCTGTAATAGCTAGTAGGTTCATTAAAATGTAGGAATTTCCACTTGTGTCGTTTTGAGTTTTTCTAGTAACACTTATGCCCTAATTAACTCAGCCATGGCCGCTCCCAAGCCCGGGTAAATGGTTTGGTCATTTGCAAAGAAGATCAGCTGATGCACCGGTTAGGAGATACGAGTATTGGGATATCGACCCGGCTAAGAGAGGGCGAGGACGACCTAAGAAGTGTTGGAAAGAGACTACTATACGAAGGGATCTTAGTTTTTTGGATATAAGCCCGGGATTGACCCAACATAGATCTGAATGGAGGCGAAGAATCCATGTAGCCGACCCAACTTAATTGTGGGAAAAGGCTTTGTTGTTGTTGTACTTATGCCATAATTATTTCGTGATTAAACTTCTACATCTATATTCTTACAAAATGCACAAATGTGCCCTTCTGTTATTACACTTGTTCACATGCATTACATTAACGGAAGGACAAATAATTTTCTAAGAATATAGGGGTACAAGTGTAATTGAAACAAAGGGTCATACCTATTTTTGGAAAAACTTGAAAGGGCATAAATATAAAAATCCCTAAAATTTATGTGCATAGTGATCATCAAGCAAATGGTACATGAAGGGGTACAAAAAGAAATGCAGCTCATTGTTTAATTCCCGAAAAGGACTTCTAAGGTTTAAAATGCAACTCCAAGTTATTATTTTTTGATCCAAAAAGGGTAACACGCTTTGGTGTCCGCCCCAAAATTTTATTAAAAAGTTAAAAAGGAAAAAAAGAAACGTGACATACAATCACACTGATACCCGCTCCTCAACAAAACTCGCAGACTGGATACAAACATTTTCCCTATAAAACCTCTGGCCTGAGAACAACAGAGCATTCCTGGACAGCCAGATAGACCATAGCAAAGACACAATGCTAAGTAGCTCCCTCCTCAAACGCTGCCTAGCCGACCGTAGCGATCCCCAAAAGGTGTTGAAGGACCTCGCACAGAGCCAGCCAAAGCTGATATCATCCCAAAGCACTGTTGTGCGAGAGCAGGTGAAGAAGAGATGGTCCATAGATTCAATCTCACTTTCGCATATAGGGCATCTGTCAGAAACCGAACCGAAGTATCTGGCACAACGATCCCTCATCATCAAACGTTTACATCCTGCTCACAGCCACAACCAATCACCCTGCCCGTTAGAATGTCCTGAAAAATAAGAGATGATGGGTCAAATATAGCTCGACAATGCAAATCCTTTGTAAGTTGACTAATAGAGAGTAAGTTCATCGAGAAATCTGGAGCATGCAAAACATTCAACAGGCGAATGGAGGGTGTCAAACTGATCTCCCCCTTTCCAATGATGGGGGAATGAGTCCCATCTGCTATTACTACCGATCTCCCTAGGGAAACCTCCTTGAAGGATGTAAACTTATCTCTGTCCCGACAGAGATGATGTGTCGCACCGGAGTCCATGATCCATTCCGAAACATCAAAACTGTGACATGATGTAAAGGCATATATGCTACCTGATGTGCTTGTTGTGGCTGAGGTGGTGGCAGAGGCTGAAGCTGCGATGTCTGAGTGTCCTCCTGGTAAATCAGAAGTGGCAGGAGGCATGATATCCCGTAGTCTGGCGACAAGATCCTCAAACCGATGGTCTGAAGTAGATGGCGGTGTGGGCACAGCATGCTCGGCTACACGGGCAGATGCAGGAAAATCATGCTTAGAATAGCATGTATCTTCCGCATGACCTGCGTGATGACAGAAGGTGCATGGCTGACGGAAGCGGCCACCTCGACCACGAGGCCCACGGCCGCGAAAAGAGGAGGGGACACCTCTGCCTCGAGAAGCAGCCATCGCTGAAGGAGGTGGCGTAGACGCTGGAGAAGAAACCGAAATTCGGCTGAGTTTTCGATACACTTCCTCCACTGGAGGAATAGTAGCATCCGCCAGTATCTGCGAGCGAGCCGCATCATACTCCGGGTCTAGTGTTGCTAGTAAGACCCCTACCATTGTAGCATTCCGGAACGTCTTCTGCTGCTCAGGGGTCGCCGTCAGTGGAATGATACTGTAAAGCTTCTCAAACATCCCCCGTAGGGACGTATACAACGAATGCAGCGGTCGGCCATTCTGCTTGATCGTAAAGATGCCATGCTGAAGTTGGAGGATCTTGGTGTCGTTCCTCATCTGCGAGTATGTCGCAGCAAGAATATCCCGCATGGCCATAGCCGTGGGCTGATGTAGGACATCATTGGCAATCTCCATTATTAGAGTGCCAGAAAGCCAGACCTTAGCATACGAATCATCAGCCTCCCATGAGGCGTAAATCCTCGTCTTCTCCGCCGGCTCATCTTCGGTAAGAATGTGCTTCTTACCGTTGGACTTCATGAGGCTCATGAACTGCATCGCCCAGAGCTCGTAATTCGTCCCATCCATCTTGACTATTGGCGTTGGACCTTTGAAAGCATCAATGGAGGGCATATCAACCTTGTTTTCTGACATAGTTGCCGAAGACGGAGAATTAGGGTTTGTAGACCAATGAAGAATCGTCTACAAAAACATGTGGGGATATGAGTGCATATGTAGATTTATGCACTTATACCCATGAAGAGAAGAGGAGGCGCCAAGTTGGAGAAAAAGGGCAGCTTAGGGCCCACGCACGATGCCCTTGGTGAGGAGGAGAAAAGGGGTGGCGGGGAGGGGGAGAGGCGACGGGGATGGGGTGGGCGGAGGGGATGGAGGAGAGGCAGCAGGGATGGGAGGGGCGGCGGGGATGGGAGGGGCGGCTAGGGTTTAGGGTGGAGGCTCCGATACCATGTTGGAAGAAATGAAAGAGAGGACTTGTTTATTCCAGGGAATCTTAGGCTCTCTTATATAGAGGAAGCCTATGGGTAAATTGCATAAGATGGAACAACGAAAATAAGCATGACACATAAGTACATAAATACTAGAAATATCTCTACACTCTATTCCCTCTGGATCAGTTTCGCCTTTCATGTGGCATCTTCGCTTTGGCCACCTTCCTCTTCAAAAGATGATGCGTGTTCTCCCGGAAATATCTACTCGTACTACTTTGGATTGTGAAGCTTGTCAGCTTGGGAAACACCATAGCTCCTCCTTTCCAAGTCGTCTCAGTCGTAGTAGTAGTCGGTCTTTTGAGTTGATTCATTTTGAGATTTGGGGTCCGAGTCGTGTTCCTGATCATCAGGGGCATAGATTTTATATTGTCGCTGTCGATTATTCTAGACTTTCTTGGGTTTTCTTGCTTAGACATAAGTCTGAAGCAGATGCTATAATTAAGACTTTTCTTATTGAGATTAACATCTTTTCTGCTAAAGTCAAATACATTCGTACTGATAATGCTTTAGAATTTTCTACACTACAATTGGCAGAATTTCTCCAGTCTCTAGGTATAGTTCATCAGACTTCTTGCACTTATACATCACAGCAAAATGGGGTTGCTGAATGCAAACATCGTCACCTCTTAGACATCACGAGGACCTTGTTGATTCACAGTCGTACACCTCATTCTTTCTGGGGGGATACGGTTCTAACCGCTTGTTACTTGGTAAATCACATGCCCTCCACTATTCTTGGAGAGAAGAGTCCCTTCTCGATTGCATTTCTCGAGAAGGAACTCTTCATGCTTACACCACGAGTCTTTGGATCGGTGGCTTTTGTCCATGACTTTACTCCTGGCCGTGACAAGCTCTCACCTAGAGCTGTCAAATGTATCTTTGTTGGTTATTCTCGTACCCAGCGCTGATTTTACATTTTTTGAGTCTATTATGTATTTCTCTCCTACAGGTGACAGGTTGTCTAATACTGGTTCTAGAGAGGATGTTGTTGTACCTTTACCTCCATCTTCTCCATCCCATGCTCCATGTAATGTACCTCGGTCTTCAACACCTCCACCACCACCCCCACCGCCACCTCCACCTCCTACCACAGAATCTACATTCTTACCCCATGTTTATACTCGCAGGTCTTCTACTTACCCCTCTGCTCATGCGTCATCCACATCATCTACAATACCTCAGGTATGTCAGGAACATATTATTTCTACCGATGGTACTGGAGATTTGAATAATGAACAGGAAGAGTTGATTCTAGAAGACAGTGAGGCTGATGACCTGGAGATACCGATTGCTCTAAGAAAACCTCGTCGCCAATGTGCCACATACCCAATGGTTGCACATGTTTCCTTGGAGCATCTGTCAGAGGAATACAAGAAGTTTATAGTGGGACTATCTGTTGTTACTATCCCGCGGATGTATCAGGAGGCGCTCCAGGACAGTAGATGACGCCTTGCTATGGAAGAAGAGATGGCGGCTCTGCGATCACGTGGCACATGGAGCATTGTCTCTGCTCCACCATGTGCATTTGTTGTAAGCTGCAAATGGATATTCACGGTCAAGCAAAGGCCGATGGCAATGTCGACCGATTCAAAGCAAGGCTTGTGGTTCGAGGGTTCACCTAAACTTATGGGGTGGATTATCAAGACACCTTCTCTCCAGTAGCAAGACATTCGACAGTACACATTCTGCTATCTGTTGTCATTTCACGGGACTGGCCTCTATACCAACTTGATGTGAAGAATGCTTTTCTCTATGGGGATCTACAGGAGGAAGTATATATGCAACAACCACTAGGATTTGCTACTGAGGGGGAGTCACAGAAGGTGTGCCGACTTCACAAGGTGATTTATGGCCTGAAGCAGAGTCCGAGAGCTTAGTATCAAAAGCTATCGGAGTTGATAGAGCAGAAGGGGTTTGTGCGGTCTACTGAGGACCACTCACTGTTTGTACAGAGGATACCTAGAGGTACCGTGGCTATTCTTGTTTATGTGGATGATATTGTCATTACAGGAGATGATGAGCAGAGTATTCTTACTGTCAAGGAGTTCCTTGGTCAGCAGTTTGTGACTAATGACCTTGGCAATCTTCGCTACTTTCTTGGATTAGAGTTCACTAGGAATCAGCGTGGACTCATAATGACTCAGAGGAAATTTGTTATGGACCTTCTATCTGAGACAGGTATGACAGGGTGCAAACCTGCTTCTACTCCAATGGATGCAAGCATGAGATTGTATGATGACGACACCGAATAGATTGACAGGAGGAGATACAAAGAGCTTGTTGGGAAGCTCCTATACGCCACCATTTCCAGGCCGGATATTGCTTTTGCAGTTAGCAAAGTCAGTCAGTTCATGGAGCAACCCAGGAAGGTGCATATGGATGTTTATGATCTTGAGGTATTTAAAGACTTCACCTGGCTCAGGCCTTATGTTCAAAAAGGATATATCACTTGAGGTGACAGGATGTGCAGATGCAGATTATGTTGGTTGTCCCAGGGACAGAAAGTCTACTTCTGATTTTGCTATCTTTGTAGGTGGCTCACTTGTTTCATGGAAAAGCAAGAAGCAAACAGTGGTGGCCAGATCTAGTGCTGAATCTGGATACATGGCTATGGCACAAGGATGTACAGAGATGATGTGGGTTAGATCAGTATTAACCGACCTTACTGTTGAGGTTTCTCTTCCTATGAAGCTTTTATGTGATAATCAAGCACCTTTATTTATTGCCAATAACCTTGTTTTTCATGAGCGGACCAAGCATATCGAGGTGGATTGTTATTACACTAGAGACATGATCCAGAAAGGTCTTATATCCACCTCTCATGTTTCCACAGGAGATCAGACGACAGATATCTTCACGAAGGCTCTAGAGGTCCATTTCAAAGATGTTGTTCCAAGCTGAGCATGATTGATATTTATGCTCCAGCTTGAGGGGGTGTGTTGAGATGTTTATATCTCACCGTACTATGTTTTACATTTTATGTTTTCTGTGGGTATCATTTATGTAATTAACCCATGGCTCTTCCCCTATATAAGATAGCCCTGGGATCTCTTTATCACATGAATAATTTTTACCCAACACTAAACATGAATTCGCACACTGCATTTCTGAATCTTGAGTTTGCTTATAATACAAGGAAGATGGTTTTGAGCTAACAATCCTGTTTAGTGATCCTATGTCCAAATATGTTGTCTAACATTCTGAAATGGGCAGTCAAAATCTCTTTTTATATACACTAGTCAAGTCTTCTTTTCTCTCATGTATTTGGTTTTCAGCATGCTGGTCTCAGAAAGATGAGCGGATTTTCCAATCTTAATGTCAAATCCATATCTTAATGGACCTCTAGAGTGGGTGTGGGGGAATGAGGAGAATTTTATGATTAACGTCCTGCGGGAATTGCTGGGCGCGGAATCGCTGGGCATCAATAGGGGCAACTCGATACGCCACCTTACTCCATTCTGGCGTGGAGTGATGAATGTTTTAAGGCTAAATTGCTCGTTATTTAAGCCGGTGCTGGGCAACGGGATTTCGTTTCGTTTTTGGACCGATGACTGGTCTGGAAAGGGTGCTTTCAACGTGATGTTCCCGCGTCTTTTTGCATTGGTCGAGGATAAGGAGGCATCGGTGGCCTCGTACTGGGAGAACGGCTGCTGGAGCCCTCGGATCGCTGCGAACCTTTCGGATCATCGATTGGATGATCTTCTATCGTTAATGGCTCAGCTTGTTGATGTTGTTCAACCGAATATTGGTCGGGACCACTGGGCCTGGAAGGATGGATCTTTCTCTTCACGTAAGGCGTACTCAGCTCTCGCTCCTAACCATAATGTCGATGACGATATCTTGGTGCGTGACTGTAGATTCTTGTGGGGCCTCAAGTTACCTGAGCGCATTGGCATCTTCTTATGGCTTCTTCGTAGGGGAAGACTATTGACTCGTGATCGGTGTGCAACTCTTTTTCCGAACGTTGGCTCGATGTGCGGCCTCTGTGATGCGGAGCGGGAAACAATTACCCACCTTTTCTTCGAGTGCGGCCATGTTCGTGCTCTTTGGGATGATCTTGCTTGGGTTAACGTCGTCTCCTTTCCTACTTTGTGCGAGAGTTTGGTGAATTCAAGGGGCAACGAAAGGAAGCTTATACTTGATCCGATCGCAAGGCTGTGGAGCATATGGCTGGGGAGGAATGAGGCACTCTTTGCGGGTCAGCGATTTTACAGGGAGAACATTTCATTGCGTGCTATGCGTCTTCTGGAGGATTGGACTCATGGGTAGGATGGCTGTGGTTATATGGAGGATCCATTGCTTTCGGCTACCCATTCGGGTAGTCCATTTTGTTTTACTTCTTTACCTTTTCTGTAAAAACTCTTTACTTTTGGTTTTCAATATATTGGGGTGAACACCGTCGAGTGTTTCCCCCTCTTTTGAGCTTCAAAAAAAATCCATATCTTAGTGACATATCTTAAAACCCATTTAAATGGTCTAGTGGTTGTGCAATGTGTCTACCACCCAAAAGATCAGGGTCAAAACCCTCCTTGTGGATATTCCGTTAGGTAGTCGACAACCAACGTAAAAAATAGTTGAATCTTTCAACATGGATTTGAGCAAAAATCCATGTAACCGACCCTATTTATAGTGGGAGAAGGCTTTGACATTTTAATGCCATATCCATGTCAACCCATTATAGAGCACTTTTAATATGCAATTGCAATATTCATTTAGTGAATTTCATTCCATAAACAATGTGGATATATTGAGAGAATAAATACCGATACAAAACTAACAATACAAAAAAACGTCAACTAATTCTATGTATAGCAAAATAAAATGAATCATGACAGCTAACATTCATTAATTAAAAATATACACAATTAAGATGTCACAGATCGTGGATTCAACCATGCTAGGGTAAGCCAAACAGATCAAGTACTAATGATCAATTTCGGCTAGCAACCAAGTGGCCACATAAAACGCATCCTTTAGGCCTGAACTTGTGCCACAATTAGGTATAATCATATTGGTTACGAGGTGCTCTTATGTGAATACATCATTATCCTACTCCATCTAACCTCTAATATCATATAAGCCCACCTTTGGGTCTGGTCCATATGCTAGCACATAGCATTCAAACATTGTCATCACCACCTCTATGTAACAAAAGCTTTTCAGCCATGCCACTTTCATGAGCCAATGAGAATAAATGCCAGCATTAGTAATTTACAGAACCATGCAAATTGGGCGTTATCCTTCAAAGGAAATATAGATGTAGACTTACAAACTACCACGAAAGGGGTTAACACAACATTCAAGTATATACGTGAGTATATGCAGACAGTCAAAACTGCAGGATATAGAATGCATACTAAATTAAACGACAGAAAGAATAGAACCCCTTACATCAAGAATCTAAAAAATGCTTACCATCAACAGAATGCCAAGGTAATAACCCCGCAGTAGATGACTCCATGTTCAACACAGGATCTCGCCCGAGGTAAAGGTCCTCTTGACATTTTTGTTTGAGCTCTCTATTGAGACTGAGTTTCTCCGGTCTTTGCGCTTTTCCATTTTCACCCGGCATATCTAGCAATGTCAAAGAAGAACTATAAAATAAGACATGTTTCAAGGATCAAATTTGGCTTCTGTGTCCAGACATCAGAAAACTAGCAAAAAGAAACGAAATACATACAACCTAAATGCATGAACGAGTCATTGTTTAACAACACACAGATTCTATTAACCCTAGATGAAAAGGCACAGCTTCTATCAAGTACCACAAAATTTAATGACCATCTAGGTTGTTCTCAACAGAGCCTCCATATCAGGATTTCAATGTATACCAAATGTAACAACAAGAACTTTCGCATAGCAAATATTCTCTGAGAGGGATCGAAGGGCGATGAGAGGAGCAGAGTGAGAGAGGCTGCGGAGAGGGAAAGAGCAACTCTGTTGGGAGGTGCTAAGGGGGGTTCTTTCGTGGAGGAGAGCTATCACTCATGAACAGGAGGTTCCTTGAGGGCCACCAAACAGGGAGAGGGGAGGGGGGAGGATGGTTGGTCGGTGGTATCGCACCGCAAGCGGGGTAAGCGTTGGCGCTGGGGTCACCACGGTCATCTGGCTTCTAGTTGTGTTCTTGCTCCACGTCTCATCTGTGGAGGTTCGGATCACCGTCAATCGAACTATCAGCAGAGGAAAAGGGCTCAGCATCACTCAGTGCTCGGTGTGTGTCCGACCAAAAAGCTTCGCACTTATGCGACAGCGGTCAAAGAAGGTGCATCGAAGGGGACATCATCTCTGACTGCACGGAAGAGAAAATTTCAATGCTCATAGGATTCAGGAACTCGGGATTCAAGGAAACCATCTCTGTTCGTGAGCAGATTCATGAGGCATTAAGAGGGTCTTTTACAGGGGAAGTCGTCATGTTGAATCTCAACCACTGTTGTGCAGGGGGGCTTCAACGTCTGAAGCTCAAGTGCTCCTGCAAAGACAAAATTCTGATGTCTATTGGTGTTTTCATTGCTTTGTAGATGGTGAGCATAGTAGTAACTCCAGGTGGGTGGCACGTATCACCGGTGTTCCCTTCCTTTCTCGCTCAGTTACTGTCATGGGACTGGTCTTGAGAAGTTTCGATCAGATCACAAAGATCTTATCGGATGGCCGCTCGTTGGATTCCGACCCTAGGGCAACTATAGTGATGCTCGGAGGGAAATTTACGGTCCCTTCGAAACCTGCTCGCTCAATGCGGGAAGGGCCATTTTCGGCTTAAAGATCGAGGTGATGGCGCCGCTGTTTCCGCCACCAGCAGAACAGGCTCCCGACCCTTCGTTCACTGTGCCAATCAAGGAAGCGTCTTCGATGCATCCATTATTGGGGGATTTGAATCGATCAGTCACTGAAGAAGTCCAACTAAGCCCGATATGACCAGATTTCAAATTTCAAAAGCAGGAGGTGATATCCACCTCGATCCACGCAATGATTAGGTTGCCCGCTTTCCATTCAAGGAAGATACTGGTGTTTCGTCGCCTTAATCTCCGTACGAGTTGGTGGCGCTTTAGGACCCCAATTTGGGAAACTTTGATGACACCTATTGTTTCTTTCGAAAAGAGCCATCCTGCTGCAAATATTATGCCTCTGTCTGACCCATCCTAGGGTCCTTGTGTGGACCATTTGCTCTCCCTAAGGGAGCATGAATTTATGGAGGCGTATTTGAGGCAGAAAGGATCGATCAGGCCTCCAGCAATTATCTCTGTCACCCGAGCAGGGGGATGTACAGGATTCTTCGAAGGGTGCGGAACTGATATGATGACGGATTGGAGCGTGAACCCTAGCCTTGAGGTTCAACCGCTAGCGCTCATGGCGGGAGATCCCCCCTCCCATCCAGCAACATCTTCACTTTCCAATTCGACAAACTCCACATCGGGAATTAACTGGAGACACAAGCGATACATGCCTCGAAGGCATCAACCTACAGGAGTGTTGGAAACCTAGCCAATCTCAGAACTTTAAAGCCTAAGTGGCGCAGGTGGAAGGAGGGGTGCGGATCTCGGGGAATCAACAGGTTTTTAAATGAAAGTTATAAGTTGGAATGTGAGGGATCTGGGTGACCCAGAGAAGCGGAGGCTTGTGGGGACCCGCTTCTCAGAGTGGAGTTGTGATATAGTCCTTATGCAGGAGACTAAGCTCTGCCTGTGTCTACGTGTCATGTGGAACTCTTGGGGAGCGGATCTAACTCAGGATACAAAAATCTGGATGTTGAGGGTGCGACGGGAGGTTTGATTGTAGCATGGAAGGAATCCCTTTCTCGGCTCGGTCGGAGGTTAAGGGCAGGCACGTCACTATGGTTCCGATGGAAAACAACTATTCGGGATCACAAACGGTTGTATCTTGTATCTACGGGCCCTGCGTCCTTGTTTCCCGGGATGAATTATGAGCAGACATCCACGCTGCACGTGACGCGTACCCGGGTGTTGCTTGGCTTTTGGGCGGAGATTTCAACGTCACACTTCTCTCCTCTGATCGCCTGCGGTCCCGCAGGGGCCAGGATCCTAGCTCTCTTGATTTCACTGAGTTAATTGATGAGCTAGATCTCGAGGTGATTGATGCAACTGATACAAGGTTCACTTAGAGGAATTTGGGTTCATGCCCTCGTATTGATCGTTTCCTTACTTCTCATGAACTTTTGAATGCCTCCCATAAGTCCTTCTACACCTCCAAGCCATGTACACGATTAGACCATACTCCCCTCTTGTGGGATTGAGGGATCGAGACTTGTCCACAGGGCTAATTCAGATTTGAACGGGCCTAGTTGCAGGACTCCTTCAGAGATATTTCCCACAACATTTGGTTATCCACTATTGTTTATGGATCAGTTGCCTCACACTTGGTCCAAAAACTAACAATTTTGTGCAAACATATTTGTTCTTTCAAGAAGATCGTCAGAGCTGCTTGATTGGTTGACTATATGGCAGCTAAGGCAGAGGTCTGCAGAATTGATGGCATTGAAGATGCTAAGGAGGTAACAGTTGATGAGATCTACGCGAGATCAACATCACATAAAATTATTACTGCAGAAGACAGGAAATGAGTTACCGAATGGAAATAACAATCTAAGCAATGTTGGTTGAATGAAGGGGATGCGAACACTACTTATTTTCATCGTGTGGCTTGTGGAAGACATCGCCACAACCTACTCTGGTCTGTGATTATGAACAATACTTGAGTTGACGATGATCATGAGATGGGTGGAGCTATTGGTCAACATTTGGTTATCCACTATTGTTTATGGATCAGTTGCCTCACACTTGGTCCAAAAACTAACAATTTTGTGCAAACATATTTGTTCTTTCAAGAAGATCGTCAGAGCTGCTTGATTGGTTGACTATATGGCAGCTAAGGCAGAGGTCTGCAGAATTGATGGCATTGAAGATGCTAAGGAGGTAACAGTTGATGAGATCTACGCGAGATCAACATCACATAAAATTATTACTGCAGAAGACAGGAAATGAGTTACCGAATGGAAATAACAATCTAAGCAATGTTGGTTGAATGAAGGGGATGCGAACACTACTTATTTTCATCGTGTGGCTTGTGGAAGACATCGCCACAACCTACTCTGGTCTGTGATTACGAACAATACTTGAGTTGACGATGATCATGAGATGGGTGGAGCTATTGCGAACTACTTTCATGACTTTTCTAGGAGACGAGAGAGCGGGCTATGGAGGTGGTCGGGCTTGGGGGCCACCCGGGTCTCCGAGGATCATGTCAACAACCTCATTCAGAGCTTTATGGCTGAGAAGGTGAAAAATGCAGAATGGAACCTGAATGTTGATGGTGCGCCGAATCTCGATGGTTTCCACATCTTCTTCTTCTGTGAATTTTGGCCTCTACTTGGTGATGAGGTAGTAGAGGTGGTGGATGAATTTGCACAAGAATGCATGATTTGAAAGGCTGAACAAGGCACTTATTTTCTTGCTCCCAAATAACGACGCTCCTGAGAGAATAGAAGACTTTAGACCCATCGTGCTCTCAAACGCTACCTATCTCATTGTTGCGAAGGTCCTTACCATTAGACTAAAAGGGTTATGGATCATATCATCTCCCCTTTGCAGCTGGCTTTCATTCTGAACCGTCAAATCACGGATAGCCTTGCCACTGCTACTGAAATTCTGGCTGACTGGAAACGTACATGTGTGAAGGGTATCTTGTGGAAGGTGGACTTCTCTAAGGCTTATGATACGGTGGACTGGCGTTTTCTTTGGGTGGCATTGTGCAGATGAGGATTTCCTGAAAGCTGGATCACATGGATGAAGCGTTGCATCACAACTACCTCATACTCGATCTTGGTCAACGGTCGTCCGGAAGATGGTTTCTTTCAACCTCAGCAGGGAGTTCGTCAGGGATGCCCTCTCGTGCCCTTGTTATTTGTCATTGCAGCAGACGTCCTCTCTTGCATGGTGACCCAGGTTGTTAGCAACGGCTTTACATATGGGTACTCTAATGGACATATTTCTACCCCCCTTCTGCAGTACGCGAGTGATACAATCTTTTTTATTAAGGGCGTACAGGAGGACAAAGGTATAGCTGCAACTTTGGAGATATATAGTGAGATTTCTAGCCTTTTCATAAATCACAGGAAATCCACCTTCATTCCCTTTGGTCTTTCTGAGGTGGATGCCAGGGAGTGTGATGTAGTGTTGGGCACGTCCAGTGGATCTTTACCGATCTGCTACCTCGGGTTGCCCCTAACGTCCGGAAAACTCAAGACCATAGATTTGGCTATCTATTGTTGAAAAAATGGAGAAGAAATTATCGGGATGAAAGGCGGTTATTCTGTCGAGAGGCAGGCGCCTTGTGCTGGTTAAAGCGATCCTCACTACTATCCATGTTTTTTTCTGTCATCCCCATCTTATGCCAGTGGGCATCAGAAGCAGACTTGAGAAGATTATGCGCAGATTCCTGTGGGGAAAATCGGGACAATGTGGTCCTGGGATTCATTTTGTAGATTGGGATATTGTTACTTTATCAAAGGTGGACAGTGGCATGGGTATCAAAAGTGCAGAGTCCTTGAACAAGGTGCTCTTACTGAAATGGATCTCTCATCTTTGGGGTAGAGACAAAGAAATTTGCCATAAAACTAGTTCGCAAAATTTACAATATCGGGAATCCTGTCAACATGCCTCGACACAGTCATGTACACTCTTCAGTTTTTTAGAAGGGAGTCACCTCCTTATTGCCTCGCTTTCAGGATCTTTTCAGACCAATTCTTGGTGATGGATCTTCCTTCTATTTTTAGAAGGACAATTGGACGAGCGAGGGTCCTCTCTCTTCTAGGTTTCCACGTCTCTTCGCTTTGGCCGGTGATCATGAAGCAATGGTTTCGGATTGTTAGATTGATGGGAACTGGATGCCTAGGTTCTTATCTGTGTTCTCGGTCGGACCAACAGCTTGAAGACTTTCTGATTATGCTTGAATCGTTGAGATAATTTGGGAGGCCCTCGACGGGCAGAGATCATTGGATATGGAAGGAAAATTCCTTCTCTGTTAAAAGAGCTTACCGTACAATTTCTAGACCTCCACCTCAAAAATCGGATACCTTCATTCATGACTGCCTGGCAGGATAAGATTTTTTATGTGGTTGATGAGGAGAAGACGCATTATGACGAGGAATTATTGTTCCACTCTTTCTGGCCGTTTCTAATAGATGATCGCTTTGTATAACTCACATTGAGACAGTGGATCACATCTTCTTTCAGTGTGAAAAGATATCTCCAATCTGGATAAATGTCAACTCGGGTTGGTTGAATCTCCAAGACCTTGATCTTTTTTGGGGGTCCATGTTCATGGTGAAGGAGCGTGCTAGAGAAGATTTACTCCGTCCAATAGCAACAATCTGGGCAATTTGGTTAGGCAGAAATGGTCTACTTTTTTCCGCACAACGTTTCTACTGCGGAAATTTAATTTTTTCTTTCTAGATCTCTCCTCGAATCCCAGGCGACGTAAGTTACTCTACCCTTTTATTAATGCATAAAGGGCGGACACCGCAGCATGTTTCCCCCTCTTTTGGCTTCAAAAAAAGGATTTCAATGTAAAGTTGATAGCAGCACATTTTAGAAATGCAATTCAATTTCAAATGCTGTGCAAATATGCAGAGATCATCAAACATGAAACGGATTAAGCAAGTACAGATTCAACTTAAAAACCAGATGAAACGAATCTAAGTTGGGCATTTCTCATTAGATTCAATTCTCTTGAGACAAGACATTCAGGACATAAGACTGCAAGTAATTAATGAATTTCAATTCAAGCACAGGCATGAAATAAAAATCAAAAAACTGAAAAGCATAGGGGCCACGTACATGACTTTACACTTGTCAACCACTATGACCAAACCAGAAAAGGAATGTTCAAAGTTTCCTCACCGCCCTTTGACAAACAATATGCTTGTTACAAAATCTGTACAAAGCAAATAGTCTGTGTTTGCACAAACTGTTGGAGTATTTGGTTGTGCGCCTCTTATGTTAGTGTTGGGAAAAATGAAATGAGATGCTTATTCCATAAGCCCTAGGCTCTCTTATATAGGAGAGTAGCCTATGGGTAAATTACATAAAGAAGACAACTAAAACAATAAATAAACGAAGAGGTACAAGTATGCGTCAACACTCCCCCTCAAGATGGAGCATAGATATCAATCATGCTCAGCTTGGACGCACACTTCTGGAATGGGCCTCGAAGTAATGCCTTGGTGAAAATGTCAGCAGTCTGATTCTCTGATGTGACGTGAGATGTAGCAATAAACCCCTTCTGTACCATGTCACGTATGTAGTGACAGTCAACCTCAATGGGCTTGGTCCTCTCATGAAAGGCTGGATTGTTTGCAATGAACAAGGCGGCCTGATTGTCACATTCCAACATCATAGGAAGAGGTATATCAAGACATAGATCTGTAAGCAAAGATTTTACCCACATCATTTCTGTGCTAGCCTGGGCCATAGCCCTGTATTCGGATTCAGCACTGGATCTAGTTACCACTGTCTGTTTCTTGCTTCTCCACGAGACTAGGGCCTCTCCAACATAGACTGCAAATCCTGATGTGGACTTCCTGTCCTTGGGGCATTCTGCGTAGTCTGCATCAGCACATGCCGTGATAGAGATCTCCTTTCCTTTCTTAAATAGCAAGCCTGCACCTGGAGATGATTTTAAATATCTCAGAATCATATGTATTGCATCCATATGGACTTGACGTGGTTGCTCCATGAACTGGCCCACACGACTCACCGCAAATGATATATCAGGTCTAGTGATCGTGACATACAGTAGTTTGCCTACCAGTTCTCTGTACCTTCTCTTGTCCACCTCTTCTGTGTCATCATCATAAAGCTTCATGCTGGGATCCATTGGTGTCGTAGCAGGTCGACACCCTAGCATACCTGTCTCAGTTAATAGATCTGTAACATACTTCCTCTGCGACATTACTAATCCATATGGATTTCTAGCAAACTCCAGCCCCAGAAAATATCTAAGGACTCCCAAGTCTTTGGTGACAAACTCGGTCCCCAGCCTTTCCTTTGCCTGCTTAATGCCCTGCTCATCATCTCCTGTAATCAAGATATCATCAACATAAACCATGATTACAATGATACCTCTAGCCGTCTTCTGTACAAACAAGGAATGATCAGCATTGGAGCGTTTATATCCTTGTTTCTCAAAAAGATCTGAAAGCTTCTGAAACCACGCTCTGGGGCTCTGCTTAAGGCCATAGATGGCCTTATGTAACCTGCATACCTTGGAACACTCCCCCTCAACAGCAAAACCAGGTGGCTGTTGCATATAGACTTCCTCCTGCAAGTCGCCATACAGGAATGCATTCTTCACGTCCAGCTGATAAAGTGGCCAGTCTCTAGCAACTGCAACTGATAACAGGATCCACAGAGTGGAATGACGCGCCACAGGCGAGAATGTGTCAAGGTAGTCCACCCCATATGTCTGTGTGAAGCCACGTGCAACAAGGCGGGCCTTGTACCTGTCAATGGAGCCATCTGCATTGTGCTTCACTGTAAACACCCATTTGCAACTCACCGGGCTGACATCTGGAGGTATAGGAACCAAGCTCCAGGTTCCTCTGGATTGAAGTGCGGCCATTTCTTCTTTCATTGCTAGCCGCCATCTAGCATCCTGCAAAGCATCATGATGATTCCGTGGAATGTCTGTAGCTGAAAGTGCCAACGCAAACGTCCTGAAGTCTCCAGATAGCCTCTCAAAAGACATTGATGCTGATAATGGATATTTGGCGCAGCTTCTCTTTGGCTTCCTTAGAGCAATTGGAACATCCAAATCATCTGTATCAGGCTCCTGCAATACATCCTGCTGAGAAATGTCGTCAGATCCATCAACATTAATGTTTTCATTACATACCATAGGCGAGCTAGTTGACGGGTCAGGACCATGAGCTGGAGGAGGCCTACGGGTGTAATGGAATGGTAGTGGTGAGACAAGCGGTGGCGGTGGTGGTGGTAGTGGCGGTGGTGGTGGCGGTGGTTGTGGCGTTGGTGTCGGTATCTGAGGTGGTGGTGTCATGTAGATGGCATCAGAAGGTATAGATGGTAGTTGCTTGTCTCCTGATGCTGAAAAATACATAACAGATTCAAAAAATGTAACATCTGCACTGACCAAATACCGCCGACGCACAGGATCAAAACACTTGTACCCCTTTTGAGTTCTGGAGTACCCAATGAAGACGCACTTGACAGCCCTAGGAGAGAGCTTGTCAGTACCAGGCGACAACTGATGGACGAATGCGACTGACCCAAACACACGAGGAGTAAGAGTGAACAAATCCTTGTCAGGATAAATCAGTGAAAAAGGAATCTGTTCATTTAAGACAGACGAAGGCATACGGTTGATTAGGTAACATGCAGTAAGAACTGCATCACCCCAGTAGGAGTAGGGAACATGAGTCTGAATAAGGAGTGATCTTGTGACATCAAGAAGGTGACGGTGTTTTCTTTCAGCAATCCCATTCTGTTGAGATGTATGGGCACAAGATGTTTGGTGGATAATCCCTTTTGAGGAGTAGTAATTTGCCAGAATGTTGGTGCACAACTCTAAAGCATTATCACTTCTCACAAGCTTGACAGAAGTAGAGAAAACATTTTGAATTTCATTTAGAAAGTGGATAATAATATTTCCTGCTTCAGATTTATTTTTCATCAGAAACACCCATGACACTCTAGAGAAATCATCCACAAATACAATATAGAACCTGTGCCTCTGATGATCGGGAACACGACTCGGACCCCAGACATCGACATGAAACAACTCAAACTTGGAGTTACTACTCCGACCTGGACTACTGGGAAAAGACGACCTGTGATGCTTTCCCAACTGACATGCCTCACACTGAATAGGTGTGTGAGAAAGACCATAGGGTAGAACTCGACGCAACTTCTGAAGCGGTAAATGACCATAACGCAAATGCCACAGTAGAGAAGATACTTGTCCAGCAGGAGAGGATGTGGTTCCGGCAAATGGGGTATGATTCAGACGGTAAAGGCCTCCTTGCTCATAGCCACGACCAATCACGTTGTCCATACGAATGTCCTGAAAAATCAAAGAAGATGGATCAAAAATTGCCCGACAATGGAGATCCTTCGTAATCTGACTAATTGACAACAAATTCATTGAAAAATCAGGTGCATGTAGCACATTCTTGAGCTGCATAGAAGATGTCAGTCTGATCTCCCCCTGACCAGTGATGGGGGAATGTGTGCCGTTGGCAATCACTACTGTCCGTCCTGGAGGGATCTGGGTGTATCCTGTAAGTAGGCTCTGGTCGCCACATAGGTGACGTGTCGCGCCCGAGTCCATGATTCATGGCAATGTATCAGATCTACTACTATAGAGTGCAAGTATACTACCTGAAGTACTGGTAGATGCAGAGGCAGAGGCAGCGGCATCAGAATGACTCTCTGTAGTTGGTGCTGGACCAGATGGTGGGATAATTCCCCTCAGACGGGCCACTAAATCATCGAACCGTTGATCCAAGGAAGCAGCAGATGGGGGCTCTATCTGCTCAGCAGCTCGTGCGGATGCAGGAAATCCGTGCTTCGAATAGCATGTATCTTCGTTGTGTCCTACACGGTGGCAGTAGGTGCATGTTGGCCTAGTGCGGCCACCCCTCCCACGGGGTCCACGTCCACGGCCCTGGTGATGAAAGCCGCGACCTCTGGTTGCTGCCATAGCTGAAGAATTCTGACTTGCAGCAGTTGATGGAACAGTAATCCGACTCAGTCTATGGAAGGCTTCCTCCAATGGAGGAATAGTAGAATCGGCCAAAATCTGTGATCGGGCTGCCTCGTATTCAGGATCAAGTGCAGCTAGGAACACGCCCACCATAGTAGCGTTCCTGTATGTCTTCTGCTGCTCTGGTGTGGCTGTCAAGGGCATGAAGCTATATAGCTTCTCAAACATCCCTCTCAGTGATGTATAGAGAGAATGTAGGGGGCGACCATTCTGTTTGATGGTGAAGATATCATGCTGAAGTTGAAGAATCTTTGTCTCGTTCTTCGCCTGGGAATATGTGGCCGCCAGAATGTCCCACATATCCTTTGCTGTGGGTTGATGGAGGATATCATTGGCAATCTCAATTGCCAACGTGCCAGATAGCCAGACTTTGGCGTATGCGTCATCAGCCTCCCAGGAGGCATAGGTTCCAGTCTTCTCAGCAGGCTCTGGTTCGGTAAGAATGTGCTTCTTACCGGTAGACTTCATCATGCTCATGAACTGCATTGCCCACAGTTCATAGTTGGTACCGTCCATCTTGACAATAGGCGCTGGACCACGGAATGCGCCAATAGATGGGATATCTGCCTTGCTCTCGGACATGTTGACAAATGAAGACTGGAACAATTGACAAACACTGTGTTTTGTCTACAATACCATAGATGGGATTAGTTGCATGTATATACGTCACGCAACTATCCCCATGAATATGCGCGTGCTACAGTCTGCACACACGCAAGAATGACAAAGATGCACGCGGATGGTAGACTGGCGCACAGATGATCACACGGTTATGCGCAGATGATGCGCTGTTATGCGCAGTATGCGCACAGGCTGCGCACGGTTATGCACAGTATGCGCACAGGCGCTGTATGATGCACACCGATGTTCTTCACGCCCAGGCACGCAATCGCGCACAAGAGAAGATGGCGCAGGCGCAAGGAGATGGCGCAGGCGCAAGGAGATGGCGCGCAATCGTGCGCAGTCGTGCACTGGAGAGCGTGCACGCAGGCGTGTAGGTGCTCTCAGGAAGATGCGCAACGGGCTCGCGTGGCGCACTGGAGATGGCGCGCGAGCAGCGCCGCGCGAAGGAGGAGAGGCGGCGTGTAGGCGGCGCCGATCGAGAGAGAGAGAAGGAGAGGGAGAGGCCGGCGGGTGGGGTGGATTAGGGTTAGGGTTTCGAGAACTCCGGTCTAGGACCGTCGCTCTGATACCATGTTGGGAAAAATGAAATGAGATGCTTATTCCATAAGCCCTAGGCTCTCTTATATAAGAGAGTAGCCTATGGGTAAATTACATAAAGAAGACAACTAAAACAATAAATAAACGAAGAGGTACAAGTATGCGTCAACAGTTAGAGATGGGTAAATGGATACCTCCAGGATCCATTTACCCCATCCAGTTGTTTAGTCCAACATCTACTAGTTGTGGGATGTGGAGACTCAATGGGGGCTATATATAGACCCCCACACCCATTGTATTCAAATGAGAAAAGCAATGCAACATATGACCCTTTGAGACCATCTCCCGTGGTTTCATCCCGCTCCTTAGGAAGTAGGGTTCCACGTAAAATCACGTTCTTCATGCTTCATATTTCTTGATTTAGTGCTATGCTTATCAAATCGCTTCCGCATTCCTATTTTCTAGCATGGTATCAGAAAGGTAGGTCATTCCTGGTTGATTTTAAAGTTTGTTCTTAAAGATTGTTTATATTGTTCAAAATTATTCCAAGTTCGTGTTTCAATTTATTCTTGAAAATCTTCGGCATTTTTTTTCTGGAGTCTGTTCGGGTTCCAGTTTTTTCTGGAACCGTAATCCTTTGGAGGCGCGCTTCCGTCTCCATGCCCTCTGCAATGTTCCAGCCGCAGATGCAGATCATGTGCATCCGCCGCGCAGCCCCTCCAACTTCTAGGCGGCAAGGAGCCTATTACAGGTATCTCCAGTCAACGCAGATGCATATCATGTGCATCCGAGTCCAGGCAATCAGCATCGTAGAACCCTTTTGCGCGCACGGGAGAAAGCCATACGCAGAACCAAGCGCGCACAACTGAAGCAATTCGTGCAGGCCCTCTCCATCTCTACAACTCGCGACACAAGCAGCACAGGACCCCGCCTCCTCCTCTCGCGCCACTCCATCTCTTCGAAGGCGCAACCCTTCATACTCCTTCGCCAGCAAATCCTAGGCAGAGCCATCTCCATGCTCCCAGGTCAACACGGAATAGCCCCTACGGAGGGGGGGCACGCAGGCGGCAACGGCCAAGCCCCCAGGCCGCAGGCACCCCAGGTCAAGTCTCGCAGGAGACTCCTCCGCGCGCAGTGGCACAGCCGCATCTCCCATACTCGCACAACCCTTTGCGATGTTATGCGCGAAGCAACCTCAAGCGGCACCCTCTGCACCTCTCTCCTTCAAAATCTTCAGGCGGAGCTTGGGCTCCGATGTACAGGCGGCGACGGCATGTGAAGACCCCAGGCGACAATCAATGAGAAAAGGGGTCTCCTTTACAAGGAACCCTAAACAGGATTGTGTCCTGTGGGCTAATTCTTTTATTTTAGAAAAAATGGGTCGGGTTTTAGCCCTAGTGGATCGTGCCTATTTTTTTAAAGGGGGGTGAAAGAGCATGCCCTGTTTAGCCGAAGTGTTTGACCAAAAAGATATGGCCCAGACTTTGGGACGAGTTATTTTGTTAAAAAAAAGGAAAAGAAAAAAGGCACGTATATACAAAAGTCGTACGCAATTCCCAAAAAACAAAAGAAAAGAAAGAAAAAAATGTTGCAAAAGCCATACAAAAAAAAGAGAAATGATAGGACTTATTAGAAAAAAGAAAAAAGAAAAAATTTGACAGCTATTACAAAAAAAGAAATGAAATAACTGGAAAAAATGTTGAAAAAAAAGTAAGAAGAAAATATGGGTGAGAAAATCCGAGAAAAAAATGTGTTGGCTTAATGAGTTTTATTTTTCTCCATTTTCTTATCTTCTCCCAACTTGGTTGATGTCTTCATTCCGACCAGTATGGAGAAAGGGGGAGAATTGTGTAGAGTCACAGGTATGTTGCAGATTCAGATGTCAGATTCCAGACTAACCAGATTTTCCAGACTCTACAGATGATAAGATATTCAGACTCGACGTCCGATTGGTTTCGAGTCTTCAGTTTCAGACACGCACATGCATGCGATCTTTTCAGATGAGCACATGTTTGCCATCTTTTTGTGTGGTCCCCATCTTTTGTGTTTCGGCCAGAGTTTTCATGGGAGCCATAGGGTCTCCAGAGTCGAGGACCGTTCCCTATGCCATGTGGGCAAGGGTTTTCATGTGGTATCATAGAGACTCCAGAGTAGAGTAACATTCTCTGTGCGAGATGGGAGAGACCCGATTCTCTAACGAGGAGACTTTTCCAGATTCCATTCTCCAGCGACCGTGGACTCTGACGAGGATTGGACTCCACGACTTTTTTCAGTTCGGCCCTTATTAGAGATGGAGCGGTCGTCCACATGTTATGGCGGGCAAGAGTTCTCCGTGTAGAGACTCGTTTTCCGTTGCAGTGACTCTGACAGACGCAATACATAGCACATCCTCTCCGACGAGGAGATTCAATTTGACTCACATTCCAGCACGTTCGTCCTCCTCACCTGCATGGCATGAGAAGCAACGTCCTCGACAGCAACCAACACTTGTGCGCGTCGAATTGATATTGTCTGTAGTGTCTTGTATTATGAGTTGAGACTTCTTTTTGTTTGTCTAAGCTGAGCATTGCATGCTCCCGTTTGAGGGGGAGTTTTGGAGTATTTGGTTGTACGCCTCTTATGTTGTAGATGGGTAAATGGATACCTCCAAGATCCATTTACCCCATCCAGTTGTTTAGTCCAACATTTACCAGTTGTCGGATGTGGAGACTCAGTGGTGGCTATAGATAGACCCCCACACCCAGTGTATTCAAATGAGAAAAGTAATGCAACATATGGCCCTTTGAGGCCTTCTCCCGTGGTTTCATCCCGTTCCTTAGGGAGTAGGGTTCCACATAAAATCTTGTTTTTTATGTTTCATATTTCTTGATTTAGTGCTTTGTTTATCAAATCGCTTTCGCATTCCTATTTTCTAACACAAACAAAATTATCGTTTGCATAGATATCTATTAAACCAAACATTTTCTTTGACAACGTATGGGATGGACCTCCAGTAGAGGTGCATCCAAAAATTTATATATAAGAAAAAAATTGTATAGAGTAATTACAACCGCCAGCTTCCATAAAACGTGACTGCATATCCAAAAACATCCTCAAAATAAAATCTCCCTCTTGGAAGGCTTCTAGAGATGCACATGGAGGAGATTTTGTGCACCATCTCTTCTTCTTCTTTCTTCTACGAGATGGAATCAGCGTGAGGAGGTGCCGATGTGCAGCTGCTGCTACGGAACGCACGAAGAAATCATGCCATAGCTCACATAAATCGTTCTCTGGCAGCACTGAACCTAGTCTTCTTCAAAGTAGGGTTCCTTCAAACCCATCGAGGCCGCATGTTTTCTGAACACGAGAATTAGGTTCACATTGAACCCTTTGACAGCGGAGAAGAGAATTCTTCAGAACTTGCACATGATCGCAAAACAAAAATATAGAATTAGGGTTTCATCGGAAATCCTAGAACTCGATCTTCGAACAAAACACAAACATAAAAGTTGTCAAGAACAAATCCAGAATTGAACCATAGAATCGACTTGCTCTGATACCATGTTCAAATCTAGAAATACAAAGTGTATCGATAAATAAGAAATAATAAAACATTGAACACTCGGGATTTTACGTGGAACCCGACTCCATGAGAAGTGAGATGAAACCACGGGAGAATGCCTCAAAGGGTCGGATCTTCTATTGAAGTTTCTTAATGAATACAGGAGGTGTGATGATCCTTATATAGCCCAACAGACCATCTCTCATCAATGTGGGATTAAACATAAGTGGGGCATACTTCAACAAGAGGCAGGCAGAGAGCCTAATGATTCATTACATCTTAACAGACGACGTGATAAGAAATGGGGCGGCAGGGAGGTGGTTGCCAACAATGAAGATGGAGGAAGTGGTTATGGTGGGGAAAAGGTCGACATTGGTGGAGTAGAAGGGAAGGTAGGGCCGTGTTGGTGGAGAAGAAGGGGATGAGGGGGCGGCGATGGTGGAGTAGAATGAGGGAGAGGCAGTGGAGAAGGATGGCAAGGAAGGGGGCAGCAGTGGAGGGGGAGCGGAAAAGCTCTAATACCAAGTTGAATGTTGTTTTGTTGATGACAAACAATGGTACCATATGCATCCTTATATAGGTTAAAGGGGTTGGTGTTAGGGTTATATTGGGACATCATAAAAGCAAATAATAGTATCATTGGATGGATATGATCTATTATTAATGGAGTTACGACGTATTTATTAAGGGTGATTACACTTTAACATTTGAGGGTTAGTATTGTGTGTTCATCTTCACATTGAAAAATTACATTAAAAAATCTTTAATTGCTTTAAATATATGGAGATCTATCTTATAATATAATTTCTAGGCACCAATACAATACTTCGGATTAAACTGCATATTTTTTAGAGAACATTGAGGCTTGCACCTCAACCGCCTCGAGGCATAGCGTCACACCTCGATTTCAAGATAATCGCTTCAATCGAACTTCCATTTTTTAAAACCTTAGAAATGACCACCTACCAAAGGATATCATCCCTTTTAGTTTCAAGAAAAAAGCAAAAGAGATCGTCATCTTCAGCTTATTCAACAAACCCTTGCCATAATCATGTATATAAGTTTAACGAGAAATTTAATCTATAATCATCCACCTCATATATTATAATCGTCTTTGAAATGAGGTAAAATTGTTCAACTAGTCAAAATCAAACTTACTCGTCGAAATTCATCCACCATCATCACCTCCCTAATAAGTACATCCCAGAACTCCATTTAAAAGAACATCGAGAATCCACTAGCACCAAGATAATCATTTATGGTCGTCCTTACCTTCAATATAATCTCTTATACAAGACAACGCATGTTATCATGAGAAATCTGCTGGACTATTATCTTTTACTTGTACTTGGCTCTATCAAATCATCAACAATTGCCTTATCAAGCATCTTATCTATTTAATTCCTCGCTAATCACAACCATGTCAATAAGGTTGAAGCAGTTAATATTAGCAAAGAGATTAAAGTAACAAGTAATAACATCATTTCCATGGAAGCCAAACATGGAAGCTAAATATGTTGAAATGGGGTTACTTCTATGCAAACTCATGTTTCTAAGTCCTCCGCACCACCTCAAGCTCCAAATATCTCAACTATACTGTTTAAAAAAATAGCACGTCTACAAGATCAAGCTCCAAGACCTACAATACTGCATTACATTCATTTTAGACCAAGTCAAGCCATTTCTTGAATTCCAACAAAAAAAAGTACAATGACCTTAATTGAGAAACAAGTGTTTGACAAGTTAAAATACCCTATGACACTCCTCCAAGATGCTCTCATACCAAGTACCAAAATCCTAGTTCTCGTCAATCATTGTTTAAGCACCTAAGCAAAGATGTGTGGTTGGATAAGGTCTAAGCATGGTGCCTACCCTTAAAACACTTTGGATTTGTCAAAAATGATAGAACTGATTTAAATATTATTGCTGATAAATATGTTAAAACTAACTTTTTTAGAATCATGTGGGCATTCATGATGGTACAAAATAATATTAGTCATCGAACACACAAAGTTTAACGATGATGTTATACCTACAACATATGCATGGAACAGAGACTGGAAGGGTCGTGGTATTCGATTTTTGTGGCGGAGCTTTCGGAACAGAGAGTGGACGAGTTCATCGAGATGCGGGCTGTTTTGGCTCATGAGCAGGCACCTTCGGGGGATAGGGATCATTATCTGTGGGATGATGGTAGATTCTCCGTTAAGAAGGCGTATATCCATTTTAAAGGGAGGAGGAAGGGGTCAATGAAGAGGAGGGGATGGATATTAAGATGATTTAGAGAAGGTGTCGGCTAGGATCAAGATTTTTCTATGGATATTCAGGTTTCGAAGGACTCTCACGAAGGAGCGGCGAGGGCGAATTTTGGACGGGGAAGACAGATCATGCAAAAGGTGCGATTTGGCGACAGAAGACTTGGACCACCTGTTCTTCTCATGCATGTTTTCTGCGGATGTGTGGAGGAAGATTGGTATTAACTAGTTGCTTCCTCAGGATTTTTCGAGTTTTTAGCGAACTATGCGAAATATGTGTGGATATAGCCAAGATGATTGTGCTCTTCCGTTTGCGGTGATTTGGGTCATTTGGTGTGCGCGGAATGGTGTCATTTTTGGGGAGAATGGCTTTATTTCTGAAAATGTGTTGGAACATTGTAAGGCGTTGTGTAGAATGTGGGATTTGTAGCGACAGGCACACGTAATGTTATGTAACCTTTTCTTTTTCCTTTTTAATTAATAAATAAGATGTGGATCCCAGCTTGGGAAGCCACCCACGCGTGTATTCAAAAAAAAACATATGCACTAATTTTAAAAGGGCTTTTTACATAGAAAACCTCTACACGTTCATTTTTTTTTTGAAAATGAAGGGTGGCCTCCCAGGCTGGGATCCAAAAAAACATATGCACTAATTTTAAAAGGGCTTTTTACATAGAAAACCTCTACACGTTCATTTTTTTTTTGAAAATGAAGGGTGGCCTCCCAGGCTGGGATCCACCACCGTGTATAAGTATATGTGTGTGTGTGTCAAAAGTTAGGCATTACATCAAGTTACATTTGCCATGGTATACAAAGCGCCCTACAATACTCAATTACATTCTTGGTATAAAACAATTACCCCAAAAAAAGCATAGAATCATGGACAGCTACCTCTGTTTATACATAGGCCCCTCTATTATTTTCCTTCATTGACTCAACCATTCTATTGAGTTAATCTAACAACTGAATCCAATGGTTGAAATTTACCGCCAAACCCCATCTCCCTCCCTTACCCACCATATCTCCTCTCCCTTCCTCCCCCAACACCTCCTCCTTCCACAACCTTCATCGTTGACACCGCCGCCATCACTGCTTCCCTCCCTCCTCCAGCACCTCCAGCTTGTCCTCCTCACACTCCCTCTTTATGAGACTATACTCACATGCTTGTGTTAATGCACCACATTGAGGCTGACAAATTTCTACAAAATCGGATCAAGAACTTGCCTTTCAACAAAAACAACAAAGCATTTTCCCACATTAAGTAGGGTCGGCTACATGGATTCTTTGCCTCCATTCAAATCTATCTTGGACCATTCTCGAGCTTAGATCCTAAAAACTAAGATCCCTTCGTATTGTTAGAAAATAGGAATGCAGAAGCGAAATGATAAACAGAGCATGAAGAACAGAAAGATAAACATGAACACCAAGATTTTTACGTAGAATCCTACTCCCTAAGGAGCGGGATGAAACCACAGGAGAACGTCTCAAACGGTTGATAGTCTATTAATTTTCTCAATGGATACAATGGGAGTCTCCACATCCCACAGACAGTAGATGTGTGACTAAACTTTGTATGAGGTAAATGGATCCTGGAGGGATCCATTTACCCATCTCCCTCATAAGTGACGCATATAAACAAATACTCCAACACGTATAATATCATTCCAACACTTCTTGGGCCTTCTTTACACTCCCTTAGTCGGCTCAACATCCCAAAACTCACATCTACTCATATGTGCATCAGCTGACCTCCTCTGCAAATGGGCAAACCATCTTAAGTAATTTGCGTGCATCTTATCCTCGATCGGAGCTACACCAACATTCCTTCTGATTGCAACATTATGAATCATATATTTACGTGTGCCCCCACATCCACCTTACATTTTCATTTCTGCTACAGCCGTTTTTTTTAAAGCTCTGCTACAGCTGTTCTCTGCACATGTCTGTGGTTCACAGGCCAACATTCAGATCCATAGAGCATAGCAGGTCTCACGGCTGCTTTGTAAAACTTTCCTTTAATTTTTAAAGGAATTTTCGTATCACAGAGAACAACAGAGGCTCCTCTCCACTTTAGCCAGCTTGCATTAATTTTATTAGCAACATCTCCATCAATTCCCCATCATATTATAAAATAGGTCCTCTAAAAGAATCTCTCTTCTGAATGTTATTGTCACCAATCTTCACCTCGATTCCTTCACCACTGTTTCCATCAAAAGTGCACTTCATATATTCAATCTTACCCCTACTTATACAAAATCCTTTAGTCTCCAGTGCATGTCTCCAAACCTCAAGCTTCTCATTTACTCCATCTCTAGTCTCATCAATCAACAAAATATCATCAACAATTAGCATACACCAAGGTATCTCATCACGAATGTGACTTGTCAACTCGTCCATAATTAAAGTAAAAAGGAATGGGCTCAAAGCTGAACCTTGTTGCAGATCAATATTGATGTCAAAATAGTCTGTCTTTCCAGACTGTATCCTTGCACAAGATGAAGCCCTATCATATCTCTATTCCAAAACTCTCCACAATATCTCTTGTGGGATAGAATCATAAGCCTTCTCCAAATCAATAAAAATCATATGGAGATTCTTCATTTTAACTCTATAAATCTCCATTGTTCTCCTCAATAAGTGGATGGCTTCAATAGTTGAACGGAATAGCATAAATCTGAATTGATTTTCTTTTACTTTGGAAACTTATCTCAACCTTCTTTCGATCACACGTTCTGAAATTTTCATAGTATGACTCGTCAACTTGATACCTCTTTAATTTGAACAATAAGAACTTGCCTTTCACCGAGAAAAAAGAAAGATGGATCGAACAGTTAGTGGCCCGTAATCTAAAATAAAGATCAACGCAGTGTGAGGAACCCACCTTGATATGACAATTGGTGACGACAACGTGGATAATGGAGAGGTAGTTGTAAAGGGTGGTCCACAAGGGGAGGGAGGATCCCAGTAGCGAGAGGCCTCAAAGCAGGATACATCTCCATACTGGAGGGCTCGGAAGAACTCAAGCTCGTGGGTGGTCACACAGCAAGGGTGGTCACACAACACATGCTATGTGCCCTGTGGTAGTCCCGCCACGGCAACGATGGTGGGTGGGTAGCAGTAGCTAACTTGTGCATGTCAGCGTCTTAACATGCACCATGGGAAGGGATGAGGGAAAGGTGTGAGTAGTGGAAGGTGGCCGGAGAGTCAGCGTCTAGATTTGGGAGTTGTTTAAGCTATGGATGGTAGTGTGAATCTCGTAAGGATAGAAAGTGGTGGGAGAGAGGCACTGATGATGGTGGTGGTGCCAACAATGGAGATCTGGGGAAGAAGAGGTGTTGAAGGACAGAGAGTAGAGGTGGCAGCAAAGGTCCAAGGAGGAGGGTTTGAGGAAGGGAGAGAGAGGGAGGGAGAAAAGGAAGGAGTATTGACACCCATTAATAAATATCGTGAACTCAAAGGGTCAAATTTGTAAATATTTAGTGTTACATGTTAAAGTAAACGAGAAATAGATGGAAGTTAACCAGGGTTATGCCATGTAATGGTTAACAACTATTCAATGTTCTACATGTAATTCAAAATTGCTGAGGGTTAACGGTATAATTATGAAAGTAGATAGGGTTATGGATATAAAAATCCCATCTAAAAATATGCAATAACATGAGTAAGTGGCATGCACTCGCTAGAAAGATTAATGTAGATGTGATGGTCATTTTACATGCTTAAAATACCATCTATCTTGCTCTTATCGAAATAATCAAGAAGATTAATTAGTGAACTAACCATTGATTCACAACTTTTTACAACTATTGATTCACAACTTTTTACAACTTCTTTCTGAAGCAGACCATGTAGTAAATATTGATATATTTATATCTCTTTATATTTATTTCCTATTTCTCTTTTTTTCATGTACCTCTCCTGTAATTTACCCAGGGCTTTTCTCCTATATAAGAGAGACCTAGGGTCTGTTTGGTTGCTGGGTTGGGGTAACCTGATTGGAATAGTAGCTGTTTGGGATGGTTATGAGGGTTGGAGGGGGTTGGAATAAAGAATGTGATGTGATGTCACTATGATTTGTGATAGAATCCCATTCAATGAAAAGAGGGGGGTAAACCGGGTTACCCCCGGGGTAAACCGCGTTACCCCGGGGGTAACCCGGTTATCAAACGAGCCCCTAGGGTCTCAATAATGATTTTTTTTAGGAAAAAGAAGGGTGCAGCCCCAAGAATGGTGCTCACCGCAAAATAATTCCATTACCAAAAGAAATACAACAAGATGTCCAGTCAGCCCCACATAGGGGTACACCGAGCCGAGCCCTCTTACAACAGCACATACCATTTCCACACACCAAAATTACATGTTAAGCCATAAAGATATCAGAGCCCTATAGTACCCCAACACCTTCTCACAACTGAAGTAACAGCCCTTAGAAAAAATATTTTCATTTCTTGCGCACCAAATGGCCAATAGGATTACAAAGGGACCAGCCACGTCCTCCTGAGAACTCCCACAAGCCGCCCTAATCGAACCCCAGTATGTTGCGATGTCCATCGAACGCAGCCACGGCACCGCCGCCCGCTCCCACACCATGATCGTCGGGCCACAACCAAAGAACAACTGCTCTTGGTCCTCTTGTTCGATGTTACATCTGATAATGATAAGCAATTCTTTTCTCCCAACATGGTATCGAAGCAACGGTCCTAGACCGGGGTTCCCAAATCCCACCAACCCTAACCCTACATGCCCCCCCTCGGCTGGCAGTCGCCGAACCGACTTCCCCTCCCAGCAGGCTGCTGAACCGGCAACTCTCTCCTAGCAGGTCGCAGCATGCGGGCCGCCCAAGGCCGTCGAAACGGTCTCCCCTACCGCCGGGTCCCTCCACACAGCTCTGCTGCATGCCACTAGCTTGTTGGTTGTTCCACGTTCTGCGGGCTGCAGTACGCCCGTTTCTGCAGGCCTCTACGGTTTGATTTTGTTCGAATTTCGTGATTTCAAACATATAAATAATGTATTACGGACCTAGACTACAACAACGATTGAAGAGAACGGTTGCATAAGTCTACACGTACAATCACTCCTCCATATGATTGTGTAGACACGCTCAGAGTAGACTACTCCTCGGTTTGTTCCGGATTGTCGACGTTCTTTCTACGATGTCAAAGAACAAGGGTGACGTTTTTTCATCACCTGATGCCTTCAAGGGACCGGCGCCCATCGTGAAGATGGATGGGAGCAACCACGAGTTGTGGTCCATGCAGATTCGCATCCTTATGCAGTGCCATAACAAGGAGCACATTCTGACGGATTCTAGGTCGACGAACGAGACTGGGACCAAGGTTTGAAAAAACTAAAGGCGGAACGAGGCGTTTTCCCTGGAAGCGAGGCGAGGCGTAGCCTCGAGGCGGTCGAGGCGTAAGCCTCAGTTTTGTATAGAAAAATAATTATAAAATATATAATACATATATTTATTGATGAAATAATATAATCTGACAAATATATAGTATATAACAATGTAATATATGATGATATTATGAAGATAAGAACATGAAAAAAGGATATGTCAATGACTCAATGCCATAAACCTTTCTAAATTTCTACCTAATAAAAAGAAAATCATTGGCTATAACTTATAACTATCACTAAAAAATTATCTAAAAGGGATTGGCTATAGTTGTCATTATAAATATCCAAGTTGTTGATATGAATCATATGATTTGAATCCTAACTATATGTTCTACTATACCCAGATGAAGAACGGTTGTATGCATCCCCCCTGTTGCACCATACCCTACCAGAACGGGGGTCTCGCTGCACATTTTTATATGTTTAAGGATGTAATAGTAAGCGTTCACTAAAATAATTTGGCATGTTAATGGTAAATATGAATATGAAAGAGGTCAAATTCAAGCATATGGATATGAAAAAGGCCACATTTAAGCATACATTTTGCATAAATTAATAGTTAGACATAATTAATAGTAAATATGAAGCAGTTTGCTGAAATAGTTACACATAATTAATAGTAAATGTGGAGTTATGGGTACGAAAGAAACATCAGATTTAGGCATTTAACTTGTATAATCATTATCCTAAACAAGTATATATTTATAAGCTTCTCAAACCACCATGTAACTATTAAAATCATACAAGAAATCTTCAAAAAAAACAAAAACGCCTCGGAAAACGCCTCGACCGCCTCGAGGCGGAACGCCTCGAGGCTACGCCTCAGCCACTCGAGGCGCACGCCTCACTGGACAAGGCCGAGGCGTACGCCTCGAGGCTAAAAAGGCCCGCCTCGCCTCGAGGCGTACGCCTCGACCGCCTCGAGGCGCGCCTTTTAATACCATGACTGGGACTAATGTTTCATGGAAGCAAGATGATGCCTATGCATGGATTTGACTCTCCGGGATGCTCACCACGGAGATTGTCAACGACATCGTCAATCAACCCATAGCCAAGGCTATGTGGGACATTTTTGCAGATACATATGGGCAGGCCAAGAGTGAGTGCAAGATTCTACAATTACAGCACAAGCAGAATGGTGGAACTCTTCATGCTCACTTCTCGCATCTTCGAGGCATGTTTGAGCGTTCGCATAGTTTTATGCCTATTACTACTAGTACTGAGTAGCAGCAGGCAGACCGGAATGTCACGATGATAGGAGTCTTTCTGTCATCCCCAGACTTTGAGTACGGTGCAGCACGTACTCAACTTCTTACTGGCGAGACGATACCACCAATGGAGGAGGTCTACAAGAGGCTGAACAGGATTACTACTTCATCTACTACCATGACCCAGACTCCTTTTGCTATGCCTGCTTCTCGTGGCAGAGGGGATACTTCACAGCTTCGCAGGTAAGGATACCGTGGTCGAGTCCGTGGACCATGCTCTCATTATCATTGTCCAGGTCACTGGAGGAGACATGCTATCTGAAGAATGGGATTCTTGCGTCTGCCAGTGTAGCTGAGTAGACAAATCCTACTCCAGCCCCTTCTCATGGTGTGTGGTTTGATGATATTGTTTCTAGATTGAGAGAGATGATGACTACACCAACCACTCCAACTGCAGGATCTTCAGATGTCGCAGCTGCAGCCAGATCCTCTTCGAGTTCATCAGGTATTGCTTATGCACTTACCAGTTGTATTAGTTCATATTTAACTGATTAGATCATGGATCCTGGAGCATCTCATCATATGTGTGGCGACCAAGCACATTTCAGTTCTTACAGGTCTATCCCACTTGGTAGATCAATGGTGATTGCTAATAGGGTTCATCTACCCATTGTTGGTCAGGGGGAGATTGTCCTAGCTCCCTCGATGTGCCTGCAGAATGCCTTACATGCTCCGACATTTCAGATGAATCTTTTGACTATTAGTCAGATTACAAAAGATCTACATTTACATTGTCGTACCATATTTGATCTATCTTCTCTTGTGTTTCAGGATATACTCATGGGCAGGGTGATTGGATGTGGTCGTAAGAAGAGAGGACTTTACATAATGGTCCAGCCTTCGTGCACTGGTGCTACTACCATTCCTTCAGGATTTGTTTCTCCTTTCATGTGGCATCTTCGCTTTGGACACCTTCCTCTGCAGAAGATATGCCATGTTCCTCCTCAGATATGTACTCGTACTACCTTGGAGTGTGAGGCATGTCAGCTTGGGAAGCACCATCGTTCTTCTTTTCCGAGTCGTCATAGTAGTCAGTCATTTGAGTTGTTTCACTTTAATATCTGGGGTTCTAGTCGTGTTCTTGATCATCACGGACATCGATTCTATATGGTTGTTATGGATGCTTTTTCTAGATTATCTCGGGTGTTCTTGTTAAAGAATAAGTCTAAAGTGGGTTTCATCATTATATCGTTTCTTATTGAAGTTAATGTGAAGTTTATACATATTGACAATGCCTTGGAATTTTCCACTTTATAGTTATTTGACTTTCTCATATCTCTTGGTAATGTTCATCAGACTTCTTGTGGTTACACTTCACATCAGAATGGTGTTGCTGAACGCAAACATTGTCATCTTCTGAATGTCACGGGGACTCTTTTGATTCAGAGTCGAGCTCCTCATTCGTTCTGAGGTAATGATGTTCTCATTGCTTCCTATAGGTGAACCGCGTGCATTCCACTATACTTGGAGAAAAGGTTCCTTTCTTGATTGTGTTTCCCGAGAAGGACCTATCCTCCCTTACTCCCAAGATTTTTGGGTCGGTGGTATTTGTCCACAATTTTACTCATGGTCGTGACAAACTCTCTCCTAGAGCTATCAAATGTGTGTTTGTTGGTTATTCTCGTACCCAAAAAGGGCATTATGTTTTGATCATGTAGGGAGAAGTACTATATTAGTGATGGTGTCACATTTTTTGAATCTATTATCTATTTTTATCCTACATGTGATAGGTTGTCGAGCGTCGACTCTGGCGAGGATGTCTTTGTTCCACCACCTTCGTTTTCTCCACCAACAGCACCCCATGTTGAGTCTCAGTCATCTCCATCTCCACCACCTCCACATCCGTCTACCTAACACAGTTCCTACCACGGTTTTACATTCGCAGGTCCTCTACTCGCTCCTCTGCCCATGCGCCTTCCCCATCATCCAGCACACCTCAGGTATGTAATGAACACATTGTTTCTATTGATGGCACTGGTGATATGCTTGTTCCACAGGATACTATACAGGAGGAGCTGATACCAGAGAACAGAGAGGCTGATGACATCGATGTACCTATTGCTTTGAGGAAGCCGCGTCGTAATTGTGCCACTTATCCTCTAGCTGCGCATGTTTCCTTGGACCATCTTTCAGAGGAGTACATGAGGTTTGTTATGTGATTCTCAGTTGTTACTATCCCATGAACATATCAGGAGGCCATACAGGATAGCAGTGGGTGACTTGCCATGGAGGAGGAGATAGCCGCTTTGCAGTCTCGTGGTACCTGGAGTATTATTTCTGCTCCTCCAGGAGCCTCTGTTGTGGGGTGCAAATGGATCTTTACGGCGAAGCAGCGGGTAGATGGCAGTGTGGAGCACTACAAGGCAAGGTTTTAGCACGTGGGTTCAGCCAGACTTATGGGGTGGACTATCAGGATACCTTCTCTCCAGTGGCCAGACATTCGACACTACGCATTCTACTATCAGTTGTCTCACGGGACTGGCCTCTTTACCAACTTGATGTGGAGGAGGTATATATGCAGCATCCACCAGGGTTTGCAGCTGATGGGAAGTCTCAGAAGGTGTGTAGGCTCCACAGAACGATTTATGGCTTGAAGCAAAGTCCGAGAGCTTAGTACCAGAAGCTTTCAGAGTTGATAGAGCACCAGGGGTTTGCGCGGTCCACTGGATCACTCGCTTTTTGTTCAGAGGACACATAGAGGTATTGTTGTTATTCTTGTCTATGTTGATGATATTATTGTCACGAGTAAAGATGAGCAGGGCATTCAGGCTGCCAAGGTGTTCCTAAGTCAGTAGTTTGTGACTAAGGATCCGAGTACAACATTATATGATGATGACACTGAGGAGGTAGATAAGAGGAGATACAGGAAGCTTGTTGGGAAGCTCCTATAAGCTACCATCACCAGACCATACATATCCTTTGGTGTGAGCAAGGTGAGTCAGTTCATGGAGCACAGGAAGGTTCATATAAATGTTGTCTATATGATTTTGAGATATTTTTTTTGAGGCTCATGATTTTGAGATATATGAAGACTTCAACCGGTACTAGTCTTATATCGAGCAGAGGTATGTCTCTTGAGGTGACAGCTTGTACAGATGCAGATTATGTAGGATGCCCTAGAGACAGGAAGTCTACTTATGGCTTTGCTATTTTTGTTAAGAGATCTCTCGTATCATGGAAAAGCAAGAAGCAGACAGTGGTTGCTAGATCCAGCGCATAATCTGAGTATAGGGCCATTGCACAGAGGAGCACAAAGATGATGTGGATTAGATAGGTCGTGATTGATCTTGCTGTTGAGGTTCCTCTTCCCATGCAGCTTTTATATGACAATCAAGCAGCTCTATTTTTAGCAATAATCATGCATTTCATGAACGGACCAAGCATATAGAGGTGGATTGCCACTATACTAGAGACATGATCTAGAAGGGTCTCATATCCACCTCCCACGTTTAAACTGGAGATCTGACAACAGACATTTTCACCAAGGCCCTTGCTATAGGTCCTTTTCAAAGATGGTGTTCCAAGCTGAGCTTGATAGATATATATGCTACAGCTTGAGGGGGAGTTTTGAGATATTTATATCTCTTTATATTTATTTCCTATTTCTCTTTCTTTCATGTACCTCTCTTGTAATTCACCAGAAAGCTCTAGGGTCTCAATAATGATAAGCAATTCTTTTCTCCCAATAGTAAACATTACCCCAAAAAGGGGGCAACATTCAAGATGTAGTGGGGGCATAAACTAGTCCCCTTTTCATTACATTAAAAAGCATATATAAAAGAACCATGCCATTTTAGAAAACAAGTAATTCCATCCTAATAACATTTTGGCATTTTGCAATAACAAACCCAGAGCCCACGCCTATATTTAACTTATCTACGTACAAGGACTTAAAACTGTGAACAACGACTATTGGCAAATACCACGAGAACAGGAAGCAAATGGAATTCAAATACAACTGTTAATCACTAATCCAGATGTAGATCTTTCGAGCTTTTGTAAAAAAAACACCAAACCTAAATCCATTTTTAAACTTGTTGTAAAGAATGAATTGTCATAAAGTGAAAGCAAAATGCAGAAAAAGGTTCCTAAGAATAACTAAAAGTAAGAAAAGGTTGGAATAATACATCAATTAATCATTTGACTGTCAGAATGATTATAAAATTTGAAAGTCTTGATGTGGACCACAGTCAAACCTGTGTACAGGTAGTACATGTCATCCAAGGCCTCTAATGTTGCATTACATCCACCAATAAATACAAGGACGCCTCTCTGAGCATCCAAGCAATCTCCTGCTGCTGAAAAACGAGCTGAAGGGCCAGTGCTCACATTCGCCACTCTGCTCCAAATTCCAGTTTCTGCAGTAAGAAACATTTCAGAAAGATACACTGCCCTGAAACGATGCTCAGCGAGAAAAAGTGGACATGCAAACTAGACCTTCCACTAGTTTATGTTGTAAAAAGAGAACTGAATCATAGTTTACTACCATGCTGGTAGCATGCATCATATTAAAGTTCAAAACAACAAAGCAAGCAGGAAGAAGAAAACCAAAAGAACCAAAAAATCAAAGACCTGGAAAATTATGGAAGGAAAAGAATATACTTAAAAAGTGTATTCTCTTGCAATGTTCTTTTAAGGGAATCTGGATGTACAACTTAGCTCATATATCCATAGGGCACCACTAAATTACAAACAGATTACAAAGACCATACCTCACACAGGGCTCTCGCATGCTCAATAGCATTCTCCACACAAAATTTTTCCTCCCTAAAGATTACCACATTTCTAGCCAACCAAATCATCCAAAACTATGACAATAGTCCGGGGTATGCCATCCTCCGAGCCCCTCCAATTGCTACTGATGGAGTCCCAGAAGGTTGCTTCATCATCAAAGCTCATTCCTGCAATTCTACTATTTCCCAAATGCACCCACATTACATGCAAGTAAAGAACAGATGCTTGATGTCCTCCAAATCATCTCCACGATGTGGGCATGCACCATTCACTCCCTCAAGAAACTTGACCCTAGGAGCCCCCGTCATAATGAACCCTCGCCTGCAGCAAGGACCCGCTGCTACCTTCGCCTGACCTGATGGACGAGAAGCATTTCTTCAAAAAATTAAAAATCAGGGCCCGCAATCAATGCCTCCATAAAGGCATGCAAACCCTAATGACATTCCTCCCCCTCAAGGCTCGCAAATTCATCTTCTTCAGTCTTCATAACAGTTGTGCTAACATCACATAATGGCAAGACCACTGTTTGTGATGATGGTAGATGACTCCCCTCAGCCACCAACGCCCTCACCATCGTCGCCAAGGAATAGCGATGATGGCCAATGAGTAACTAGCATCGAGGATGGTAGTGAGCCCAAGCATGGGTAAAGCACAGCACTCGAAAGACCATGGTGGGAGGCACCCATCTTGAAACACCTCAAAGCTCCAACTACCACATCATGTAGTTGGCCTAGCTTGTGGTCGTCAAGGACGACTGCCGACAAACTCTCCACAATGAGAGAGCCACATAAAGGGTTTCAAACAACCTAAATCTAAATGGTAGCCATTGATAGCAATCAACCACTGAGACCCTAGACATAGGGTTCCATCTCGAAGTGAGGGAGGTGCATCGCATCACCATCGGGAATCACACCGCACTACCGTCACTAGGGAATGAGTCAACCACCTCCGTCACAAAACCGTCGAATACACATGAGCCTCTCCCCCAACTACAAGCAGTCATCCAAGCACACATTTCCTTTCATCAAGCCAATGAGGTCTTCCAAAAGGCGTGGATCCTCAAGGAACCTTCAGTCAACAAAACCTCGGCAATGGGGCTCACAATGCCCCCCATGTCCTTCGTCCCTAAAGTCTACCATGTAAAGATATCATTGGATGTAGTGACCCCTCAAAAAGCAGTACACCCTTTAATGACCCAGCTTCCAACATCAGAAGCATAAGGCTTCTACCTCCCCGTAGTGCTTGGCCAGATGGCCATTGACGCCATAACAAAAGCATCCCAGACAATGACGGAGAAAGAAGCCCCAAGAAGATGTCACTAGCGGCAACATGCCTTCCTCCACCAATTCTCATCAGATCAAGACTCCAACGCAGACTTCACCTCTATCACCTCCAACTTCACCATCACCACATCCTCCCTTCCCTTCTCACAATCATCTCCCACTCGCACTCCTTACGATCACCCCCTCCACCACCAACCCTCATCAGATCAAGACTAAAACGCAAACTCCACCTCTGTCGCCTCCAACTTCACCATCACCACATCCTCCCTTTCCTTCTCACCATCCTATCCCTCACGTACTCCTTACGATCACCCCCTCCGCCCCTCAAGAGATTGACCCTCGCTCTCCAACTCCACCCCACCCCCCTCAAGCTCTCCTGAGGATGATGTTGCTTTGTCGCAACGCCCTCCTCTTCTGCCCTACTTTCCCTGTCTGCTTCCATATCCTCTATTTTTAAGCATGGTACATCTGCAACTAAGGTCGTAACCTCCTCATGAGGCATTTGATGGAATTTTACAAAAACAATAGGATTTTGATGTGTTGTTTATTGGTTTGGAGAAGTCGTATGATAATGTACTAAAAATAAGTGAAGGATTCTCAAAAAAAGAAGAGCATATATTTAGTACATCGACCCGATAAAAGATAATCATGAAATTCGTGACAAAGAAGGATTGTATTTATCCAAAAAAAAGGGCCAAAAGAAGCTTATGTAAGGATCCCAACCAATTTGACAAATCATGTTAATAGCACGAACACCATGGAAGGATCAACCCAAAATCCTTAACATTTTACCATAGCCGGGTATCAATTAACGAGGCACATATAGAAGGATGTGCTTTAGTGCATGTTGTTTACTGATTACATTGTTTTGGTGAATGAAACAAAAGACGGAGTTATTAAGAAGCTCGAAAAGAAAGAGTTAATAGAAAGCTTGACTAGTGGAGGGAGGCTCTAGAATGAAAAGGTTACTACTAGGTAATGGGAAATGCAAATTCCATAGCACGGATATAAGAGACATTACAGAGAGAAAGTTTCAAATACAATGTGGTCCATACAAGGATGCTTTTGAGTAATCGATCTTTATACGAGGTATAGATATTGATAAAAAGGTCACTCATAGAACTAACGTAGGATGGTTGAAATAGAGCAGAGCTTTGGGTACTATGTAATACCTTTAAAACTAACAAGAAAATGCTATAGAGCACAGTAAGACTTGTACTGCTTTATGGCAGCAAGTATTGAGCATTTAACTAAAGACACGAGATGAAAATGATCAAATAGAAATGTGACCACATAAAGAAGGATCAGATCGCAATGGAAGTGGAAGAGAGAAAAGGTTGGTATGGAACCTATGAAAGATGAAATGAGGGAAAGTCTATTAAGGTCATTGGAGTATATGCAGCCACCTAGTGTTCCAAATCGAAGGAGAAAGAAATTAGAATAAGTGCCTTACAAAGGGGATGAGGAAAACCAACGATATGCTTGAAGGTAATTATTAAGGATGTGATTTTTTTAGATCTAAGACCAGGTTTGAACAAAATAAGATACATTTGGATGCAAAAAATCCATGTTAACAGCATAGATAGCAAAGATGAAATGCATTGAGGGTTATTGTTTTGCAAGAGTTATGGAAACATCACCAAAAAAAGGAAAGTACAAAAACAAAGGACGTTAATTGAGAATTCAAGAATAAATGCATAAACTTTATCATCATCATTTAGGAAGTATAGAATCTTAAATTTTGAGGGCTAAACTTTTTGGTGAGTAGCTGTAAAATCCTTCAATTTTTCTATAAAAAATGATGAATAAATGAAATACAAAAGTATCAGAAGAGAACAATAGGGGAACACCAAAGACATTGTTTGTGGTGTCCTATGAATTTTTGCTTCCTTATCCATCTCACACATAAACTACCCCTTCATATAGACTGCAGTGAGACAAGTTAGACCTGCAATAGTTACATTCTCTCTCCCCAACCCCTTTACACTAGCTTCATGGGGAGAGGTACCTTCATAAATAATTCGACCATCGCAGAACCTCACACATGCCATCTCAGTAGTGGCCTAAGTCATATCTACTATGCACTAGATTTGGAGACAATTATTGTCTTCTTCCTGCTCTTCCACGTAGCCAGAGAGTCTTCAAAAATATTTGACAAATCAAGTAGTGGAATTTATATTCTTTGAACAAACAACATAATAAGCATCAACATATCAGGAGAGTGAAAGAGAATTCCCCTTTTTTGAAGAAAAGCCAACATCTTAATGAGGCCTTCAAATATCTAAGAATCATAATGATTGTCTCATATGTATATGCCGTGGCTGACTCATGAATTGATAGATGTGGTTTACTGCAAAAGAGATATCTAGTTTGGTAATTGTAACAAACAAGAGCTTGTTTACTAACTCTATATATAGCATGTTACCAACCTCCCTTTATCATCATGATATAGCATTATTTTTGGATTCATGTAAACTACGGCTCGCATGCATCATGCCAAACATGTTTGGATTTTAAATTTAGAGCATGTGAAATCCAATTTGGCCATACTCAACCTTTAAAGTTCTATCACTTTAAATGCTCTAAATCTTATCATTTGAAGTCGAGCTGGGTTTATAAAAAGTCGACTTTCTGACTGATTCTACAACTGTATTTATAGCTTTTATAATTTATAATGAGTGCTATAAACTCTGTTGGGTTTCAATTTATTTTTTTCCTTCGTATATTCTATATCCCTTAAAAATATAAAACAAACTAAAAATTTCAAAATTAAAAAATACAATAATATGTAGCTTTTATATAGGTGAATTTGACATATGATTGACCTTCTCTATTTTCTAACTAATGTACAAGATAAAAAAAATAACTAATAAAAATATGAGCATATGCCTAATAGTATGTACAGTATAATAAAATATGTTAGGAATATCTTCTTCACAAGAAAATGAAACAAAAAATACAAAAATAAAGAAGTCTAGATATTTTATACCTCTTAAGATCATTAACTTTTTGGTTAAGCACTTTTTTGTGGTTTCTCCCTTCACAAAACTTTTATCTCATCAAGATCGACAATTTCATATTGAGAAAATTTTGATTTGGAAATTCCTTTTTATTTGTTTTGTATTTTTCTTGATATTTTCTCCTCGATTTTTGTTTGGATGACACGTGTCTTTGACCGGCCTTTCCTCCCTATCAACGCATCCCATCTCTTCTTATTTGTCGAAGCAATTCTTGCACCCCCTTCTTCTGCCTATGGTCATTGACAGCTAGTCAATGTGTCCGCATCTTCTCCCATTTGTGCATCTCTTCACTGCTGACCACGACCTATCATTATCGAGCTCTCTGCTCGAGCTCTACCCTCATGCACTCGACTACCAATCCACCTCCTTGGGCATCCTCTCCTCAGTCTCATCACTTATAAAAACTCCATGGCACCCATCATTTGAGATTTATCCATCCATAGCAAGTCTCTAGTTGTAGCCTCAGTCGCTGATGGGGTGAGTAACAAGCCTTGTCACACTGTAGAGCGACAAGGATGTGGGAAAGAAATAAGGTGTGATCCTTGGGCTTGTTCCATGTAGCAACCCCATCTGACGTTGCCAAGTTCCCCGTAGCCACGTCGTCCAGTAGGGCCCATTACCCGAGTGCTTAAGAATCCATAGAAAATGCAACATCCGCCTTTGTACATCAGGTGCCTTCATAGCCTTATATTTTCCCTATCTTTGCCTTGTTTTCTTCTTCGGCACAGTGTCCCATGTTTTACACACCCATCTCCCTCTGCCCCCACATCGCACTCCTCTTCCTCCCTCGAGTAGACATTATGTCACCACCATTTGATAGTCTCTCTCTATCCATCTTTGTTACCAACCTACCCCCCATAGATCAGACCATCTGAGTGAAGTTTGGTTCGCCTTCATCTCCGCGAAGAACCCCGATCCATTAGCCATGAGTTGGAGTCCTCTCAATTCGACATTGTTTTGATCCTTGGAGGAACCCCATGATGGTGATGGTGGTAGGTTGTAGCCTCGCTAGACATTCCCTAAGCCAAGGGACCACCTTAGCGATAAGTAGGGAAGACAACCATCCTCCTCTATTTTGACCCCTCATGTGCTAAAGGAAGAAGATAAAGAAGGATAGGTGACATTGGCCATGGATTGACCAGCATATGTTTCATTTAGGTCATTAAATCGAGGAGAAAGGAGGGCCTTGTGTGCATTTGGCATGTGACTTTGAGATTTCATAGATGGAATTCGCGAGTTCTTCGATATGTACTTGCATGCCCTAATTGTTCAAGTAGTTCTCACTCCAACATGATCATGCATGTGCACGGGCATTTTTGCACATTGAACCTTGTATTTGTTGGTATTTGCATACATGATCCTCGAGCAACCGTGAAGACACTTAATTGTCCGACCAGACAGATTGTCCATTCAGGTGGTGAATAAAAGTTGCACATCCAAGGATACAAGGTGTGAAATAGAGAACAAGCCCCTCTCCAAAAAAACACCATGGTGAAGGCTTGCTCATGTAAAGTAAACAAGGCATCTTGTTTATCAAATAACAAGCAGTTAGGACGTCTCTCCAACATGAGAGAGGAGCACGATTATAATTCAACAATGTTCTTGTGGCATCAAGGATATGTAAGTTTTTCCTCTTATCTACCACATCCCGTTACAAGTTGTAGGGACAGGATGTTAAGATGTTGATGCATAATACCATGGGACTGAAGAAATTAGACAAGAGGAAAAGTACAAAACTCAAGGACATTATCAGATCTCGTAAACTTCTCATAATAAGAAAATAATGTATCTATTTCAATCATAAAATGGTTATGACATCTCCCACTTCGAATTTACTCTACATGAGAAAGATCCATGAAATGCAAAAAAAAATCATCACCAACAACATAATAATATATATCCCTAATGTATTCAGGAACACGACTCGGACCCTAAACAACAAATGGCAAAGCCTTTTCCCACTATAAGTAAGGTCAGCTACATGGATTCTTGCTCAAATCCATATTGAAATATTCGACTATCTTTACGCTGGCAAAATAAAATACCTCAAATGTCGGACCATGAACATCAAAATAAAATACCTCAAATGAAAACAACTATGTTTCACAAGTTGAGTGGATAAACTAGCACAATGATGCTTCCATACTTGAGACGCCTTGCATTAGAAGTCGGACTAGGAAGAGATCAACAAGATGGCCACACAGAGCTTTTGGAAAGGGAGATGATCAAAATAAAGATATCATAGATAAGAAGATGGGGGACTTGTAAGAGTAGTTACACTCCTTGTATATAAGGACAACCTAAATCTATAAAGGCAACCCTTCTCACGGCCACATCCAATCACCATGCATGTATGTCATGTACAAAAGAGAATCATCAAAAACAGTTAAGCTCCATAGTGTTGAGAGAATTAAGAAATTGGACCATATGTGTGGGATTTGTGGTTACTCCGACATTGGTTAGAGTTGGGGACATCATTGCATGTGTAGCACCACATAAAGAGCTTCACGCCTCTTGTATCTATTGAGAGAGCTAATAGCAATATTCGATTCCAAAAGGTTTTCTCTCATGGAGAAGGGAGTTCCTCCGGAATTCTAATGAACCGCATAAATTGTGTTTATTTTTCTTGTTCCTGATTATTGTGCATATTTCATATGTCCATATGGTATAGAGCACATATTCAAAGGGTGGTGCTGGCATTGACAAACACAGGGTTCTCCCCCAAAATCCTAAGTGTTGCAATGAAGCAAACATCCAAGCATGGCAGGATCAAAAAGTTAAAAATGGAAGTGTGATGCACATGCTCCGGATGATCAGACGCGGCATCGATAAGGAGCGGTACGCAACCACATTGATGCATGAGGAGAACATAGATAATAGGGATCCTCTCGAGGAAAATCACGCAGATCCAATGTGAGGAAGATAGCTATGATGCCCAACGGAGATGTTGCATGATTGGAGAAGAGAAGCGACAGAGTTTCTTTCACTTCAGCATTGCAAGGAATTAGGTTGGCCCACTTGTAAAGCATACTTTTAGACTGACTCTATGGGTGTGTTTGGTTGGTGGTTTATCCGGGGGAGGATAACCCGTTTTTGTGTTAGTGTGTTTGGTTGGTGGGTTAAGGGTTGGAAGGGTTTGTGTGATGTGATTGTATTGGAATTTGAAAAAGTTGGTAATAATTATGGTATGATTGTATTGAAATTTTAAAAAGTGGGTAGTTGTTGTGATGTGATTGTATTGAAGTTTGGAATGGTGAGTAGAAGTTGAGTATTTTTTGATTTTTAGATGATATGATGGTATAATATTTTTTTGATGGGAAGGGAATGGGCCCCACTAGTGGGTTAGGATTGTGGGGTTTGGGGGGTAACCCGCCCAAACTGGGGGTAACCCCCCAACCGAACGAGCTCTTAAAGGTATGATTATCAGCCTTACAGGTGAGGAGACTAGGCAAAATTAGGTTGGCCCACTTTACACGAATAAATCATCAGACTACACAATAATAATAAACTGACTCTAAGAACCATTATGCATAACTTACCAACATTTAAGATATGGAGGTCGTCATATAGATTCCTATCATCTGTAAATCCCCCAAACACAAATAAATTCCTTCCAAGAGCAACAGTGCAGTGCCCAGCACGAGGTGCAAGCATCTGACCAGAGGTATTGAGTTGAGTCCAAACAAGAGTGTCTGCAAGAGGACGTGAGTTGCGTTTTGATGAAACAAATTACAAGAAAAGTTGGAAAGTTATTTTCAGGAAAAACAAAGGGGAACCTATAAAAAGTAACAGAATAGTTAAGCAATGTCCGTACTCCATATCATATTTTCCCTATGGGCTACAGATAACAGCGGACCCCAACAAAAAAACATATCTTGGCTGCACCTGTATCAAGAATATAAACATCTGATAAATAATAATCAGATGCATCTTCTCCGCCCAGCACAATTAACTTATTCTTCCATGATGAGCAAGTGTGACTATCTCGTGCAGAAGGAGGTGAACCAGATGTCACAGCACGCTCCCAAGTTTGTTCCTCTGAAATACAAGGAGATGTCAGGAAAATAGCCATAAAAATACTTTACCGATAGCTCTTCCACAATTTCACCTATTCTTAGCGAAGGGACCTCTACAATACTTGGGCAAAAAGCAGGATAACATATACAGAATTATTTTGAAATCTATTTCACATCATTATGATATTTCACTGATAATGCTGTTGAAACAAAAAGGAATAGCATTCTTTTTTCCTCTATATCCTACTTTTAGAAGGATGGTCATTATATTGCAAAACAAAAGTAATTTAGACAATGGTTGGCATTCATTTTTCCTCGTGTATCCTACTTTTACAGAAATGGTCATGACAATGTAAAAACAAGAGTATTTTAGACAATGGTTTGGAACAACGGTTGGCAACATGCCGCCACCACCAGTTCTTCCCCCTTTACATTGATTTATACTTTCTTGGTATTTCTCCTAATCTCACAGAATCACGATTCTTCTTCTGCCAAAGATAATGGCTTTTACATGCCCCTATCAACTACCCCCTACAAAACAAGGATTCTTGGCCAATATATTGATAAGGCTCTGCCTCTATGCGAAGGCATCCAGCTCAAACCAATTACTGAAGAATGGAGAGTCCGGTTGGAACTCATCCAAGATGCCACAGACCTGATTATAACCATTGTCCCACCTCAAGTTCTCAGTTTGCAAGAGACCCGAACCCTTTGGAAACCGATGCACCGGATCCGAGTGAACCCAACGCTCCACCTCAGATATCGGTTTGCAAGAGAATCCGGACCCAACTAACACCACTGCCCCAGATCTGATAGAACCCAACGCTCCGCCTCAGGTCCAAAAGGGGATTTCAAAGTAGGCGGAGCTCGAAGAGGGTGAGCTCAAGGCTCAAGCAACAGAAAGCTATTGTGCGCTCTCGCTCCGAACATGTACGGCAACTTTGATCCTCGAGATTGCCGAGGATGCGTCATCTTCGAATCTGAAGTTAGGAGAGACCCTTCAAAACCCTACCCAGGTGATACTGACAACTCCTTTTCAGCTGGAGGCGAACCTGGGCACTATTCCGCGTTGGAAGTCCAATCTTGAACAAGCGATGACTTATCTAGAAATAACGGTGGTTGAGAACCAGTCTGGAGTCATTCCACAAGGAGCAGCCGCTGGAAGCTTGGCTTTATAAAGTAGCTCCTCTTGCTCTTCAGCTGGGGGAAATGCAAGTGGGAGAAGGTCGAAGAGGTACATGCACAGAAAACGCACAAAAACATCCACCAAAGTTTGTACAGTTATCTCGATATTTTAGTCCCAAGTGGTGATGGCAGCAGGTGTGGTATGTACATCGGGAACTTACAACACTTCTCAATGAAGTTTTAACTTGGAATGTGAGGGGTCTAGGTGACTCAGAAAAAAGGAGCTCCATTGGAGCTCATCCGGTAGAATGGCGATGTGATGTCGACATGCTACAAGAATCTAAAACTCTGTCATGTATTGCCTTCTTTTGGAAAACTCTGGGCACCGGTTCTCTTTCAAAGTTCAGATCCTTGGATGCGGTTGGCATAGGAGGGGGACAGATCGTCGCGTGGAAAGATTCTGTGTTTACCTTACAAAAGGAAATATCGTGAAATATCGACGATATATCCATGATATATCGATATCGAGATGAGACCGATATCGGTATCGATATGGCGATATATCCTCCTTTTCAGGCCATTCCTTCACAAAAGTGTGTCGATATGGGCGATATTCGGTGATATATCACCGATATATCATCGAAATAACATATCAACACGATATCAAAACGATATCGATATCGATATTGCCTACCATGGTTTACCTTGAAGTCTGATCTGAGGGGTACACATGTTTTTTCTGTTCTTCTGGAGACTATGGCGTCAGGCACGCAGATTGTGCTCTCTTGTCTCAACGACCCTTGCATGTAGGCCACTAGATCGAAACTTTGGGAGGTTCTCCGCAATGCAAGAGTTGCTTTTCTAGAGGTGGCCTAGATGGTGGGTGGCAACTTCAAATATCTCCTTATTTTTACCGGACTGCCCTAATTTGAGAGGAGGTCAAGATTCTGGTTCGAGAGATTTCACTACCTTGATCGATGAATTGGAGCCGGAGGTGATTAACGCAACAGACACTGGATACACTTGGAGGAACTCTAGTCTCTAGTTCCCGCTCAGGGATAGACCGTTTTCATGGCTTCCGCGGAGCTTCTTGATGACCTCCCCCTTCAGCATGATAGACCATTTCCTGGCCTATGTGGAGCTTCTTCATGCCTTCCCCCTTTCAGCATGGCACTTCCAGACCTCGTACAAGATCTGACCACACTCCTCTGATCTGAGATGCAGGGATTGCAGCTCCTCATAGGGGTTTCTTCATATTCGAAAGGGCTTGGCTACACGAGGAGAATTTCAGAGACTTGGTGCATTGCCATTGGACCTCTACTGTGGTTTCGGGATCGATTGCATTATGTTTGGCCCAGAAGTTGACCTTTTTACGCATAAGGCTTTGCGAATTAAAGGAGATAAGAGAAGCTAGAATGGCACATCGTGCCGAGGCAGAGACAAAGCTTTGCAGAATCGATGGGTTAGAGGATGCTAAAGAGCATTTACCCGAGGAGTTATCAAATAGATTAGCGACTATGAAGGTCATCTAGTCTGAGGACAAGAATAGAGTAGCAAAGTGAAAATAGAGGGCCTGACATTCTTGGCTCACGAAAGGGGATGCAAACACGTCTTATTTTCATAGAATTGCCACACTCAGTGCTAGTGGATGGGAGGAGGGTGGAGGAGATCGGGAGAAGTGAAGACCTATGTTGTCGTCTCATTCGAAGCATCTATGACATTGAGGTCATGGACATTATGGCTCAACATCCACAGTTTCACCCTTCGACTTTCTGGAAAGGTATAAACTCAGTGATGCCTCACTTTAAGGAGATCTTTCGTCCGATGCCGGATGATGGCAAATCTTTTGCGTTCTGGACAGATAACTAGTCGGGTTTGGGAATCTTCACCTCCAGTTCCCCCCACCTTTTTGCTTTAGTTGTCGATCACGAGGTACAGATTTTCGACTGCTGATTAGATGGAAATCGGATGCCACCGTTCCTAACGAACTTCTCTTATCAGCATTCAAAGGATTTCCTTGTCCTAGAATCGATTGGTTGACTGACCGACTGAGGGACAGGATCATTGGGCATGGAAGAGCAACTCATTCTCAATTAGTCGAGATTACAAAGATATCGGCATACCCCCACAGCCGAGGACAGACACTATGACTCGTGACTGCAAATTTATTTGGGATTTAAAGATGTCAAAAAGGATCAGATTCTTGTTGTGGATCTTATGAAGAAGGTGAATTATGATGTGAGATTGTTGTGCAAGACTTTTTTTCCAGATGACTCTAATAGATACCCCCTTTACGAAACACAAGTTGAGATGATTGAACACATTTTCTTCCATTGTGAGAAGACATATGTTATCCGGTTGGAGCTGGACATAGAATGGTTGAATCTACATAATATGGATTTTTTGAGACTTGATGTATCGGGCTAAACAATGCTCTAGAGAGGATCCTATGCGTCCTTTAGCAATTTTATGGGCAATTTGGTTAGCTAGGAATGGTGCACTCTTTTCCTTGCATCGTTTTAATACAATAATGTAATTTTTCATTCCAAGACTCTTCCCAAGGCTACTGGAAGTCTTCTTATACCTTTTCCCCGCTTTTTTACAATAGATTTAGGGCGAACACCATAGCGTCTTCCCCCTTTTTAACTAAAAAAAGAGATAATGATCTAAGTTAACAAAGGTCAAAGCTGCAAGCCTTGGAACAACGTCATCAAATCATTAATACGTTGTTAAATGTTCTAGCCATGATGAGCAGTTAGCATATATTTGTAGTGTAATGAGCATCAACAAAAAGTTTTCTATAGCCATCGGCGTTAGCAGCAACAAGGAGGAGGTGGTTGTTACTGTCAAGAGATTTGTAGTTTTGCATCAAAGCGGCCATGTGATGTTGTTCATTTCAATAGTAGCCAATAGCAGCAAGTTGTTTCTCCCCAGATACAACAGTGCCTGGAGAATTTGCATTCTAAGGTGATTGTTGAAATGTTTAGATGAAAGGCAGCATGATAAACAAGTCAAGGTTCGAAATCTCAATTTTGATATCATTTTGGAACTTCTAAAATCGAAATTTCAAGGAAATTTCAGTAGTTTTGACTGTTTTGGTGGAAATTCGAAAATGGCTCAAAAAACCGTTTTTCAACCATTTTTTCACAAATTAAGATCTTCCAAATTATTGCAACAATAAATAACTTGCAAATACACACTTATATCATACATGTCACTCATTTATGCCTTTATATTGCGCATGTCAGTCATATCGATCATATCGATGTTAAGTTGTTAAATATTGGAAATGGATATTATCCAAGTTCTTAAAACCGTAAAAGCTTACAAATGCACACTTATATCATACATATCTCTCGGCCATATGCATTATATCGCACATATTGATCATATCGGATATATCGTTGACCTGACTGATAGATATTAGAAAATGAAAATCGAAATAGCTAAGTTAACAACACTTAGAACACGTCTTTAGTTCATAAAAAATATATGAGACATTTGATTCTAAAATGTAGATAATGATTATGAGACCATGTTTCATTCACATAAACAACTGTCACGGACAAAATTCTAGTGAATTATAGAATTAGTTACAGACTGTGTAAAGATGCATCTATTTATGAAAATAAATGACAAATGGAATCAAACGAAGAAGCTATATATGATATTTAGAAGCTCTAGAGTTGTTTCATCTCCATTGTTAAAACCTAAAGGGGGTGAAGCTCCCCAAGTTGAAGAATCGCCGTATGCACCGCCCTGTCGCACCATATAAATCATTGTGTTTTAATATTGGGAGTGGCTAAATAAGTAGCGAAAACAAGCTCAGATGGATAATATCGTTGATATACATAGGTCTCCGCAAAATTTCACCGATATCAGTCGAAATCCGAGAAATTTTGTATTGAAAATCATGAATTTCGACTGATATGGGTCCATATGTTGAAATATTGTCGATATTTCGACCCATCTCGATCGAAATCCAGGAAATCGACATAGAGGTAGGGGTGCTTATGGATCGGATAAAATCTGTAATCCGATTCAATCCGGAGTTATTGGATTAGTTTGGTTTGGTTTTATCATTCTAGTGGATTGGACTGTAATTTTTTAAATACGTTCAAGTATGGATTGGATCGGATCTTTACTGAAATTTGATTCGATACAATCCGTTGATCTGTTAATATACACACACATGTATATACATATATACACGCATATACATGCATACAAACAAGTAAACAAACATACATGCTTACCTATATAATATATATGCGCATCCATTTCAAATTCCATATATGACCATAATCAATGTCACCATATCATTTCTTCTCATATCAATCTTGGATACAAGTCCTCCTGCCACCACCCTTTCTTCTCTCTTGAAAGTCCAAACGTCAAATCTCTTAAATAATAAAATATGACTACAACTTGTAGAATTATAAACAATGTTTGATTATTCCCCTCCTAGTTCCCTCTCTCTCACACTTTCACTCTTGATTGCTAATATTCCTCATAGTTCCTTCTCAGTCCATTTCGATGTTGCCCCCTCAGGCTCCAGCATCATGTTATTCCCCTCTAGTACAACCCATTGTCCCCTCCCTCATGATATCGTTGCCTGTCTCATACAACGCTATCACCCTCCTATGTGACACCATTTGTCCTCACTATGTTGCCATTCTTCTGATCTTCATTAAAGAAAACAGTTTTGGTATAGTTGCCTAGTATGTTTCTTAGTCATTATTGACCCCTTATCATTTACTCGCTCTAGCTTGCAACCCTATTGTAGGGATGGAACTGTATCAGTTACATGATTAAATGTACCACACCCATCTAAGAACAAATATTAAGCATTACTTCAATTCCTTTCCTCTTTAAATTGATATATGATTTTGATTTATATTTTTCATAAAATTTATATATTTTTAGTATATGTATAATCTTACAAATAAATCCTAATTCAAGTTCATTTTAAATGAGAGGCATGTTGCTTAACTGATAGGTTGTATTTAAGTTAGTTTTATCTTGAACATTCAATTAAGTATGAATTTGATTATCGTTTGTTAATATAGAGCTTTGAAGGGTGTTCTTGGAAGTGGTTGGGTTTTGGCATAACTTAACACTTTAAATTAATCATGAACTTCATCAATACCCGAGTACAGAGATCACAATTTTTATTTATTTAATATGTTTTGCTATTCTTATTTGGTAACTTGTATTTGGGGCCAGCTATGCGAGATGGCCGAATAGCAGGCGCGAGAGGGGGCTGGCCCTAGCAGGGATCGCGTTGGGGGAGTCACAACCAGCCCCGAACAGTGCAGGGCTGCTGAGGTGGGGACGATACTGGTTACCTTAAACCGGTTCAGTGCCCTTGACAGAGCAGTGGCAGAACGCCTGGGCTTGATCCCACCAAAGAAGGCTTCATGTGCTTTATGCCGATAAAGATAATCTCATGGAACATTAGAGGGATGGGGCGGCCGGAAAAGCGGTTGGCTGTCAAGAACCTTGTCTTCGAGGCTGGGGCGGATATTGTCCTTCTCCAGGAGACCAAGATCGCTGAAGGGAGAGATGAGGTCTTAAGAGAGCTTCAATAGGAGGGCCGCTTTTCTTATGCGCAGTTACCCGCGAGGGGGGCGGCGGGTGGCCTTGTGATTGCCTAGAAGATTGATATCTTTGATCTCTTGGGGGATGCCAAGCTTCAGAACTGCTTATCGATGTCGCTCAGGAGGCGTGAAAGCGGGGACGTTATTCGGCTGACGAATATTTACGGTCTGACTGGCAGAGGAGGGGGAGATTTGGCTGGGGAGCTCGAGCAACTGGGCGCCGAATATGCGAGCGATGTGTGGATCATTGGAGGGGATCTCAACGTGACCTTGTTGGCGGAGGATCAGCCTCAGAACTTGGGGGGCAGGGACCCGGGTTCTGAGGCTTTCAGGCGCGTGGCACACAATTTGGGACTCTCTCTATTTGACGCGGCGGGCTGTAAGTTCACTTGGCGCAATGCGAGGACCAGATCGAAGTTGGATAGGTTCCTCCTGTCGCAGCCGGCGGTCGATTTTTTCCCAAGCTCTCGCGCTTGGACGCTACTGCAGAGTCAATCGGACCATACCCCCATTATCTGGTCCTCGGGGGAGGGCGGGAGGAGCTGTTTCTTCTTCAGATTCGAGAAAAGTTGGCTACTCGAACATGGCTTCAAGGAGATGGTTGCAGAGCAATGGAGGTCGTGCATGGTGGAGGGCAGCGCGGTGGCCAGATTCGCAGCGAAGCTATAAAAATTGAGATCATTCCTTATTTCATTTGGCCGGGAGACGGCGATCTCCAGGTTGGACTCTGTGGAGGACGACAGGGGACTCACCCGGGAGGAAATGGCGGAGAGAACTGCCCGCATGGAGGAACTGATCCTTGAAGACAAGAAGGAAAAGGTACAACGGCGGCAAAAATCTAGGCAACGGTGGCTGAGGGAAGGGGATGCAAACACGAGATTTTTTCACACGGTGGCGTCCGGAAGAAGGCGAATAAACTTCTTGCAGGTGGTAGAGATCGGCGGGGTCCAGGTATCGGGGGAGGCGGCGTTGGGAAGAGCTTTCCAGGATCACTTTGCTGAGACGACTCGGAGGAAGAGCGGGAACGGCTGGGGTTGGTTAGGAAGGGGCGTGGGGTCCCTTTCAGATGCGGAGGCTGCCGCTTTGGTTTCTTCCTTCTCGGAAGAAGAGGTGAAGCGGGCAGTTTGGGGCTTGAATGGTGAACGGGCTTCGGGCTCGGACGGGTTTCCAGTGCTCTTCTACAGGGAGTTCTGGGACATTTTGAGGCTCGAACTTATGAAGGTAATCACTGAATTCAGTCTGGGGAACAAAGGGTTTGAGAAGATTAACCGCGCGTTGCTCTTCCTGCTGCCAAAGAGGGACACCCCTACTAGTGTTGATGACAATAGGCCCATTACGCTCTCAAACGCTATCTATCTTATTGTAGTCAAGGTTCTTGCTAACAGACTCAAGTTCGTTTTGGGCTCGGTGGTGATGGATGAACAGTCGGCTTTCATCTCGGGGAGGCAGATGGCGGATGGGCTCATTATGGTGTCCGAGATATGTTTGGATTGGAAGAGGTATGGGACGAAGGGTGCACTTTGGAAGATCGACTTTGCGAAGGCCTATGATTCTGTGAGTTGGAATTTCATCTGGCTTTCTCTGCAGAAGAGGATTCCCTGAGCAGCGGATTCACTGGATGAAGAGGTGTGTTACCACCTCCTCTTTTTCGGTCTTGGTAAATGGCGAACCTGAGGGAGGGTTCTTTCAGCCCCAGAGGGGGGTCAGACAAGGTTGACCGCTCGCTCCGTTGTTGTTTGTCTTGGTAGTGGACACCTTGGGAGTTCTCTTTAGGAAGGCTGTCGAGGCGGGCTGCTGCGAGGGCTATCGTAGGGAGGAGGTGTCCATCCCCCTCTTGCAATACGCAGACGACACTATTCTCTTCCTGGAGGGGAGTGAGGAGCAGAATTCGAATGTAGTTAAGCTGGTAGAGATATTATGTGGCATGGCGGGTTTTGAGGTAAACAAAAACAAGTCGGAAGTGATACCTTTTGGGAAGGGCGAGGAAGAGCGGAGAGGGGTGGCCTCTCTTACGGGGTGCCCCCACGGGAACCTCCCGATTCGTTACCTGGGGTTGCCTTTGGTGGCGGGAAAGCTAAAGATGGCGGACTGGGACGAAGTAATTATGCGGATGGAACAAAAACTGGCGAGATGGAAAACGATAACTCTATCCAGAGGAGGTAAGCTCGTTGGAGGTAAGCTCGTTCTATTCAAGCATGTGCTTTCGGCCATTCTGATTTTTTTCTTCTACACCAGATGGATGCCGGCGGGGGTTAGAAGGAGGATCGAATCCCTCATGAGGAGGTTCTTCTGGTCTGATGGACGCCAGCAGAGACGCGAAATGCATTTGATAAGTTGGGAGGAGATGACAAGAAACCGTGAGGATGGTGGGCTGGGAATCCGTGATGTGGAAAATATGAATAAGGCACTAATCTCGAAGTAGATCTTGAAAATTTGGGGTTCTTCTACTTCTCTTGCGGCTACATTATTGAGGAAGATATATGGGGTTGTGGGTCGATTCGAGGTGAATAGGGTCCGCTTCCGCCATCTGTGTTGTGCTGCCACAGCTTCTATCTAAGTGCATCCGAAGGTTGGGAATGGCACTGTATTCCGATTCTGGAGGGATGACTGGACGGGAGAGGGGAAGCTTGAGGACAGGTTCCAGCGGTTGTTTGCTCTAGCGGCCTCAAAGGAGGCTACTCTTGAGCAGACGATGCAGGAGGGCGGTTGGGCGCCATTATTCCTGACGGAGCTATTGGAGCAACGCTTAGAGGACTACTTGAATCTGTAGGGGACGCTGCCCCAACTGAACTTATCATCTACAAGCAAGGACCATTTCGAGTGGCAGGACAACAGGTTTACGGTGAAGAAAGCATAAAGAGAATTTAACAAGCGAGATCAGGAACATGAGCGGGACCTAAAGGACGACCTCAAGATAATTTGGACTGCGAAGATCCCTTGCAGGATCAAAGTCTTTCTGTGATGCCTGAGAAGAGGTCGCCTATTGGACAAATTTCGCAGACTTAGATTGTTGGGTCTGACGGACTCCCGTTGCGACAGATGTGGGGACATGGAGGAGGACTCTGACCACCTCTTCATGATATGCCAGGACTCGGTGCAGGTGTGGAGGCACTTCGGTATTCCTTGGATGGCTACGGGGAACCTCTCCGACTTTTGGAGCTCTGTTAGGCAGGTGGGCAACGGCACCCCGGAGGATCTTCTGGCACCCCTCGTTGCGCTATGGGCCATTTGGGTGGGCCGTAATGAGAAAATATTCGACAACCAGACTTTCCATGCTTGTAACATTCTTTGTTTCTTTTCCTTTTAATATATTGGGGCGAACACCGTAGAGTGTCTCCCCCTTTTTTTGAGCCTCAAAAAAAAATCAGACTTTCCATGCGGAAAATGTGGTGGCTCATTGTACCGCGTTGTGTAGATCGTGGGTGTCGCGATAATGTATATACTTTTACTTATTATCAAATTTAATATATAACAAGTGGGGACCCCTGCGATGGGGGTCCACCCGATCTTTCATCAAAAAAAACTTATATTATTCTTATTTGAATTATTTGTTAAAAATCGAAGCCATCCATTTGCTGAGAACAATAGAGATTTATAGAGCTAAAAAGAAGAACCTCCAAATGATTTTTATTGATTTGGAGAAGGCTTATGATTCTCTCTCACGTGAGATATTGTAGAGTGTTTTGGAGAAGAGATAAGTACTTTTCATATATATTAACCTCATAAAAGATATGTATGATAAGGCTTTATCTTGTGTAAGGATCCAGTCTGAGAAGACTGACTATTTTGACATCAACATTGGCATTAAGTCCATTTCTTTTTACTTTTATTATGGATGAGTTGACAAGTCACATTCAAGACGAGATAACTTGGTGTATGTTGTCTGTTGATGATATTGTGTTGATTTATGAGACTAGAAATGGAGTAAATGAGAAGCTTGAGGTCTGGAGACATGCATCGGAGACTAAAGGATCTCGTATTAAGTAGGGCTAAGACTGAATATATGGAGTGCACTTTTGATGGAAGCAATGATGAAGAAATCGAGGTGAAGACTGTTGACGATAGCATTCGGAAGAGAGATTTTTTTAGATACATAGGATCTATTTTGCAACATGATGGAGATGTTGCTAACAGAATAAATGCAGGCTAGATAAAGTAGAGAGGAGCCTTTGTTGTTCTCTGTGATAAGAAAATTTCTTAAAAATCGAACGAAAGTTCTACAAAGAAGCCATAAGACCTGTCATGCTCTATGGATCTAAATGTTGGCATGTGAACCATAGACATGTGCAAAGAATGATAGCAGCATAAATGAAAATGCTAAGGTGGATGTGTGGACACACACGTAAAGAAAAGATTCGGAATGATGCAATCAGAAAGAAAGTTAGTGTATCTCTGATCGAGGATAAGATGCAAGAAAACCGCTTGAGGTGGTTTAACCATTTGCAAAGGAGATCAGCTAATGCACCGGTTAGGAGATGCGAGATTTGGGGTGTTGAACCGGCTAAGAGAGGGCGAGGACGACCCAAGAAATGTTGGAATGAGACTATACGAAGGAATCTTAGTTTTTTAGATATAAGTCCGAGATTAACCCAAGATAGATCTGAATGGAGGCAAAGAATCCATGTGGTTGACCCTACTTAATTGTGGGAAAAGTCCTTGTCATTGTTGTTGGAAATTAATTGCAAAAAAATGAACTGATGCATCATTTCTAAAAAAACTTAAATTTCAAATTCAATATAATCCTTTAGTTTTTTAGTTTGATTGTGTGATCTTCAATTTTTTGTAATGGATTAATGGAATCTTTCAATTTTCATTCGATTTTGTGGTCTTTCTTTTTTTACATATATTCGTACTAGCGATTTTTAAGGTATTATTCAAATGTCAAGGGCTAATGTGTATAAAATACAAAGACGAGAGAGTAGACTATATAGTAGGAAAATGTAAGTGTAAAAATCCGATCCAATCCGTAATCCAACAGACTAGATCGGATTGGATTGAAGTATTTGATGGATAGGACTGGAATTCGAAAAATAAAAATATGTTAAGATTGGATTGGACATGAATTAAGCTGAAATCTGATCCACGTACACCCGTACATAGAGGGGAGTTTCAATACCCAGCCCCTGTTGAAACCGAAATTTCGGCGAAAATTCACAAAATCTCAATCCCTGAAACAGGTAGATATGGTGGTGCAATATGCTCCATTGCGGAAGATGCTCAAATGTCTCAACATGTTTGGTGTTCATAAATGCAAAACCTCTGTTGCAGCCTCATCATTGTGATGATTCTCAACAGGGTGTTAGCAGATTCCAATCAAAAGAGAAAGGAGGTCGATTATTCTGGGCTAAATCAGAAGCAGCAATAATAAGTTCAGCTGGCAGTTGATCAGCAACAAGATTTTTTTTAACAGTAGGTGGCACCTCAAGCTGCAGTTGCAATCTCCTTTTCAAGTCGCAACAAACCTTACTGAAGCAGCAGCTTTTGGTTGCTAAAAAAAGCCAACCTCCAGTATCCAAGCATGTTGCTTAAGCTAAGAGTTCTCTTTGAAGATTTAATTGAAGAAGAGATAAAGAAATTGAAGGACAAGGGAGTCTGAAGGGAGGATCTTCATGCAGAGAGCATTATTAACATTGCAATCAATATCATGGTGAATGACATTTATCATGAGATAGCAGAGAGGGTGATCAAAGAGGATGATCATCAAATGGGCGAGCAGCAACAGCAAGAGTTGGGATCTCCGTTGATGAAAGATCAAATCAGTGAACATAAAGGTCACAGCTACAGCCGCAGCATTAAATGGAACAAAAGAAGAAAGAAACCAGGTTTGCAAGACAATTTGATAATGAGTGAGTTAGAATTGGAAGGGCATATAGTTGAAGAAAATTGGGAACAAGGAATGAAGAGATTGGAAGAGTTCAAGAGACCATGGAGAGGTCTATTAAGGACACATCTGATCAATCGGGCTATGGATTCAGTTGGAAGTCCATGGGACAAGCCTTTTGCAGAATGTAAGACAACCCAAAATTTTTGTTCTGTTCGTGATGATTATCATAACGAATGGTCTAGTGGTAGTGTAGTGTGCCTATCACCCAAAAGATCATTATTCAAATCCCTCCTTGTGGGAGTTGTGTTAGGTAGCCCACAGCTAGCGGAAAAAATAAGGATCTTTCAACACAGATTTGAGCAAGAATCCATGTAGCTGACCCTACTTAAAGTGGGAGAAGGCTTCGCCATATTTTCGTGATGATTAACATAAAGATCTGAACAAGGAAATGCCTAAGAAGGTTCAAATGTGGAGGGGTGGATTATCTTTGCTCGGGAAAAATGGAGAGGAAGAAATGAAGTGACGGGTGAAAGATAATGCCTCCTTTTTCAGATGTAGAGGTGTTACATGTGCATAAGAAGCAACTTAGTAACTCAGGACATCAAGGAGAGGAAGAAGGCCTTTTATCTTTGGCTTGGAGAAGACGTAGAAGAATGAAAGAAGTATCGTTGGGGTGAACACCTTCGAGTGTATCCCCCTTTCTTGGCTTCAAAAAAAAAAAAGAATGAACGAAGTGTGTTAGATTATTGGTGAGGAAGTGAAACAAAGAATCCAATGCCAGGGTTGGACTACGGAGGAAACGTTTGATTTCAAGAAGCATCTTGGAAGATGAGATAAAAGCACTCTGTTATTAGGAAGGAGTTGGATCTCAAGGAATTTTATAACTTCAGGAAGAGAAGAGTTGGTTTGAAGACACGCTCCACCATCTCTCAATACAAACTTTTTTTTGAAAAAAATCTTTTGGAGTTTTTTGAAAAAAAAAATCTCTCAATACAAGATTATTTTGTTTTCTTTGGTTAATTGAGAGAAGAAGATTTGATGCCGATTGAAGATTTGAGATCTTGTTTTTGCTTCTTTTCTTGCATTGTCTGCTTTCTTTCTTCAAGGCCTTTTTGGCCATAGCTTTTACGTTTCTGTTCTTGAAGGCCATGCTTGTAAGACAGATATGCCCCTCACACGTGCTATCATTTACAAATCTTTTGGAGTTAAATGAAAACAATTAAACCAGCTACAAAATATCAGGTTTATTTGTAAAAAAAAATCTACAACGAATATTAAGTAACAGACATCAACTGGTTCTATTTTTTGATGGTTTGCGATTGTTACAAAATCAGTGTAATTTGATTCATTCACAAGCCAACATAATTTTTTAACTCTTCATTTGCAGCTAGAAACAACATTAAAAAATTAGATATAGGGTTTATATTTTCATGCAACTTTATGGAGTATAAATCCATATGAAAGAAGTTTAAAGCTGAGATAAGAAGGTACTTTGCAACAATTAAAAATGATTAAAAAGACACCATTTGTATTTTAGTGGTGTTCGTCATATCTTTCATATGTAAAGTTATATCAACATGACATTACTCATTTACTCCTAAAACTGGAGCTTTCCATAAACATTTCTTTCAAACAAGGGTACCTTAAAAGCAGATAACAAATATGCCTTGAAAAGCTAACCTATATATGGAAATGTGTGATCAAGATCGCTGAATTTGGTATGCGTATTAATATGCATCAATAAAGAAAATATTGCCTGTGTCTAAAACATAGAGGTCATTGTAGTATATCTCCTCTGGATTGTCTCGAGATTTCCCACAGCCCCCAAAAATGAAAAGCTTTTTACCAACAAGAGCTGCACTGTGACCCTCCCTTGCATCCGGTCCCATTCCTCGTATATTCGGTGAGATCCATGTATTAGATGCTGTCAATTAAACGGAAGCGCTTTAAAAGCTAGCAAAAATGAAAAAGCATGCGACTAGAGTATTATTCTTCAAAATACTATGGAATCCAATCAAAATGACAAACAGAAGTGCGGAAGTAACATAACCTGACAAATATAGAATGCAGACAAATATATGAGAAGTTACAGTGTTTACTCTAATCTGAAGAATAATATAGTCATCATTTTTTACGTAACGCAAGAGATACGCGCACAAGGCAGATTCCAACTACTACTTATACAGTTATTCTTTCTCTAGAATACGACCATTCATAACTCTATTCAAGAAACACCAAATGTTCGAATGATGACATGGACCGACACAGCAGTGCTAATGATGATCACAAGACATGGCTACCAGTAAGATGACGAGTTATACAATAGCGGTGTTAGATCTGAAAACAATACAGCCAAGTTCCTCATGTTGATTCTCTTTTATTGGATTTGGGGTAGCATGGTATGAGCATTTACGGGTTTAAAAATTGTCTACAACTTCCTAGCTCAACATGTCTTACTCCCATAGAGGAACCCATCCTTTTTCCTATCCCATGTTTCTGACTAACCAGGTAATTTTTAAGGACGAGATGAGAAGCAGCTATAAGTACAATAAACTAAATTTCTACAGGCATTTCAGTAATCACATGGCAAAATAGAGCCATCAATTCAGTCACCAATTATTCTGCATGACAAAAAACTATAAAACAATAAATAAACAACCTTTCTTCACATTGACGACAAATGAACCATAAATCAATGGTACTGAGTAATTACATTGTACATCTGCTAAGATCGATCATTATTACATAACTCTGCCCTATTTGCTTGTTCGAGAGAGAGAGAGAGAGAGAGAGAGAGACCAAAAGCACATAACTATGTAAATTTCTGTTTGCTTTGTACTGGATAGTGCCAATGTGAATGAATTTCTTGATTCGATCATACGGTAATGAATCCTACTTTGTTCGTTCCATTATGTGAATCAAGATTACAATTCTTGTAGTCCTAGCCAAAAAGATACATGCACGTGAAAAAGAGGCAATCATCTGAAATTCAAAAGGTGGTTTGTCATACAGATATAGCTGCAGGTATGAATGCTCAGACATGATAGTGATATATTTATTTAAATTGTATAGCTTAATAGGTGAGTTGTACAGTTTCTACGGTGTATTTATTGAGATCTGGATTATATTATAAAAATGGTATATCCTACATCAAAGAGGAATGAAGATTTATGATTGCATGAGCATTTAAGAATGAAGGATACCACAACTGCTACAATTTTAGCATATCTTCTACCATTTCCACTTGTCAAGGATTTTCACGCAACATGCTGACATGACCAAACATTCAATTTTTCCTCAAATGGACAGACAGCAAATACACATCCGTGGTCAAGAACCCAAATATCATCTTTGGTCAGTACTCGAACCACGATTTAAGATGTGAATAAATGGACCCTATTGTAGAAAAAGAGCCATGCCCATGTCCTTCTGTATCAAAAAGGAATAGCTTACAACTCCAAAATAAACTCTTAAACAACAATAGGTAAAATAAGATAGACATTAAATTAGATAAAGATATTACAAATTTCATGTCCCTAATAAGTGTGTCAAAGTCCAAATGTCAAAGAAGATCATACATGTTCATTCCCTATAGGTCAATTCATTCCTCTACAGTTCAATTATGTGGTTATAGGAAGATACTTGTGCTCACTCATAGTCACTCTAAAAAACTTCCCAAAATGGCCACAGTGTTTTTCCAATCAAACTAATATATGCCCTCTCATGGATTCTATTTGACAAGATGACCTACTTCTATCAGTAGTAGATCTAAACTAGCGAAGAAAGAATTTCTACTTGTGTAATCAAAACTCTAAAGATCAAATGAAAACATCAATGCAACGTTATTATGTAAAACAAAATCTTTAATCCACAATACATCACTTAAAATCAATGTTTACAATGTGTGAAGCACATCGAGACACTTTTCTTCTACCAAGGCGAGCGTAAGCCGCAAGGCGGTTAAGGTGTAGGACGCACTTCATGTAGATAGAAGTACGTGTTTAGATAGTACATTTTGCTAAAAAAATATCATAACACCAGGTAGTAGTAATCTGTCTCTATAAACATTTAAAAATAAATAAAATCGAGGCAAAGGATGTTCAATTCATCGACAGTAGATTGATTGAATAAGCAAATCAACAAGAGTTATTATTAAATTGAAGATAATGTGAAGAAACTTTGAAAAGGTTTATTTCTCCCTCCCTGATCAGTAATTATCATAAAAACCAAATGCACCTAAGGTAAAAGCATTGCCACATTTTACATAATAACTTAATGAATAACAAGTGTCTAAAGAATATTGCAATGAAATGTAGAGGAATATGATAGTAGAATATCAAGCAAACAATGATGTACTTTGGATTAGTATATTATGTATTTTTTACGAAGAAAATTATATTATGACAATTACTAATTTACTATGTTCATGTATGGCTTAAACATTGTAACGTTATTGTCATACTATTTCAAGTTAAAAGCATATAATAACTAAAAACAATGCATGCCTATGCCTCGCAAACTTGGGGCTCGCCTCACAGTTCCAAGGCTTAACCCTCGAAGGACTTTACTGAGAATTAAGCCTCAAGGCATGAGGTTATCCTTTAACCTCAAGGCTTGCTATTTAAAACCATGCACAAAAAATATATTATGGTGCAAAAGGAAATAAGTCCCTCCAAGTCTGAGAACTTTTACATGCATTAGCAAGTTTTCAAGGGCCTATCGAGCATTATAAAATAACCAGTTTGGAGTTAGTACATTCTTAACATAAAAGAAAATTTAAATGAGTACTAACCTTTTCAATTGACTGCATTCATAATAATAAACTATTTAATAACCCACAATATCACATTTTAGAGTATGGTGATATACTTGAGAAAACATTTATTAACTACATTTGAATTTTTAAAGAAAAAGATAACTACTCAAGGTCAGCAATTATCGAAGTTACATTGAATTTAACCCCTTAATAAAAATTAAAAACCCAAAGGAAGATAGCCTATCAGCCTTGGGCCCTTGTCCATCAGTAATAAAATGGCTAGAATAAAAGATCACTTGAAGGATGAATTATGATATTAATATTTATTATGAAACTCCTACTAAAAACAATAAATGTCAAGAATTCAAGAATCTCAACGTATTTTGCATCTTTCAGGAAACCTTTTTTTTTAAGTCCGTCTTTCAGGAAACCTCGTCTGCCATATGCATTGCCTCTACGCAACATGGCCACCAAAGTGGATGGTTCTCGACATTGACGACTCATTTTCACACCATGTCTGCCATATTCATCGCCTCTATGCAACATGGCTAGCATAGTGGATGGTTCTTGACACTGACGACTCATTTTCATCCACCTATATGCAATGGCCTTATATGAGCTCAATAATCATGCATGAGCAAAATGTCAGTCAAAGCCAATATTATGGAAAAGAGAAGAACAGGATATCTTTTCCATAATAGGCTTCACAAAAGCGTGCATTGCCTAATATTGCCAACAAAAAGACTTGGACTTTTTCAGAAAAGAGGAGTAGATAACGTGATAAAAAAGAGTAGCAGATTTCTAAAGGTAGAAAATATCTTCATGAATAAGTTCAGGCGCTCCGTCAAAGGCAAGGGAAAAGGGAGTAAATAAATATAAGTCTCGTCATTTACATCGCCATCAAGCTAATTAGCCCTTGAAAGTATGACTATCCTCATCCTCACTCTAACCATGCCCCCCAATTTCCTCGCCACCTACTACCAGATGCAGCGGCTTCATCAAATTCCTCTCAGTGTATGTGCAGAGCTCCAAAAATAGATAACTTACAATGCTGATACTTTGTATAACATGCAATGACATTAACCAAGATTACCCCCACTCCATCCAACATCTCAATAGAGCATATTTGAAAGCTAATACCAAAAACATGCTCATCCCTTATCACTCAGATCAATACTCCCCAGAATTGCCCAGTGAGTCATCGATTAAATGCCCATTAACGCCTCAAGGACTGGCCACACTGCCAATTACAGGTCTGACGTGGCTGTCGATAGAGAGTTCCTTTGATTTATGGAAGTCATGTTACATGAGCCTTCATAGCTCTCATGTAGAACAATCTTAGTTATCTACAAGAGAGGGAATATAGTAGTGCTTCTGCTTCATGATAAGATTATAGTTGTGACTGGAGATTGTGCTTCCATAATGAATAATGCCAGATTGCATCTTTCCAAACAATTTAGCATCAAAAACATTGGGTTTATTCCCTACTTCCTGCACTATATTATTGTTAAAACTGCTGGCATTGTGATCCCCAGCCAGCATAAAATCTCCTTAGATCACATGTAATCATTCTACATTATTGATTGCAAACAGGTATATTCACCTTCTGCATGCAGTATGATTGTCTCAGCAGACAACCAAACGATAACCAATTCGGCCAATATCATAACAACGTAGTTACCATTCAATAATTAATCGTCACCCTGCAAGTCTCTCCAATACAAGCACTCTCCTCTTCTTGATCGTCATGTCAGTAGAAGGGTTGTCAGAAGTTCTCCATTTCATGGCTCGATTAGATTCGAGTAGTATAACATATCAGATAGATTTGACTAAAACAGTGACTTAAACTTGGAAACAAATTCTACTTGTTAGTGAAGTAAATTACACACATACACACACTTGTACAGGTTAATTATCTTTGCAGGTGAACTTACCAAAAAGCTATGTGTATACCAAGGTGTCACTAAACAGGTAGCTGAAAAGAACATGTGGATGTTGACCAAATAAGCCTCATCAGAAAGCAAGACATTAAAATGACTAAATGAGAAAAATAATCATATTATGTCAACCATTATACATCTTATTTGCATGCAATTCATACCCCATAATGAAGCAGGAGGAAAATAAAAGAGATCACATTTATATTCAGATAATCAGAAATGGAATAAAAGACCTATATTCGGAAAAGGGGTGAAAGACATATAAGAACTGCAAAAAAATATTATAAATTGAAGAAATTCACATTTTCAGGAGTTAGAAATCTTGCATCTGTTGCAAGAAAATGAATTACATACATGTATCCAAAATATGGAGATCATTCAGTGGATTGGACCCATCTGTACCCCCGAAGACATACAGGTCATTCCCAACCGTGGTGCAAGTATGACTATCCCTTGGAGAAGGTGGGACTCCCTTCATCATTGGCTTGCTCCATGTCTGCTTAGCTGCAAAGCAGTTAATGCAAGTTAAGAAGATGACTTGTGAATATATGGATATCACCGTGAACTATCTACAAACTTGACTTAGCACGGTTCTAATTGTGATCCAAAGTAGAAATGAAAGTCAAAAAATTGACTAACTATTCTAAACATAAAAGTGTAACTGCATGCAATAGAAATATTTACAAATTCGAACTGGGAGGAATCAAAATCGCGATATGTATGGTACAATAAGTAATTTCAAGATCAAAAACACATCATCATTAATGTCTATATCAGTACCATATGTCTTTCCTTTTTGATGGATACTGGCAAATATAGAGTAAATGTTGTCAAGCAGGGGGCATTGTTAGTATCTGCGTGACACGGGAAGATATGGGGCAGCTAATTACTTGTTATAATGATTTTGCATTATATACATTTTCATGATGATTCAGTATGTGGTTCTCTTAGTATTGGGTGCATTTTCATTATAAATTTGTTTTTCACTCTTATTGTGATTATTTTTCCAACAGTAAGATGCTTCTCTGTAACTTTTTTAGCTTCATAGTAATTCCGGATGCAGTGGTTCCTTATAGTCCAAACTGACTGATAATATAGCTTGGCTAAAACCCACAAACCCAGTCCCTCCGGAGCCGCCATTCAGGAAAAATTGGACATGACTAATCCTACCTTTGTTTTCACTCGCTATTCAAGTATCTGCTTACAACCCACAAGTGCCTCAAAAATGTAAGACCAACAAGTCACAAATAATCAAACTGCAGAAATAATCATACTGACAAACCATGAAAAACAAGAAGTATCAAAAGCAAGAAGAGTGCTAAGATATCATGTTTCCGTCTCAGCCTGACTCAGTGTCAACATTCAGCTTTATTTGCAAGGAACTTGCTCACAATCGACAGGTTTAACAGCTTGTTAGCTCCTGCTTATACAAGCTTGCTTGGACTTAGCTTGGGCTTTTCGAGTCACGGTATTTTACCATTCTCAAAAAGAAAAACAATAGGGACAACTAAATAAACACATGGTGTGCCAATTCAAAAAAGAGAAGAGTAGTATTCATAGAAACTAAACACAGACGGCAATTAAGATTAATCCAGAAAACAAATCACTACCAACATTTAGAAATGCTGATTTAGTTCATGAACGGCACAACTTGGGCTCAGCTTCAAGCCTATTATGTGAGTAGCTACACCTTACCGTCCTCGGTAACTCACACGAGACATTCCCAACAAGCCAAGAGTGGCATTCAAAAAAAACAGCAACTAAGAGCAATTAAGAAAACCAAAAAAAAACTAAGAGTTGCATTCAAATATCAACTAAGACCAATTGAACTCATTGGGAACACCGGTCTAGCAACCAAGAACCGATCTTTCTCCTCCCGGGCGCCTCCAAACGGGAAACCGAGAAGAACCCACATGAAGAAACAAGCAAAGAGCGAGATTCTCACCGGTATCGAACACATGGACATCGTTGGTTTGGCAGTTGTCCTTGCCGTACCCACCGAACACATAGAGCGCCCTGCCCCCCTTCGCGGCGTTGCACGTGTGGCCCCACCTCTTCCCGGGGCCCCACACGCCTCCCTTCCTCCCCGATCCCTTCTTCCCCTCCGGTGTCTCCCGCGCCCTCACCTTCACCTCTGCTCGCTCCCACCTCATCCCCCAGGGACCCAGGAACCCACCTCCACCACCCCGAGAAAATTTGTGGGTCGTGCCCAAAACAACACCTTGTCGGCTCTAGTGGCTTCTCGCTGCGATTTCAGGGGTAATCTACGAACTACGATTGATGGGTACCTCAGATTTTGGGAGAATCCGGGGAAGGGTGCGGGGGAGGGGAGTACGTGGCGCAGCTTTCTTGTTAGGGGCGAGTGAGGGGGGAAATTGCAATCCGATGTGTTCTGTATTTATCTCCTGCAATCGATTTCGATTTCGATTTCGATTTCGTGTGAGAGAGGAGAGATAAAAGAGGGCCTCAATAGCTTTGCTGCACTTCTTGTTCGTATATTTGGGGTGTTTGAATGGGTCCGAGAGGTGTCGGATCCGGGTAGCTAATCGGATTCATATGTTGGATCCGATGACGATGTTTGTCTGACCCGCTAGGCCATGTCGAGTAGGATCCGACCCGACTAACTTCGGGATGGGGACTCTGATCGTTTGTTGTAAAGGGCTTTTACAACCCCTGCTGCAATGAATGAGAACCGTCGGATGCGGATCCGACGACGCTTAGAGGGGGTTGGGGATAGTGGGCATGCATGTCGAGGTTGAGGACGTGCATCTCGAGACTGGGGAGAGACGATCGGACGTCTGTGACCCCTACAGCAGAATCTGTTGCGGTAGGGACTACAGCAGATGATCCAAATTGTCGGGATGGGTGTAGGTTGATACCCCAGGAAATGGACTTACCATTACCACACAGGGATTTTACATCCTGCTCTCCCAACTTTTCCGTATAAAACTTAAGTTGTTAACTTTTTTGCAATTACACTTGTATCCATATGAAATTCTACAGTACCATCTTATTATCATGCTTGTGCCCCTGGACTTTACTAAAGAAAGTGTAACACTTTGAATTTTGTAAGAATATTGGGATACAAGTGTAATTGCATAGAAGTTAGGTGGACAAGTATTGCTGGAAAAACTCTCCAAGGCATAAGTGTAAAAATCAAATCAATCACTGGAATAATGATGATTTACATTATTCGTTTGAATTTTTCCATGATCTTTTACTCGCTAATTTTGCATGAATAGAAAAGTGACTTCTACACAGTGCCTTCCGAAGTTTTTCAATAATATTTATGTCCCTAACTTTTTGCAATTACGCTTGTATCATTATATTATTACAAAATTCATAGTAACGTCCTTTGTTGTTACACCGGTGCGTGTACATCAAACAAATGGAAGGGTAAGTTATGGATTTTATTAAGAATATAGGGACACAAGTGCAATTACAGAAAAAATAGGAGTGTAAGTATCATCACAAAAACAAAGATACAAGAGTAAAAAACACTTGCTTTTTTCTCAAAATAGGGGGGAGAGACTGCATCGCCTTACCCCGATTAAATCCTTCCATGTGTAAGTGTAGTCCAACCGATGTTGATCCTCGATTTTGACTTTAAATTCTGGAGTAAAATATAAAATAATTTGTTTTCATGTTGGTGATTTATGATGTATGGATAGAGATCATCCATGAACAAGTTTTGACAATATTCACAAAATTACAGGGATGCTTTATCTCGATAGTCGTTGTTTTGATATTTGATAAAGACATGATGCCCACAAAATTATACAGATATTTCTTTATATAGAGAGAGGGGGGGAGTGATCATGTGAGAGCAAAAAGTTGTGAGAGCATGAGAGTAGTGATTCTGGACCACTAAATCTTGTCTTCTCCCTCCTGGTTGAATCTAGTGGTCCAGAATCACTCCTCTCATGCTCTCACAGCTTTTTGCTCTCATAAGATCACTCCTATATATATAGGATATCTTTCAAATGAGACATGGTCCTTCCATCCCTAAGGAAGACCAATTACCTCATTCGTTGGATCTGTACAACATTTCCATCAACGGTTAATAAGAAAACCATCTTCCAAAATCAAAACCGCTTATCTTAAAATGAAATTTATTTTTTTAATGGCAACAGATTTCCGAAATTTATTAGTCGTTGTATTGATTGTATTTTTTCCTATTAAATTAGTACAGTGATTGTATTTTTCTGTTTATATTGATTGTATTTTCCCTATTACGCATTAAATCCACATTATGTATTGAATTTGTCGATTTTTGTGTGGTTTTGTATTCTTAAACATTAGTTTTGTATAATACTTCAATTATATTGTAATTCAATGTTATCGAATTTAACATAAATCCGTGATCCTCGAGCGATATTATTCCCTTTATAGACATCCCTTAAATTTAGGTATTGTTTGTTAGCATTCCTTTGAAAACAAGGGTTATCTAATACGGAACCAATTCCTTTTCTATTTCATAATATTGTTGTATATCACATACGTACTCCATTTGTATATTTAAATATTTTTGTATAATACACATGTCTAATTGTATACTAAATTCCCCTTGTTTGACGCATCTTTTCTACCCTTTCGTATCGAAATTACCTTTTTTGATATTCCATCATCCCCTTAGATAGAAATTTCGTCATTAGACCTCCCATAAATATAAGAACTAATAGTTAAAGCCTTTTCTAAAAAAAGCATCTGATGAAAATCAAAACATTTCATTTTGTATATTTTATTACTAACTTCTCAAAATCATGTCTCGCTTTTGTATTTTAAACTATGTGTTTGTAGGATACGTACATTGTTTTGTACGCAAAAACCCACGTTCTTCACTCATTTTATCATGTTCTCATATGTGAATTTTCCTTATTAGACATCCCTTAAATTTAGGAACCGTTGGTTATTGCTAATCCGATTTTGTATAATAAGGTGGTTTTACTCACATCTGTTGAAAGTAGATCTAATGGTTAGAATGCTTGGCCTTCCTTAGAAATGGAAGGACCATGTCTCATTTGAAAAGCTCCATATATATATATATATATATATATATATATATATATATATATATATATATATATATATATATAGAGGATGGGGAGCTTGCACCAAGGTGCATGTAACTTTACATGCACCGGCGCTTATATCTTCCACATTTTTTTACTTTTTTAAAAAATACCACCATGTATATTCATCCATATATCCCTCCAGTATGTCATTCGAATTTCGTCAGAAACAGAGACTCCTATGACCTCCATCCATAACAGGTAATTTTATCGGTCTTAGAATTGTTGTAATCGACCTGTTCTGGATGGAGGTCATAGGAGTCTCTGTTTCTGACGAAATTCGAATGACATATTGGAGGGATATATGGATGAATATACATGGTGGTATTTTTCAAAAAAGTAAAAAAATGTGGAAGATATAAGCGTCGGTGCATGTAAAGTTACATGCACCTTGGTGCAAGCTCCCCATCCTCATATATATATATATATATATATATATATATATATATATATATATATATACGTATGAGAGTCAAAACCTGTGAGATCATGTGGACCACATGATTCTATCTTCTCGAATCATGTGAGATCATGTGGACCACATGATTCTATGTGAGATCATGTGGACCACATGATTCTATATATATACGAATGAGGGGGGGAGTGATCCTGTGAGAGTCAAAACCTGTGAGATCATGAGAGCATTTATTCTGGACCACATGATTCTATCTTCTCTCTCTTGGTCTTCTCTCTCCTGGTTGGATCATGTGGTCCAGAATCAATGCTCTCATGCTCTCACAGGTTTTGGCTCTCATAGGATCACTTATATATATATATATATAAAGGGTTGGGGAAGCTGCACCAGCGGGTGTAGCTAACTAGCTGCACCCGGCCATTTTTTTCATTATTTTTTTGTGTTTTTGAAATGAAACCTAGGGGGATTTAAATCACCATATGTCACCATGATATCATACCAATTTCAACTAAATTCGACATTTCTATCATCTCCATCAAGGCTATGACATTTTAACGGTTTCAGAATTATTGAAATTGACCATATGTAGATGGGCATGCTAGGAGTGTTTGTTTTGCATAAAATTTGAAACGCATATTCTTGTCAATAAACCAAGTAAATCTCCATAAGTTTTTTTTTCAAAAAAATTAAAAAAAATAAGAAGAAAAATGGTCGGGTGTAGCTAGTTAGCAGCACCCGCCGGTGCATACTCCCTTTTTCCATATATATGGGGAAAATGAGGCTGCCCCAACATGGTTGCCCCCGCCTCATTTATCGCAAATTTTTTTTTATTTTTTTGGAAAAATATCACAATGTGTATTCATCACTATATCTCTCCTATATGTCATTCGAATTTCGTCAGAAATGGAGACTCCTACGGCCTCCATCCAGACGTCATTTTTTTAACGGACGTGGGATTTTTTAAATCAACCCTATCTGGATGGAGGCCGTAGGAGTATCTGTTTCTGACGAAATTCGAATGATATATAGGAGGGATGGGGCTGCCCCGCCCCATTTTTTGGTAATTTTTTTTATTTTTTTGAAAAATATCGCCATGTATATTCATCCCTATATCCCTCTTATATGTCATTTGAATTTCGTCAGAAACAGAGACTCCTACGGCCTCCATCGAGACTCATTTTTAATGATCGCAGGATTTTTTAAATCGACCCTGTCTGGATGGAGGCCGTATGAGTCTTTCTGACGAAATTCGAATGGCATATAGGAGGGATATAAGGATGAATATACATGGCAATATTTTTCAAAAAGATAAATAAATATTACCAAAAATGAGACGGGGCAGCCATGTTGGCTGCCCCCAGGGGGCAGCCCCATCACCCCCCCCCCACACATATATATATGTATATATGTGTGTGTGTGTGTGTGTATATATATATAATCCAACACATAAGGGGAGACCAGACCATGAAAACCATAATTAGTAGAAATCAATACTTAAAAAAAACAGTATCATGAAAAAGAACCAGCAACTTTTACGTACTTTTGTCATATTTCTCCATACATACAATTCAAGCGCACCGACGAAGTAAGAAATAAAAATCGACACATGGAACACATCATGCATACCAGATCAGATCCTTACCAACATCAAAGACATAGGCATTTATCCGGGGCCCGCGCGTCCTCCCACGACCCCCAATAACGTATACGAGGCTCCCTCCCAAGTGCGAGATGACGTTGCAGGAGAACCCCCAAGATGCCATGCGGCCTTCGCGACAAGGTCCTCTCGTCGTAGTTCACCCTCTCCCACCATGCCATTCTCGTTTTCATGCGCGTGTGTATGCGCATGTTCTTCGATTTAGAGCACTCCGACCGAGGCAATGGAGATGCGATGGGGAAGATGGATATGTATACTCAAGACAACAATTCGCAGGCTAGGTGGGGATATGGGAATGGGTACGGGAAAGGAACTCGACTCGGCAATCCAGATGGTGAAAAGGGTTGGATCCCGTGGATTTCTTGCCATTTTCGTCATGTCCGAAATCTCCAGTCTCGTGAATGGGTGGGAAGGGCTGGACTTTGTTGAAAGCAGATCTTCTGCGGTACTGCAGAGGTCTGCTGTAAAATAATGGACCGTTCAAGTCAAAATGGAATGGTTCGTACAAATTTCCACAGAAAGGACATACAAAAATACCGAATTCGTGTGAACCGCTCGATCAAGATCGAGCGGTTCGGGTGATCCACGGTTTTACAACAGCCTCTACAGCCTACAGCCGCAGAGAATCTGCTCGCGGACTTTGTTTCCTTATCTAGTGTCTCCTTATTTTGAAATCCGGATAGGATACAGAAATCTAACGTGTGGCCATTGTTGGTTTTTTTTTCAGAAAAATGATCTGTTTACAGATTCATAGCTTCACTGTAACTGAAAGATCGATTGGGTGATAACAGGTTTATGGTTTTAAAAATTGCAATGAAGCCTGATTTGTAAAGAATGTATTTACATGTACAGTATATGTTATGTTAATAACTTCAGCGCACACCACATATTTGATTGTTTTTTCCTTTTTATCATCGAGTGTGTTTCCTGGATTAGTTCATGGTGGAAGATTTTTTTAAAAAAAAAAGTTTGCAATAATCGTAAATTTTCTCAATAGAGCATATGATGAAAATTGGCACAAATGGCATCTTCAGAAATAAGAATTCCACCTTGACACAACTATTAATATTGTCATCTCGTAGTCTTAGTTGTGTCATCGATCTAACTCTATAAAAACCAACTGAAACATATAACTAGTCTCGATTTAACTCTTTAGATCACCGTGTAAGACAAAATATGTAACCCTTATCATATAAAGGGATCCTCATTGATTATGGAAACTTTGACGTGTTTTCATTTCAAGTATAGAGTGATATATGTGTGATAACGTAATTGCACAATGACTCGGCTCATTTCCACGGTCAATAACGACATCGTCTCAATGAACTAAGAGAGGCCTCAGTCTCTCAAACATTGAAGATCCACAAACATACCTTCATCTCCTCCAAACACCCCTCAATTCACCTATATGACAAGGTTGAAAGATCCTTGTTTGGAGGGTTGAACAATGGCGGTACGACCATGGTGAAAATGAACGAGAAGCCCCATTTCATACAGAAAACATCTCTATGGGGTCGTTTGGTCGGGGGGTTGTCCCCCGATTTAGTTGGTTATCCCTCATCCACTACCTCTTTAGTACAAGGTATGAGGCTTGCTCGAAGGCCAACCCAAAATCCATCTCTCTCTCCAATCAATTCACGTCATTTCTCTCTTTCTCTCTTTTCAATCAACTTACATTATTTCCCTCTCTCCTTCTCAAACAAGAAAAGTTTGTATCTCTTCTAAACAAATAAAAAAATAGTATACCATCATATTCTCTCACCCAACAAATGCAAAGTCGTCAAAATCTATTTATTCTCTCAAATTCAATTAAAATATATCATAACAAACACTCTCAGTAACCATCCCTCCATCTAAACACTTTTTATACCACATAATTATCTACAAGATTATCCCACTAAATTAGGGCTGTTCCACTAAGAGCTCGTTTGGTTACCAAGTTATCCTGAAGTAACTTGGCTTCCTCACAACTTCACCTCTGCATTCTTAAGTTGGAATTAGTTGTATAGATCACACAATTTCTTTGTTCTAATATTTTTAACCGTGTTCAAATAAAAAATAGCGTGCAAATATATTACCACGTAATCAATATGACATCACATCACATATATCATTCCAACCCTATCCATACCTCTTAACCATCTAAATAGTTATTATTCATAGGAGGTTACTCTAAACCAACCCCAACCAAACAACCCCTAAAGGGATGCATTGCATACCACCCTATAGCTTCGATTTGGATTATTCATTCGATTTATAGCTCAATAGCTTCGGGTCGACGATTTATACCAGATTATCTCGCTAATATTGCAAGTGCCTTCTTTGGAGGTTGAGACTCAGACAAAAGATGATTTGCAACAGTTATATGTGTAATTCATGTCCTCTATGATAAAGCAAAAAAAAAGCAGCTGCCACGAATTCCAACGGGTGCGAGTGATCTCCATAATTGAATATGAGGATGAAGGAAGGGCAACATGTAGCATATAAATGTATATTTCAGACTTGTTTTTTTTCTGCTTTTTCTATAAGTTCTTCATTTTTTAATACCTTATTCATGTGAAAATCGTAATTTTAATTGCGAATCATTCTGAACTTCATGTTAGTATTTGTATTAGTCAAAAGTTAATTTCCTATTTTTTATAATTATATATAATTTCCCTAATTTTGAAATTCTGATTTCTGTAAAAATTTCATGAATGTTCATTGACCTTACAAAATAGGGATTTTTACACCCATAATTCTGAGTAATTCCGCAATAACAATCATAACCCTCCATAATCATGAATTACATGAGAAACTCCGGATTGTCACTCCATCTCACACTCATAACCCTTCGTTAGTTTAACATGTTAACTCAACTACATGAGTGAGTTTATCTAACCATTATATTTGATCTAACATCTAGGATTAGCCAAAATAAAAAAAAATGAAAGGAAAAAAATAAATGACAAGCTTGCAGGGAGGGTTACAGGTGGCAGTCAGGATTCTTACTGGAGGATGCGGCGGGGTGCAGCGACCCGAACTTGGCGGGGGAAGGTGCTTCAAGCGAGGATTGACTTGTGTGTGTGTGGGGGGGGGGGGGGTTGACGACGTGCAGGGGAGGAGGAAAGTGCTCAATCAGGGAAGAGAGGGGAATAATGGCATGTTTTACAAATAAAAATCAACATCAAGGGCAGATTTATCTTTTTAACGGAAACCGTCACATATAATGGGTATACCGATCGAAACATAGCACATGGTTATGCCATGTAAGAGTTAAGCATTACTCGGGGGTTTTCATGTAATTCATGGTTATACATGGTTATGATTGTTATTGCGGAATTACCCAGGTTTAAAGGTGTAAAAATCCCTACAAAATAACTTTCATTGCTTAAATTTAGTTCATTTTTACATTTAGACCCTCAGCTTTGTTCGTATTTATTTTCAAGTATAATTTAAATTAAATTTAAAAAGTATCTTCATTTCAAGAAAGTTGTTGTAGCTCCGATCGAGGATAAGATGCGAGAAAACCGCTTAAGATGGTTTGGTCATTTGCAAAGAAGGTCAGGTGATGCACCGGTTAGGAGATGCGAGTGTTGGGATGTTGAGCCAGCTAAGAGAGGGCGAGGACGACCCAAGAAGTGTTGGAAAGAGACTATAAGAAGGGATCTTAGTTTTTTGAATATAAACTTGAGATTGACCCAAGATAAATTTGAATGGAAGCGAAGAATCCATGTAATCGAACCTATTTAATTGCGAAAAAAAATTTGTTGTTGTTGTTATTGTTGTCTTAATTTCAAGAAAATTCTATGGTTAGAAATGGTAAAGCTCACTCAAGAAGGAAGAGGATAGGGTTATAAGAGAGAAACCTCGAAATCATTATAGAAATTCGTCGTAGACAAACTCCCATGTACCGGTACAAATGCTAGTGCACTAGTCCACCCACATCAGAAAACATTCAAAATCATCAGTTCGAGATCCAAGATTTGTGTTGTACTGATATAGGGTTTCGATACACCGGTAGAACATAAGATGGACATTTTAGGACCTCCACGATAGTGAGTTGAACCATTACATACCCAATCTGTAAAGAGGAATGGAAGGTTGAGATTTATATTGGCGCACAATCTATACATCGATGCCATCGAATTTGAGAGTATCAACCTCTTGGAGGTGAATGTATCGGTACAAAATCTATGCACAGGTGCAACATGTCTTGAGGTGTAAATGTGCTGCCACACTAGCATGACACCAGTGCAACATTAGATAAAGAACAAGATATTGTTGATGTTATCATATATATTGACATGTGAGAAGTGTATTAGTACTTGGTCTTTATACTAATGCTTGTGATTATGCTAGCATGTAAGGATTGAGGAGTTTTCTCATATCTATTGCCATCCTTTTTTAGAGCTATACAAGGATGATTTATTGCGGCTCTTGAATATAATGAGTCCAATCATGGAAATAAATTACTGTTCTTAGATTATAGATTATTTAACCCTGAAAATGGAAAGTGGAAACCCATCGCATTGGGTACTTCTATGCAGGATACATGTTGTATGCATTAATAATGATTACATGATGTACTTTAGAGTGGAGGTTGACCTAAGGGTCCTGGGTAAATTATGGAATTACCCTTGTTCCATAAAATGCATGGTAAGTCCTAAGATTAAATACTTTTGAATAAAGTACAATAACACATGTGGAGGGACGAAAGATAAATATTGCATGGTGGATGCACAACCTTGTGGAGCGGATGAATCGATCATAAGTCAGCCCCATTTGAGAGGCGTCACAAAGTGCATGGTGGTAAGTATTATGAAGAGATTTGGATGATTGCAAGTGTGCATTTCGTCATGTGGATCTATACTTGTGGCCACTTATTTTGGGACGAACAAATCTCCATTGTTCGACTCGGTTGACAAAGTTGCAACTTCTTTGGTTTTGTGCCATGTTCCAAGAGAGAGTACTAACATCCAAACTAGTAGTTGAAGCTATGCACTTGTGCCAGGTTTTAGTTTATACTATGAATGCATTGTGGCTGCAATTCATTCTTAGTATACATGTCTCATTTGACCGTGAGTCCATGATAAATCAATAACTTGATAAATGATTGCATTGTTAAGGTAAATAAATGAAATGAACTATATAAAAGGGAATGGGATCAGATAGAGGTTGGAACATAAACATAGGCACATCCCATATTGTATAGAGCTCTTGGTTACTTTTATTGTAGCACTTTACTTCTTTACAGATTCTATATATAAGGTATTTGTCGTAATAGGTCATTTGACTCACAAGTTAAATTTCTTTAAAATCCAGTGAGAATGGCTGAGCATGAGATTGATGCTAGAGTGTGGGTTGATGCGGTCAAGGAGCACTATTGAAGTTGACACACATAGAGAGGATCGTCCGTTGTAATACAGAAGATGATGCACTACAATGGACCATCCGATAGCGATTGGATTACCCTCATAGGGGGCCTACTATCCCAATCCCTCTAGGAGGGTCGTCCGATCCCGATCGAACGGTCCATTATAATACAACACTTGCTGTATTACAACAGACAATCCGATCTCTGACGCACAATCCAGTAGTTTTACTTTCTTTCAATACATCCTTTCGGCTCAAGATTATCATATTTATGAAAACCTCACTGTAGATTTAGCCTTAAAAAGTGTGGACCTTAAAAAAAATGGTCAAAATGCTTACATATTAGATCTATTAACACATCTTCGATGTTTATTATTCCATGGTTGTGCTCTTATTTTCTCATGCAATATTTTGTTTTAATTCAGTCAAGGGTCTAGGGTTTGGGGGAGACTCTTTATCATGAGAATATAAAGGATATGATATGCAAGGAGTGAGTCATATCGGATTTTGTGAGAACTTGGTGGGCCTCCATTCAATTATAGTTGTGATTCTTTGTCTTGGGTGCGACGCGCCGATACCCCACTCCAACGATGTTTGGAGAAACCGCTACTTGATTTGATCCACTCAACATTCCAAGGATCCATATACTCATCACCACATCCGTACATTTTGATTGACATCTATACTAATACTATTACTGGGTTTTCTGCTATGCTCATGCCGCGTGTCCATTGTTTCCTTCCTTCCCGCTGCCCATCTATCCCTATCTTCATTCTCACGTTTCCTCTGCTACGTCTTCACTCACCTTTGGTTGTGTACTCAATTAAACGTGGTCCCCCCCCCCCCCCGAGATTTCGTTGCCACGTTTTCCCTAACGCCTCCCAATGTAACGTTTGGGTATGTAGGTTGTCTTACACGTGTACACTACCTTTAACCCTTAGTCTAAACCCTAATTCCCTCGATGCTTATCCGCCACTGCCTTCCCTTTCCTTTTCCGCCTCCTCTGTTCCTCTGGCGATTGCGCGACTGCTCTCTTCTCCTTCTTCGCCTCTACGATCGTGTTCCCTCGCTGGTTCCTCTCCCATCATTCTTCTGTTTGCCATCGATCTCCTTTCCCTCTCCAGGTCGTCGGTTCCTGCGATCATCGATCTACACATCCTGCAACCTTTTATCCCTGGTTTGGTTCTCGATACTTAGTTTTACTTATCGTATTTTTTTTAGCTTTTTATCAGTTGTTTTCCCTTTCATGTTGCTTTACATGATTCTGACTTTTTCTACCATCGATTTCGCATGTACATCTTTTAATAGTACTGTATACATATGGAAGGTTTTTTCGATCTTGATTTTTACGATAACGGGCTTTCGTTTTTTGGGTTTTCCTTTATTCGATTTGTTGTTTTAATTGTGCATGTTATTTTTTCCCCATCATTTATCCTTTGCTATGTCTTTAGTCGATGCCAACGTTTTTTATCGTCAATCTCTCATCTAACTTTTTCTAGCAGTGTGCAGATGTAAGTTGTTGGTTTCATGTTGTTATATAGATCTTTTTCCCATTTTTAGACGATTAACATGATTTCTGTCATTACTTTATATTTTTATTTCTTGACTTCTTCTTTCTAAATTAATCTTCGTTATTGCTCGAAAGATGTTATGATAGTTTTTGTGTTGTAGTAGTCAATCTGACATGATTATTCTCTTCATTCTGAAATTGGATAACAGTTCCAATATTTCCGATTAACTATTAATAAAATCTCAATCGAGATCCACTGGCTTTAAAACTATTTTTCTTTAATTGTTGGATCGTGCGGTATGTGACTATCTACATTTCTGATGAATGAGGTGTATTTTGTTTTAAATTTTATATGATTTTTCAGGTTTGTTTAATTTGTCAATTTTTTATCTTATTCATCATCTATCTCTGTTTTTTGTCTTCTGCTCTCCTTTCTTTCATGATCTCTCGGTAGTGTTTGTTGGGTATTGATGTGTTCCAGTTTGGTATTTGTTGATATGCATGTTTACTTTTACTAAAGTCTAGATATGCTATTTTCTATGTACTGACGCGCTCTCCTTTCTTTTACGATATCTTCGTACTGTTTTTGGGGTCTTGCTGCGCTCCAATTTCGTATCTGTTGATTTGCATGCTTTGTTTTACCAAAGCATATATTCTGGTATTCTATAGATTTAAGATGATGTGATATATAGTTATAATATGACTATTACTTTCTTAACTTTTTTTTCCATATTATAATCTGGTACTATTTATCTCTAACTTGATATATTATGCAGTTTTAAAATGATACATGCATGAATTACTATTTTCCTATCGACTACTAAAATGTTTTCTTCATTGTTGTCTTATGTAGTATAGTAAATATTAGTAAGAACTTATTTATAATATTCTATATTTCCTGTGAAAAATTATATACATGTTATTTGCATTAAACGCCAACTTTTTCTTCCTTGCATTTTTTAAACAAACCGTATGACATATTTGAATAAATTATAGTTCATATTTATGTTACTGTTGTAATAAGTGTTGTTATATGCATTTTCTTCTATTTCCATTGTCTTTGTTTTCTTTTTTCTTCCTACTCTTTTGTTTCATGTTTTACCACTTTTATTTGCAACTGGACTTTCTGTATCACCTTCTCGACGGTTGGACTACAGATTTGTTTTGTCCTCTGTAAGTTAAAGGTAACTTAACTTCTTTCTTTAGCGAATGGATGTTATGGTAGTGGTTTTTCCTTTTGGGTTTTACGCGAGTTGTCATAGCTTTTCTTCTCATATGTTGATGATCTTCAAGATCTTTGCCATACGTCTGCTGTTGTAATTTGAAGCAATTGTCATTGTCATTTGGTTTTCAGAAGTTGTTGTTGTTTTCTAGTCAAAGAGATTTCCTTTGTAATGGATGTTACGATATGATTATATGTTTTATTCTTTGCATGATTTTGTACTCCAATGTTTTCCTCTCAGTTTTTTAACTTTTTTTATTTGATCTTATTGTTTTCTACCATCCATCTCGACTTTAATGGGTTGAATTTATTCCTCACCATTATCAATTACTATACAGAAATAGAAAGTTCTTGCATTTTATGCTATTTATTGCATCAACTTTTCACCTTATTGACAATAAGTACTTTTACAGCCATTGTTGCTGATACGTGTCTGTAAATTGCGTGTTGAACTTCTCTACCTGTATTCTTCTTACTGGTAAGTTAATCTGCTTACTTTTTAATAGATGTCATGATGGTGAATTTAACATAGTTTCTTTTCTTAATCTAAAATCGGATAACAATTCCAATAATTTCTATTAAATAATCAGAAAGCCCCAATGTTATTATTATAATTGAATATGAATGTAGATATGTCTTATTTTCTTTATATAGTAATTCCATTTTAACTTCATTTTTTTGTACTATGAAACCGTCTTTTCAATATTAAGATGTCATCAAAGTGTAATTTTGTGGTTCTTATTGTTGTGTGGTTTTTACTTTCAATGGATATTAGCATATAGCTGTTTCATTCGTTTATTTATGACGTTTATACCTTCTTCTACTAAATTTTACTTGATCTTAAAATTATTCTTATGTCAGGTTGTATTCGTTAAAACTAAAATTATTTCATTGTATACTTCTCTCTTTGTTCGTGCGTATTACACATTCACAAATTTCAAACTATTTTTCTGTCATATAATAATTTGTCTTCTTTGTGTTTGTATATAATATATTCTACTTGGTGTTTACTAAATATTCATATTTATTTCTATATGGCTGACCTTATTTACTGTTTTTATTTATTAAATTCCTTCTGAATTGATGTATGTTTCTGTAATATTATTAAAATATTGTTGTCTCCAGAGAATATTAATATATAATTACTTTCACCGTTTACATACGATGTTGATAATTTCTTTCGTTCAATTTTATTTAATCTTATATATTTAAAGTTTATGTCAGGTTTTATTCATTAAAACTAAACATATTTGGGTGTACACTTTTGTCTTTGATCGGGTGTATTAGATGTTTACAAATTTCGGAGTATTTTCTGTTTACATAACAATTTTCCTCTTGTCTGTTTTGTATATAACATATTTTACTTCGTGTTTATGAGTTATTGATTGATGTCATTTTTATTTTTACATGTTTGATTTTTTCTCTGTTTTTATTTATTAAATTTTTTTGGGTTGTTATATGTTTTTTCTAATATTATGGAAGCCCGTTCTTTTACATCTGATAATATTGTTGCAGCCTTTTACATGATATCATTTTTTTAAGTATCGGGTTTTATTTTCGATAGGTGTTGTGTTATTATTGCTAACTTCGTTTGTCTGTTTTGTATCAAATGTAATTTTGTTATTTTTAAAATTTCCGTTACTATATTCTGTTTAAATTGTTTTGCATGTTTGCTCAACGTTTTTTATGTCTGCTATGGTGTGTGTGTTCCTATTGTTGGTTGTTATGATATAATTTACCTGTTCATTTCCAAATAATATTTATGATTTCTATTAGTGGCAAATTTTCTTATATATATTTTTGTGAAATTATAACAGGTTAATATTAGCGGAAAGACAAAACAAATTACAGGTAACCTTTTTTTCATTTTATATTATTTGACTATGCCCATGTTATATGCGAAATTCTTTTCACGTTGATTTGAAGTTCAATAAAGTTTAGCAAATTATGTCTCTCTTCAATTGCAGACTAACTTTACCTACTGTCATTTTCTTACATTAATAAAAAACAAGTATCTTCTCCATGTATGAGATGGTTCTATAAATTGTAGGTGATATTTATATTTCTTTTGCATTAAGATTTGTTATTGATTAAGGATATATGTGCTTTTGTAGGTCAGCATACTCTATAAAACCGTCTGCTTGAATATATTAAGAATACCAAAATTTGGTATGATACAAAAAAGATATATGGATGTAGATAGCAATGACCATGTAATAGATTTACGAGAAGTATATAAGATAAACAGACAGAGACGTATAGATATAATACGTACGAAGAAAAGGAAAAGAATTTATTTGGGTTGTCATGTGGGGATAATTGAAATAGGTGATTCTTCTAAATCACATAGAACTGTCAATGTCGAAGAATCATCCAGTGTTTGTTTGGCTATGGAAATGCAGGAGAGAATAGTTCGCGTGAATTACTTGAAGGTTAGTGCTTACGTGAGGTTAAACTTTTTTTTCCCTCCTAGCTATTTCTTACATTATATCAATCTTACTTGAATGCAGTTCTAGATTTGGGTTATCCAAATTGTACATGTGAATACTGTGGGGTAATATTTTGATTTGATGAGTGCCTTAAGAAATCACGGGGAAGGACTAAACCTATTTTCCCTTTATGTTGTGGTAAAGGGAAGATCATGCTAAAACCCTTGCCTCCTACTCCACCTTATCTTGAAATGTTACTTAATCAGGAAAAAGGAAATACAACGAAAAAATTTACTCAAAAAATAAGAATCTACAATTCCATGTTTTCTTTCACATCTATTGGTGTAAAAATTGATTATGAAATTAACAATCGACCTAGACCTTATATATTGCGTGTGTCTGGATAAAATTATCATCGTATAGGATCGTTGTTACCTAATTTTGGTGAAATTCCTAGATTTGCACAACTTTATATTTATGATACTGAAAAATGAAGTTTCAAATAGAATTCAAGCATTATGCAATACCGATGAAGTTAATGATTTAGATCGTAATATTATTGAAGGCTTGAAAGAAATGTTAGATGAAATAAATGTAATTGTAAGAGCCTTTAGAAGTATTAAAGATCGTTTAAATAATGTATCAGATGAGTTATTATATTTACGTATACATTCTCTAAGAAATGAAAGTAATTCACAATATAATATTCCTACAGCATCAGAAATTACTGGTTTAGTTGTTGGTGACTTTGGAAGTTCGGGTAGAAATCAAGATATTGTAATTGAACACAAGAATGGAAGATTGAAAATGATTAATGAATTGCATCCTTCTTTTATGGCAATGCAATAGCCACTACTTTTCCCATATGGTGAAGATGGATTTTCTGTTGGTATGAAACATGTGATTGATAGTAGGCAGAAAAGTCCTATTCGTGATCGACTTACTATGAGGGAATTTTACTGTTATCGATTACAACAGCGAGATAGTGATGGCAAAATACTTATTAGAGGTGGTCGTTTGCTACAACAGTACATTGGTGATGCTTATTGTTGTATTGAGGAGGAAAGGTTATTTTATATTCGTCAAAATCAGAAGGAATTACGATCTGAGATTTATCAAGGAATAAGAGATGCTATTGACAAAGGTGATATTGATGGAAAATCAATTGGCAAACGAATAATTCTACCAGCAAGTTTTACCGGAGGACCACGATATATGATGCAAAATTATCAGGATGCTATGGGAATTTGTAGAGTTTTTGGTCATCCTAACTTATTTATGACCTTTACGTGTAATGCAAAATGGAGAGAAATAAAAAGAGCATTAGAGATTATACCTGGTCAAAGAGCCGAAGATCGTCCTGATATTATTAGTAGAGTATTCAAAATGAAACTTAACGATCTTATAAATTGCATTAAAACAATGAAAGAATTTGAGAAAATTATTGGTATTTTGTATACAATAGAATTTCAAAAAAGAGGTTTACCTCATGCACATATATTGATTTGGCAACAAAGAAATATTTCTAAAAACAAGACATTGATAGATTCTTTAATAACAGTTGAATTAGCACCTAAAGATAATGACTCTGTGGGATATAATACTGTTGCCCAATTTATGCTCATGGTCCATGTGGAATTCTAAATAATAAATCTCCATGTATGAGAAATGGGAGGTGCTCTAAGTTTTTCCTGAAAATGTTTAACAATGAAACAATTATAGATGAAAATGGATATGTTACTTATAGAAGGAGAGATAATGGAGAAAAATTTATTAAAATGATATTATATTTGACAATAGATATGTAGTTCCTTATAATAGAAATTTGATTGTTAGATACCAAGCACATATTAACGTTGAATGGTGTAATCAATCTCGAGCTATCAAATATTTATTTAAATATATAAATAAAGGACCGGATAGAATTCGTGTTGTTCTTCAAAATTGTATGGATAAGAAAGAAGAAATAGCTATTGGTCAAGAGTATGTAGATGAAATAAAGGAGTATTTAGACTGTCGATACATATCTTCTTATGAAGCAATGTGGAGGACTTTGCAGTTTCCTATTCAATTTCGAGATCCTGCTGTAGAAAGACTTACAATACACTTCACTTTTAAGAATACCATTACTTTTGAAGAACATGAGCGATTAGAGGATATTGTAAATAGAGATCATGCTAAAGTTACCATGTTTACTTCTTGGATGACTACAAATGAATGCTGTCCAGAAGCAAGACAACTTCTTTACACAGAATTTCCTAGATATTGGGTGTGGAATAACAAAACACGAATATGGACACGGAGAAAACAAGGTAGATGTATAGGAAGAATTATCTATATCCATCCCAATTCTGGAGAATTATTATATGCGAATGTTACTTAATATTATTAAAGGACCAAGAAACTTTGAAGAAATTAGAACGATCAATGGTGTTGTTTTTGAAAGCTACCAAGATGCATGCAATGCTCTAGGATTATTAGGAGATGATAAAGAATGGTATGCTTCAATAGAAGATGCATCACAATGGACAACTGCCACTGCGATGAGACATTTGTTTACGACTTTATTGATACATTCTAAAGTTGATGACCCTATAAAATTATAGAATAATTGTTGGAGATTGCTCTCAGAAGATTATGAATATGTTTATAGAGATACATTACAGAAATTTGATAAATATGCATATGAGAAATAAAGACAACTATTTGGATTAAAAGAAATTGAAAAAATTTTGAATGAAAATTCAATGTCTTTGTCGGACTTCAATATTCAAATGAATGATAGATTGGTTGTTGATCTTAATAATAACATTTTAATAGTAGAAGAAATGAACTACAATCCAACTGATCTTTTAAATGAATTTCACCGAAATATAGATTGTTTAAATGTGGAACAACGTGTAATTTATGATTCAGTGATGAAATCTATTACAAATAATAATGGTGGATTATATTTTATTTATGGACATGGAGGTAGTGGGAAAACATTCATTTGGAATACAATTATGGCTAAACTTAGATGTGAAGGAAAAATAGTTCTTGCAGTAGCTTCATCTGGTATAACTTCTCTACTTTTATCAAGTGGTAGAACTGCACATTCTCGATTTAAAATTCCATTGAAGTTAGATGAAAATTCAACATGTCAAATAAAAAGAGGAACAAATTTGGCTAAACTACTTGAAAAAACAAAGTTAATTATCTGGGACGAAGCTCCAATGAATCATAGACAATGTTTTGAAGCATTAGATCGGACATTGAAAGATATTATTCCTTTTGATATAGAACATGGAAATAAACAACTTTTTGAAGGAATTACAATTGTATTAGGGGGTGATTTTAAACAAATTTTACCAGTTCTTAATAATGGAAAAAGAGCTGACATTGTTAATGCTTCAATTAATAGGTCTAGATTATGGGAGCAATGCAAGATATTTAAGCTAACTAATATGTGTTTATGTTACAATCAAATGTTAGATGATTTCTCCCAATCATTAGAAAGAGATTTTGAAAAATAGATTTTAGAAATTGGTTGTGGTATAGTACCAATGATTAAGAAGAATCATGATGAAGAAGAAGAAACATGGGTAAAATTCCAAGAGACTTACTTCATAGTTCAAATGAAGCAAACATATAATCTTTTTCATTGCTTATATACGAAGATTTCCGTGATAAATTTGATAATTGCAACTATTTGAGTGATCGTTGCATCGTGACACCAACAAATCATACAGTAGATGACGTCAATGAGTACATGTTATCATTATTACCCACTGAAGAAAAAATTTACATGAGTTCTGATTCACTAAGTAAAGCTTCAAAAAGTCAGATTGATGCTGATATACTTTATCCAGTTGAGTTTCTAAATTCTTTAAAATTTAATGGTGTTCCGAATCATATTTTAAAATTAAAGATTGGATCACCAATAATGTTGTTAAGAAACCTTGATCAAAGTAACGGTCTCTGTAATGGAACAAGATTGATTATTAACCAATTAACAACAAAGATTATAGAAGGTACAATAATCACTGGAAGTAATAAAGGTCGAAAAGTTTATATTCCTCGAATTATATTTGAAATAAAAGAAACAAAATGGCCATTTATATTGCAGATGTTGTGAAAGAAAAAGATGAGATTTAGGTCATGTTCAATTGCAGGATAAAGGCGTCGAGAAGGCACTTACCTTGCATACAGTATAATCCAAAGATTGTTCAGGTTTTTACTAGTTTTCTCCTTCGAACGCGGGTTAAAGGCCTAGGGCATCCAAATTTATCCCTCATTGATGTTGATCTCCTACCACTACGCCAATGACTACTCTCACCTTCGCTAACCGTCTCTCCCTCGCCAAGCCTTTTATTGTTGGACAGGCGAGCCCACGACGAGCCATTATGCAATAAATGTTATTGCATATATCATTCATTGATCTAAACTTTGATTTTTGATTTTTAATTATTTATTTTATATAATTATTCCCATTTTATATTTTATTTATTTATAGAATGAAATTTGGAATAAAAGGGTATTTTTATTTGATTTTTATTATTTATTTACATAGGTTAAATAAATAGATATATATACATATTTACATGGTATATATACAATGTGGATTTTGATTTTTATTTTGTCTCTTTTTATTTTATTTTTATTTGTATGATTTTTATTTTATTTATTTACTTGAAATGTAGAATGTAAATATATTTTTATTGAATTTTAATTATTTATTTACAAGAGGAAAATAAATGGAGGTGTGGTTTTATACACATGGTCTATGTATAAGGAATTTTATTTCTTTTTATTTTTGTTTTGTTTTTCCCATTTTATTTTAATTTTATATTTACCAATATATACAAATAAATATACACTCATTTTTATTTTGAATAAGAGAAAATAATTTTTATTTATTTACATGTATATGTACAAACACATGAGCTTCCCTATCTCTCTCTACTTGGGTTCTTTTGCGGTCAGGCCCATACTGAGCCCTCCCTTGGGATTAGGTCGCTCAATATTTATTCTAAATATCTCTCTCTTTTTCTTTTATTTCTTTATTCTTTTATTTATGCACATAAACATGCTAATTATTGTATTTTACACAATGCATGCTAAATGGTAATTTACTCTATTTACACCTATCTACATGTGTTTTGCATAGGTTTTGTAGCTAAAATAAAAGAATAAAGAGTGATGAATGGGTATTCATCAGTACCATGGCCATCTTAATGATCATACAATTGTTGATTCAATTATTGAATCATAGAGGCCGGTGCTTGGATGAATATCTAAAGAGTTAGACTGAGGTCTCATCAAGCACCGCTAAATGATTGTTAAGAGAGGATCTCCAGCCTGAGAAGGAGATGACAATCCTTTCTCTAAAGGCTAATATCTAACTGACCTCTTGATGCAGGTTCTCTGCATAGAAATAGAGATTCGGAGGTGTTAGATAAGTTAGGTCAAAGAGTTGACCTAACGAGATCGAGATAGCCAAAGTCAGGTGTCGTATGCTGTCACGATATAGGCATGCATCCTCTGACCGGAGAAAGATGTGTTACTATATGTCTAAGTATGTACATTTGGCAGACCAATAGGTTGATGACCTAATCAAGGTCTATATACCGATGCACTAGTTTGCATGCAAGGCCATATGAGTAATACGATCTCTCAAAGGGACCATATATGTTCATTTACTGAACCGGAAGGCATGATCTCACTCATGAGATATTGAGAAGATCAAATTCCGTGCACGGTCGTCTCGCTTTGGAAGCTTGACTGAATTTGTAGGTTTGATATATGCTTTTGGAAAGTATATGATCAACACCTAGGGATGATATATGCTTTTGGAAAGTATATGATCGATACCAACTCCCAATAGTCAAATGAGAAACTTAATGATAAAACCTTGAAGGATACCGTCTAAAAGAGATCTAAAATTTCGCATTTATTCTGAGTCTTCCAGTATGCAGGATGTACAAGTATTAGAAATACATGAGGGTGATGTGATCATAAACGATTATATAACCATGACGCTTCTATTCCTATGGAGTGATGAAACATGTCTGGATTTTAGTGACTCCTCTCAGTAAAGAAGTAATCTGATCTTAGTCCAAGTGATGGACATTGATCTGAATGTGATTCAGGTGCAATGAGAATATTAGATTTGCGGACTTGATTTAATCAAGAATCTATGAGAGGTCTGCAAGATATGTATTTGAGGTGTGATCTCAATATCGAAGTCACTATACGTGGAACAATACAATCGGCATGTCCTTATCTTCAAGTATTCACGGAGAGCGCATTATCCTTGAAAGAGTTCAGGATAACTTCATTGTTGATATATGTATCCAAGCACTGAGAAATTTGATAATTAAATGTGATTTAATTATCATGAATAATTTGAATTTGATTCATATTATAAGGAGAGTTATCTAATACAGTTAAATATGATTTAATTATCAAAGATGTAAATAATGTGAATGTGATTGATACTATTTGGGCACATGAGAATAGAGATCCAAGATGATTAAATGTGATATAATTATCATGCATATGATATACAGTCAATCAGAATGGAGGTTAAAGAGGGTCTTTATTCTCGTCGTGTTCTTTATATGGAAATCAGAGGCCAGGGAGCTATTCCCTTGACTCATACTAATGAGAATTTGACTCCACGGGAAATTGAACAAAAAGCTGCGGAATTGGCCTATTTCTTGCGTGTACCAATTGAAGTACTTTGAAATGCAGAATGAATGCTTTCTCGGCATAAGTGAAGGAACTCAATAACACCACTTTCTTTTGTCTTTAATGTAACTGAAGTTTCTTTAGAATGCTCATTCAAGCAAGACATGATAGATTTATTTCCTCCTTCTGTTGGCAGGCATGTGCCTCATAAACAAAAGCGGGAGGGCATACATGGAAGAAAACAACTATAATGAAACAAAATAACTATACTATAATAATACTTTATGCAAGGTTTTTTGTGCCATGGGTGCTTTTTTATTTTATATGTGTATGGGGTCCAACTCAATTCTCCCTTGTATAATAGTAACAAACAAGTCTAATAAGTATGGATTTATCACATATATCCAAATCCGAGCATCTCGACATACAGAATTCATCTTTTTGGACCCAAGATTCTGAATTGATACGTTGGACCCAAAATATATAAACAATATATCATTCAGATATAAAATTCTAAAGTTTTTTTCAATCAGAATGTGTAAATAAATGGTAGACGTATGTTAATAAGATATTTTATTTTAATAAAAAAATTTAAAAAATGCAAAAATAATAAGATGGTAAATACTTGTATCAATAATAAATTCTTGTAGATGTTGTTAAAGAAGGTAACATTTATGCAGATATAATATATTTAATTGTAAGTCAGTATAATTACTATTTAAAAAACGAACAATGGTGGTAGTTGGTATCACAATTACGTTATTATATGTTTGTATTTATAATATCAGAATAAAAGAAAATTTGCTACGTGTGTATGTGCTTGCATTTAGGCTAAAGAATTATAAAAATGACAGATATATTATACTTGAGCAGGCAAGGAAAATATGTGCATATAACATATACAAGATCTGTTGTCAGTAGTTGATGAAAAGTTATATATAAACCTCTGTCACAAAAAAAGTTAAGAGATTAAGTAGTAATAATAAATAATCAGAAGATGTTAGCAGATGCAAAATAGTGGAATACATAAATAGTCAAAAAATAAAGTAAACAAGAACAATTTAGCAGCTGAGAAGTTATCGCATAAAATTGTTAAATAAATGTATTATAGATATGAGATTCTAACCTTCATTGAAGTTGAACGCTGAAGATCATCACTGAAATGTTGTATTTACTTCAGATAAAAGAAGGAAATTGTCTTCGAGACCAGAGAAGTAGAAAGAAGAAACTGTTTTTTCAGCCAATGCTTCACTATTACTGTCAAGTTTTTTCTACTTTAACAATCTATTTACTTACAGTACTTCGTCTAACAATAGCAGGAATATATATAAAGATAATATATACATTATGTGTTGTCAATAAGATTTGGAAATATAAATATAACTCTCTATTAGAAAAAGAAACATATCAATACAGCAGCAAATAATAGCAAACAATTAAAACATGTAGATAGATATGAGAGATTGAAAAAAGTAAGTAATACAACCACACAGTAAATACGAATAATTCAAGAATTGTGAAATTGTCATTTTAAATTGTTAGATTAATATGTTATAAATATGATATTATAACTTTGATTACAATTTGGTTGTAAGAACTAACAATCGAATGTTTAAATTACTTCAGATAAAAGAAGAAAATTTCTTCTAGTTCATAGTAGTAGGAAGAGAATCTTTTTTTCAATTAATAGTTCATCGTCACTGTCGGTATCTCCCGTTTAAGCAGTCTATGTTTTTTTAGTATATGACAATATCTCAATAGTATTTGTGAAGAAATTTACAATAACGTACATTACAAAAGATAAAATTATGGAAATTTTTGTTATCTAAAGGAAGTATAGAAACAATCAGCCAATAAATTTAGCAATGAATGATGCTTGTAATAAAGGGCTAAAAAAATAAGTAACAGACGAGCTTGTATGGTGAGAAGGCATAAATTGCAAAAAGGCACTTCATAGATTAGTTTGAAATGATTTATCTGTGTAATTTATGCTGTAAATAAATTTTACTCACTACTCTACGAAAAAAATTTTATATACATATAACTATTATGTTTTCACTTAAAATATACAAGCACAGAGACAGATACACAGATATACTTCTCTGTATGCTTATCTGTCGTATTTAGGTATGCTGAGAAGTATGTATGAAAATGTTTAGTTCTTACAAAATTCAAGGCTACTTTCAACAGTTTGTGTCCACAATATTTACATAGCTGAAACCGTGTTTTTATCAAAAAAAAAAAAGAAAGCTTGTGTGGTTTGAGGAGAACAAAATGCTTTTTTATGATGTACGTTCTTTATCACACGAAGTTGTCTACCTGCAATAGTAAATGGAAGTTCAATTTAATGAGCATATATGTAAGTAGAAACACATGTTCATTTGTGTATATATATACATATATAAACGTATACACAATAAAGACATAGAAAAAACAAAGGACATATAAAAAAGTATACATTGATCTACGTGATTTTGTTTCATATTTTTCAGGGTCTTCGTCACCTGAATCAGCTTCTCTTTTCCTTTTAAACTTTTTGTCAACAATCACTGACGAGCTGAATTTATTAAAAACATTTATATATAGAAACCATAACTAAAATTGCTTCACAGGTAAATGATTTTGTCGAACAAATCTTCTATTTTTAAAATACTAACCTTTCTGGGGGACTATCTGACCTGATCATTTCTTTTCTTGATATAATAGATATTGTTTCTGAAGAAGCTGGCTCACATAAAGTGCCACCTAATTGATATTATTTGAAATAAGTGTAATTATTATAAAACCACGAGAACATGTAATGAAAAATTATATAAATTGTATACCACGAGTATGTTGGGAGAAGGATGTTGAATCAGAAATTATTTTCACAACTTTAAACTGCATTTTCTTCCTAAAATCACGATATACCAAAACAATTCTGAAATTATAGGTTTGTCCAATCAATTCATTGAAAATTGGAGGAAGCATGAGTATGTCGCTATTTGGGTTTGATGTAAGAGTTGAACATGTTATTCCTATAACTTCAGCAACTAAAGAACCAAACATAACAAAAGATGCATGTCCACTCTTGTCTTGATCGATTGTATTTAGTTTATACCTGCCACTGTTACATATATCAATATTATTTTTAAGTTAATGAAATCTAATGTCATTTATTATAAGTATTGAGCATTTTACCATGGTAAAGCAAAATCTTCAACACGACAACAACGATCACACCAAAATTTATTTTCAAACTTTTTCAAACCAGCTTTGCATTGGTTACATGCGTTGTACCACCAACCGTCAGAAACATCAATGTCAATCACTTTAGCTCTACAGCTAAATCTTATATTCTGCATTATTGATAATCTTGCAATAATATTCTATGTAGAATTTAATAAATTTTTAATTAATAGACGAATATAAAAAAGATAATGAAAGAAAATAAAACATTTACCTGATGTACTTTAGGGTCAAGATTTTCAAGTTCAGCAATTTCTTTTTTGTTATCGGAGATCTCATCTGTAGGACTCATCGTTGTAAACTGTTTATCAGGCATTAGTGTAGTGATTTCAAGGGGATCAATCCTGATGAAGAAAACAATAACAGGAAAATTTTTTTATTTTAAAGCATACATTTACATATCATGTGAAAGTGAAGTTAAATAAAATATAGTGGAACTTACTTTTGTCGGAAAGAGATGACTTCAGGAATTTGAAGATCTATATAAAATCTTGTTGCTGAGGATGAACAAAGGCACGTTCTACCTGGAAAAAATAGAAATAAAATTAACAACCAAACATTAAGTATTTTGTTGCACTTTCTCGTTAATAAGAACATACCCATGAAAGTTCGTACAGTCATTCCAGCAAAGATTATTATTACTGGATTTGATTTGCTCAAAATAATATTCTCTGGAAACGTTTCAGCTATCTTGCCCCACAAGGTTACCAGTAACTTCTTTTCACTATATATTAAGTAATTAAGTTCTTAATAAAAGCAAAATATATTATGTACATGTAGTTAAAAGATATTAACAAACAGAAGAAATGTTAATACGAACCTTAAATCATGTATTTCTAATTTTTTTTGAGTCAGTTTTTCTTTTACATAGGTGTCACCAATTCGACTCATAGAGAGCACATGACCAATAACATCTAGAAGAAATAAAAAATAATTGCAGCTGTTGTTGAACAAATAAGATTTGTAGTAGATTAAAGAATTGTACATACCAGTTAGTTGGTCATCTTTGTATACTCTTGTTGTAATTTCATCAAAATCAGCAAAGAAGAACTTGTGTTTTGAGATAGTGTCAATGTTTTGTTCAATGTGAGTGACCATAGTTGTTCTTGTGAATCTTAACATGAATTCATTTGGAACAACCCTAAAATTGGTTTGCTTGGGCAAACAATAAAATTTGACAAACTGTAAATATCGCCTTCATGTAACCGGTGTTGAAAATAACCTACGTCTTGACATCTTATGGTTCCTTGCATCGTGGTATCCTAAAAAAATATTTGGAAAAATATGGAATATTATATTTTTAATACAATAAATCAAATAATTAAAATTAATATAATGTAGAAATTAATAATGTTAAAAGTATTTTTTATTTTTAACATAATGGATATAATCTCAAAAATATATATATAATAAAATCTAATATTAAGACCAGTCGTTAACAGTGTCAATAAGTATTACATTTAAGTATAAAAAACATAATTTATACTACCATATTTTGTTATAAAAAAATACGGTGAGAAATTAATTTTAATAAAAAATAGGAAATAACAATTTGGTTTTAGGAAGGATCATTTAAATATACCATGAAACTTCGTATTATTTGTCACTTTGATAATATTGTGTTCATCAACAACCTTCTCTTTTCCCTTTACTATTTAAATTTTTAAATATTACTGTCTAAAATAAATATAGGGGAAAATTAAATTTGAGAAAAAAATAGGAGATAACAATTTGGGTATAGGAAGGATCCTTTACCGTTTAAATTATTAAATATTATTGTCTATAAGTTATAAAAATTTTATTACAGTAAATTGTATAAGAGGAATGTAGAGTAAAAACACAAACATTTTACAAATAGTAAATTATATAAGAGGAATGTAGGGTACAAGTACAAATATTTTACAATATATAAACATGATGAAAAAAATATTTAAAGAAGAGAAGTACGGGTTTAATAATTCTTTTAAACATGAAGTATAAACTAAATTCGCCAGTCTTTAATCGAATCTAGTTTTCATATTTTTTGGCGTAGTTGATTATATTATATAGAAAAGTAACTTCACCGGAAAATTGAATGGTATAAAGCTGTAATTACAATATTAAAAGAACAAATTTATACGTACTATTTCGTCGACAACTACGAAATTCATGCTTATGAGCTCATTGTCAAGTTTAGGATTCAAAGATCCAGTCGCACAGGCCATCCTCTCACCCTCAGAGTTCACTGATGCAGAGACGCCAGCAGAGGAGAGCTTAAAGAGCGCATCCCTGGTCTAGGATACTTTTCAGGCAGCAGAGCTTGTTCCCGACCGCAAGACAGAGTTTGTTTGTGAGTCTGATACAGATCCCTCGGAGTCAGATATTGATTGGGCAGAGTTTGATGATTTTATACCATGTCTGACTTCCACTGAGCCTACAACTAGGGAGGAGGTTGATTCCATGCAGAGCAGAGACACTCCAGCAGAGAAGCCTTTTCCAGATATAGATTGTGAGAGAGAGAGTCCGTTCTCCCATGTAGATTTAGCAGCATTTACTCAGACTTTTCAGAGGCCAGATCCGCCAGCACCTACTTGTCCAGAGCTGAAGCCGCTACCTGCGTCGCTGAAGTATAGGTTCCTTGCGGGTGAGCATGAGATGTACCCAGTCATTATCTCAGCGGATTTGACTGGAGAGCATGGATCCCGTCTGATGGGGGTTCTTGAAAAGAACCGCAAGGCGATAGGATGGAGTGTAGCCGATCTCCAGAGGATAAGTCCGGCCATGTGCTCCCACCATATCTATCTCGAGGAGGAGGCAAAGCCGTCGCGTGAGTTCCAGCGGCGGCTGAACCCGAATCTTTGAGAGGTTGTCATGAAGGAGATCTCGAAATGGTGGAGCGCCGATTTTATCTACCCCATCCTCGACTCCAAGTGGGTCAGTCCATTGCACGTGGTGCCCAAGAAGACGGGCATCACTACAGTTGTCAGCGAGTCTGGAGAGGAGATCGCTACCCAGGTACCCACTTCTTAGCGGGTCTGCGTATACAGACGACTCAACCAGGCCACCAAGAAGGATCATTTCCCCCTGCCCTTTATTGATCAGATCATTGAGAGACTGGCATGGAAGAGCCATTACTGTTTTCTGGATGGGTACTCCGGCTATAATGAGGTGGCCATCGCGCCCGAGGACCAGGACAACACCATCTTCACGTGTCCCTTCGGGACATATGCTTTCAGGCGCATGCCATTTGGGTTGTGCAAAGCCTCAGTGGCATTTCAGAGATGCATGCTGTCTATCTTTTCGGACATGGTGGGGGAGTGCTTGGAGGTCTTCATGGATGATTTCTCGGTCTACGGCGACGGATTCGACTCCTGTCTTGACTGCCTAGACCGAGTCCTTCAGCGATGCATTGAGGTTCATCTTGTGTTGTCTTGGGAGAAGAGTCACTTCATGGTGACTCAGGGGATGGTGCTTGGCCATATCATCTCCAACAGGGGCATGGAGGTTGATCCGGCCAATGTGGATGTCATTTGAAAACTCGCTCCATGATGACTGATGAGCGAAAAATCACCGAGACTCGGGTGAATAGAATATCACTAGGGTCGTTGCGACTCGGATCTTGGAAATCGATCTCAGCTCAACAAGAAAAATGAAGGACATACCACCAAACAGAGACAAAAATCAATAAACACAAATAGTGGTCCTGGCTATGAGATTAGCCTGGTGTAGCAGCTGGGGTCGGACTCAGGGAGCGCGGATTGGCCTTGCGGCCTACGAAGTAGTCAAAAATAAAGAAAAATAAAGACAAAATATTTTTGGTGGATTTTTAATATTTTTATACTTTTTTGGAATTTTTAATTATAAGGAAAATAATAAAATAAGGAAAACAAGCAACTTTCTACAATCATTTAATTACTCTAAAATGCTTAAAAAAATCAAACAAAAAATGTTTTTAGATTTTATGGATTTTTTACTGTTTTTGATGAATTTTTGACAATTTTCTGATTTTTATGGAATTTTATAAAAATGAAATAAAGAAGCAAAACAGTGTTGCTGTCCAGCCAAGCTTCTAAGACTAAAATAAAATATAAAATGGTCTCAACAGAGCCTGTAGGTAATTTCTTGGAAAATAGAAACAAAAGGGAGAATTCGGAATTTTGATTTTTTGAATTTTCTGTGATTTATTGGAATTTTTATGAGATTTTCAAGGTTTTTCAATTTTTATAGTTTTTATGAATCCAAAAATGACCAAAATTAGTCAGAAAATCAAACATACCAGAACAAACAAAATCTACATTTTTGGTAATTTTTTAAGAGGTTTTGATATTTTTTGTGAATTTTAAATCTGGGCGAGCAAAAAAGAGAGGTTTTTGAATTTTTAAAAATAATAAATGGGCTAAAAAATTTTCCAAAAATATAGTGAAAATTCTAAACAGTGACATGAGCCACGTGTCAAATTTTCACTTAATTTGAATGAGATTTGATATTTTATTTATAACAAACAAAATCCCACAGTCACAGGGACCTGTTCGTCATGAAAATATACTTTAGGGGCTAAAAAGTAACCAGCTCAGAAAGGCAAGGGGTCCAGATGCAAAAATTCCGAGTCCTCACGTGTAAGGCACGTGGATTGGGCACTCGGGGACCAATGTGCAATAAAAATAACTCCCCGGACTTATTAGCAACATGTGCTAAAAGTCCAGGGCCGATATTGCAAAATGCCCGACAAATTCAACACATGCGGAAATAAACCACTCACAGGGGCATAAGTGCAATTATTCAAAAAGATATTTCAATCAGTAACAACCAGAAACCACATCCCACAGTATGCAACTTCACCAAAATATCACGTATCGATGCACGTGTCCACAGTATACAGGGGTAGAAATGCAATTAAAATAAACTAGCAGGTCATAAGTGCAATTTTTACAAAAATAAAAGAGCTAGATTTGCTATTTACAGGAATAAACAATAAAACAAAAAGGAAGGGGGCCTAAGTGATATTACCCCACTTATTCATCCGAGGGCGGAGGATGCGCCACTTGGTGATCTGACGGCTGCAAGGGGGCTGCTCCTCAACGAAGGTCCTCGGCGATGATCGAACGGTGGAGGGCTCGCCACGTGGGAGATCGGACGTCTACGGTGTGCTGTGGCTAACCTTCGCTGATCTGACGGTCCAGCTCTAGCCTCCAATGATCGAACGGGTGCTGTTGCTCCTCAAATCAAGGGCTGAGATCGCATCTGGAGCGACGAGGCTGGATGGACGGCTCTGGAGGATGCACCAAGAACAGGTCGCCGTCGATACTCGCTGGCCCAATGCTCGCGGTGGATGCCTCCTCAGCTGCAACTAAGGTGCCGAAGAGCTCTGCCGTGACGTCCCGCAGCTCGTGGATGCCTCCGATGAGGCTGGAGACGTCGGAGACGCTCCGGTGACGGCAGGGGCCTGGAGCTCCGGTGCTCGAACGTGAAGACCCCCAGATGGGGTCCTTCTGACCTGAAAAGCAGTGCAACAAGCTCCTGGGTCGAGGGCAAAGTGCCTCGACCCGGTTAGAGGCGAGGTGGGTGAACGGTGCGTCGGGGCGAATGAACTCCGGCGATGCGACGGCGAAGGAGTTCGACCCCCAGTTCCTTGGCGAACTGGGTTGGATGAAGGGGCGAAGAACGTGCGGAGGAGTGAGGCAGAGATGTGGGTCGGGTCGATTGGCGAAATGGGTGGACGGAGCGGAGCGAATCGATGGTCGTAGGCGATGGATGAAATTGGGCGTAACTTGAAATTAGAGAAATAAAGAAGGAACTAGGCTTACTGGGTTTTCGAGGTCGACTGGGAAGAAGCTTCTGAAGCTCCTGGTCCTAGCCTCGAGGGCCGTTGATGCCCGAGGCTCGAGCGCTACTCAAGGGGCAGCGCACGGTGGCGCTAGGTCGCCGGATCAGTGACCGGGGCACTCTCTCCTCGCTGCGACATCACCAGTCGCTAGCTGTCACTCAGACGAAGGTGGTGGAGGTCCTGGGTAGGGAAATGCGGAGCCAAAGATATGTGAATCGTGCGGCGAAGCTAAGGTTATAAATGACTAGGGGTCCGACTAGATGAGGGTCGGGCGAGACAATCGGAGCACAGATCCCCATAACCCACCCCGGGCGTGGATCATGGATGAATCAGGAAGGATTAGGACCCAGGGTTAAAGGTTTTGGCGATCGGATCATGATGCAATAATTGAGAGAAGAAGTGGGTCGGGCGCAGATCTGCGGGGCTGTGGTCCAGGGGGGGAGTTGACCGGGGGGTCAACATCCCCCGTGGACCAATGGGAAGCGGCCACGTCAGAAAGAATTGGAAATTAAATTTAAAATAGTAAATGGCTGAATTATGCAAAACTCAAAACATGAAAAATGTTTCTTTTATTTTAAACTATTTTTTGTGATATTTATTTTTTTTGAAATAAAAATAAGGTATGTACAATATAGTATAATATATAGGTATATATACAATATTGTCTTTTTGATTTTTGATTTTTGATTACTTATTTTTGTACATTATTCCAATTTTATATTTTATTTATTTATAGAATAAAATTTGGAATATTTTGGTATTTTTATTTTATTTTTATTATTTATTTACAAGGGTTAAATAAATAGTTATATACACGTATATACATAGTCTATATACAATGTTTATTTTGATTTTTATTTTTGTTTCTTTTTATTTTATTTCTATTTTTGTAATTTTTATTTTATTTATTTACATTATGAAATATAGAATATGTACAATTTTTATGGAAATTTTATTTATTTATTTATAGGGATAAATAAATAGGGAAGGGGTTCTATGTACAATGGTGAAGGCATTTTTATTTTCTTTTTAATTTTCTTTGATTTTTCTCATTTTTATTTTAATTTTATATTTACAAATATATAAAAATATATACAAACCTATTTTTATTTTTATTTAGAGGAAATTTTTTTTATTTATTTATATACATGTATATATACACATGAGCTTCCTTATCTCTCTCTACTTGGGTTTTTATGCGGTCAGGCCCATGCTGAGCCCTCCCTTGGGATTAGGTCGCTCAATATTTATTCTAAATATCTCCCTCTTTTTCTTTTATTTCTTTATTCTTTTATTTATGCACAAAAATATGCTAATTATTTATTTTTACACAATGCATGCTTTTTGATAATTATTGATATTTACAGGAATAGACATGTGTTTGGCAAAGGTTTTGTAGCTAAAATAAAAGAATAAAGAGTGATGATTGGGTATTCATCACCTCCATATACTTAACTTTGCTAGTCCCTTAGCAAACACTTATTTGAAAAAGAAGTGAAAAAGAGAAGGAAAAAGAAAAAGAAAAAGAGGAGAATATGCAGGGATTAATGTTGAATATTAAACTTGCCTTCATTAAATTGAAATATGGAGCTCGATCAGATATTTGGATTATTAATGTGTCGGAACCTTATTTAGACTTAGGTTTAAAACTCAACAGCCTCTAAGATCCACTAATCTATAATCAAGACTCCTCAATAATCCAGATCAGAACAAGTCTACATACACAAACCCTGAAGACTATGAGTCTTTCCTTGTACAGTGTATGTGATATAAGCTCTCCACCTCAGAAGTAGTAACTTGACAACCCTCCCCAACAAGGTAACTCTATGACCCTAGTCTGGCCACTCTTTCCTCGAGGAGCGGGGTATTCCCTTCTAAGTTCAAGTTCAACCGGCTCAAGAAGAGGGGGAAGAAGAGAATGGACCATGGCCAGTGTAGCCATGTATCCTTGGGAGCTCAACCAGTGTAGCTAATTCTCCCTGCTGCAAGCTACATAAGGTGGGACATGAATCTCTAGCTTTGCTTATTTGCACTATATACATACTCCGGTAGGATTATCATTTTCTATCAGACCCACCACTTTTTTGGAGTTATTTTCTTTTTGCATTTTTTTAAGTGCATCTATACAACATATACATGTGCAGCCTATATACATAAGGAGTTTTTCCTCTTGAGACAGTAGACTATCCCTCTTTTGAAGCATTATTGCAACCCACGACTCCTGTCGTTAGACCTCATGGCAACCAGACCAAGTTGAGACGCACTTCCTTCACTAAAAGAAGAAGAGAGGTTCCGCCTAGAAGTACTACCCTCATATGCTACCCCAAGTCAAGGAAGACTGCCTCCTCACCACCTCATCCGTAGAGAGCTCGGTGCTAAGTGCGGGTCCAAGTAAAGCCATTGTCTATATGAGTCATGTGTGTGTTGTTAAGTGCTCTACTTAGGCTCATTGAGATGACATGTGATCATAGCCTAGTGGACTCAAAGAATTAAGTCACCAAGGACCTAAAAAGCCTTAACCCTAAGCCCTATAAGGTTCCTCTTAGAATTAGGTGGATTAAGATCTTAATCAAGCTCCATTTCCCAATTTAATTCCAGGCTAGTTTAAATGTCAACTATAATCCGGGAAAAACTATATACATATGTACAAGGATGCTATTTACACAATATTTACACAAATGCAAAATTTTTGAAAAATGTTTTGAAATCATGGATGTATGCATGAATGCAAGTTTTGCAAAAAATTTACACAAATTTACACAAAGGTTTTTGCAAACTTTTGATTTTCAAAACATTTTGGAAAAATTTTGTACTATATACATAGTTTTGATATGCACATATTTACACAATATTTACACAAAAAGTTTTTGAAAACATTTTTACGAAAATAATTTGTACAATAGCTATGTATGTGCAAATAAAAGAATGATTATTTACTGGGAAAATTTTTTAATTTTTATGGATTTTGGGTTTTTAGCCATTTTTTATTTATTTACACATTCACACAAAGTACGAGATATGGCTAAAGTATATATGAAATATATACACCCCCCTATACTTAGCTCGAACGATGTCCTCAGAGTAAAGAGCGATGAAGAAGACATAACTCGTGCTTAGTATAGGGAAGTGAAAAGGAAGGCTATATACAAAGACGAATGAATGAATAGAAATCAAGAGGGTCTCGGCTTCTCCCCCTATACTTAGGATCAAATAATCCTAAGTATAGCAGGCTGTACACAAAGGGAAAACCGAGTGAAGGATGCACAGGGTCTACCCCCCCTATACTTAGGGTAAAATATCCCTAAGTATAGGCAGCAAAAACAAGGGCAGAAAGAATCAAAAGAAATACCCAAGAGTCCTACATCCCCCCTATACTTAGGGTAAAGTACACCCTAAGTATAACATAATCAAAGGATGAGAAAAGGGATGTGGGACTAAAGAATGGAATGATATGGACAACTGGATCTATACAAGTCGGGATAACAATGACAATCAGGCGTGAGATGCAATAGATGCGAGTCAAAAGACCACATCTCACGCAAAATGAATAGGGGCAACATCAACGACCCGCGGCTCATGATCTAAAAATGGCTTGAGTAGCTGGCCGTTCACTCGAAAGGTACTCTCAGAAGACAACCCAGATATATCAATACTCCCATTGTCGTGTACCTTTCTCACTAGATAAGGTCCCTTCCATTTGCTCTGTAGCTTCCCTGGAAATAGACGAAGCCTAGCATCAAACAACCATACTCTCTGTACAGGCTCAAAATGCTTGTGGCTGATATGAGAATCATGCCACTCCTTCACTCTCTTCTTGTACTGTAGGCTGTTTGAGAAGGCGGTATCACGAAGCTCCTCCAAAGCGGCTAACTCTGCCCTCCTCTGGTGTCCTACACTATATGGATCCAAAAGTATATATGTGACTGCCCAAAGTGACCTGTGTCTCAACTCAACTGGTAAATGGCACGGCTTGCCATAAACGAGGCGAAAGGGAGATGTGCCCAAAGGTGTCTTGAAAGACGTCCTATATGCCCACAAGACCGAGTCCAAAAGCTGTGACCAATCCTTTCGGTCAGGGCGGACGACTTTTTGCAATATAGTCTTGATCTCCCTGTTCGACACTTCGGCTAGACCATTCGTCTGTGTATGGTATGGAGTGGCAACTCGATGGTCTATGTCGAACTCGCTAGCAAGGGCCTTCACCTGGTCGTTGACGAAATGAGACCCTCCGTCAGATATCAACACTCGGGGTACCCCGAATCGTGTAATGATATGCCTCCTCAAAAATATGCAAACAGTCCTGGCATCTGCGGTTCGGGCGGAGATGGCCTCAACCCAACGACTCACATAATCAACGGCCAACAGAATGTACTCGAATCCCTGACTCTTAGGGAATGGACCCATGAAATCGATGCCCCATGCGTCAAACCTCACAGAACTGAATGGGCTGCATCGACATCATATCACGTTGTCCACAAGTACCCATCCTCCGACAGTCTGTACACCTCTTCACGAACTCATCAGAGTCCTTGAAGAGGGTAGGCTACTGATGAATATGTGATTCATCACATCAAAAGTCAAAAATAGAGCCTTGTTCCCGAGAAAATAGAGGCATATTTCCTTTTATCTTGCATAAATAACACTCATGCATACATCCATAATTCATGCATTTTAGCAGCTCATCTGCATTTAAATAAGAAGCCAAAAATCCCCTGTAAAATACATCTTCATCAAAATAACTCCTTCTCTATAATACATGTATATACTCCTTAATAATATAGGGAAGAATGCCAAAAATCACCCTTGTAAAATAGCCAAATATCCTGAGAACCCTTGTACATTAAAACACACATAAAGCCCGCATACAAACCCCTACTTAGGTCGACTCACTCTTAGAATATTACATATCAAAAGACCTTCAAAATGAGACTAATTTCATTGAAATTGGAGCTTGTATGAGAAACTTGGGTTTTTGGGTCATTTTGTATACTACATATGTATATTTATGTATCTTTATATTTATGTATCATATGTGACCTTATCTCCGTCTTTGGTCAACATGAAACTTATAGATCTCATCAAGATCTACAACTTTCATGTTTTGAGTTTTTCCAAATTCGGCTTCCTCTTCTCTCTACACATATTTCTTCCTCCAGCCATTCACAGCAGGCCACGTGGCGCCCTCTGATTGCGCCACGCGGCCCGCTGCCCTTTGTCTGATCCGCCCGCGCCTTCCGCCGTTGGATGACCATCCTGATCCAACGGCCTAGCCGCTGCCACGCACGCCCTTCACATGGACCGTAGGATCAAAGCCCACACCTCATCTCCACCGTCCCTTAGCGCCGCGCTCTCAACAAGCCACGTGGCGGCATCCACGCCGCTCGATAGCGCCCCCGATCCTCTCATCACAGCCGCCCACCTTCCAGCGAGTCTCGACCCTCAGATCATCTCTACCCTTTCATCTGAACCATCCGCTCGCGCCCCGCCACAACGCGCCACGTGGCGCTCTCATAACCCCTCATCTGGGCATCCCAGATCTAATCCTAACCGCTCGCTACGCGCTAATCTCCATCGTTGGATCACAAGATCCAACGGTGGAGACTTCGTCTCCTACCTCGGGTGCCCCCTCTCTCCCACGATCTCTGCCTTGCGGGAGGGGCACCCCCTTCCTATTCTTGGAAGCGCTCCCTCCACCCTCGCCGGCCGCTGACCTCCCCACGACACACCCCACTCATCCCTCTCCCTCGCCAGCTCCCTCAAACACCACCATCTCCGCCACACTCGCCCCACGACAGCCACCAACTTCGCCACTCACCCATTCCAGCCGTCACCTTCATCCTTTAAATACCCCCTCTCCGGCCACATTCATCCCCATCCGCCACTCCAGAGAGATCCCTCGAGCTCCAAGCTTCCTATTGGTGACAGCAATTGGCTGGTTTGTCGAGCGACGACAGAGCTTCTTCTCCGGCGAGATCCTCGGCCCACCGCCGTGTCGCAGCCACTCCTCCGAGCAGCTGCTAGAGCTCGGGACCTTACCGACCCCTTGAGCGACGACCTGGAGCTCAAAGCTGAGCCCCAAACCCCATGTAACCCCCTCCATTCCTCCTCCGATCTTGTTCTTATTTTCCCTTTATCTTCTCCGCTTTTATTCGCCGTCATCAGCCATCTTCGCACCTCCTCAACACTCCGACGAGCTTCGCGACGAAGCTCTGATCCTCGCTGACCTCTTTACACCTTCAGACCCTCTACTTCACCAGCCATCGACCTTCAGCTCCGCCACCTGGCCGGAGCTCCGCCATCCGACCACCTCCCCTCGCTTCAGGCCTCGCCGATCACTTCACATTCCACCACGAACACCTGCACGCTTCGGCTACCTCATCTAACCCCTGCAGGCTCTCGTTCCTTCATTGGCCGGACCTTCACCGGAGACAACTTCGAGCTTCGTCGTCATCCATCTCTAGGCACCCTCCGTTGCTCCTGAGACCATCAGCGCCTCCGCCGCGTCATCACGCTCCTGCTGGGATATCTCCGACACCTCGGAGAGCTTCATCGGCACCTGGAGGAACGGGCGGAGCTACCGCCCCTTCGTCGGAGCACAGCCATCTCCTCCGCTGAGGGCGGAGGCCCGTTGAAGGAGAAGCTCCAGCTGCCGTTCGATTAGTTTGATCGAACGGTTGACTTCGTGCCACGTCGCCACTCAGCCGCGCCTCGCCAGCACCGTTGGATCGTCCAGGATCTAACGGCGATCAGCCCTCCGCGTCATCAACATTGGGAGAAGACAGGAGCCGTCAGTTCAACGCAGATCTGACGTATCTTGATCGAGCCACGCGTCTTCATCGACATCCCTTGGATCCATCTTGATCCAAGGGCCTTCAGGCCGCCACGTCCCCTTATCCGAGCCTTGGCCCCCAAGCCTAGGCTCGGGTGACCCGAAGCTGCCCCGAGGCTAGTCCGAACCTCCAGAAGGACCCGAGCCTTACTCCGAGCCTCCGACGCCTTCCGAACCTAGGTTGCCCCACGTGAGGAGCACGTGCGACCTGGGTTATTTGCACAGATACCCCTGGAGCTTTCAAAAATTGCGAAGAGGTCCCTGTGAAGCAGACATCACGTGAGGAGCACGTGTCTCGTGGAAAAGTTGCATAGGAAGTCCTGCATATTATCGGTAATTGCATTTTAGTCCCTGTCAGCATATTTAATTGTTGAAATTTTAATTTCCAGTATTGCATTTACACCCTTGTGTTTGCACGTGTCCCTAGAGTGCATTTTTCATCATTTTGAGATTCTAGAAATTGCATGTTGTTGGAAATTTTGTCCTCTATCTGTTTGTACACGTGTCTGATTTTTGTTGGCTTAATTGAATTATCAATGAATTAATTGGTTCATTTGAGACATATTTTGCCCAGTGATGCCTTTTGATTTTTAATTAATTATCAGTGCCTTCAAAATCACCAAAAATTCACAGTAGCTTAAGGACATCATTTTTAACACTCCATAAAAATTTCATATCATTTGCACGCATATCGAGGCCTAAATAAATAGTTTAGTGATTTTCTTAAATTAATTTTAATTAATTCATTTCACAGTGAATTTTAGATCTGTTAATTTTCCTAGGTCCCTGATCATTAGACCTTCCTAGGATAAATTTTAGTTCTTGGAAAAATTGTGATTTGATATTTATTAAAAATTAAACACTGAAAATCACTCTGTCTGTTTATTTAATTCACAGAAAAATTATTTTGAGTCGAAAAATTCCAAAAAAAATTAGTGTAGGTCATTTTCATCATAAATACCCATCTGGCCAATTTTCATTATTTTTGACTTCGTTTGATACATCAATTAAATTTAAAGTTAAATTGGCTAAGATTTGTCTGCTTATGTCTGCATAAGAAATAAAAAGACCAAAAAATTGACCCTCGAACATCAACACTTGAAAAATTGCTGTGATCCGCCTAAGGAGACAGTTGCCTCCCTGAGATCGACCTTGGACTCCACCAAGTAAAAAAATATCACCGCTTAAAATTGACCAAAATCTGACTTAAGTGGTTTTTGATCAACCTCTCGTATCCGACTGCAACGAACACTTAAAAGTAATTTGGACCATTAATTTGACCGAATTAACTAAGGGTGCGGGATCGTTATCATCTACCATAGGCCGGATTGGAGCACTTTCTGTGTCGTTCTCCTCCCAGAGTGATGTCCTCCTGCCTCAAGCTTCTGACAGTAAGTGAGGACGCTATGGTGTTCCTCCTGAGGAATGCACCTACGCCAGACGCTATCCCCTCCTTTGTGGTAAAGGATGGGATCCTCCCAGTGGTAGGACGTGGCCTTCGCGAGGATGGTCTCAAGCCTCTGCCTGGGCCAATCTTGTGGAACTTTCTTAGTAACAAGAAAGTTCACAATATCGGCGTACCATGGGAGAGAGGCGATAGCAAGGATCGCCTCATCTAGGAAGGTCTCACAAATAGGGTGAATCTGCTCAGAATCCTCAAGATGCTCTAATCGGGAGAGATGATACGCCACCACATTCTTGACTCCAGGCTTATCCTTAATCTCTATGTCAAACTCCTGGAGTAGAAGGATCCATCTAGTCAATCTGACCTTGGCATCCTTCTTTGTCATGAGGTACCTGATGGCGGTATGATCAGTATACAAGGTCACTCTAGATCCAATAATGTATGATCTGAACTTATCTAGGGCGAAGACTACGGCTAGCATCTCCTTCTCAGCGACTGTGTAATTCTGCTGCATGGAATCCAATGTGCAGCTAGCGTAGTGAATGGCAAATGGAACTCCATCCCTCCTCTGTCCCAGCACGGCCCCTACGGTAAAATCGGAGGCATCTATCATGATCTCGAATGGGAGAGACAAATCAGGCGGCTGGAGAACAGGAGCCTCAACAACACATCGCTTGAGAGTCTCAAACGATGAAAGAAACTTGTCATCGACAAGGAACTCGGTGTCTTTCGTCAACAGGTCAGTCAACGGTCGGAAAATCCTACTGAAATCATGAATGAATCGCCGGTAGAAACCGATGTGCCCCAGAAAAGACCGTAACTGCCGCAAATTGGACGGCGGTGCGAGTTTTCTAATGACATCTACCTTGGCCGGATCAACCTCCATGCCCCTGTTGGAGATGATATAGCCAAGCACCGTCCCTTGAGTCACCATGAAGTGACTCTTCTCCCAAGATAGCACAAGGTGAACCTCTATACATCGCTGAAGGACTCAGTCTAGGCAGTCAAGACAGGAGTCGAATCCGTCGCCGTAAACCCATGAAGACCTCCAAGCACTCCCCTACGATGTCCGAAAAGATCAACAACATGCATCTCTGAAAGGTCGCAGGGGCATTGCATAGCCTAAATGGCATGCGTCTGAAGGTGTATGTGCCGAAGGGATAGGTGAAGGTGGTCTTGTCCTGGTCCTCGGGAGCGATGGCCACCTGGTTGTAGCCGGAGTACCCATCTAGAAAACAATAACGGCTCTTCCCTGCCAGTCTCTCAATGATCTGATCTATAAAGGACAGGGGGAAATGATCCTTCTTGGTCGCCTGGTTGAGTCGTCTGTAATCCACGTAGACTCGCCAAGAAGTGGGTACCAGAGTAGCAATCTCCTCTCCAGACTCGCTGACTACTGTAGTGATGCCTGTCTTCTTGGGCACCACATGCAAAGGATTGACCCACTTGGAGTCGGAGATGGGGTAGATAAAATCGACATTCCACCATTTTGAAATCTCCTTCATGACAACCTCTCTCAGATTCGGGTTCAGCCGCCGCTGGAACTCACGCGACGGCTTCGCCTCATCCTCGAGATAGATATGGTGGGAGCACAGGGCCGGACTTGTCCCCTGGAGATCAGCTATGCTCAATCCTATCGCCTTGCGGTTCTTTTCAAGAACCCCCATCAAACGGGATTCTTGCTCTCCAGTCAAATCGGTGGAGATAATGACTGGGTGCATCTCATGCTCACCTGCAAGGAACCTATACTTCAGCGACGCAGGTGAGAGGATGAGAACCGGCTCTGCTGCCTATAAGGTATCCTAGACCAGGAACGCGCTCTCCAAGCTCTCCTCTGCTGGCGTCTCTGCATCATTGAACTCTGAAGGTGAGAGGATGGCCTGTGCATCTGGATCTGCCCATACTGCCTCATCATCTGTAATCACAAAGTCGCAGTCCTGGTGGATGTCTGGCCCTGCATCTGTCATCTGCTCTGTATCGGAAGTAGTATCTGAGCATGCTGTGTCTCTGGCTCTGCTGTCCTCGATTGTCTCTATTTGTACACTTTCACCCTCGACGCGAAAGTATACCTTCCCGCTATCATGGTTGGTCACTGCCTTGGCTGTGGCTAAGAATGGGCGACCGAGAATGATGGGGGTATCGGTCACTGACTCAGGGATCTCCATGTCCAACACTACGAAGTCCACGGGGAATTGCAGGCCCTGAATCGTGACGACAACGTCCCTAAGCAATCCCTTCGGCCTCTTGACAGATCGATCAGCAAACTGAAGGACTGTCGTGCTCTATCGAAGAGTGCCCAACTCGAACCGGTCGAGAAGGACTGCCAGAAGTAGGTTGATCGACGATCAGTTGTCTAATAGAGTACGATCGAACCACTGCTCTCTGATATGGCATCTGACATACGGGGCTCCTGAATCTGGCCTCTTGGCCGGCAGACGATTCTGGATCGCGAAACAAGTAGCTCTGGTCAGCACATGGATCTCGGACTGGTGGTTCCTCCTCTTCCTTTTAACTGTGGTCCTATCTCTAAGTGAACGCTGGAGTAGAGGGATGTGCTGCAAAGCCTCCTGAAGAGTCAGCTGAATGTGAAAGCGGTCTATCATCTGCTGGTTGAACTCTTCATGCTACCTCTTTTTGGGTTTTTCTATTTTCTTCCCCTTCCCCATTTGAAGAGATCTAGGGAAGGAAATCACAGGGTCCTTCTCAGATGAAGGACTAGGAGAGGGTCTAGACTGCTCGACGGCAGGATCCACACATGCATCAAGCACCAGAGGTGGACCGGAAGAAAATAAACCCTTTCCTTTATTGCCAGAAATGTCTCGAGATACATCAACAGTAGGAAAAACTAAAGGACTCTCAGAAAAACGGGTGGCATCAGCACCACCATCGACTGGTAGACTCGCGGCCTCAGTACCGCGCTCTGGCTCGACAACATGGGTGGCCTCAGTACTACCTCCTCCAACTGGTGAAACGGCGGCCTCAGTACCGCCGGTGGGATCAGCATCCGTGGTGGCATCAGTACCACCGTCATCATCTCTAACGGCCTCAGTACCGCTCTCCTCCTCGTCGAGCGCTCTGGAAGTAGCCTTTAGGTGTCGCTCAGACGAGGCGCCGCCTGCTGGCATCCTACCGCTCCTAAGTGTGACAAAATCAGTATCAAACAAATATGCAGACATATCTCCAAATGTATCACTAGGAGTTGCATACTCAGTACAAACTACCTGCTCAGACTTCCTCTTGAGGTTGTTCGGATTGGGCTCTATCTGGGCAGGGATGGCGGCCTTCCCTCTCACGATGTCCCGCATCTCCTGGCGGAACTCATCCATCTCCTGTTAGAATGTAGCCTGCTGATCTATGAGGAGGCGGTCTATGTCATCCAAGGCGGGGTTCTCATAGGATGGCCCATGAGAACCTGACGGGTAGCCTTGCTGGTAGTGAGGCTGTTGTTGCTGGTGCTGTGGGTGAGAGGGGTAAGACTGTGGATGATGCTGCGGCTGATGAGGCTGATCACGCCTCCAAGACTGTCCATGCTGATAGGGACGAGGACCATACGACTGTGACTGCTGCTGCTGCTGCTGCTGGGTGTACACTGAGGGCTGCTACTGTTGGTGATCCCTCTGATGGTTGTACTGGCCACCCTGTCCTGACGGCTGCTGCTGGGGCTGGGCACCTCCGGCCGACCAACAGAATCCGGGATGGTCTCGTCGGATACCGGGCTGGGGGAGGTCGTACTAAATCCCGTTGACATCCATCAACGGCTCTGACTCGTAGGGGGCTGGCAGGAGTATTGCCAGAGGCTGATCCGTCTGGTATACCACCATCTGTGTGTCTGAGGATGGTGGTGCCTGGTAGGAAAGCTGCGGTTGCTGGTACGGCTCTGCCTGTACAATGTGAACCTGTCTAGACTGCTAGTGGCTGGAGCACTGGGACGAGATGCTGCTACTACTCGGATCGCCTCATGCCTGAAGACGGGGCTGGGAAGCTGTCTGTGCCTCCTGGAGACACATGAGCTGTGTTTTCAGGTCACTCAGAGTCTGTTCCATCTACTCCATCTACGTGATGCCCTGGCATTGCTTCTTCTCAATAATCTCCATCCGGTCCAGTTCTCGTTGATGATCCCCATGTCTGCGGCTGTGGACTCGGCCTGTGCTGCTGCCGCTGATGAACTGGAAGGACCGACATCGACCCATACTATCCTCTGGTACTGCACGATCTGTGGCTGGGGTCGTCCCTGTGTGTAGAGTCTGGTCTGGGACATCACCATATAGTTCTCAGCCATCTCCTCGTAGATGGACCAGACCTGATCATGCTCCTTGACAAAGTAGGACCCGCCACAAGAAGCATTCACCAATCCCTGAAGCTTTGGTGTCAGCCCGCTGAAGAAGCTATGAACTAGGTTCGGCTTCGAGATGTCATGGTGCGGGCATCTGTCAGTCAGCTCACGGAACCTCTCCCATGCCGTATGGAACTGCTCGTTGGGGAGCATGGAGAATTTGCTAATCAGGGCTCTAGCTGCGTTCATCTGCCCGAGTGGATAGTACTTGTGCAAGTACTCGGTGCGGAGCTGCTCCCAGGTGTAGACAAACTTCCCCAAGTGCTTCAGCCAGGTGGCTGCTCTATCTGTTAAGGAGAAGGGGAAGGTAATCATGCGGATGGTATCCTGATCCACCTGTCTATCGTGGACTGTGCTGCAGATCATCAAGAACTCCTGGAGGTGGAGATGGGGCTCCTCTGTGGCGAGCCCATGGAATCGGGGGAGAAGCTGCAAAGTATTCGGGGGGAACTTGAAGTCCCCCACGATGGTTGGAAGCACTACCTAGTGATGCATCGAAGTCGATCCGGGGTTGTGTAACTCCCGCATCGGTCTTGGTGGATCTGCTGTTGCGGCTGCTGCCGCATGGTCGGGTATCCTCGGCCCGTCTCCTGGCTCGCGCTGCTCGCGGTCTGCTCTCAACTGCTCCATCTCACGCCTCATCTCAATCATGAAAGCTCCCTGATCCCTCAACTGCTGCTGAACTGTCTCGAGGGAGGCGATCAGGATAGAGTTGATCGCACCCTGGTCCATAATGAATGTCTGCTCATGCTGGGGACCTCTGGTGCGGTCGTCACTGCTGCCGGCCATGGTCTCTGCAAAAGCAAAAGACCCAAACTCAGGTGCCGATAAATCATCTGATGGTCTCTCCTCTGGCACTGGTATCTTGGAACTGAAAGAAGGGGGGTCGAGGGGGAACAGGGTGGAGTCGAACTTGGGTTCGGAGAGCGGGTCTCGGCTCTCGCGAACCAACCTAGATAAACCGGCAGAAGTGCTGGGAAGCAGTGCAGCCAGAGGCTGCCTAAGAGACCTTCTACCCATCATCTTGATCTGGTGAGTTAGGCGGATGAGATCTAGTAACAACAATGATCACAAGCAAACCCCCAATTCACCAACGCAACGCGAGCTGAAGACCGTAAAGGCTCGGTCAATTATCTTGTCAATTTTATTAGGTGATCAGTCAGGATAGCAAAGCGATTACATGACCTGTTGGGTAATCCGATATTTTCTCAACCGATTGTCCCGTACAGAAAGAGCCAGTAATCAGTCGAGAAAAATATCGGATATGGCTCTACCTAGTGTGCGGGTCACTCTCTCGCGCAAGCAAACCAGACAAGGAGGGGGTTGCTCTCCCCAAGACAATTTTTTCGGTGAACGTCTTTTTAGGGTCAATAGAGTTAACCAGTCCCAATTTTATGGTTTTTCTTTTTAGATATTTTTCAATAAGAAGCAAACGTCTAACGAATTTTTCAGTTCTCCTGGTTATTAAGTCCAAAAATCAGGGGGGAGAAGTCGAAAAAGCCGATGCGTGAGAAAATCAATGATGCATGCAGAGTAAGAGATGCGTACCCGACTCCAGCGGTCTACATACAAGATGATCCGCGCAGAATTTAAAGACTGAAATAAACCACCTAAATGGTGCAGGCGGAAAACCGAGTCCCTAAACAGCAGTTCTACTCGAAAGAACGTCTAGTCGACCACTAGCCTCCAATCCAAGAGTCCGGTCTCGGTCCACCCCTCCTCCTCTTGACAAATCGAGTTCAGGAGCAGCGCTTGGCAGGGTGGGCTGCGACACGTAGGCTCGAAGGTAGTAGATCGACTATTTTATTAATCTTTTTATTATAGGTCCAATTACCGTTCTATAGGTACAAGCAGATATATTAGGGTGTTTGGATCCTATTTATTACGTCACAGTCAAGCAGAAAATCCTAAGGCTAGGGGCTCGAAAAATCACGAGAAACTGAATAAGCAGAAAAGAAATCAAAACCGCGAAAAAGACGCTTAAAAGCCAAGGGGTCCCCCGAGCATACCGGTGCTCGGCGAAACAGACCCCTAAAGTCTAAGTCTGAAAGAGAGTCATGCTAACCTGTATTATTACAATTATCCAAATAGTGCAAGAAATAAAATCTAAACTAAAACTACACTACTCCAGCACTCGGCTGCCTCCTCTATCTCTCCTGCGGCTCCGTGCAGAAGGGAGCCGCCTCCGAAAGCCGTGGTTGCACCGGCTCCTCGAAAGTCACTGCCTCGGTCCTCGGGCCCTCGTAAGAAGACAACAAAGTGTCAAACTAGATAAAATAAAGCAAATAAAGTAAATAAAAGAGAAACAGGGTATAAGTGCAGAATGGAAATAAAAATAAACAGGCAAACAAACAAAACAAAAACAAAAACAAAAATAAAGAAAATGAAAATAAAAGAAAAATAAAAAACCGCGAAAAGCCGCGGACGAAGAAAAAGCCGCGGAAAACCATGAAAAAGAAAAATAAATCAAAATAGAAAAGAAACAAACTACTAGGCCGTGCTCCCCGGCAACGGCGCCATTCTGATAAGCGAAAAATCACCGAGTCTCGGGTGAATAGAATTTCACTAGGGTCGTTGCGACCCGGATCTCGGAAATCAATCTCAGCTCAACAAGAAAAATGAAGGACAAACCACCAAACAGAGACAAAAAATCAATAAACACAAATAGTGGCCCTGGCTACGAGATTAGCCTGGTGTAGCACCCAGGGTTGGACTCAGGGAGCGTGGATTGGCCTTACGGCCTACGAAGTAGTCAAAAATAAAGAAAAATAAAGATAAATTATTTTTGGTGGATTTTTAATATTTTTATATTTTTTTGGAATTTTTAATTATAAGGAAAATAATAAAACAAGGAAAACAAGCCACTTTCTACATTTATTTAATTACTCCAAGATGCTCAAAAAATCAAACAAAAACGTTTTTAGATTTTATGGATTTTTTTACTGTTTTTGGTGAATTTTTGACAATTTTCTGATTTTTATGGAATTTTATAAAAATGAAATAAAGAAGCAAAACAGTGGTGCTGTCCAGCCAAGCTTCTAAGACCAAAATAAAATATAAAATGGTCTCAATAGAGCCGGGAGATAATTTTCTTGGAAAAAAACAAAAGGGAGAATTCAGAAAAAAGGAATTTTGATTTTTTTGAATTTTCTGTGATTTATTGAAATTTTTATGAGATTTTCAAGGTCTTTTAATTTTATAGTTTTTATGAATCCAAAAATGACCAAAATTGGTCAGAAAATCAAACACTCCAGAACAAACAAAATCTACATTTTTGGTAATTTTTAAAGAGGTTTTGATATTTTTTGTGAATTTTAAATCTGGACAAGCAGAAAAAGAGAGGTTTTTGAATTTTTAAAAATAATAAATAGGCTCAAAAATTTTCCAAAAAAATAGTGAAAATTCTACACAGTGGCAGGAGCCACGTATCAAATTTTTACTTAATTTGGATGAGATTTGATATTTTATTTACAACAAACAAAAGCCCACAATCACAGGGACCTGTTTGTCATGAAAATATCCTTTGGGGGCTAAAAAGTAACCAGCTCAAAAAGGCAAGGGGTCCAGGTGCAAAAATTCCAAGTCCTCACGCGCAAAGCACGTGGACTGGGCACTCAGGGATCAATGTGCAATAAAAATAACTCCCCGGACTTATTAGCAATAGGTGTTAAAAGTCTAGGGCCGATATTGCAAAATGCCCGACAAATTCAACATATGCGGAAATAAACCACTCACAGGGGCATATGTGCAAATATTCAAAAACATATTTCAATCAGTAACAACCAGAAACCACATTCCACAGTATTCAATTTCACCAAAACATCACGTGTCGATGTACGTGTCCATAATATACAGGGGTAGAAATGCAATTAAAATAAACTAGCAGGTCCTAAGTGCAATTTTTACAAAATTTAAAGAACTAGATTTGCTATTTACAGGACTAGACAATAAAACAAAAAGGAAGGGGGGGATAAGTGATATTACCCCACTTATTCATCCGAGGGCAGACGATGCGCCACGTGGTGATCTGACGGCTGCAAGGGGGCTGCTCCTCGACGAAGGTACTCGGCGATGATCGAACGGTGGAGGGCTCGCCACGTGGGAGATCGGATGTCTACGGTGTGCTGTGGCTAACCCTCGCTGATCTGACGGTCCAGCTCCAGCCTCCAATGATCGAACGGGTGCTGCTGTTCCTCAAATAAAGGGCTGAGATCGCATCTGGAGCGGCGAGGCTGGATGGACGGCTCTGGAGGATGCACCAAGAACAGGTCGCCGACGATACTCGCCGGCCCAATGCTCGCGCTGGGTGCCTCCTCAGCTGCAACTAAGGTGCGGAAGAGCTCCGTCGTGACGTCCCGCAGCTCGTGGATGCCTCCGATGAGGCTGGAGACGTCGGAGATGCTTCGGCGACGGCAGGGGACTGGAGCTCCCTTGCTCGAATGTGAAGACCCCCAGATAGGGTCCTTCTGACCTGAAAAGCAGTGCAACAAGCTCCTGGGTCGAGGGCAAAGTGCCTCGACCCGGTTAGAGTCGAGATGGATGAACGATGCATTGGGGCGAATGAACTCCGGCGATGCGACGGCGAAGGAGTTCGACCCCCAGTTCCTTGGCGAACTAGGTTGGATGAAGGGGCGAAGAACGTGCGGAGGAGTGAGACGGAGATGTGGGTCGGGTCGATTGGCAAATTGGGTGGTCGGAGCGGAGCGAATCGATGGTCGTAGGCGATGGATGAAATTGGGCGCAACTTGAAATTAGAGAAACAAAGAAGGAACTAGGCTTATTGGGTGATTGAGGTCGACTGGGAAGAAGCTTCTGAAGCTCCTGGTCCTAGCCTCGAGGGCCGTCGATGCCCGAGGCAAGAGCGGTACTCAAGGGGCGGTGCACGGCGGTGCCAGGTCACCGGATCAGTGACCGGGGCAATCTCTCCTCGCTGCGACACCACCAGTCGCTAGCTGTCACTCAGGCGAAGGTGGTAGAGGTCCTGGGTAGGGAAATGCGGAGCCAAAGATACGTGAATCGTGGGGTGGAGCTAAGGTTATAAATGACTAGGGGTCCGGCTAGATGAGGGTCGGGCGAGACAATCGGAGCACGGATCCCCATAACCCACCCCGGGCGTGGATCATGGATGAATCAGGAAGGATTAGGACCCGGGGTTAAAGGTTTTGGCGATCGGATCATGACGCAATAATTGGGAGAAGAAGCGGGTCGGGCGCAGATCCGCGTGGATGTGGTCCAGGGGGGGAGTTGACCGGGGGGTCAACATCCCCCGTGGACCAATGGGAAACGGCCACGTCAGAAAGAATTGGAAATTAAATTTAAAATAGTAAATGGCTGAATTATGCAAAACTCAAAACATGGAAAATGTTCCTTTTATTTTAAACTATTTTTGTGATTTTTATTTATTTTTTTGAAAGAAAAATAAGGTATGTACAATATAGTATAATATATAGGTATATATACAATATTGTCTTTTTTATTTTTGATTTTTAATTACTTATTTTTGTACATTTTTATTCTAATTTTATATTTTATTTATTTATAGAATAAAATTTGTAATATTTTGGTTTTTTTATTTTATTTTTATTATTTACTTACAAGGGTTAAATAAATAGTTATATACACATATGTACATGGTCTGTATACAATGTTTATTTTGATTTTTATTTTTGTTTCCTTTTATTTTATTTCTATTTTTGTAATTTTTATTTTATTTGTTTACATTATGAAATATAGAATATGTACAATTTTTATGGAATATTTATTTATTTATTTATAGAGATAAATAAATAGGGAAGGGGTTCTATGTACAATGGTGAAGGCATTTTTATTTTCTTTTTAATTCTCTTTGATTTTTCTCGTTTTTATTTTAATTTTATATTTACAAATATATACAAATATATACAAACCCATTTTTATTTTTATTTAGAGGAAAATATTTTTATTTATTTATATAAAGGTATATATACACATGAGCTTCCTTATCTCTCTCTACCTGGGTTTTTATGCGGTCAGGCCCATGCTGAGCCCTCCCTTGGGATTAGATCGCTCAATATTTATTCTAAATATCTCCCTCTTTTTCTTTTATTTCTTTATTCTTTTATTTATACACAAAAACATGCTAATTATTTATTTTTACACAATGCATGCTTTTTGATAACTATTGATATTTACAGGAATATACATGTGTTTGGCAAAGGTTTTGTAGCTAAAATAAAAGAATAAAGAGTGATGAATGGGTATTCATCAATGACCGAAAAATCAACTCTCAATCCGGGCAAGGTAAAAATAATCACTCTCGGGTCGTTGATACCCGGATCGAGAGGGATCGGTCAATCAAGAAAAAAAGAACAGATCACCAAAATCAGAGAGAAGATAAAATCAATGAAAATCAAGATAGTGGCCCTGGCTATATTATTAACCTGGCATAGCACCCAGGGTCGGTCTCAGGGAGCACGAATTGGCCTCGCGGCCTACGAAGTAGTCTAAAAATAAAATAAAATAAACACAAATATTTTTGGTGGATTTTTTTAATTGTTTTTGGATTTTAATAATGAGGGAAAATATGAAAAGGTGAAAACAAGCACAAACAATAAATTATTTAAATATCCAAAAATGCTACAAAAAGTTCAAACAAAAATGTTTTTTATATTTTTAGGTTTTTTAGTGTTTTTTGGCGAATTTTTCAGTTTTTTCTATTTTTTATATAATTTTCTAAAAATCAAGCAAGATAGAAACATGGAATCACTATCCAGCCATACTTGAAAAATCTATTTAAAATATAAAATGGATCTACAAAAGTCTGAAGGTAATTGTTATGAAAAATATAAACAAAAACTAAAATTCAAAAAAAATTGTTTATTTTTTTGAGTTTTATAGAATTTTTTAGATTTTTTATAAGTTTTTTAGGGTTTTTATATTTTTATGGTTTTCATATGTCCAAAAATCACGAAAATTGCATCGAAATTCAAACACACTAAAACTAACAAATCCTGATTTTTTTAGAATTTTTAAAATAATTTTTATATTTTTCTTTGATTTTCTAAGCCAGACAGTCACAAAAAGAATAGTTTTTGAATTCTTAAAAATATCAAAATGCCTAAAAAATGTACCAACTTTTTAGGGAAATTTTTATACTGTGGCAGGAGCCACATATCCCAATTTTACCTAATTTGGATTTAATTTGCTATTTTATTAAATAGAAATAAAGGCTCATAGTGCAAAGGGACCTAGATGTAAGGAAAAATAGTTCCAAGGGCTAAATAGCAACACGTGCTAAAAGCTCAGGAGAAAAGGCGCAGAATGTCCAGATAAATCAGCACATGTCGAATAAAACCACTCACAGGGGCATAAATGCAAATATCAGAAACTTAAGTTCATTTCATAACACAGAAACTCCAAGCCCATACAATGCAATTTGTCCAAAAAGTCACGTGACGATGCACGTGTTCCACGTAGACAGGGACTAAAATACGAATAGAATAAACATGATGGTCCACTATGTAATTTAACCTAATTAAAAACAACTTACTAGAATATTTACAAGATTAAACTATAAATGCAATAACAGGAGGGGCCTAAGAGTAAATTACCCCTTTAATAGGGATCGATGGTCGAGGTCGTGCCACGTGGAAGATCGAATGGCTGTGGTTCGTGCACGCCTCTTCAGCTGAGTGAATGGTCCATATCAGCTCCTTGGTCAGATCAACGGCTGGTAGCCCTCCGCAGAGGAAAGGACACGATCTAATCTGGCGGAGGAGGAGCGATCGGACGACAACTGAGGCTCCTCCAAGAAGAAGCCGCTAGCGAAGTTTGTCGGCTCAGTACGCGCAGTGGGAACCTCCGATGATGCTACTGAGATGTGGAAAAGGATCACCGATGTGTTCCGCAGCTGATGCAATCCTCCGATGAAGCCGGGGCCCACCGGAGCGGCGCGGCGACGGCGGAGGAGGGAAGCTCCTGTGCTCGGATGACTTGACCCCCAGATGGGGTCCTTTGACCTGCAAAAGGGCACCAAGAGCTTCCTGGGTCGAGGGCAAATTGCCTCGACCCGGTTAGGGGCGAAAAGGGTGGTCGGGGCAAAATGACCTCCGACGAGGCAACGACGGTGGAGGTCGAACCTTGGTTCCAGGGCAAACCAAGGGGAAATGGCTGGGTGAAGAACGTGGGGAGAAGTCTCACGAAGGTGCTGGTCGGGTCGGATGGTGAAATAGGTGATCGGAGCGATGGGAATCGACCGGCGACGGCGGAGGGGCAATTTGGGCGTAATCGGAAATTAGACTATTCTAGAAAGAATCGAAGTTACCTAGTGGCTGCAATCAACTGTGGATGAGCTCGCGGAGCTCTGGGTCTTCACCTCGAAGGGTCGTCGGGACCTGAGGCTCAGGCGCACCTCGCGGCGGCGCATGGCGAAAAGCTTCACCGGATCGATGGCTAGAGGCTCCTCCTCCTCTCTTCGACACCCTCCTCACGCAGCTGTCACTCTGGGGAAGAAGATGGAGGTCCTGGGACGAAGGGGCGTAGCCAAAGATGGCAGGAAAAGTTGGCCGGAGGTGAGGTTTTAAACTCCTAGGGGTCCGGCTAGATGAGGATCGGACGAGTGATTCGGAGCACGGATCCCTATATAGATCCCCGGGCAAGAATCTCGGATCAACAAGGATCAAATGGAGCCCATGGTTTGGATATTTGGTGGTCGGATCGCGTCTGAAAAAATCGAGGAATGTCGGGTCAGATGCGAGATCCGCAGAGAAACGGTCCAGGGGGGAGTTGACCGGGGGTCAACATCCCCCATGGACCAATCACAGGCCACCAATTATTAAAAACTTGGAAATTAAATAAAAAATAGTAAATGACTTTATTTCGAAAAACTTAAAACATGAAAAATGCTTATTTTATTTCAAAAAAATTTTTAGTGATATTTATTTATTTATTTGAAATATAAATTATGTATTTACATTATATTATTATTATATATAGGTATATACATATATGTATTTTAAATTTTTATTTTTAATTATTTATTTTTATAAATTATTCCAATTTTATATTTTATTTATGTATAACATAAAATTTGGAATAAAAAGGTATTTTTATTTTTATTATTTATTTACATAGGTTAAATAATAGGTTTATATACATATTTACATGGTATATGTATAAGGTGGATTTTGATTTTTATTCTTTTTCTTTTTTATTTTATTTTAATTTTTCTGATTTTTATTTTATTTATTTATACCATGGAATAAGGAATATAGAAATATTTTTATTAGATTTTTATTAATTATTTACAAAAAGAAAACAAATAGATATGTTATTCTATATACATGGTCTATATACACTGATGAGAGAAGTTTTATTTATTTCTATTTTTTTTTGTTTTTCCCATTTTTATTTTAGTTTTATTTCTATAAATATGTAAAAATTAATAAACGCAAAATTTTATTTTTTTAGAGGAAAATAGTTTTATTTTATTTACATAGGTATATGTACATAGATGTTTGACCCTATCTCCCTCTACTTTGATTCTTTTGCGGTCAGGCCCATGCTGAGCCCTCCCTTGGGATTAGGTCGCTCAATATTTATTCTAAATATTTCCCTCTTTTTATTTTATTTCTTTATTCTTTTATTTATGCACAAAACATGCTAATTATTATAATTTACACAATGCATGCTTATTGACAATTTATGCTATTTACATGAATATACATGGTGTTTTTCATAGGTTTTTAGCTAAAATAAAAGAATAAAGAGTGATGAATGGGTATTCATCACTCCACTGTCCAACTTGCGGCAGTTACGGTCTTTTCTGTGGCACGTCGATTTCTACCGACGCTTCATTCATGATTTCAGTAGGATTACCCGACCGTTGACTGATCTGCTGACGAAAGACACTGAGTTCCTTGTCGATGACAAGTGTCTATCGTCGTTTGAGACTCTCAAGAGCTGTGTTGTAGAGGCTCCTGTTCTCCACCCACCCGATTGGTTTCTCCCATTCGAGATCATGACAGACGCCTCTGAGTTTGCCGTAGGGGCCGTGTTGGGACAGAGGAGGGATGGAGTCCCATTTGCTATTCACTACGCTAGCCGTACATTGGATGCCGCGCAACGGAACTACACAGTCACTGAGAAGGAGATGCTAGCAGTAGTTTTTGCCCTAGATAAGTTCAGATCTTACATCATTGGATCTAGAGTGACCATCTATACTGATCATACCGTCATCAGGTACCTCATGGCAAAGAAGGATGCCAAAGCCAGATTGACCAGATGGATCCTTCTACTCCAGGAGTTCGACATAGAGATTAAGGATAAGTCTGGAGTCAAGAATGTGGTGGCAGATCATCTCTCCCGATCAGAGCATCTTGAGGATTCTGAGCAGACCAAGCCTATTTGTGAGACCTTCCCAGATGAGGCAATCCTTGCTATCACCTCCCTCCCGTGGTACACCAATATTGTGAACTTTCTTGTTGCTAAGAAAGTTCCACAGGATTGGCCCAGGCAGAGACTTGAGACCTTCCTCGCGAAGGCCAAGTTCTACCACTGGGAGGATCCCATCCTTTACCATGAAGGAGGGGATAGCGTCTGGCGTAGGTGCATTCCTCAGGAGGAGCACCATAGCGTCCTCACTTACTGCCGCCAGCTTGAGGCAGGAGGACATCACTCTGGGAGGAGAATGACATAGAAAGTGCTCCAATCCGGCCTATGGTGGCCTACCCTCTTCAAGGACTCTGATGAGTTCGTGAAGAGGTGTACTGACTGTCAGAGGATGGGCACTTGTGGACAGCGTGATATGATGCCGATGCAGCTCTTCACTTCTGTGAGGTTTTTGACGTATGGGGCATCGATTTCATGGGTCCATTCCCTAGGAGTCAGGGATTCGAGTACATTCTGTTGGCCGTGGATTATGTTAGTCGTTGGGTTGAGGTCATCCCCGTCCGAACCGCAGATGCTAGGACTGTTTGCCGATTTTTGAGGAAGCAGATCATTTCACGGTTCGGGGTACCTCGAGTGTTGATATCTGACGGGGGGTCTCATTTCGTCAACGATACGGTGAAGGCCCTTGCTAGCGAGTTCAGCATAGACCATCGAGTTGCCACTCCATACCACCCTCAAAAGAATGGTCTTGCTGAAGTGTCGAACTGGGAGATCAAGACTATATTGCAGAAAGTCGTCCGCCCTGACCGAAAGGATTGGTCACAGCTTTTGGACTCGATCTTGTGGGCATATAGGACGTCTTTCAAGACTCCTTTGGGTACATCTCCCTTTCGCCTCATTTATGGCAAGCCGTGCCATTTACCTATTGAGCTGAGGCATAGGTCACTTTGGGTTGTCACAGATATACTTTTGGATCCATAGAGTGTAGGAGATCAGAGGAGGGCAGATTAGCAGCCTTGGAGGAGCTTCGTGATACCGCCTTTTTAAACAGCCTACATTATAAGGAGAGAGTGAAGGAGTGGCATGATTTTCATATCAGCCATAAGCATTTTGAGCCAGGACAGAGAGTATGGTTGTTTGATGCTAGGCTTCGTCTATTTCCAGGGAAGCTACAGAGCAAATGGAAGGGACCGTATTTGGTGAGAAAGGTACACAACAATGGGAGTATCGACATATTTGAGTTGTCTTCTGAGAGTACCTTTCGAGTGAACGGCCAGCGGCTCAAGCCATATCTAGATCATGAGTCGCGGGTCGTTGATGTTGCCCCGATTCACTTTGCGTGAGATGTGGTCTCTTGACTCACATCTATTGCATCTCACGCCTGATTATCACTGTTCTTCCGACTTGTATAGATTCAGTTGTCCATATCACTCTATTCTTTAGTCCCACACCCCTTTTCTCATCTTATGATTATGCTATACTTAGGGTGTACTTGACCCTAAGTATAGGGGGTGTCGGACTCTCGGGTATTCTATTGATTCATTTCTACCTCTGTTTTGCTGCCTATACTTAGGGATATTTTACCCTAAGTATAGGGGGGTAGACACTGTACATTCTCACTCGGCTTTCCCTTTGTGTACAGCCTGCTATACTTAGGATTATTTGATCCTAAGTATAGGGGGAAATGCCGAGATCCTCTTGGATTTCTATTCTTTCATTCGTCTTTGTATATAGCCTTCCTTTTCACTTCCCTATACTAAGCACGAGTTATGTCTTCTTCATTGCTCTTGACTCTAAGGACATTGTTCGAGCTAAGTATAGGGGGGTGTGTATATATTTCGTATATACTTTAGCCATAACTCGTACTTTGTGTGAGTGTGTTAATAAATAAAAATGGCTAAAATCCAAAAATCCATAAAAATTAAATTTTTTCCTTGTAAATAAAATTCTTTTATTGCACATATATAGCTAGTTGTACAAATTATTTTTGTAAAAATATTTGTAAAAACTTTTTGTGTAAATAGTGTGTAAATATTATCATATCAAAATTATGTATATAGTACAAAATTTTTCTAAAATGTTTTGAAAATCAAAAGTTTGCAAAAACCTTGTGTAAATTTGTGTAAATATTTTGCAAAGCTTGCATTCATGCATACATTCATGGTTTCAAAACATTTTTCAAAAATTTTGCACATGTGTAAATAGTTTGTAAATAGCATCTTTGTAAATATTTGTATAGTTTTTCCTGGATTATAGTTGACATTTAAACTAGCCTGGAATTAAATTGGAAAATGGAGCTTGGTTAAGATCTTAATCCACCTAATTATAAGAGGAACCTTATAGGGCTTAGGGTCGAGACTTTTCAGGTCCTGGTGACCTAATTCTTTGAGTCCACTAGACTAAGATCATATGTCATCTCAATGAGCCTAAGTAGAGCACTTAACAACACACACATGACTCATATAGACAATGGCTTGACTTGGACCCGCACTTTACACCGAGCTCTCTATGGATGAGGTGGTGAGGAGGCAGTCTTCCTTGACTTGGGGTAGCATATGAGGGTAGTACTTCTAGGAGGAACCTCTCTTCTTCTTATAGTGAAGGAAGTGCGTCTCTACTTGGTCTGGTTGCCACGAGGTCTAACGACAGGAGTTGTGGGTTGCAATAATGCTTCAAAAGAGGGATAGTCTACTGGCTCAAGAGGTAAAACTCCTTATGTATATATGCTGCACCTTGTAGATATGTTGTACAGATGTACACAAAAAAATGCAAAAAGAAAATAACTCCAAAAAAGTGGTGGGTCTGATAGAAAATGATAATCCCACCAGAGTGTATATAGTGCAATAAGCAAAGCTTGAGACTCATGTTCCATCTTATGTAGCTTGCATCAGGGAGACTTAGCTACACTGGTTGAGCTCCCAAGGATACATGGCTACACTGGCCATGGTCCATTCTCTTCTTCCCCTCTTCTTGAGCCGGTTGAACTTGAACTTAGAAGGGAATACCCCGCTCCTCGAGGAAAGAGTGGCTAGACTAGGGTCATAGAGTTACCTTGTTGGGGAGGGTTGTCATTTTGCTACTTCTGAGGTGGAGAGCTATACCTCACTTACACTGTACAGGGAAAGATTCATGGCCTTCAGGGTTTGTGTATGTAGACTTGTTCTGATCTGGATTATTGAGGAGTCTTGACTATAGATTTGTGGATCTTAGAGTCTGTTAAGTTTTAAACCTAAGTCTAAATAAGGTTCCGATACATTAATAAACCAAAGATCTGACCGAGCTCCATATTTCAATTTAATGAAGGAAAGTTTAATAATCAACATTGATCCATGCATTTCTCCTCTTTTTCTTTTTCCTTTTCTTTTTCACTTCTTTTTCAAATAAGTGTTTGCTAAGGGACTAGCAAAGTTAAGTATGGGGGGGGGGTGATGAATACCCATTCATCACTCTTTATTCTTTTATTTTAGCTACAAAACCTTTGCAAAACACCTTGTAAATACCTGTAAATAGCATAAATTGTCAACATGCATGCATTGTGTAAATAATAATAATTAGCATGTTTTTGTGCATAAATAAAAGAATAAAGAAATAAAAGAAAAAGGGAAATATTTTGAATAAATATTGATCGACCTAATCCCAAGGGCGGGCTCAGCATGGGCCTGACCGCAAAAGAATCCAAGTAGAGGGAGATAGGGTCAATCATCTATGTACATACACCTATATTTATAAATAAATTTATTTTCCTCAAAATAAAAATAAAAATGTGTTTTGGTTAATTTATACATATTTATAAAAACAAAATAAAAACCAGAAAAAATAGAAATAAAAAGAAAAATAATAAAAATCATTTTCCACCTTGTATATATACCATGTAAATATGTAATAAACCTATTTATTTAAATAATGTAAATAAATCATAAAAATAAAATAAAAATATATTTTCATTCCAAATTTTATGTTATAAATAAATAAAATATAAAATTGGAATATATATAAAAATAAACAATTAAAAATTAAAAATTAAAAATCCTTTTGTAAATAGGGGTCCTTTCAAATAGGACGTAGTCCTACCTGGGTTCAGGAAGGCCGGCTATTTTTTGTATAAAAACGAGCACTTTAATAGAATACGTATACAATTTGTATTATAGGTGCACGTTATAAATACAAAGCCGCATACAAAACTGCGCAATATAATACAAATATTAAAACTTCACATTATAATACAAAACTGTATCTGTATTCTACTAAAGTCATCCTGTTTTATACAAAAAAGAGGCTGGCCTTCCTTAGGGATGGAAGGACCAAGTCCTATTTGAAAGAAATTTACCTATATATAATAATATTATTATACAAATACCTTATTTATTTTTCAAAAAAATAAATAAATACCACTAAAAATTAATTTGAAAATAAATAAACATTTTTCATGTTGAAAAGTTTTTAAAATAAAATCATCTACTATTTTTTATTGAATTTCTAAATAATTAATAAAAGGAGGCCTGCGATTGGTCCACGACGGATTGTTGACCCCCGGTCAACTCTCCCCCGCGGACCCCTTTCACGCGGATCCTGCGTTCGACCCGATTTCTCCGATTTTTGCTGACATGATCTGACCTCCATTTATCCAAACCCCGGGCTCCATTTGACTCTTGTTGATCCAAGATCCTCGCCCGAGCAGCTGCCTAGGGGTCCATGCTTCACCGAGCGCGCCCGACTCCCATCTTCCCGGACCCCTGCCACTATATAGGTTCACCTCCGCCGCACTTTTCACGCTATCTTTGTCCTCCGCCTTTCATCCCAGGACCTCCATTCTCTTCCCCAGAGTGACAACTGCCCCGAGTAGAGTGTTGCAGTGAGGAGGGAGCGGCCCTAGCCACTGATCCGGCGAGCTCTTCGTCGTGCGCTGCCGCGAGGTGCGCCGAGCCTCGGACCCGGACGATTCCTTGAGGCAAAGACCCCCAGAGCTTCTCCAGCTCATCCATAGTCGACATCCTCCATCAGGTATCCTCGATTCTTTCTAGAATAGGCTAATTTCCAATTACGCCCAAATCGCACCGCCGGCCTCCGCCGGCCGATTCCCAACGACTCGCTCATCCATTCGATCATCTGACCTCCTACTCATCTTCACGAGACTTCCTTCCACCTTCTGCACCCATTCGTTCAACTTGGTTCGCCCAGGAACCAAGAGTCGGACCTCCCTCGCCGTCGCCTCGCCGGAGGTCTCCGCTTCGACGCACCCGACCATCCATTCCACCCCCGGACGGGTCGAGGCACTTTGCCCTCGACCCAGGAGTTGCTCTGTGTCGTTTTGCAGGTCAAAGGACCCCATCTGTGGGTCGAGTCGTTCGAGCACAGAATCTCAGCTCCTCCCTCATCGCCGGAGCTCCTCGGAGCTTCCCGGTCTCATCGGAGGAGCCCACCAGCTGCGGATCAGCTTAGCTATCGCTTTCACCATTCCAGCAGTACCAGAGGAGCGCTCCACCGCACGCATTGAGCCGACGAAGTTCGTCGGAGGTCTGTTCTTGGAGGATCTCCAGTTGCCGTCCGATCAGCCCCCAGCTCCAGTTGTGATCGTGGCCGTCCATTCGCGAGACATGTCTACCGCCCGATCTGTTTAGGGTTCGATCCGGACCGTCCATCCAGAGAAGGGTTTCCCACAATCCAGCACTGTCAGATCCTACACGTGGCGAACTCTCGACCGTCGATTATTAATAATGGGGTAATCTCACTTAGGCCCCTCTGTTTATTGCATTTATAGTTTAGTCCTGTAAATATTAAGTTCATTTGTTTTATTTTGGATATTTTACACTGTGGACGTCTATGTTTTCTTTATTTGCATTTTCATCCCCATGTATGTGAGCCAGGTGCATCGACACGTGAGATTTTGGGTCATTTGTAGTTTAAGTCCTGTATTTTCTTGGTGTTATTGATTGAATCTTTTTAAATAGGAATTACAGTTCTACCCCTCCGTGTTTGAGCCACGTGCTACACGCGTGTTTTGTGGGATTTTTGCATTCCGGGCCCTACGTGTTTCATCTGTGTATTGATTAGTCCTGGAACTACTTTTCTTTGCATTTAGGTCCTTGTGAGCTATGTGCCTTATTTTTATTAAATAAAATAGTAAATTAAATCAAAATTAGATGAAATTTAGAAACATCGCTCCTGCCACCGTGTAAAAATTCCTAAAATTTGGGGACATTTTTGAGGCTTTTTGATATTTTTAAAAATTCAAAAACAATGATTTTTTCACTGTCTGACTTAGAAAATTAAAAAAATACTAAACCCCTTTAAAAATTCTAAAAAAATTAGTGATAGTTAGTTTTAGTGTTTTCTAGCTTTTATCAAATTTTTGGCTTATTTGGATTTATAAAAATCTAAAAAATAGAAAAACCCTAAAAATCTTATAAAAATTCTAAAAAATTCTATAAAAATAAAAAAATAAAATCTTTTCCTGTAGCTTAATTTTTGTTTATAGTTTTCATAAAAATTGCCTCTAGACTTTTATAGATCCATTTTTTATTTTTAATGGATCTTTCAAGTCTGGCTGTACTGTGATTTTCTGTTTTCTCATTTCTTGATTTTTAGAAAATCGTATAAAATTGAAAAATTCTGAAAAATTCACCAAAAACACTTAAAAACCTAAAAAATATAAAAACATTTTTATTAAAATTTTCTATGTATTTTTGAGTGTTTTTAATAATTGTTGAAGTTGCTTATTTTCACATTTCCTTATTTTTTCCTTATTATAAAAAATACAAAAAAAATAAAAATAATTAAAAATACACCAAAAATATTTTCTCTTTATTTTTCATGATTTTTACTACTTCGTAGGCCGCAAGGCCAACTCGTGCTCCCTGAGTCCGACCCTGGTCGCTATACTAGGTTAATAAAAGTAGCGAGGACCGCTTTCTTGTTTTGATTGATTTTATCTTCTGTTTGGTGGTTCTATCTTTATTTTCTTGATCGACCGATTACCGTGAGATCCGGGTCGCAACGACCCTTGTTTACCTTTACCCGGATTTTGTGGGACTTGATTTTTCGACCGATCAAACATCGATGTCAATCACTTTAGCTCTACAGCTAAATCTTATATTCTGCATTATTGATAATCTTGCAATAATATTCTATGTAGAATTTAATAAATTTTTAATTAATAGACGAATATAAAAAAGATAATGAAAGAAAATAAAACATTTACCTGATGTACTTTAGGGTCAAGATTTCCATGTTCAGCAATTTCTTTTTTGTTATCGGAGATCTCATCTGTAGGACTCATCGTTGTAAACTGTTTATCAGGCATTAGTGTAGTGATTTCAAGGGGACCAATCGTGATGAAGAAAACAATAACAGGAATTTTTTTTTATTTTAAAGCATACATTTACATATCATGTGAAAGTGAAGTTAAATAAAATATAGTGGAACTTACTTTTGTTGGAAAGAGATGACTTAAAGAATTTGAAGATCTATATAAAATCTTGTTGCTGAGGATGAACAAAGGCACGTTCTACTTGGAAAAAATAGAAATAAAATTAACAACAACCAAACATTAAGTATTTTGTTGCACTTTCTCGTTAATAAGAACATACCCATGAAAGTTCATACAGTCATTGCAGCAAAGATTATTATTACTGGATTTGATTTGCTCAAAACAATATTCTCTGGAAAACGTTTCAGCTATCTTGCCCCACAAGGTTACCGGTAACTTCTTTTTACTATATATTAAGTAATTAAATTCTTAATAAAAGCAAAATATATTGTGTACACGTAGTTAAAAGATATCAACAAACAGAAGAAATGTTAATACGAACCTTAAATCATGTATTTCTAAATTTTTTTGAGTCAGTTTTGAGGAAATATAGATATTCCTATATTATATATTTTAAAAGAAAAAGAAATTAAAAATCAGAAAAAAATATAAAGTAAAAAATATAAAATTAAAAACAATTAAAAAAATATAAAGCTCAAATCTATAAAAAATTACAAAATTAAAAGCCCACAAAAAATCATAAATTAGCTAAGTGATTAAAGGACAAATTCTTGTGATTAATTTCTCATACACTCTACACTTTTTTTTCATGTGTTCGACCCCTGCATATTTGTCACTATACATCTTTATTAGGATATAATAAATTTTGATTCACACTTGTTTGCTTTTCTTGATTTATTCACTGCGTGGATTAATTGTTGATTGACCTCAAGACTTTACTAGTGGTTGCCTCAACGACAACATATCTTCACTTTCGTGAGGATATCATTTTGACCCTTATAAAACTAATTGTCTCCTAATTTGTGGAGATAAAATATGGATTGACCATGGTTACGGTTATTGTTGGAAGAAAATGGTATAAAAAATACCGATGTGATGTTCGAAAGCAGAGCATTGACAAAATAGGAAAGTAAAGATGTATATGGAGACTTCTTAAAGGCTATTTTTATGTTTGAAAAATATAGACAGTGAACGTAAGTACTGATGCGAAACTCGATCTAATAATCAGAATACAGTACGGAATTGGTAGAAGAAGGCAAACGGATTATTACTGATTAAACTACTCATAACATATGACTTATATCTTTGATTAAGTAAATGCATTAATCCTTCTCTGGACCGTTTGATTTAAAATGGACGGTTTCCGGGATATCTGGCTACGAAAGAAGGATCCATAGGCGGGTGGCTGTGATCACGCCACGCGTCGCTCCCCACTCGTCCAGGAGCGGGGAATCTCCAACTCCCCGGTCGCCATCGACCTCCCAATTTGGTGGCGGAGCTGAGCTGAACTCCTTGGCGTTTGAAAACAAGTCCCGCTTCCCGTCGCCCCCCAAGCCAATGAGCGCCCTCAGGGCCATCCATCTCCCCACCCGGGGCTTTGCCTCCTCCGTCCGCGGCCGTCGCAGGGTGGGGCTCCGCCCCGTGCTCCTCCTTTTCTCCTCTACCGCTCGATCGCCTTACTCTTCCTCCTTGTTCGAAGGCTCTTCCTCTCCGGTTCCCGCGGCTCCTTCTCCTTCTCTTTCTTCGACGAGGGTGTTGGATCCGCCGTCGCGGGCGGGGCAGAGGAGGACGCTCGCGAGGGCCTCCAGTTGGGCCTCTGAGAGGTCCCCTTACGAAACGCTCGGTAATCTCGACGCTCCTCTCTTCTGAGATTGTGTGTAATTACATGAGAATCGCTCAAGGTGAGCTTAAAACACTTCAGAAGATGCCTGTGGCGATCACATAGTGCATACTGAAATTGAAGTTTTTTTCCCTTTCAAAGGACGAGTGCAGAAAGTCTTTCTGCACTCGTGCCATCTATGCCAATTCTGTCTAAATATTTCCCCAATGTAAAAAAGATGTAAATCATAGTTTAGTCTGGTGATACGTTGGATTAATTATATAGCGATATCAATTCATATTATTCTCTTGTGACATTTTTCTAGTTAACAAATCATTTACTCTTTCACAAGTTACATGTTAATATATCTTAAACTCATCTGTTCCCACCAACATATGGCTGCTCCATGCTGTTTCGGGCTTATTTAATTTGGTTATCTATTTAGGAAGAAGAATTATTTTTGTTATAGAAGAATCACCTGCATTTAGAAGATTCACACTTTTCTGTTCTTCGCAGAGCTGGAAAGAGATGCGGACGAAGAGAAAATAAAAGTTGCATATAGAAGGCTGGCAAAATACTATCACCCTGATGGTTCGTTTTTTCACCATATCTTTTATTCTTGAAAGCATCCATGGCTTTTCGATTTCATTGGTTACTTCATGTGTTCCATATGTGGGGTGTGTTTTCTTAATACGAAGAATGTCTATATGGAGTATTTCTTCCAGCTCTGAGGTAGCTACTGCCATAGAGATTCCTGACTTGTTATTTGTGTCCCCTCTTCTGATTGTGACATCTGCTACTCCACAACTTGCATGCTGCCTGTAAGGCAGATAGGTTGGCAACACTTGCAACCATTTCCTCTTAGTCCTTATTGTTCCAAAACGATCTGAAGTGAATCTATGTTTTGAATGCTATAATTTGTCACCAACGCATAAAAACATCCCATGTCATTCTCACATTTCACTCCCATCAACTAATAATTTTAGTCAACCATGCTTATCTCTTTCCAAGTTCATAACCTACGTGTGAAGAGGACTAAGAGTTTGTAGTATTTAATGAGCCCTAGCTCTCCATATTTATGAAGAGACTAGGGCTCGAGAGAGTACACTAAAAAAATCAACAATAACCCTCAAGGGATACATTATTCATACTCTAACACTCTCTCTTAAGTTGTAGTAGATATTTAACATGATCAACTTGTACAATATCACTCAAACGATATTTGAAAAGTACCCGAGTGATATATCCGTCATCTGCTGTGCAGAAGTAATTCTGGAAGTCCGCAGAAAATCTCACTGAATGAGGTTTCTAGTGAAGTGGAAATCAATATTTACATGTTTAATCCGCCTGCAAAACATGAGGTTGTTTGTTATGTGCATGATCGCTGTGTTGTGGCATCACAACTAAATCACTTTGTTAGGCAAAAGATGAAGATCAAATACATTTATCTTGTATTTACTCTGTCTTTGCTTCTTGGACTATTATATTGTATTTTCTCTCTATGATTGAACATGATATTATTACAGTTCGCTTCTTGCTCTTCCAAGGAACATGATTGCCCAGAGATAAGTATAGAAATCGGTGATGGATTTCTAATCTGTCAGGCATTTGCATAATCTACATCACAATATACATAGTGATGATTTTTATGTAAATATGACAGTCTTGATGTTGCTCAGGACCATCATAATTGTGTCACAGTGGGCATGTGTAGGCTTACTCATAAGTTAACCGAGTTTCCCATCGACAAGGAGATGCCATGTTTAGTGATAGTGAAATTGAGGAATTTCCCAATCAACTGACGATAATGTCCCTCATATACTACTTTATCTTCCTAATATCAACATGCATTAAGATGCATAGGAATCGAATTTTTTGGCATCCCATATGCCAGTCTCTTATAGAAGATCAACATCATATTTCCTATGTCACATATCTACTCCTTTGTGGCTAAGAAGTACCTCTAGCCCAAGGAAATATCGTAATGGTTCCATATCCATGACCACAAAGTAATCAACTAGCAACTGATTCACTTCTCTGGTCCTCTTCTCATCATCTCCTGTCATGCCATGTCATCAACATAAACTAGCTTACTTTTTGATAGGATAAACTAGCTTATTCACATTGCCTTTATTTATCCTTCAGTAACTAATGAGTTACCGGAGAAAAATCCGACAAAACTCTAGCTCTATAGTACCTTTAAGAGCTTTTGGAACCATGCTCAGGAACTTTGCCTAAGGTAGTAAATGGCCTTCTTCTTCTTTAAAAAAAATGGCCTTCTTCAATAAACAGATCTTCTGAAATTCCCCTTGCAGCTTGACTCTAGGTGGTTGCTGTATATAAATGACCTCCTCTTGATCTCCATAGAGAAACACATTCTTTATATCCAGCAACTTTTGTGCACCACAACAAAAAGGATCCTAGAGTTAATAACCAAGCCGCCAAAGATAAAGTATCAAAGACAACGGGTTATGCATTATGTTTTGAAGTTATTCCATTTAGGAATACTTCATAGTGGACACCCATTTGAAGCCAATTACCCTTCACTCTGTTAGTGGGGGTCTACTCAGATTCGGTACCTTTGATTATTAGTCCCCTCCATGGCCTCATTCAACTGGGTGCTGAAGAAGAGCTTGAGTATGTGAAAGTGGTATCTTTTCAACTGACATGCCCTCTGCAAGTTGTCATTATTATCACTGAGCTGAGTCAATGACATTGGTGTAACCAAGGTTTAAAATATTGATATCAATATTCATATTGTATAGATAAGTTTGGAAAAGGTTATATCAACTATATATATGTGGAAATCTCGAAAATGGTTATACAAATATTTTTTGCAATTAAAATCATCTTAGTTTCTAGAATAATAAGTAATATACTAGAAGGAGGTGTATTTAGCATATTAATATACATTACTTATCACATATTGTAATTTCCTACGCATGACAAATTGACGAGCGTTCACAACTGAGATATCAGAAAACTAACAATGAAATTTGTGAGATACCAATATATGGAATGCATTCGAAAAAAAGGAGATGCATTTGGATTAATAACAAAGTGACATCTTACCCGAAAACGATCAAAACTAAGAGTTTTGTGAAGGATTATATAACCTCCCTTCTGTATCGTCGCTCATATCGCATTGCTGAGTCTATGTACTCACAATAATCTGCACATGTCATATATGAGTATATAGATTTGTAATCCATCATATGTTAACGGTATTCATGAAAGAGTCCCAACATGAGGATAAGTACCAAGAATATTGGAGTCGCAGTCGATATCATAGGTCGTACGAGAGGATTGTGAAGGAACTTTAGAACTTTGGGATGATGATGATAGTGGAGGATACGATCTTTGAGGTGGGAGGCTCGTTAGGAGGAGGAATTGCACAAACTCTATCATCATTTGGGCAATATATGCACTTGTTGATATTCCCATTGTTTCCAACAAGATGATGTTTCAATCTAGTAATTCCCCTCATCCAAGCTTCTTCCACAAAAAAACTACGTCGAGGCTTGGTTTACTTGCCATCTAGTGCAAATGTGTACCTTCATCCTATCTCCACATTGTCTCTTCGAGCATCAATTGTCTTAGATTCAGAAATGGAGTGCGTACCCGTGATCTTGATTCTTATATGAAACTAGCTAGAACGCCTTTATGAAACACACACATTAATAAGTAGTACCACTAATTTTATAAGGTAATTTTAATTTCAGATTTACCAAGTTAATAATTACTAAAATATTTGTTGAGATATTAATTATCTTTCTTATTGTTTTCATATTATCTATTTTTTTGTATTCATCTTGTAATTTGCTCACCATGTTTCTCTCCTATATAAGAGAATCCTAGCGTCTCTCAATAATACAATTCATTCTTCCATTCCTACATGGTATCGGAGCAACGGTCCTAGACCGGAGTTCCCGTATCCCACCCAAGCCCTAACCCTACCCGTCGCCCCCCTTCGGCTGCCGCCCTCCCTAGGCCGCCGACCCTCCAGGCTGCTGACTCCCCCCCCTCGACCGTCGCCCCCCCGGGCCACCGCCTCACCAGGCCGTCGTCGCTGGACCTAGCAGTCCACGCGCGGATCCCAGGCTGCCGGCGACCCCTCCTCGTGTCTCCACGCACCTCTGCGGTTCGAATTGCAGTATGGAACGGTCTGTTTTTGATCGGAAAACATGTTTTCAAACCTATAAATCGTATTTTCGGCCTTAGCCCGTAGTGAAGTTTAACGAGGATGGTTGTATGAGTCTACACGTATAACCAATCCTCCTTATGATCGTGTAGACTCGTTCATATCGATCTACTCCCCAGTCGAGTTCCATGGTAAGGTTGTTTTTATCATCATGTCAGAGAACAAGGGTGATATATTTTCTTCGTCTAGTGCCTTCAAGGGTCCGGCCCCCATCGCAAAGATGGATGAGACCAAACTATGAGTTGTGGTCCATGGAGTTTCTCACCCTCATGCAGCGTAACAACAAAGAGCACATCCTGACAGATCCAGAACCAATAGATAAGACTGGGCCAATGCTTCTTGGAAGTAAGATGACGTGTATGCACGTATTTGGTTGTGTGGGACCCTCTCCACAGAAATAGCCAATGATATTCTGAATCAGCCCACTGTCAATGCGACATGGGAAATTTGGCATCCACCTATGCTCAAGCGAAGAATGAGGTCAAGATTCTTCAGCTACAATTCAATATCTATAAGGCCAAGCAGAATGATCGTCCTCTACATGTGTACTACTCTTCACTCTGTGGCATGTTCGAAAAGCTTCATAGCTATATGCTTATTACGACATCTTTGGAGCAACATAAGGTAAATATGAACTGCACAATAGGTGGACTTTTCATTGTCGGCCTTGATATAGAGTATGATGCAACGCGTACACAACTTCTCACCTGAGCTACCATACCTCCCATGGAGGAGGCCTATAGCCGTCTCAATCGGATTATCATGCCTTCTACGACCACTCCTCCATCCTTTCAACGATGGCCGCTTCTCGTGGCCGAGGAGGCCCGCCCAGTCTAGAGGACGTACCCCTCGTGGCAGAGGCGGTATACGTCAGCGTGGACCTTGCACCTACTGTTGAAGATCAGGACATGTAGAGGATACATGCTACCAGAAGCATGGATATCCTGCTTCGGGTCGCGCTGCTAAACAGATTGAGTCTTCAAAGACTCTAGCTTCTCATGCCGATCCTCACCTAGATGATATTATCTCTTATATTCGAGAGATCACGACTCTTGTTGCAGGCACCATCACTACAGATATTGCAGCCAGAGCCTCTTCGAGCTCCTCAGGTATCACTTACACTTTTACTGGTAATAGTGGTGTAGATATGACATAGTGGATTATGGACTCTGGTGCTTCCCACCATCTGTGTGGAGACAAAGCGCATTTGAAGTCCTACAGGACCATACCTCCTAGTAGATGGGTTGTCATTGCCAATGGAGACCACTTACCCATTATAGGACAATGGGAGGTGCATTTGTCGCCATCCATGCACCTTCAGAATGTTTTATATGCTCCTGACTTTCAGATGAGTTTACTTTCCATTAGTCATATTATTAAGGATCTGCATTGTCGTGTCATTTTTGACCCTTCATCTCTTGTGTTTCAGGACATACTTATGGGCATGGTGATTGGATGTGGCCGTGAGCAGCGGGGGTTCTACAAACTGGTTCAACCTCCTCATGCTGGTGTTTCTACTATACTTACTGGACCAGTCTCACCATATCTGTGGCACCTTTGTTTTGGCCACCTTCCTTTGCAGAAGTTGTGCCATGTTCTCCATTAGATTTCCACGAGATCCTCCTTCCAGTGTGAGGCATGCCAGCTTGGGAAGCATCACCATTCCTCCTTTCCATGCCATCAGAGTCGTAGCGATTCTCATTTATTTAAGCTCCTTCATTTAGATATTTGGGGTCCAAGTCGTGTCCCTGACACCAGGGACACCGTTTTTATCTGGTCATTGTCGATGATTTTTCTAGATTTTCCTGGGTCTTTTTATTGAAGAATAAGTCTAGATCCGTTATCATATCTTTTATTAATGAGTAAAGAATATTTTTTCTGCCAGTGTCAAATATCTTCGTTCTGACAGTGCCTTAGAGTTCTGCACCTTACAATTTTTTGACTTTCTTAGATCTCTTGGCATTGTTCACCAGACATCATGTGTTCATACATCCCAGTAGAACGTTATTGTCGAGCGCAAACACCATCACTTACTTTATGTGACCATTGTTGATACAGAGTCATGCTCCTCATGCTTACGGGGGTGATGCAACCCTATATGCATACTATCTTGTGAACTGCATGCCATCATCTTTGTTGGGAGAGAAGATTCCCTTCTCGATTGTATTTTCCGAGAATGATCTTTTCTCCCTTAGACCTCGTGTGTTCGGTTCCGTTGCATTTGTTCATGATTTATCTCCAGGTTGTGACGAGCTCTCTCTCAGAGCTGTCAAGTTCATTTTTGCTGGTTACTCTCATACCTATAAGGGGTACCGTTGCTTTGATCCGCTTAAACGAAAATACTATGCCATTGCCGATGTTACTTTCTTTGAGTCTGTCGTGTATTTTTATCCTACAAGTGACATACTAGCTCCATTTGAATTTGATGTTAAAATCTACATGCCTCCACCTCCTACTGCCATACCACCGCCTCCCTCTACTCCTGCTCCACCACCGCCACTACCATCACCACTACCTACACCTACTACTGCTTCTACACGTGCTCCTGTGGCTCCACCTCCTACTGTGACTCAGTTTTTGCTATGTGTATGTCGAAAGAATTACGTAGTCTGTGTTCCGTTTATGCTTTTTTATTCTTCTATGTTCCATCTTATGTAATTTACCCATGGGTTTTCTCTATATAAGAGACCCTAGGGTTCTCTGTAATAAACAACAACTCTTATTCTTCCAACATGGTATCAGAGCCTAAACCCTAGGCTCTCTCCACCCGCCGCCCCCCTCTCTCTGCCGTCGCCGCCTCTCGGCTCTCCAGCGCCGCCCCCGCCTCCCGAGGCCTCCCGCGCCGCTCTCGCCTCCAGGCCCCCGCCTCCTCGCGCCTCCAGCGCCTACCCCTCGCCTCCCAGCCTCCCGCCTCCCGGCCTCCCGCCTCCCGGCCTTGAGCCTCGCCTCCAGGCCCCCCCTCGCCTTCCCGTCTCTCGGCCCCGCCTCCCGGTCCGGCTCCTGCCCCGTCCCCGTCGGCTTTGCCCTAGCCAGCATCCCCTCCTGCGGCCTCTTTCATAGCCGGCGTCTCCTCCTTCGCCTTACCCATGGATTTGGGTGCGTAACGTCTACATACGCACTCGAATCCTATGCAGTTTGTGTAGACACTTGTTTCTCTGTCTACAAACCCTAGTTCTTCATCTGCGGCGATATGTCAGAATCCAAGGTTGATATGCCCTCCATAGGCGCGTTCAAAGGTCCCGCGCCAATAGTGAAAATGGATGGGTCGAACTATGAGCTCTGGGCGATGCAGTTCATGAGCCTCGTGAAGTCAAACGGTAAGAAGCACATTCTTACCGAGGATGAGCCGACAGAGATGCCATGGATTTATGCCTCTTGGGAGGCTGATGATTCGTATGCCAAGGTCTGGCTGTCAGGCACGTTGTCGATGGAGATTGTCAATGATGTCCTCTATCATCCCACCGCTAAAGCGATGTGGGACATTCTCGCGGCGACATATTCCCAGGTCTGGAATGAAACCAAGATGCTACAACTTCAGTACGACATATTCACCATGGAGCAGAATGGGCGACCACTTCATTCCTTGTATACATCCCTTAGGGGGATGTTTGAGAAACTCTACAGTACTATCCCTCTGACGGCCACACCCGAGCAGCAGAAGACATTTCGTAATGCTACCATGGTAGGAGTCCTTCTTGCGGCTCTTGAACCTGAATATGATGCGACCAGATCACAGATACTTGCAAATGCTAGTATTCCTCCTATGGAGGAGGTCTACCGGAGGCTTAGCCGCATCTCTGTTCCATCCAGCACGTCTACACCACCCCCCCTCAATGATGGCTGCTTCCAGAGGGAAGGTGGTTCCTCTTCTTCATTCCGTGGCCGTGGCCGTGGAACTGGAGGCTGCGGTAGTCAGTCCCGTCCACCATGCAGTTTTTGTCACCGTTCAGGTCACTCGGAGGATACATGCTATTATAAGCATGGCTTTCCAACATCAACGCGGGTGACATAACATGTTGTATCTCCATCATCTTCTACTTCGGACCAGAGGTTTGAGGAACTCGTCGCTCGGTTACGGGATATAATGCCTCCTGCTCCTACAGATTCTTCTGGAGGCCCTTCGGATATAGCTGCGTCTGCTTCTGTCAGTACTTCTGCCACGGTTAGCAACTCAGGTAGTGCATGTGCTTTTACCACATGTTATAGTTCAGACATCTCCGATTGGATCATGGACTCACCATCTTCCCTTCTATTTCAGGACATTCCAACGGGCAGGGTGATTGGCTGTGGCTCTGAGCAGGATGGCCTTTATCGTCTGAACCGGAGTTCATATGCTGGAGTCTCTTCTCATGCTGTTGGATCTGTCTCTTCCTATACATGGCATCTACGCTTTGGTCACCTCCCTCTATAGAAGATGCGTCACCTTTTGCCTCAGATATCTCCAAGTTCGTCCTTCCAGTGTGAAGCTTGTCAGTTTGGGAAGCACCATAGAGCTAGCTTCCCTAGTCGTCAGAGTCGGAGCAGTAGCTCCCCTTTTGAGTTATTTCATGTTGATATTTGGGGTCCCAGTCGTGTCCCTGATCACCAGGAGCACATGTTTTATCTTGTCGTGGTTGATGATTTCTCTCGTTTGTCGTGGGTTTTTCTATTAAAGAATAAATCTGAAGCTGGTGATGTCATCAAAAACCTTATCAAAGAAGTGAACAATATCTTCTCATCCAATGTGAAATATGTTCGTACTGATAACGCATTGGAATTTTGTACTCGGTCTCTCTCACAATATTTTTTTTGTCAAAAGGCATTATACACCAAACTAGATGTGCCTACACATCTCAACAGAATGGAGTTGCTGAGAGAAAACATCGTCACCTTCTTGACATTACTCGAACTCTACTTATCCAGAGTTGTGCTCCTATTTCTTTTTGGGGAGATGCCGTTCTTACAGCCTGCTACTTGGTAAATCGTATGCCGTCTACGGTACTTGGTGAGAAAATTCCTCTTTCTGTTGTTTTTCCAGATAAGGAATTGTTCTCACTCACCCCTCGTGTCTTTGGAGTTGTTGCCTTTGTTCATCAGCTATCCCTAGGTCTTGACAAGCTCTTGCCTAGAGCTGTCAAATGTGTCTTCGTGGGTTATTCTCGGACGCAGAAGGGATATCGTTGCTATGATCCGGTTAACAGGAAATACTTTGTCAGTGCAGATGTTACTTTCTTTGAGTCTGTTATGTATTTTTCACCTGCAGGTGACAGATTAGTCTCTAACACATCTACTGATGAGGTTTATGTCCCTCCTCCTCCTACGGTAAGTCCTCCATTGTCCAATCCAGTTCCGAACATTGCGTCAGCACCACCACTACATTCACCTCCACCACCACCACTTCCACCAAAACCACTTATCTCACCACTACCAAAATTTTATACCCGTCGATCTGGTCCTGCTCATGGTACATGCCAATCTTCCAGCACGCCCCAGGTATGTTCAGATGTTACTACTAATGATGGGTCGAATAGTGTGCCTATACAGGGTGCATCATTACATGACGAATCTGAATCGGCGAGTTCAGTGGTTGATGATCTGGATGTTCCTATTGCGATGAGAAAGCAGAAACGCAGCTGTACTTCATATCCTCTTGCTTCACATGTCTCCTTTCATCACCTCACAGGGGACTTTCAGAGATTTGCAGTGGCTTTATCCTCAGTGGAGATCCCACGAACCTATCAGGATGCATTGAAAATTGATTGCTGGCGGACTGCAATGGAGGAGGAGATGGCTGCCCTACAGTCGCGGGGCACATGGAGCTTGGTTCCCACTCCTTCAGGAACATTTGTTGTTAGCTGCAAATGGGTATTCACTGTCAAGTATTATGCAGATGGTAGCCGTGATTGGTACAAGGCAAGGCTAGTGGCACGAGGTTTCACTCAGACGTATGGAGTGGACTATATGGATACCTTCTCTCCAGTCGCCCGCCACTCCACTTTTCGTATTCTTCTGTTTGTAGCTGTCGTATGTGATTGGCCCTTGTTCCAGCTAGATGTTAAAAATGCATTCTTGTATGGGGATTTGCAGGAGGAAGTCTACATGCAGCAGCCTCCGGGGTTTGCTGCTGAGGGGGAGAATCATATGGTGTGCAGACTTCAAAAGGCAATATATGGCCTTAAACAGAGCCCAAGGGCATGGTTTTAGAAGCTTTCCAATCTAATTGAAGAACAAGGATTCAAGAGATCCAATGCAGATCACTCACTGTTCATCCAAAAGACTACTCGAGGTACAATTGTCATCATGGTGTATGTTGATGACATTTTGGTTACAGGAGATGATGCTCAGGGGATAAAGATGACCAAAGCAGTGTTGGGTCGTCAATTTGTTACAAAGGACCTTGGTACATTACGATACTTTCTGGGGTTGGAGTTCGCCAGGAATGCACAAGGTCTAGTAACGACCCAAAGGAAATATATTACATATATGCTTATCGAGACGGGCATGGTTGGATGCAGACCTTCTACTACTCCTATGGACCCCAGCATGAAATTGTATGATAATGATACAGAAGAAGTTGACAAGAGAAGGTATAGAGAAATGGTGGAGAAGCTTCTTTACATAACTATAACCCGACCTGATATTGCCTTTGCAGTTAGCCGGGTAAGCCAGTTCATGGAACAACCAAGACAGGTACATATGGATGCTATATATATGATACTCAGGTATCTAAAATCATCTGCAGGCACGGGATTGTTGTTCAGAAAGGAAACCAGTTTATTTGTTTTTGCATGTGCGGATGCTGACTATGCAGGATGCCCCAAGGATCGAAAGTCTACATCATTCTTTGATGTGTTCGTGGGTAGCTCTCTAGTTTCTTGGAAAAACAAGAACTAAACAGTTGTGGCTAGATCCATTACAGAATCTGAATATAGAGCTATGGCACAAGCAAGTACAGAAATGATGTGGGTTCGAGCTGTACTAGGAGACTTGCATATAGATGTACCTCTACCCATGCTGCTACAGTGTGATAATCAAGCCACATTGTTCATTGCCAATAATCCTGCCTTTCACGAGAGAGCCAAGCATATTGAAGTAGACTGTCACTACACCAGAGACATGATCCAGAAGGGATTGATTTCTACTTCACATGATAGTTCTGGGGAGCAGACTGCCGACATCTTCACCAAACCGTTACTCAGAGGACCATTCCAGAAGTGTACTTCCAAGCTGAGCATGATCAATATCTATGCTCCATCTTGAGGGGGAGTGTCGAAAGAATTACGTAGTCTGTGTACTGTTTGTGCCTTTTTATTCTTCTATGTTCCGTCATATGTAATTTACCCATGGGTTTTCTCTATATAAGAGACCCTAGGGTTATCTGGAATAAAAAACAACTCTTATTCTTCCAACAATGTATTCGACCCTAGGTATGAATAGGCTGTAAAATTTATATAATGACGAAATTCAGCGTCTCCAAAATCCTAAACGTCGAATTCCGGTGATATATCTACTGATCATTTACTTATATTAAATGAAATTGTTTATCAACAACTGGTAGAAAAGTCCAGGGAGCACTTTGGTCTCTCCGAGTTGGAGAAGCCTACATACTCCGGTGGATTTCTTTCCGTCCACATCGGTGATGCTCTTTCTCCTTCACATCTATGGATCGGAAGATTCAAACATTGATTCCAATCGAAGTTCGAAATTTTTTTTATTAAGGTGGTTGAATAATTAATGACCTGATCAATCTCCCATAGCTTACATAATTAACAAAGAAAATAATTTTGTTTTTTTGAGAGGTCGGATTACTCTTTCCTAGGAAAACTACTAAACATTTCTTCAGAGTTTATTCAGTTTGATCTCGCACATTAATATATGTGTTACTACTGTATGTTGAAATATATGTCCAGGTATCACTGTGGATCTATTTGTTGGTGGGGAGGTATTGCCTCAACTGAACAAGGTACGTTGATTTATACGATCTATCCGATATTACTTGGTAGAAATAAGATGTATATGCCATTTTGATGATTAATTTTATCCGTTCATGTCATTGTTTTTAAAATGGAGGTTTCATGGAACAACAACTGCAGCATATACAGAGTGCCTACGAACCTTCTCTCTCCCCCTGCAAAAGTAGCAGCCTTTGTTCACTTTTCCTGCAAAAATGGACATAGAGTGACTCCATTTAATTGTAGGAGAGGACAAACGAGCCATTGGGTATATGATGTTCCGGACTTCCGGTGCCTATAAATCTGACATGACCCATCGCTTTCCTGAGCAATTCGACGAAAAAAGGCATATGATGTTCCGGTGCCTATAATTCTGGATGTTCCATTCCAGTGAAACGATCCATCAAAAAATAATCCCATATCTGGAACGGCATCGGTCTTTCGACTTGAGTCCAACTATGATCTTTTACAGTTGGGTTTTTGGAGTTTAAATAAATAAAAATATTTTTTGAGGAATCTTTACATCATGACCCTATAATCTTCCCAGTTACGTCATAACCACAAAAACCATCGTAATTGCGTCACGACACAACCCTGCAATCTTACTGACTCTTACACCACAATCACTAGAAAGAACCATATGTGTTGAATAGAGTAAGAACATCGAGGTCTCGATTTTGATGTTGTTAGACAAGAGTCACCCTTGACATGAACATGACCTAAGACACGAATAACCTGCGGTGATATCGCATCATCTGATCTTGCTCCACCGCATCACTATCGATCAAGCGTGATCGTTATATATAAATTGAAAATGTTCAAAGTTATTCTCCTCGACTCTGAGCGGGAGAGATTGGGAGAGACCAAAGCCATGCAAATTCAAATATACCGGAGATCGATCCCCTGATGATGTATACATCATCGGTGTATTCTTTGTGCTTTCTTGATGGCCTTCTCTACTGCTTACTTGGCGATGGGCTGGTGGGATCTTTCATTCACATCAAATAATATCTATAAAAATAAAAGTATACTTTATTTTTGAGATTTTTACACAAGTCTTTCCGTTAATGTAATGTAGGAGTTACAGAAGGGTGAAATCGTGAATTTTATAAGAATATAGCGTTATTAATTTATTTGTAGAAACTCGATGGGGGACAAGTGTAAATTTTCCTTTATTTTCCTTCACCTGAAATATGGAAGAGTACCTAATTCTTAAAAAGAAAATAACAAATAAGAACAGGAAAGTTTCTGAGAATACGGATTTTGTACATTTTGTACATTAATTCAAAAAATTATGAATTAATGTACAAAATGTACAAAATCCGTCTTCTCAGACACTTTCCTATTCTTATTTGCTATATTGAATTCTATGTAATAAGGACAATAATGCCTAGATTCATCCTAATCATCCCAAAATTCTGTTTTCCCTAAAATATTATGCTCAGTCCCTTATCAAACACCCTTTTCAGTTATTCCTTATCCCATATCCGACCCCCTTCTCGGATATTTCACAACTCTTTTTTCTTGTAGGGTACAATCAAATGCATAGACAATATATGGAAGGTAATGTACAGGAGGGACACTGCAGCCAAGAAGGTGAGCACCAGCATCAAATTGAGAAATATGGGATCTATTTTGCAACATGATGGGAAAATTGATAGAGATGTTAATAATAGAATAAATGCAAGTTGGTTAAAGTGGAGAGGAGTCTCTGCTATTCTCTGTGGTAAGAAAAATCCTTTAAAAATTAAAGGAAAGTTTTACAAAGCATCTGTGAGACCTGTTATGCTCTATGGATCTGAATGTTGTCATGTGAACCATAGACATGTGCATTGAATGGTTGTAGCAGGAATAAAAATGCTAAGGTGGATGTGTGGACACACACACACGTAAAGATCGGATTCGGAATGATGTAACCAGAAAGAAAGTTGGTGTAGCTCCAATCGAAGATAAGATGCGAGAAAAGCGCTTAAGATGATCTGGTCATTTGCAAAGAAGATCAACTGATGCACCAGTTAGGAGATGCGGGTGTTGGGATGTTGAGCCGACTAAGAGAGGACACGAACGACCCAAGAAGTATTGGAAAGATACTATACGAAGGGACCTTAGTTTTTTGAATATAAGCCTGAGATTGAACCCAGATAGTCTGAATGGAGGCTAAGAATCCTTGTAGCCAACCCTACTTAATTATGGAAAAAGGCTTTGTTGTTGTTGTTGTTGTTGTTGTGTGTGTGTGTGTATTCAGAAATCTGAATCACAAGGAACAATCAAACGTTATATAGAAGTTGCCATTGTCCTAGATCAAAGGATATTGCCTTTCGATAGACCTGGCCGATTGAGTACCGACTATCGACTCGACGACTTCTACAACCTTGGGTATGGTTCAACATATCTGCATCTGTATGGCATAATTTCCAAATGAGGAAATACTTGAATAAGCATACCTATTATGGGATAATATTGTCCAACCTATAAGGTGAAACAAATTTGCCTCCTACAAATTTACAATTATTCATAAATAGTAATCACCATTATTGGGAACCTTGCATCGATGGTGAGTATATGCTTTGAACTCCACATAATAATACAAAATCTATTTTTACTTCGTTGTATGCCAATTATTCGAGATGAACCTTGCATCGATGATGTGTTATTAAATCTCATCCCTCAAAATAGGGAATATGCGATTGACAAAATCTGGGAAATTGGTTGTGCTCTTTTTTTTGGTATGGATGTATTCTTAATATGCAACAAAAGTCAAGATCGGTTTTCTCATCTTTTAACCTCATATTCTTTAACCTGGATAATATATATTTGTTTCTAGGAAAAGGTCGGAATGATGTGGCATCATAGATTCATAGGCCTGCAATCAAGCTTCTGTTCTATCCTACAAGTCAGGAGGTGGATATTTGACCCATGGTCTGCAAGCACTCGTTGGCTGCTGTTGATCCTGTGGAAAGAAGATCTTTTTGGGTTTTCCTCACCAGTAACGATGCCAGGCTTATTGATGAGAAAATATTATTATTCCTGAAAGAAGGCAAAGGCCATCTTCTCGAGGGCGAGCTTCGCGGCACCCCTTGTTGGAAATCTGGAGCATCGGCATGTCACATGGGCTCCAGACGGAAGGAGTGATTCTGGGAGATATCGGCATTTATGTTGGGGGCTCTAGACGGAGGAGTGATTCGGGGAGACCCGCCGTCGCTGCCGTACGCCTTGGTCGAGAGCTTCGGGGATATATCGACATTTATGTTAGGAGGATCTATGTCTGATCTCCAAAGAAAAGATGAACTAGAACCAGGGTTTAAAAAACCAGACCGGATCGGCCGGTCGGACCGGTTGGACCGGGAACTGGCTCCGATCCGATCGGTTCGGCCGGTTTTAGGTAATTATTTTTTTTTTAAAAAGAAAATAAAAAAACCGGGTCAGACCAGTGGTTAGACCGGGTTGACCTGGATTGACCCGGATTTGATGGTTTAATATATTTTAAAAAAAGGATTAAATAATGAAATAATAGGTCTTTTATCACTTGTACCCTTCTTAAATTCTACAATTTGAATTACGTCCCTCGCTTTTTTGGAATATAACTTGTGCCACTACTTTGTTGGGGTAATTTTCTAAAAGCAACTATAAATAAATTATTATAATATTATATTCATATAAAATGCTAGAAAATATGACTACCATTTGTAGAGTTTTATTTGAAATAAACAATCATATTTTTATGTTGAAAGATTTGACTTTTCAAATGATTATTTCATTGATATATAAATACATATTTACATATATCTATCAGATTTTATCGGTTCAAAAGTCCGGTTCGACGGTCAGACTAGTAAATTGAGCCCAGTCTGATTTTTTCCTAATCGATATGAATGATGACGTCATGTTGACATCATCACTGGTCCAACCGGTTTTGACCGACGGTCTGACCCGGTTGGACCAAAATGAAGACTAACCGGTTCAATGTCCGATCCGATTTTTAAAACCTTGACTAGAACGACCGAGAAGGAGTGATTTCAGAGGGGAGAGGGGGCTACTGAACTATTCTAATTTTTAAAAAAAATGAAAAGGGCTAAATACCTTGAAAAGTTGTTAGGATTTAGGTTTTTAATTGTGGTCATTTTTCGGTTTAAAGTTTAAGTGGATAAATATCCAGTATCAAAACCAATATTCTCTCTCATCACAATCTAGTTTCACTAAGTAACCTGGTTTAAAAAAATCAGATCGGACGTTGAACTGATCAAACTTCGATTTGGTCCGATCGGGCGGACCGTCGATTCAAACCAGTTGGACTGGTGATGGTGTCATCATGATGTCATCATTCCAATCGACTCGAAAAAACTGAATCAGGCTTAATTCACGGGTTCGACCGATTGAAGCAGTTTTTTAAACCGATCAAACCGGATACATGCATATATGTATGTTTGTATATGTCAATGAAATAATCATTTAAAATGTCGAATGTTTCAATAGAATAACATGATTACCTATTTCAAATAAAACTCTACAAAGTTAGCCAAATTCATATTTCTAACATTATATGAATAAATATTGTAATCATTTATATATAGTTGCTTATATAAAACTTCTCTAAGAAGGTTGGGCAAAACTAGTATTTTAAAAAAGAGAGGGGGCATAAGTGAATTATAAACCTTAAGAAGGGCACTAGTGAAAAAAATCTTGTTTTTTAAATATTTAAATCTTTATTTTTAAGAAGTTTTCCAAACCAACAAAACTGGTTCAATCCAGGTCAACCAGGTCTAACCACCGGTGGAATCTGATTTTTTTTATTTTTTTAAAAGTAATTATATGAAACCGGTTGAACCTACAGGGTCAGGGTTGGTTCTCGATCTGACCGGTCAGTCTGATCCGATTTTTAAAACCTTGATAAGTACTCTAGATAAAATACAACTTAATTTTTATTAGGTTTCGAAGCTCACTTTCTTTAGAATTGTAACTTATAATATTACTTCCAATGCTAACATATATTCACTTGAATTAAATTAATTCATGATCTTTACATCGTCTTGAGTCTACATTAGTGTCCTTGTCCAATATAAAGCTCCTTCAGTGAGTTGTCACGACAAGGTGTCACACACGTCATTAATTGAATCCCCTCGACTTGTCTCCTCTTACACCTTTTATTTGTCATTTTCTCTTTATTATGTTATTTTAGATTAAATAAGTGTTAAATATGCCATATTAAAAAGGGATATTTACACCCATAATCATGAGTAATTCCGTAATTACCCTAGAAACCCTCTATAATAACGAATTACGTCTAGGACCCTGAATAAACCTTTACATGACATAACCCTGTGTCAAGTTCTATCTTGAATGTCCATTATGTTTGGCGGGAAAAGTGATATGTTGACCATTTTACCCTCTGAAAAATATCGTATTTATAAGATGATGCCATTCTTCGTATCATGCCCCCTCCCCAGGAAAGATGGCTCGTTCTCTCACCTCCGCCCTCACCTCGCGAGGTCCAACACCCCCTCCCCCTGCCAGCGAGCTCCATCGCGCCTCTGCCCCCAGCTCACGAGCTCCAGGCATCCCCCCCCGTCGCCATCACCCCCCGCCCCCAGCTCACGAGCTCCAGTTTCGTCCCCCCAGTCCCCGGCGAGCCAGCTCCATTCTGCAAGCCCCCCTCCCCCCTGTCACCAGGTCCATCGCGCCTGCCCGCCTCCGGCTTCATCCCCACCGTCCCCGGCGAGCTCCATCGCGCACCTGCAACCAGGTCCATTGCCTCTGCATCCCCCTGTCGCCAGATCCATCCCCTCGTCCCTCTGTCGCCAGGCCCATCGCCTGCCCGCTCCATCGCGCCTCCCCGCCTCCAGCTTCACCCCCCGTCCCCGGCGAGCTCCATCGTGCACCTGCAACCAGGTCCATCACCTCTGCAAAAGCGCCAGCTCCATCACCTCCCCCCCTCCTCCGTCGCCAGTGCATCACCTACCCGCTCTATCGCGCCTCCCTCGCACTGCCAGTTCCATCTCCCCCCTCCCTCCTCGTGCGCCTCCCCGCCTCTAGCTTCATCCTCCCCCCACATCCCTCCGTCGCCAGGACCATCGCCTGCCCGCCTCCAGCTTCACCCCCTCGGTCCCCCGCGAGTTCCATCGCTCACCTGCAACCCCCCGTTACTCCGTCGCCAGGTCCATCGCACAACCCCCCCTTCCACCTCGTGCAAGCCACCTCCGCCCGATTTTTTTTTAAAATTTTTTAATCCAGCCCTTAGATTGTAGATGGGTTAGATTAACTCACTCATATGGTTAGGTTAATTCACTAAACCAATGGAAGGTTACGGGTGTAAAATTGAATCATGATTCAGGGCCCTCGGCGTAATTCGTTATTATAGAGGGTTTTCAGGGTAATCACAGAATTACTCAGGGTTATGGGTGTAAATATTCCTATTAAAAAATAGAGTTAGTATGTTAATTAATGAGAATTATTTGATATTTACATATATTTTACCAAGTATTTTGGACACTATTTGTGTTGAAAATTAAAGAAGAAATGGAGTTAATATTTTGCAATGGAAACAAATATGAAAACCATAGAAGAAATCCTTTTAAATAATATTAGTTGATATTTTCCAAAAAAAAATAGAATTGAATTAAATAGGTGATTTTAAAATTTTGAGGGGTCATTTTCAAGAATTCGACACCAAAAACTAAGAGAGAGAATCTTCTTTCTCTATGATTATATTTATATTTATTATAAAGTCCAATTAAGAACTCAACATAAATCTCTCTCCATGACGGCTATGCAGCTTTTGCATGGCTGTGCAGTTTTTGCATGGCTGTGCAACTTTTGTAATGATTGTGCAACTTTCTCACTCTATATATACACACACAAGCACATAAAAGCCAAAGAAAATTACAATATGGCTCTCCGTCGCCTCACCCTTTCCTTCTCCAAGTTATCCTCCTCACCTTCGTTCTTCCCAGCCAATACTCCGAAGTTTGCTTCCAACGGAAGGGATGTAGAACTGTAGCGTAAAGCGATGGACGAGGATGATATGGAAAGGCTGGAGAAAATGGACGACAACTGGACAGATAAAAGGCTGAAGGAAATGGAGTACGAACAACGGCTGGCAGAGGATGAAGAGAGATACAAACAACAGTTTGAATATGATCTGGATAGAATGCTCGAGGAGATGAAGAGAATCGAGGAAGCTGAGAATGAAGAACTGTCGGAAGAGGAGGATGAACTGCTCACCGGAAATGCTGAAAAAAACGAGGAGGAGGATGGTGCTTGCAAAAAATGAGGAGGAGGAGGATGACAAATGCTCGTGTAGTGATAGTTTTATCTTCTTACATAGTTAGATGCTTGTGTTAGTTTAGCTTTTATTTTCCTTTGTCTGCATGGGTGTGGATGTTATCAAGTTACAGGTAGAGTTACTGGCTTTATCTTCATCTAGTTTTCCGTTTTTATGAGGCCGTTAATATGTGAGAACGTTGTGCTTCGTTAAATTTGCCTTCTTTACAATAGGCATTTATTAATGGCGTATAAGCTGCAGTATTTCAAGAACCCAAAATCATCTTTCGCGAAGTGAGGGGTAGATAGTAGTGACGGAGAGAGGGGAAGGGGGGGGGGGTTGACCCTCCGACTCCCGCGAGCTCTTCTCGGAAACCACCATCCTCAGTGGCTTTACCGGCGGGGTCAGCAGCTCCTCACCGCGGCGCAGCGGTAATGACCTCGCTGCCAAGGGTGTCCTGAGCTCCAACACATCGACCTCCCAGAAGACGGACTCTTGGGTGAGGGTCCGCTTGGGATCGCCGTGGGTCACGGAGCCTCTGTGGGGCCTTATGAGGCCATTGGCGTGAAGGTAAGTGCCGGCGTGGGATTGGAGCTTGACGCGCACGCCATCGAGGAGAGGCTGCCATTGGAGGGAGGGGATGTTGTCGATCGAGTAGGAGGGGATTGCGAGGAGGAGGACCTTGGGACCGACGCCTGACAGCAGGGACCTACAGTCGGAGGCGGAGAGGTAGCGGCCGTAGGAGGAGCGCAGGCGGATGGAACCCGGGGAGTTGGGGACGAGCTCGACGGTCCAACGAGAGGAGTGGGCAATGTTGTTGCGTTCTTGGCGGACGGAGTCCTCGCTGTCGTCGTCCGTGGAGGGGAACGTCCGGTGGCGTTATTCACAAACCTTCGTCCATGCTGGGCGGGAGGAAAGCTTCTATGCTTGCAGGGAGATTTTACTCGTTACTACTGCAAGCTTCTATGCTCGAAGGAATTTTCTATGCTTGCAGTAGTAACGAGTAAAATCTCCCTGCAAGCATAGAAGCTTTCCTCCCGCCTAGCATGGACGAAGGTTTGTCAATAACGCCACCGGACGTTCCCCTCCACGGACGACGACAGCGAGGACTCCGTCCGCCAAGAACGCAACAACGCCGCCCACTCCTCTCGTTGAACCGTCGAGCTCGTCCCCAACTCTCCGGGTTCCATCCGCATGCGCTCCTCCTACGGCCGCTACCTCTCCGCCTCTGACTGTAGGTCCCCGTTGTCAGGCATCGGTCCCAAGGTCCTCCTCCTCGCAATCCCCTCCTACTCGATCGATAACATCCCCTCCCTCCAATGGCAGCCTCTCCTCGATGGCGTGCTGATGAAACTCGATTTCATCATCTTTATTTCTCATTTTTAACCTCCTTGCTTAAGTTGAGTGACAATAAAACCCAGTTAAAGTGTTCTAATTATCAGAGTCTCGAATAAATTAAAAATCACAAAAAAATGACAAAACAAAAATTCGTGGTATTTTTAGACTTAAAAATACCCGCAAAAATATTTCGGGCCTTTGTTTGATTTCATCTCCAGTTTTGGCCAACATGAAACTTGTAGATCTCGTCAAGATCTACAACTTTCATGTTTTGAGTTTTCTCAAATTCGACCATCTAGGCCTTCAAACGTCAACTGGAAGATCGAATAAATCTGATTGGGCCACGTGGCCCATTCTGGGGGCGCCACGTGGCCCGATACCTCTTGTTTCATTCGCCATCACCCCTGGCCGTTGGATCTCGTTCCAAATCCAACGGCCCTGCTGTGTCCACGTTCCGCTCTCTTCTCAACCGCTCGATCAGCTCCAGCTCCCATCATCACCATCCACCAGCGCCCTTCCCATCATGCGCCACGTGTCACCTTCTGGTCCTTCCGATCGCACCTTCATCCGGCCATCTCAGCCGATCATTCCTCCCATACTCTCCACCCTCAGATCTTCTCCGCCTCTTGATCATAGCCATCCGTTCGCGCCGCTACCTTGGCACGACACGTGGCTGCTCTGCAGCCCTTCGTTCGCATCGCCAGGTCCCATCTACACCGTCCTTCCGCCTAAATGCCCGCCGTTGGATCTCCAGATCCAACGGCCAGCGGTCGTCGTCAACCTCCGGACCCCTCTCTCTCTCACCGTTCTCCACTCCGTGCACACCTCTCCCCCTTCCATTTTTCTCGCCCTCACCAATCACCATCTCCCATCGCCAACCACCGCTGGGTCTTCCCCAGTCATCCACCATCCTCGCACATCATCTCACGACTCCAGTCGTCTTCCCACTCGCTCCTCAACAACCCTCGAAAACCACGTCAACCACCACCACTTCCGCCATCTTCCCCTTCAAATATCGCGCATCCCCCGTCATTCCAACCGGTCCACCTTTATGAGGGAGGGAGCCCAGCCCTCCTCCGCCTCCCTGTGACAGGGGGAGGCGGTGCGATTGAGCGAAGACGACTCGTCCTCCCCGGTGTCGACCCGCCGCCGACCACGACGGCGTTGCGGTGCCCCAGGCCCGCTCGAGCTGCACGGACCGGCTGGCCGTGTCCAGCGAAGACCCGAGCATCCACCGTGATGCTCAGGCTCAGCCCAAGCCCTCACTCCGCCGATCTCCGGTAAGTTTCTCTTATTCCTCCCTTGTCTTTTCTTTCGATTTTGTCAAAGTAATCAGGCCTCTCCGGCCATCCCCTCGCGCCATTGCACCTCTCCAAAGCTTCGCCTGAACTCCCCCTTACACGCGCTACCCTCGACCATCTTCTCTATCCTTCGCAGCCTCAGACCGCCGTCACCCACCTCCTCCGCCATCCACGGCGGAGGAGCTTCGAGCTCTCCACATTCTTCGCAACTCAGAGCTCCAACTTCATTCCACGTCGCACACACACACACTTCTTAGTCGCTTCGGCTATGTGTCTAACGCTGCAGGTCTTCGTGAGCGTCAATGGCCGGAGCTCTGCCGGAGCTTACTTCATCGACCTTGCAGTCGTCCTCCTCGCCTCGATGGGTCACGCCAGGAGATCCATCACCTCGCCTGAGCTCCCTTCTTCATCGACGATCCTTCAGGAGCATCGGGCGAGCACCACCGTGTCCAGGACGGAGCGGCGGAGCCAGAGCTACCTCGCCTCAGATCTAAACCCGCCGTCAGCTGAAGGAGGATGGTGGAGGAGCAGTGACCGTTGGATGCATCTCACCGGTGTTCATCCAACGGTCAAAAATCGGCCACGTCGCCCGCAAGAAGTCACGTACAGGAGCCATCGGATCCTCAAAGATCTGATGGTTCAGGAGCAGCCACGCATACGATCTTCAGAGCCCTTCGATCCTTGTGATCAGAGGGTTCATCTTCGGCCACGTGTCATCACCAGAGCGCCACCGAGCCTCACTTTCGAGCCTCCAGGCTTGGATGTCCGAACCACCTCCGAGCCTGCAGTGAGTCCGAGCCAACATACGAGCCAAGCCGAAGCAACCCCTGAGCCTCTGCCGACTCCAAGCCTGAATCCGAGCCTGGATAGCACGTGCTGCGCACGTGCTATTTTTGGGAAATTTGCAGAGCAGCCCACGGATTTCTTCAAATTTGCAAAAAGGTCCCCACACATATGGATAATTTACAGGGAAGGCCCCGTACTTTATTTTTATTGCAATTCAGTCCTTTCCAGGGACCTTTTTGTAGTTATCTTTTCATGTTTTCTTTCAGTTATGCCCTTGCTTTCTTTGTTGCATATCTTGAGCCTCGTAGGTCCGATTAAGTTGATTTCAGTTTCATTTTCACGCTTGTTTGAAGTACTTTTTAATGGCATATTTGTTCTATGTGATCTTAATGTATTTTTTTATTAACTCTAGAGTCTTTTATGCCTTTTTGATTAACCGTGCAAATTATGTCAAACGAGTTAGTGCTTCATTTTAATCTGAAATTAACTTGTGATTCAGTTGGCTCATCCTTTTAACCTAGGGCATACGTTCATTGCATCTATTTGCATTATAAAAATTGATAAAAAATTGCATGTTTATTTTTAATGCATTGTCTTGTTTTGTCTCTGCATGATTTTGACCTATATGCCTCTAACTCAACACTTAATTAAATAAACTTAAATCCGATTAATACGAGAGAGGCTCGTGTCCCTGAGTTCGACCTTGGTATCTTACCAAGCAAAATAAATTACGATCATCTCATTTTGATCTATTATTACATATATTTAAATGAGTTGATCTTTTGATGACCAAAATCGACCCGACTACGATGATGATTCCGAGTGCTAAAAACACTCTCTTAAAGGGCCGATTTTGCGGTTCATCACGTGCGCGTCAAGCTCCAATCCCACGCCGACACTTACCTTCACGCCAATGGCCTCATAAGGCTCCACAGAGGCTCCGTGACCCACGACGATCCCAAGCGGACCCTCACCCAAGAGTCCGTCTTCTGGGAGGTCGACGTGTTGGAGCTCAGGACACCCTTGGCAGCGAGGTCGTTACCGCCGTGCCGCGGTGAGGAGCTGCTGACCCCGCCAGTAAAGCCACTGAGGATGGTGGTTTCCGAGAAGAGCTCGCGGGAGTCGGAGGGTCAAACCCCCCCTTCCCCTCTCTCCGTCACTACTATCTACCCCTCACCTCGCGAAAGATGATTTTGGGTTCTTAAATACTGCAGCTTATACGCCATTAATAAATGGCTATTGTAAAGAAGGCAAATTTAACGAAGCACATGAGTATGGAGTAGAACCTAAACGTTCTCACATATTAACTGCCTCATGAAAACGGAAAACTAGATGAGGATTGATGAAACCCAATTTCATCATCACAATTTCCTATTATTAACCCCCTTGCTTAGTTCTTTGTCAATAAAACCTGGATAATGTCTTGTAATTAACAGAGTCTCAAATAAATTAAAAACCACAAAAAATGACAAAACAAAGTTCTGTGGTATTTTTAGCCTTAAAAATACACTTAAAAAAATCTTCGAGTCTTTGTTTGACCTCATCTCCAGTTTTGGTCAACATGAAACTTGTAGATCTCATCGAGATCTACAACTTTCATGTTTTGAGTTTTCTCAAATTCGGCCCCCTAACCTCTCAAAAATCCACTTTTCTCTCCCAATAATCTGATTGGGCCACGTGGCCCGTTCTGGGTGAGCCACGTGGCCCAGGCTTCTTTGTCTTTTCCTCCCGCATACTTGACCGTTGGGTTTCATCTTGAATCCAACGGCCATGCTGCCTCCACGCAGGCCTGGGCCCCTAAACCGTCTGATCATCCCCGCCCTTAACCTTCGCCGCTCGTTGCCGCCTCTCTTCCCTCACGCCACGTGGCGGCGTGTACACCGCTGGATCACACCCATGATCTTCCATCACAACCGCCTCTTCTAAGCACGCACCTCAGCCATTCGATCTACCCTCCATCCCATCGTGACCGTCCTTTGGCGCCTCGCTTTCGATACGCCACGTGGCTGCTCCACAGCCCTTTGATCACTTCGCCCCGGATGTTATCTGCGCCGCTCTTTCGCGCCCAATTGTCAGCCGTTGGATCTCCAGATCCAACGGCCGAACGTCATCGTCAACCTCCATGCACCCCTTCTTCCCCACGATCTCCAGTACGCGCACCTCCCTCGCCCTTCCCATTATCTTGACCACCTCCGACCACCTCTCATCGCGCCAACCGCCTCACGGTCTTCCCCACTCTTCCCTCTACCTCGTGAACTCTCCAACACCCCACGACACCTCTCCACTCACTCCATATCGCCCTCACAAAGCACGTCCTCACCACCATAACCCGCCACCTTCAACCTTCAAATACACCACCTCCTCCTCCATTTCCGGGCATCCACCTTTACGCGGGGCACGGCCCAGCCCTCCGCCACCTCCCAGTGATAGGGGGAGGTGGCTGGATCGAGCGACGACGACCGCCCCCGGTGAGATCCACCGCCGATCATGGCGGTGTCGCGGCGCCTCCAGGCCCTCTTGAGCTGCCCTGATTAGCTGGCAGGGTTCAGCGACGACCAGAGCTCAACCTCGGAGCTCGCGCACAAGCTTCCCGCTCCGCCCCATCTCCGGTAAGTCACTTCTTCTTCCTCTGCATTTCTTTTTGATTTCCCTTAATTTTCTAGGTCGATACACCCTCTTTCTCGCTCCCTTGTTCACCCCCTTAGCTCCGCCTCAACTCGACCATTCACGCTCCTACATCCGATCACCCTCTCCTTCCTCCAGACCCCAAACCGCGTCCGATCCATCTCCTCCGCCCTCGCGGCGGAGGAGCTCCGAGCTCCCATGTTCTTCGCCCCCTATGAGCTCTCACTTCGATCACGCATGCACCTTTTATGCTTCGGCTATGTGCTACTAACCACGCAGGTCCTTCAAACTCGCAATGGCCGGAGCCTCGCCGGAGCCCACTTCGTCACAGCCGCCCTCGACTTCAGAGCTCCGATCACCGACGCCAGAGGCTCCTGGATCTCCCCCTGGTTCCCAGCTTCTCCGACATATCTTCAGGGAACTCAGAGACGCTTCACCGTAGCCGAGGGCGAGCGGCGGAGCTGGAGCTCCTTCGCCGGAGCTCAGTTCCCGCCGCCAGCTGCAGAGGAAGATGGAGGAGCAGTGATCGTTGGATGCACCTCACTGGTGTTCATCCAACGGTTACAATTCAGCCACGTCGCCAGCAAGGAGCCACCTCCAGATGCCGTCGGATATTTGAAGATCGGACGGTGCACCCTCAGCCACGTGTCGGATCCAGACCTTCCCCGAGCCTAGCGTCCGAGCCTCCAGGCTCGGATGCTCCCGAGCCTTCACGAGCCTGCATCGAGCCGAACCAGTGTCCAAGCCAAGCCCAAACAACACCAAGCCTCTGCCGAGTCCGAGCCTACCTCTGAGCCTGGATGGCACGTGCCTGGCACGTGCGCATCTGGGCAATTTGCAGATACGCCCTCCGAACTTCTCCATTTTGCATTCAGGTCCTGTTATCACATGCCATCCACGTGCACTTTGGTAATTTTGCAACCACACCCCCGCAGGTTTCCATATTTGCAAAGACGCCCCTGTGCGGTGGGGTAATTTACAGGGAAGGTCCTGTTCTTTTACGTAATTACATTTTAGTCCCTCCCAGGGACCTTTCTGCAATTTTTATTTCATGTTTCTTTTCAGTTATGCCCTTGCTCTCATTCTAGCATATCTTGAGCATCATGTGTCCGATTTAGTTGATTTCAGTTCCATTTCGAAGCTTGTTTGATGCACTTTCTAATGGCATGCTTAATTCTCAGTTTTGGACACACATGAATTCTGATGTATTATTTTATTCGCCATGTGTTTCTTAAAGCTTTAACTTGTGCCTAGTTTAATTTTGTCCATCAAGTTTGATTGACTACTTGAACTTGAAATTGACTCTTGTTTAAATTTTGCTCATCATTTTTTTACCTAGGGCATATTCGTGATACATTTCATGACATTTATCTGCATAATTAAAATATAAAAAATGCACGTTTTAATTTAATGTATTGTTGTGTCTTTGCATGATTTGACCTATAAGTCTTTATCTCAACGCTTAGTTAAATAGATGAAAATATCCGACTAATACGAGAGAGGCTCGTGTCCCTGAGTTCGACCTTGGCATCTTACCAAGTAGAAAAAATCACGACCATCTCATTCTTATTTAGAGTATCAATCAGATGGTCTTTTGATGACCCGAATTGGCCCGACTGCTACGACATGTTGAAGTGCTAATTACACGCTTTTAAAGGGCCGATTTCGAGGTTTATCAAAGATAAAGCCAGTAACTCTGCCTGTAACTTGATAACATCCACACCCATGCAGACAAAGGAAAATAAAAGCTAAACTAACACAAGCATCTAACTATATAAGAAGATAAAACTATCACCACACGAGCATTTGTCATCCTCCTCCTCATTTTTTCAGGCACCATCCTCCTCCTCCTTATTTTTTCAGCATTTCCGGTGAGCAGTTCATCCTCCTCTTCCGATAGTTCTTCATTCTCAGCTTCCTCGATTCTCTTCACCTCCTCGAGCATTCTATCCAGGTCATATTCAAACTGCAGTTTGTATCTCTCTTCATCCTCCGTCAGCCGTTGTTCGTCTGCCATTTCCTTCAGCCTTTTATCTGTCCTGTCGTTGGCCATTTTTTTCAGCCTTCCCATATCATCCTCGTCCATCGCTTTAAGCCACAGTTTTGCATCCCTTCCGTTGGAAGCAAACTTCGGAGTATTGGCTGGGGAGAACGAAGGTGAGGAGGATAACTTGGAGAAGGAAAGGGTGAGGCGACGAAGAGCCATATTGTATTTTTCTTTGGCTTTTACGTGCTTGTGTGTGTATATATAGAGTGAGAAAGTTGCACAATCATTACAAAAGTTGTACAACCATGCAAAAGCTGCACAACCATGCAAAAGCTGCATAGCCGTCATGGAGAGAGATTTATGTTGAGTTCTTAATTAGAGTTTATAATAAATATAAATATAATAATAGAGAAAGAAGATTCTCTCTCTTAGTTTTTGGTGTCGAATTCTTGAAAATGACCCCTCAAAATTTTAAAATCACCAATTTAATTCAATTCTATTTTTTTGGAAAATATCGACTAATATTATTTAAAAGGATTTCTTCTATGGTTTCCATATTTGTTTCCATTGCAAAATATTAACTCCATTTCTTCTTTAATTTTCAACCCAAATAGTGTCTAAAATACTTGGTAAAATATATGTAAATATCAAATAATTCTCACTAATTAACATACTAACTCTATTTTTTAATAGGGATATTTACACCCATAACCTTGAGTAATTCCGTGATTACCCCGAAAACCCTCTATAATAACGAATTACGCCGAGGGCCCTGAATCATGATTCAATTTTACACCCGTAACCTTCCGTTAGTTTAGTGAATTAACCTAACCATATGAGTGAGTTAATCTAACCCATCTACAATCTAAGGGCTGGATTAAAAAAATTTAAAAAAATCGGGCGGAGGTGGCTTGCACGAGGTGGAAGGGGGGGGGGTTGCGCGATGGACCTGGCGACGGAGTAACGGGGGGTTGCAGGTGCGCGATGGAGCTCGTCGGGGAGCGAGGGGGTGAAGCTGGAGGCGGGCAGGCGATGGTCCTGGCGACGGAAGGACGGGGGGGAGGATGAAGCTAGAGGCGGGGACGCGCACGAGGAGGGGGGAGGAGATGGAGCTGGCAGTGCGAGGGAGGCGCGATAGAGCGGGCAGGTGATGGACTGGCAACGGAGGAGGGGGGGAGGTGATGGAGCTGGCGCGTTTGCAGAGGCGATGGACCTGGTTGCAGGTGCGCGATGGAGCTCGTCGGGGACAGGGGGGGTGAAGCTGGAGGCGGGGGGGGCGCGATGGAGCGGGCAGGCGATGGGCCTGGCGAGGGGGGGATGGATCTAGCGACAGGGGGGTTGCAGAGGCGATGGACCTGGTTGCAGGTGCGCGATGGAGCTCGTCGGGGACGGTGGGGATGAAGCTGGAGGCGGGGAGGCGCGATGGACCTGGCGACAGGGGGGAGGGGGCTTGCAGAATGGAGCTGGCTCGTCGGGGACTGGGGGGACGAAACTGGAGCTTGTGAGCAGGGGTCGGGGGGTGACGGCGACCGGGGGGGGATGCCTGGAGCTCGTGAGCTGGGGGCAGATGCGCGATGGAGCTCGCCGGCAAGGGGGAGGGGGTGTTGGACCTCGCGAGCTGGGGGCGGAGGTGAGAGAACGAGCCATCTTTCCTGGGGAGGGGGCATGATACGAAGAATGGCATCGTCTTATAAATATGGTCTTTTTCAGAGGGTAAAATGGTCAACATATCACTTTTCCCGTAAAACTTAACGGACATTCAAGATAGAACTTGACACAGGGTTATGCCATGTAAAGGTTTATTCAGGGTCCTAGACGTAATTCGTTATTATAGAGGATTTCTGGGGTAATTACGGAATTACTCAGGATTATGGGTGTAAATATCCCTTTTTAATATTGCATATTTAACACTTATTTAATCTAAAATAACATAATAAAGAGAAAATGACAAATAAATGGTGTAAGAGGAGACAAGTCGAGGGGATTCAATTAATGACGTGTGTGACACCTTGTCGTGACAACTTACTGGAGGAGCTTTATATTGGACAAGGACACTAATGTAGACTCAAGACGATGTAAAGATCATGAATTAATTTAATTCAAGTGAATATATGTTAGCATTGGAAGTAATATTATAAGTTACAATTCTAAAGAAAGTGAGCTTCAAAACCTAATAAAAATTGAGTTGTATTTTATCTAGAGTACTTATCAAGGGTTTTAAAAATCGGATCGGACTGACCGGTCAGATCGAGAACCAACCCCGACCCGGTAGGTTCAGCCGGTTTCATATAATTACTTTTAAAAAAATAAAAAAAATCGGATTCCACCGGTGGTTAGACCTGGTTGACCCAGATTGAACCAGTTTTGTTGGTTTGGAAAACTTCTTAAAAAATAAAGGTTTAAATATTTAAAAACATGATTTTTTCACTAGTGCCCTTCTTAACGTTTATATTTCACTTATGCCCCCTCTCTTTTTTAAAATACTAGTTTTGCCCCAACCTTCTTAGAGAAGTTTTATATAAGCAACTATATATAAATGATTATAATATTTTATTCATATAATGTTAGAAATGTGAATTTGGCTAACTTTGTAGAGTTTTATTTGAAATAGATAATCATGTTATTCTATTGAAACATTCGATATTTTAAATGATTATTTCATTGACATATACATACATACATATATTTATCCGGTTTGATCGGTTTAAAAAACCGCTTCAATCGGTCGGACCCGTGAATTAAGCCTGATTCAGTTTTTCCGAGGCGATTGGAATGATGACATCATGATGACACCATCACCAGTCCAACTGGTTTGAACTGACGGTCCGCCCGATCGGACCAAATCGAAGTTTGATCGGTTCAACGTCTGCTCTGATTTTTTTAAACCAGGTTACTTAGTGAAACTAGATTGTGATGAGAGAGAATATAGGTTTTGATACTGGATATTTATCCACTTAAACTTTAAATCGAAAAATGACCACAATTAAAAACCTAAATCCTAACAACTTTTCAAGGTATTTAGCCCTTTTCATTATTTTTTAAATTCAAATAGTTCAGTAGCCACCTCCAAGGCCTCAAATGTCGGATTTCGGTTTCGTTTCGGTAACCCCGGAAAAGGAATTTCGGTGGAATTTCGGTGGAATTTCGGTGAAATGGCCGGAAATTCTGGAAATGACTTGAAATCTCAATTTTTTTACGAAATTAGGATTTCTGATGTTGGTAAATCATTAAATGAGTTAGAAATACACATTTTTATTATAATAATAAGTTGTTTTCATGATGAAGGCCTTAAATATCGGTTTCGATCACCATTTCGGAGACTGGCTGGAATTTCGGTGAAATGGCCGGAAATTCTGGAAATGACTTGAAATCTCAATTTTTTATAAAATTAAGATTTCTGATGTTGGTCAAGCATTCTTTGAGATAGAAATAGAAGTTTTTACTATAATAATAAGATGTTTTCATGATCAAGGACTGAAATATCGGTTTTGGTCACCATATCGGTGATTGGCTGGAATCAAATTTTGGAACATATGATAATATTAATTTTGAAGAAGTAAAGAAAAGAAATGATTTTATATGCATAGATGCCTTTCAAATTGAAATATCATATATTCATATTATTATTATACAAGTCCACAACCACAAAACTACGTAACATGACACATGAAATTCCAATCACATAATGTGCATAGACAGATGCACTATCTTACTACTACTAGTAGTCTAGTACCACATTTATTTATCTGGGAGAGTAGGAATGGCATTTAATCATCCAAACCAAGAATTCCGAGGTGGATCCATGTATCCTGTATGATCCCTTCCTCCATAACGTGACCTGATGGTGTCCCTATATTCCACGTAATCCTCCCATGTCATATAGGAGTACATGGTTTTGTAGTCCATTAAATACTCCTTGTATTCATGCTCAGTCACGTGTGCAAGGAAGCCAATCCTAGGATACCTGTCACCCGAAGAGGCAGAAGCCGCAGAATCACGCGGAGGTCGACGCGAGGAGGATGCAACATGAGAACCTCGAGATGAAGAAGATGGAGCAGGAGCCGCAGGAGGAGAAGCCATCTGAAGGGGTTGAGATGGAGGTACTGCAGGGTAATAATCTGGAAATATACCATATCCTGATCCAGCGCCAATCTGGGATTGGGAAGAGGTATTGGTATATTGTTGTTGATTTCCCGGAAATACCCCATAAGTACCACTGCTATAGCCATATGGCCCATATCCGGGAGGGAAAACATCATATGCATCATTTTGTTGCCCTTGAGATCCATATCCACTGAAGGGGCTTGAAGTTGTCCCGCCAGCAAATATTGAATCTCCAACATCCATACTCAATGATCCCACCGAAGATATGAGATCTTCCATAATGGTGTCATCTTGGACATGTCCCCGAGGGTGCGGGTACGAGGGGTATGGACAGTAATCCATTTGCTCTGCAGATGACTCTCGATTAGGACTTGCAATATATTGACCATGTACATTTGTACAATAGCCTGTGTATTCTTGTAGAGGTCCTGCAGAAAGTCCAGCATGCATTCCTTCAAATCCAGATCCAGTAGCACCTCCACCAGATGTCGCCCCTTCATCTTCTGCTGGAGCAACACCTCCACTACCACATGATTTGGATTTTGATTTAGACCTGGAGGAGGAGTCATCAGAATCACTTTCCAACCCTCCAGCTGGGTCTGGATGTCTCCCTGATCTAGCCATATAATCTTCGACATTTGCCTCCATTTGCGAGGCAATCTGTGTATTTGGTCTCCCTCCTCTCTCGTCGAGTACGGGAGCGCCATTATCATCCATCCACTTCTGTAAGACGTCTTCCTCATCGTCGTCGTTATCTTTAATCTTGAATATATATGCAAGGTCGATGGGATCTATGTATTCCTGCTTGTCGTGTCCTTCCCTTGCATGCTTCATTTTCAACCTGAGGTTGTAGTGGATATAGACAAGGTCATGTAGCTTTTGTACTCCTAAGGAATTTCGCCTTTTGGAGTGGATGAGGTTGAAGGTGCTCCAATTTCTCTCGCATCCTCCAGCGGACGCAGTCTGCGACAATACCTTCACAGCAACTTGTCGCAAATTAGATGCATCTAATCCATACAAGATCCACCATTCACCTACAAGCCAAGGTACAGATTATTTTAGTCATGCTATATAAGTAATATTACTGCTTGATACTTCAAGATTATACATTAATACACACCTGGAAGAGTAGTATTGCGACCGTTAACCGCGACCATTCTTCCAAAAGAACCCAAGGACTCCCTAAAGTATTTTATCTACAAGGTAGAAAATAACAGGTTCAATAATAAATTTAAGAAGAGAAGACATCAGATATTAGGAAGATATGATATTGTATACCTCATTCATGCAATGAGTTTGGCCGTCTCTTGACTTCACTAATTTCTCCACGACTACTTGAAGGGCTGATAGGAGCTCGGGACGAGTGCCAAGGTTGTGCTTGTAGTGGTATTTTGGATTAAGATAGTACGCTGAAAACAGACAAATAAAGTACTTAAGGATGTGACAATATTAACTTAAACAGCGTAATATACAAAATGCATACCAGCTTGATGAAGAGGATGTGACAACATTTTCGACCAACGTTCGTCGATGATGCCCAACCACACCTTATAACCTTTTCCAACATTTTCTTTCACTTTCTCCTTCATCACCCGCATGGCTTCGTATATCACACCCATGGTTGGTTTCTTGTCACCATCCACTATTCTCAAGACTGACACAACCGGCTCCATAATTTTTATCGCCCTGGCAATGTCGTCCCAAAAATTGACGTTGTTGATCAAGGTTTCTGCCCTTCTTCCTTGATCGGTGCGAACCTCGGGAATCTCGAACCATTCCCCTGAACAACACATTTGCTTTAAACCAACCTTATGTTGTTGCATGCTTTGCAACGCTATAAAGTTGGTTGCAAATCTTGTAATTCCAGGCCTTACGATGTCACCACCACACATCCTTCGCATCAATGATAGGACTTTTGAATGGTTATAGATGAATGTCGTGATTGATCGTGCATTATCAACGACATTCATGAGGGTTTTCCTCTTTCCAAAATCTTTAAGGATCAGGTCTATGCAATGTGCAGCACAAGGTGTCCAGAAGATGCCATACCTGTTAGAAGACATGATCATCTCACCAGCCTTCTTGAAATTACTCCCATTGTCGGTCACAATTTGAACAATGTTCTCTTGACCGACCTCTTCTATGACATCTTTCAAGAGTTTCAGTATGTACTTGTGACTCTTGACATGCTCAGATGCATCTACAGACCTTACAAATACCGTTTTTCCATCACAATATACGAGAAAGTTGATGATTTGCTTTCTCGTATAGCTAGTCCAACCATCACACATGAGGGTCACGCCATACTCCGGCCACTTCTTCTTCAATTCGGCAATATAATCACCGATCTCCTCTTTCTCCAAGGGAAGATACTTGTTCATTATCTCGTACGGAGTAGGAGCTGTCACGCCTCCTCCTGCTGCAGCAATCTCGTCAATTGCGTGCTGCAAGAAGGGTCCCTTTGCCACATTTGCCGGAATACCCTCTCCAACAAACAACTTTGTAACAGCCCTTCCTACCCGCTCCCTCATATTACCGAGCATGCCCTTTAAGGTCTTTTGCTTTGGATCTTTGCTCGGAACATAGTGACCGGAACTGCTCCTTCTCAGAAATGCTTCTATGCCCTTTTGTTTCTTCTTTGGTGGCACCATAGCTGCACCACTTCCACTTCCACTGCCGCTTCCCGATCCAATATTTATCGGGAATCTTGAACTGCCACCGACACGTCCAAGGCCACCACGACCACCGAGTTCCCGCCTCTCATGCTCGCTCCTCATAGAGTCGCGTAATGCCGCCTTATATGCATTTCTCTCAGCCTCGGTTTGAATATCCTGTGGGTATTGGATATCATCATCATCGGAATCAGACAAGACATTGAACTCTCTATGGAACATGAATTCGTTAAACTCCTCATCTCTTCGCCCCTTTTCTTTCTTCTTCTCACTCTTCCCTTCCAAGTGAGCCTTCACTTCAGCTCTGATCTCCTTTGGACATGTAGGGCATTTAGCCACATTCACGTAGCCACCAACGAGATGTTGTTTCAGTCTTGTGATTCCCCCTCCTCCAATTATCTTCCCACAAAATTTGCACTGAGGTTTTGACTTGTTGCCGTCAGGAGCAGTAGCATATTTCCATCCAATCTCTCCACCAGCCATTTGAGAGTCGGAACCAGAGTCAGAAGCCATTATCTTCACCTCTTGAGCATTAACAAATTAACAATGTAATATATTATGATATTATGAAGATAAGAGCATGAAAAAATTGATATGTAATATATTATGATCATTTCCGATCATCTTCGATCGTTACCGTTCATTCCCGAGCATCCCCGATCATTTCCGGCAGTGATCGGTGGAGGCTCCCTGCTCATTCCCGATCATCATCGATCAACGTCGATCATTATCAATCATTATCGGTAATGTTCGGTAGAGTCAACCCGATCATTCTCGATCATTCTCGATCAGTACCGGCAATGATCGGTAGAGGCGCCACCGATCATTATCGATCATCCTCGATCATTACCGGTAATGATCGGTAGAGGCCCACCGATCATTATCGATCATCCTCGATCATTACCGGTAATGATCGGTAGAGGCCCACCGATCATTATCGATCATCCTCGATCATTACCGGTAATGATCGGTAGAGGCCCACCGATCATTATCGATCATCCTCGATCATTAACAGTGACAAAATGATCACATTACCGGCAATTATGTATCATTACCGGTAATGTATATCTTCAGCATCGAAAACGAAAATCAACTCATATTTAGAGCAGTGACAAAATGAGAATTAATCTTAGCTACCAACAAAACTATAAGGAAAGTACTTACAAACACGAGAGAGCAAGAGAGCAAGAAGGCTTGTGAGTTGTGACAACTCTTTGTGTTGTGTGTGTGGTGAAATGGTGCAATGGATGCCACCATTTATAGGCCTCCAAAGAATCTTTATGAAGGGCCTACAACCAATATAATATGAATGAAATCCATATAATATAGCTAGCTCTTCTTTATAGGTGTCTAAATTAAAATATGAAATGACTAAAGTTGGCTAGATTCTTTGAAATTTGGACTCACTAGGACACCTAGCTAGTATTTTAGAGTCTAAAATACTAGCTAGGTGTCCTAGTGAGTCCAAATTTCAAAGAATCTAGCCAACTTTAGTCATTTCATATTTTAATTTAGTCATTTCAGCACTTTGTTTTTCCATTTTGGCCAAAAGTGGCCGACAAGGACCAAATTTCGGCCGAAATTCGAGGACTGCATGTGCATATATTCCATGTTTCGGTCATTTCGGCCGAAAGGTGTCGACATGACCGAATTTCGGTCATATTTCGGCCGATATATGTCGATATCCTGGAAAAAGATATACCAGTATGTATCGATATCGGCTATGGACCGAAACCGAAATTCGACCGAATTTCGGTCGAATTTCGCCGACATTTAAGGCCATGGCCACCTCTCCCCTCCGAAATCACTCCTTCCCGGTCGTTCTAGTTAAGGTTTTAAAAATCGGATCGGACATTGAACCGGTTAGTCTTCGGTTTGGTCCAACCGGGTCAGACCGTCGGTCCAAACCGGTCGGACCAGTGATGATGTCAACATGACGTCATCATTCATATCGATTAGGAAGAAACCAGACTGAGCTTAATTTACTGGTCTGACCGGTCGAATCAGTCTCTTGAACCGATAAAATCGGATAGATATATGTAAATATGTATTTATATATCAATGAAATAATCATTTGAAATGTCAAATCTTTCAGCATAAAAATATGATTGTTTATTTCGAATAAAACTCTACAAATGGTAGTCATATTTTCTAGCATTATATATGAATATAATATTATAATAATTTATTTATAGTTGCTTTTAGAAAATTACCCCAACAAAGTAGTGGCACAAGTTATATTCCAAAAAAGAGAGGGACGTAATTGAAATTGTAGAATTTAAGAAGAGTACAAGTGATAAAAGACCTATTATTTTATTATTTAAACCTTTTTTTAAAAATATATTAAACCATCAAATCCGGATCAATCCAGGGCAACCCGGTCTGACCCGGTTTTTTATTTTCTTTTTTTAAAATTAATTACCTAAAACCGGCCGAACCGATCGGATCGGAGCCAGTTCCCGATCCGACCGGTCGATCCGGTCTAGTTTTTTAAACCCTGGTTCTAGTTCATCTTTTCTTTGGAGAGCAGACATAGATCCTCCTAACATAAATGTCGATATCTCCCCGAAGCTCTCGACCAAGGCGTACGACAGTGACGGCGGGTCTCCCCGAATCACTCCTTCGTCTGGAGCCCCCAACATAAATGCCATATCTCCCCGAATCACTCCTTCCGTCTGGAGCCCATGTGACCTGCCGATGCTCCAGGTTTCCAACAAGGGATGCCGCGAAGCTCGCCCTCGAGAAGATGGCCTTTGCCTTCTTTCAGGAATAATAATATTTTCTCATCAATAAGCTTGGCATCATTACTGGTGAGGAAAACCCAAAAATATTTTCTTTCCACAGGATCAACAACAGCCAACGAGTGCTTGCAGACCATGGGTCAAATATCCACCTCCTGACTTGCAGGATAGAACATACCCATGAAAGTTCGTACAGTCATTCCAACAAAGATTATTATTACTGGATTTGATTTGCTCAAAACAATATTATCTGGAAACGTTTCAGCTATCTTGCCCCACAAGGTTACCAGTAACTTCTTTTTACTATATATTAAGTAATTAAGTTCTTAATAAAAGCAAAATATATTATGTACACGTAGTTAAAAGATATTAACAAACAGAAGAAATGTTAATACGAACCTTAAATCCTGTATTTCTAAATTTTTTTTTGAGTCAGTTTTGAGGAAATATAGATATTCCTATATTATATATTTTAAAAGAAAAAGAAATTAAAAATCAGAAAAAATATAAAGTAAAAAATATAAAATTAAAAACAATTAAAAAAATAAAGCTTAAATCTATAAAAAAATACAAAATTAAAAGCCCACAAAAAATCATAAATTAGCTAAGTGATTAAAGGACAAATTCTTGCGATTAATTTCTCATAGATTCTACACTTTTTTTTCATGTATTCGACCCCTGCATATCTTCGCTTTCGTGAGGATATCATTTTGACCCTTATAAAACTAATTGTCTCCTAATTTGTGGAGATAAAATATGGATTGACCATGGTTACGGTTATTGTTGGAAGAAAATGGTATAAAAATATCGATGTGATGTTCGAAAGCAGAGCATTGACAAAATAGGAAAGTAAAGATGTATATGGAGACTTCTTAAGTGCTATTTTTATGTTTGAAAAATATAGACAGTGAACGTAAGTACTGATGCGAAACTTGTTCTAATAATCAGAATACAGTACGGAATTGGTAGAAGAAGGCAAACGGATAATTACTGATTAAACTACTCATAACATATGACTTATATCTTTGATTAAGTAAATGCATTAATCCTTCTCTGGACCGTTTGATTTAAAATGGACGGTTTCCGGGATATCTGGCTACGAAAGAAGGATCCATAGGCGGGTGGCTGTGATCACGCCACGCGTCGCTCCCCACTCGTCCAGGAGCGGGGAATCTCCAACTCCCCGGTCGCCATCGACCTCCCAATTTGGTGGCGGAGCTGAGCTGAACTCCTTGGCGTTTGAAAACAAGTCCCGCTTCCCGTCGCCCCCCAAGCCAATGAGCGCCCTCAGGGCCATCCATCTCCCCACCCGGGGCTTTGCCTCCTCCGTCCGCGGCCGTCGCAGGGTGGGGCTCCGCCCCGTGCTCCTCCTTTTCTCCTCTACCGCTCGATCGCCTTACTCTTCCTCCTTGTTCGAAGGCTCTTCCTCTCCGGTTCCCGCGGCTCCTTCTCCTTCTTCGACGAGGGTGTTGGATCCGCCGTCGCGGGCGGGGCAGAGGAGGACGCTCGCGAGGGCCTCCAGTTGGGCCTCTGAGAGGTCCCCTTACGAAACGCTCGGTAATCTCGACGCTCCTCTCTTCTGAGATTGTGTGTAATTACATGAGAATCGCTCAAGGTGAGCTTAAAACACTTCAGAAGATGCCTTTGGCGATCACATAATGCATACTGAAATTGAAGTTTTTTTCCCTTTCAAAGGAGGAGTGCAGAAAGTCTTTCTGCACTCGTGCCATCTATGCCAATTCTGTCTAAATATTCTCCCCAATGTAAAAAAGATGTAAATCATAGTTTATTCTGGTGATACGTTGGATTAATTATATAGCGATATCAATTCATATTATTCTGTTGTGACATTTTTCTAGTTAACAAATCATTTACTCTTTCACAAGTTACATGTTAATATATCTTAAACTCATCTGTCCCCACCAACATATGGCTGCTCCATGATGTTTCGGGCTTATTTAATTTGGTTATCTATTTAGGAAGAATAATTATTTTTGTTATAGAAGAATCACCTGCATTTAGAAGATTCGCACTTTTCTGTTCTTCGCAGAGCTGGAAAGAGATGCGGACGAAGAGAAAATAAAAGTTGCATATAGAAGGCTGGCAAAATACTATCACCCTGATGGTTCGTTTTTTCACCATATCTTTTATTCTTGAAAGCATCCATGGCTTTTCGATTTCATTGGTTACTTCATGTGTTCCATATGTGGGGTGTGTTTTCTTAATACGAAGAATGTCTATATGGAGTATTTCTTCCAGCTCTGAGGTAGCTACTGCCATAGAGATTCCTGACTTGTTATTTGTGTCCCCTCTTCTGATTGTGACATCTGCTACTCCACAACTTGCATGCTGCCTTTAAGGCAGATAGGTTGGCAACACTTGCAACCATTTCCTCTTAGTCCTTATTGTTCCAAAACGATCTGAAGTGAATCTATGTTTCGAATGCTATAATTTGTCACCAACGCATAAAAACATCCCATGTCATTCTCACATTTCACTCCCATCAACTAATAATTTTAGTCCACCATGCTTATCTCTTTCCAAGTTTATAACCTACGTGTGAAGAGGACTAAGAGTTTGTAGTATTTAATGAGCCCTAGCTCTCCATATTTATGAAGAGACTAGGGCTCGAGAGTACACTAAAAAAATCAACAATAACCCTCAAGGGATACATTATTCATACTCTAACACTCTCTCTTAAGTTGGAGTAGATATTTAACATGATCAACTTGTACAATATCACTCAAACGATATTTGAAAAGTACCCGAGTGATATATCCGTCATCTGCTGTGCAGAAGTAATTCTGGAAGTCCGCAGAAAATCTCACTGAATGAGGTTTCTAGTGAAGTGGAAATCAATATTTACATGTTTAATCCGCCTGCAAAACATGAGGTTGTTTGTTATGTGCATGATCGCTGTGTTGTGGCATCACAACTAAATCACTTTGTTAGGCAAAAGATGAAGATCAAATACATTTTTTTTGTTTTTCTTATGGTCAAAATATAAGATAATTTTTTTTTATTATCATATCTTTAAAAGTTACATAGGAATTGATGGGAGACGGGCAACAAGCTGCGCCGCCAATCCCTTTTGAATGGCAAATCCAATTCTTCGAAATACAACATTCATAGACTTGGGAACCATAACATTGCTATGCATGATTTTTTGAACCCTCTTAAGGAGCTCCACTACTTCACTTGCCAAGAACCCAAATGTATCAAAACCAAAATGGGATGAATACGTGTTGATTGTCAATGCAGGTCTTCTCATGCTTAGCCACTTTAGCTAATGCAGCTTTTTGTGCAGCGCATCCCGCAACAAAATCAGTCTTTATCGGACCTACCAATGGAGACACTCCAGTCAAATCAACACATGCATGCTTTCCTCCAACCCATCCAAATTTCAAAACATCTGCCGGTCTAAGTGTCGATCTCCCCTCTTGTGGATCAGTTAAGAAATTCACCGGTGCTTCTTTTTTTGAAGCAACACCTGCATGTCTGAGTATATCAAATAGAACATCTCTGACAAGATCATGTCTGCATTTAAAACCTGGAAGCTCGCGACAATGAACGGCATGGTCCCCAAAAGCATCCAAGCAAGATTTGTGGCATACTGGACAAGTCTCATCTGGTGGAAAAAGGGGAATCATGAGGCGATACTTGAGAATACTACGATATTCAATGGGTGACATATGCAATCCAAGCCCCTCAATAGGAATGGCAAGTAGGAAATCTTGGGCATGTTCAGCTTGTAAACAATAGAAAATTGCTTTTTGCCTAGCAGACATGTCAAACTCAGCTTCCATATCTTTTACGATTTTGCTAAAAAAAGAATTCGCCAAAGCATTCTGGGCTTTAGGGGGGACGGTATCCTTACTAGCAAAATGTGTAAGATCAATAGATGGGAGTGCGACACGTTGACCTTCCAAAGCATTAAGGAAATCAGAATCCATACCATGTATCCCGCTGTCTCGTAGCATGTGGTCTTGGAGCATCCATGATTGAGCTCTGGAGGCTACAAAAGCATATGAAGAAGCCTCAATAGCTGAGTAAAGACCTAAACCGCCGAGCCGGATGGGTAGCGACGCCACTCTCCATTGAAGGTCACCAAAGAAAGGACCTCCACACACCACAATATCCTCAATCCCCGTAATCCTTTGTCAAACCATGCAGCGACCCGTTTCATGTATGTTGGTTGACATGTCCGTAAGCCAAACATAAGCTTGGCAGTACCCATACAAGAACGTAAAAGAAGTAGCTCACTTTGTGGATCATCCAGCTGAGGAAGTAAATGCATTAGGTCAACAGCCTTGGTAGCCCTCGTCATAGCCAATTCTTTAATAAAGTCTTTGTCTCTACTCACAGCTCCTCCAAGCAATTTCACACCTAGCCGCGACCTCCCAATATCTATGGGAAACAAACTTTCACGGATCTTCTGACCATCACATGAAGGCCAGAACAGCTCTGTTTTTTTTAAATTTAGAAAAAGCCCCATCTCTGGACCCCTGCATTGAATAATGTCAAGTGCCTTGGCCACTTCTACAGTATCCCCAACAATTATCCCATCGTCCAGATACCAAGCATGAAGTAGGGGTTTACAGTTGTCTTTGATCTCATGAATAAGTGGGTGCAATGCCAGAGAAAAAAGAAGGGGGCCTAAAGGGTCACCTTGCTGCACTCCTGTTGATGACCGCAAATGATTGTCTCCAATATATAATCTGGCGGCTTGAGCATAGATAAACTCCACCCATGGAGATCTATCTATTAAGTTGAAAGCATTAGAGAAATCCACCGTAAGCATAGAAAGAGATCCGTCTCCGTGAAGCTTGCTCAAAAGATGATTGGTGCTATGTAAGATGGCTTCCGCTCCTCCAGATACACCAACTCCAAATTGAAAGTCGTTAAGATATTTAGATATCTCCTTGCTAACCCCTGCCATAGCAACTTTAGATATAAGGCGCCTCCATATAGTACCTACCGCAATAGGACGAATGCTGTTGTCCGGTTTGAGCAGTGGAGTGAGAGGTGCAGAGGCTATAAACTCAACCAGACTCAAGGGGCATCTCCCACTAAGCCACAAATTAACTACCAAGGAAATAGCATGCAAGAGATCCTTGGCAACCGGTGATCCTTCCCTACAAAGGGCATCTAAAATATGTTGAGCCCTCAGACCATCTCTCCCACAAGATGTCCCTTTAGGAAAGGATTTGATGGCTCGCAAAATAACATCTGCATCAGCTGTAAGAGGAGAATCTGTAATCAAGATGTCTGGTGGAACAGGAGGCGGCTTATAGGGATGTTTAGCCTCTAAGGCCTTCAAGGTGTCTCCATTAAAAGGCGCCACTCCTGAAGAGCACAAAACCTTTAAGGCTGCAGTAAAATGTCCATCTGCCACTTTGTGAAGACATTGTCTTATGCTAGAGCTTTGATATTTATCCTCCTCCAAAGATTTATTCTGATTAACAACTGAAACCCCTGAAACATCCCCCTTCATAAAATCACCCACCCAATTGGTGAAGCCATCTGTACTGCCCCACTTAGTGAGTGAGCTCAAAATAAATTGTTGTTGCAAGAATCTTCTATTACCAGATCTTTTATCTCTCCTGTTCACGGGTCTGAAAACCTGTAGGGTGCACCGAGGAAGAAGCAACAATCTCACCCAAGCTTGTAAGGATCCTGGCCCAGTTATAACTTGATGCAGAGTTGCTTTCAAAGCATGAGAGAAGGCAAGCCGACAACTTGGAGGAATGCTCTTAACAGTGATGATCGGGTGCTTGAAAATATAATCAAGGAGCGCAGCATCAATAATCACACCATCATTAGCAGCAGGTACAACAGGTGCTATGTGAAGGGTGGGTTTCAGGATACCGATAATGTGTCCTTGGACCGCCCCTGCATCATCTGTGACACGAACAAGACCATCGTCATGATGGCAAGCACGACACAAAGCTTGTATCTTCATGCACCTTCCGCACAACCATTGATCCAGGACCCTCAAGGTCCCTTCTACTGCAAGAAAAAGATCAGGATCAATTGTGATTGCGTCCCGCAGAGTAGACGCCCGATCATCACTGGAAAGATGCACCCTCTTAATATGAGAGATTAAACGCGTAATCCCTTTGTTCCCTTCCCTTCCATCGGGACAACAATGAAAGTTCCAAAAGGGACAAATCACTCCACCAAGCCGATGGGAATAAATCTCTGTGGAGCAAGACCGCGATAATCCGCGATAATACATTTATCTTGTATTTACTCTGTCTTTGCTTCTTGGACTATTATATTGTATTTTCTCTCTATGATTGAACATGATATTATTACAGTTCGCTTCTCGCTCTTCCAAGGAACATGATTGCCCAGAGGTAAGTATAAAAAACGGTGATGGATTTCTAATCTGTCAGGCATTTGCATAATCTACATCACAATATATATAGTGATGTTTTTTATGTAAATATGACAGTCTTGATGTTGCTCAGGACCATCATAATTGTGTCACAGTGGGCATGTGTAGGCTTACTCATAAGTTAACCGAGTTTCCCATCGACAAGGAGATGCCATGTTTAGTGATAGTGAAATTGTGGAATTTCCCAATCAACTGACGATAATGTCCCTCATATACTACTTTATCTTCCTAATATCAACATGCATTAAGATGCATAGGAATCGAAGTTTTTGGCATCCCATATGCCAGTCTCTTATAGAAGATCAACATCATATTTCCTATGTCATATATCTACTCCTTTGTGGCTAAGAAGTACCTCTAGCCCAAGGAAATATCGTAATGGTTCCATATCCATGACCACAAAGTAATCAACTAGCAACTGATTCACTTCTCTGGTCCTCTTCTCATCATCTCCTGTCATGCCATGTCATCAACATAAACTAGCTTACTTTTTGATAGGATAAACTAGCTTATTCACATTGCCTTTATTTATCCTTCAGTAACTAATGAGTTACCGGAGAAAAATCCGACAAAACTCTAGCTCTATAGTACATTTAAGAGCTTTTGGAACCATGCTCAGGAACTTTGCCTAAGGTCATAAATGGCCTTCTTCTTCTTTAAAAAAAATGGCCTTCTTCAATAAACAGATCTTCAGAAATTCCCCTTGCAGCTTGACTCTAGGTGGTTGCTGTATATAAATGACCTCCTCTTGATCTCCATAGAGAAACACATTCTTTATATCCAGCAACTTTTGTGCACCACAACAAAAAGGATTCTAGAGTTAATAACCAAGCCGCCAAAGATAAAGTATCAAAGACAACGGGTTATGCATCATGTTTTGAAGTTATTCCATTTAGGAATACTTCATAGTGGACACCCATTTGAAGCCAATTACCCTTCACTCTGTTAGTGGTGGTCTACTCAGGTTCGGTACCTTTGATTATTAGTCCCCTCCATGGCCTCATTCAACTGGGTGCTGAAGAAGAGCTTGAGTATGTGAAAGTGGTATCTTTTCAACTGACATGTCCTCTGCAAGTTGTCATTATTATCACTGAGCTGAGTCAATGACTGGTGTAACCAAGGTTTAAAATATTGATATCAATATTCATATTGTATAGATAAGTTTGGAAAAGGTTATATCAACTATATATATGTGGAAATATCGAAAATGATTATACAAATATTTTTTGCAATTAAAATCATCTTAGTTTCTAGAATAATAAGTAATATACAAGTGCACTTTATAGACTAGAAGGAGGTATATTTAGCATATTAATATACATTACTTCTCACATATTGTAAATTCCTACGCATGACAAATTGACGAGCGTTCACAACTGAGATATCAGAAAACTAACAAGGAAATTTGTGAGATAACAATATATGGAATGCATTCGAAAAAAAGGAGATGCATTTGGATTAATAACAAAGTGACATCTTACCCGAAAACGATCAAAACTAAGAGTTGTGTGTAGGATTATATAACCTCCCTTCTGTATCGTCGCTCATATCGCATTGCTGAGTCTTTGTACTCACAATAATTTTCACATGTCATATATGAGTATATAGATTTGTAATCCATCATATGTTAACGGTATTCATGAAAGAGTCCCAACGTGAGGATAAGTACCAAGAATATTGGAGTTGGAGTCGATATCATAGGTCGTACGAGAGGATTGTGAAGGAACTTTAGAACTTTGGGATGATGATGATAGAGGAGGATACGATCTTTGAGGTGGGAGGCTCGTTAGGAGGAGGAATTGCACAAACTCTATCATCATTTGGGCAATATATGCACTTGGTTGATATTCCCATTGTTTCCAACAAGATGATGTTTCAATCTAGTAATTCCCCTCATCCAAGCTTCTTCCACAAAAAAACTACGTCGAGGCTTGGTTTACTTGCCATCTAGTGCAAATGTGTACCTTCATCCTATCTCCACATTGTCTCTTCGAGCATCAATTGTCTTAGATTCAGAAATGGAGTGCGTACCCGTGATCTTGATTCTTATATGAAACTAGCTAGAACGCCTTTATGAAACACACACATTAATAAGTAGTACCACTAATTTTATAAGGTAATTTTAATTTCAGATTTACCAAGTTAATAATTACTAAAATATTTGTTGAGATATTAATTATCTTTCTTATTGTTTTCATATTATCTATTTTTTTGTATTCATCTTGTAATTTGCTCACCATGTTTCTCTCCTATATAAGAGAACCCTAGCGTCTCTCAATAATACAATTCATTCTTCCATTCCTACATGGTATCGGAGCAACGGTCCTAGACCGGAGTTCCCGTATCCCACCCAAGCCCTAACCTTACCCGTCGCCCCCCTTCGGCTGCCGCCCTCCCTAGGTCGCCGACCCTCCAGGCTGCTGACTCCCCCCCCCCCTCCCCCCCGATCGTCGCCCTCCCCGGGCCACTGCCTCACCAGGCCGCCGTCGCTGGACCTAGCAGTCAACGCGCGGATCCCAGGCTGCCGCCGACCCCTCCTTGTGCCTCCACGTACCTCTGTGGTTCGAATTGCAGTATGAAACGGTCTGTTTTTGATCGAAAAACATGATTTCAAACCTATAAATCGCATTTTCGGCCTTAGCCCATAGTGAAGTTTAACGAGGATGGTTGTATGAGTCTACACGTATAACCAATCCTCCTTATGATCGTGTAGACTCGTTCATATCGATCTACTCCCCAGTCGAGTTCCATTGTAAGGTTGTTTTTATAATCATGTCAGGGAACAAGGGTGATATATTTTCTTCGTCTAGTGCCTTCAAGGGTCCGGCTCCCATCGCAAAGATGGATGAGACCAAACTATGAGTTGTGGTCCATGGAGTTTCTCACCCTCATGCAGCGTAACAACAAAGAGCACATCCTGACAGATCCAGAACCAATGGATAAGACTGGGCCAATGCTTCTTGGAAGTAAGATGACGTGTATGCACGTATTTGGTTGTGTGGGACCCTCTCCACAGAAATAGCCAATGATATTCTGAATCAGCCCACCGTCAATGCGATATGGGAAATTTGGCATCCACCTATGCTCAAGCGAAGAATGATGTCAAGATTCTTCAGCTACAATTCGATATCTATAAGGCCAAGCAGAATGATCGTCCTCTACATGTGTACTACTCTTCACTCTGTGGCATGTTCGAAAAGCTTCATAGCTATATGCTTATTACGACATCTTTGGAGCAACATAAGGTACATATGAACTGCACAATAGTTGGACTTTTCATTATCGGCCTTGATATAGAGTATGATGCAACGCGTACACAACTTCTCACCTGAGCTACCATACCTCCCATGGAGGAGGCCTATAGCCGTCTCAACCGGATTATCATGCCTTCTACGACCACTCCTCCATCCTTTCAGTGATGGCCGCTTCTCGTGGCCGAGGAGGCCCGACCCAGTCTAGAGGACGCACCCCTCGTGGCAGAGGCGGTGTACGCCAGCGTGGACCTTGCACCTACTGTCGACGACCAGGACATGTAGAGGATACATGCTACCAGAAGCATGGATATCCTGCTTCTGGTCGCGCTGCTAAACAGATTGAGTCTTCAAAGACTCTAGCTTCTCATGCCGATCCTCACCTAGATGATATTATCTCTCGTATTCAAGAGATCACGACTCTTGTTGCAGGCACCATCACTACAGATATTGCAGCCAGAGCCTCTTCGAGCTCCTCAGGTATCACTTACACTTTTACTGGTAATAGTGGTGTAGATATGACATAGTGGATTATGGACTCTGGTGCTTCCCACCATCTGTGTGGAGACAGAGCGCATTTGAGGTCCTACAGGACCATACCTCCTGGTAGATGGGTTGTCATTGCCAATGGAGACCACTTACCCATTATAGGACAAGGGGAGGTGCATTTGTCGCCATCCATGCATCTTCAGAATGTTTTATATGCTCCTGACTTTCAGATGAGTTTACTTTTCATTAGTCATATTATTAAGGATCTGCATTGTCGTGTCATTTTTGACCCTTCATCTCTTGTGTTTCAGGACATACTTATGGGCATGGTGATTGGATGTGGCCGTGAGCAGCGGGGGTTCTACAAACTGGTTCAACCTCCTCATGCTGGTGTTTCTACTATACTTACTGGACCAGTCTCACCATATCCGTGGCGCCTTTGTTTTGACCACCTTCCTTTGCAGAAGCTGTGCCATGTTCTCCCTTAGATTTTCACGAGATCCTCCTTCCAGTGTGAGGCATGCCAGCTTGGGAAGCATCACCATTCCTCCTTTCCATGCCATCAGAGTCGTAGCGATTCTCATTTATTTGAACTCCTTCATTTAGATATTTGGGGTCCAAGTCGTGTCCCTGACACCAGGGACACCGTTTTTATCTGGTCATTGTCGATGATTTTTCTAGACTTTCATGGGTCTTTTTATTGAAGAATAAGTCTGGATATGTTATCATATCTTTTACTAATGAGTAAAGAATATTTTTTCTGCCAGTGTCAAATATCTTCGTTCTGACAGTGCCTTAGAGTTCCGCACCTTACAACTTTCTGACTTTCTTAGATCTCTTGGCATTGTTCACCAGACATCATGTGCTCATACATCCTAGTAGAACGTTATTGTCGAGCACAAACACCATCACTTACTTGATGTGACCAGAACCTTGTTGATACAGAGTCGTGCTCCTCATGCTTACGGGGGTGGTGCAACCCTCTATGCATACTATCTTGTGAACTGCATACCATCATCTATGTTGGGAGAGAAGATTCCCTTCTCGATTGTATTTTCCAAGAATGATCTTTTCTCCCTTACACCTCGTGTGTTCGGTTCCGTTGCATTTGTTCATGATTTATCTCCAGGTCGTAACGAGCTCTCTCTCAGAGCTGTCAAGTTCATTTTTGCTGGCTACTCTCATACCTATAAGGGGTACTGTTGCTTTGATCCGCTCAAACGAAAATACTATGCCATTGCCGACGTTACTTTCTTTGAGTCTGTCGTGTATTTTTCTCCTACAAGTGACATACTAGCTCCATTTGAATTTGATGTTAAAATCTACATGTCTCCACCTCCTACTGGCATACCACCGCCTCCCTCTACTCCTGCTCCACCATCGCCACTACCATCACCACTACCTACACCTACTACTGCTTCTACACGTGCTCCTGTCGCTCCACCTCCTACTGTGACTCAGTTTTTGCTATGTGTATGTCGAAAGAATTACGTAGTCTGTGTACCGTTTATGCTTTTTTATTCTTCTTTGTTCCGTCTTATATAATTTACCCATGGGTTTTCTCTATATAAGAGACCCTAGGGTTCTCTGGAATAAACAACAACTCTTATTCTTCCAACATGGTATCAGAGCCTAAACCCTAGGCTTTCTCCACCCGCCGCCCCCCTCTCTCCACCGTCGCCGCCTCTCGGCTCTCCAGCGCCGCCCCCGCCTCCCCGGGCCTCCCGCACCGCTCTCACCTCCAGGCCCCCGCCTCCTCGCGCCTCCAGCGCCGACCCCCGCCTCTCGGCCTCCCGCCTCCCGGCCCTGAGCCTCGCCTCCAGGCCCCCCCCTCGCCTTCCCGTCTCTCGGCCCCGCCTCCTGGTCCGGCTCCTGCACCGTCCCCGCCGGCTTTGCCCTAGCCGGCATCCCTTCCTGCGGCCTCTTTCGTAGCCGGCGTCTCCTCCTTGGCTTACCCATGGATTTGGGTGCGTAACGTCTACATATGTACTCGAATCCTATGCAGTTTGTGTAGACACCTGTTTCTCTGTCTACAAACCCTAGTTCTTCATCTGCAGCGATATGTCAGAATCCAAGGTTGATATGCCCTCCATAGGCGCGTTCAAAGGTCCCGCGCCAATAGTGAAAATGGATGGGTCGAACTATGAGCTCTGGGCGATGCAGTTCATGAGCCTCATGAAGTCAAACGGTAAGAAGCACATTCTTACCGAGGATGAGCCGGCAGAGACGCTAGGGATTTATGCCTCTTGGGAGGCTGATGACTCGTATGCCAAGGTCTGGCTGTCAGGCACGTTGTCGATGGAGATTGCCAATGATGTCCTCTATCAGCCCACCGCTAAAGCGATGTGGGACATTCTCACGGCGACATATTCCCAGGTCTGGAATGAAACCAAGATGCTACAACTTCAGTATGATATATTCACCATGAAGCAGAATGGGCGACCACTTCATTCCTTGTATACATCCCTTAGGGGGATGTTTGAGAAACTCTACAGTACTATCCCTCTGACGGCCACACCCGAGCAACAGAAGACATTTCGTAATGCTACCATGGTAGGAGTCCTTCTTGCGGCTCTTGATCCTGAATATGATGCGGCAAGATCACAGATACTTGCAGATGCTAGTATTCCTCCTATGGAGGAGGTCTACCGGAGGCTTAGCCGCATCTCTGTTCCATCCAGCACGTCTACACCCCCCCCCCAACGATGGCTGCTTCCAGAGGGAGAGGTGGTTCCTCTTCTTCATTCCGTGGCCGTGGTCGTGGAACTGGAGGCTGCGGTAGTCGGTCCCGTCTACCCTGCAGTTTTTGTCACCGTTCATGTCACTCGAAGGATACATGCTATTATAAGCATGGCTTTCCAACATCAACGCGGGTGGCAGAACATGTTGCATCTCCATCATCTTCTACTTCGGACCAGAGGTTTGAGGAACTCGTCACTCGGTTACGGGATATAATGCCTCCTGCTCCTACAGATTCTTCTGGAGGCCCTTCGGATATAGCTGCGTCTGCTTCTGTCAGTACTTCTGCCACGGTTAGCACCTCAGGCAGTGCATGTGCTTTTACCACATGTTATAGTTCAGACATCTCCGATTGGATCATGGACTCACCATCTTCCCTTCTATTTCAGGACATTCTAACGGGCAGGGTGATTGGCTGTGGCTCTGAGCAGGATGGCCTTTATCGTCTGAACCGGAGTTCATATGCTGGAGTCTCTTCTCATGCTGTTGGATCTGTCTCTTCCTATACATGGCATCTACGCTTTGGTCACCTCCCTCTACAGAAGATACGTCACTTTTTGCCTCAGATATCTCCAAGTTCGTCCTTCCAGTGTGAAGCTTGTCAGTTAGGGAGGCACCATAGAGCTAGCTTCCCTAGTCATCAGAGTCGGAGCAGTAGCTCCCCTTTTGAGTTACTTCATGTTGATATTTGGGGTCCCAGTCGTGTCCCTGATCACCAGGAGCACATGTTTTATCTTGTCGTGGTTGATGATTTCTCTCGTTTGTCGTGGGTCTTTCTATTAAAGAATAAATCTGAAGCTGGTGATGTTATCAAAAACCTTATCAATGAAGTGAACAATGTCTTCTCATCCAATGTGAAATATGTTCGTACTGATAACGCATTGGAATTTTGTACTCGGTCTCTCTCACAATATTTTTTGTCAAAAGGCATTATACACCAAACTACATGTGCCTACACCTCTCAACAGAATGGAGTTGCTGAGAGAAAACATCGTCACCTTCTTGACATTACTCGAACTCTGCTTATCCAGAGTTGTGCTCCTATTTCTTTTTGGGGAGATGCCGTTCTTACAGCCTGCTACTTGGTAAATCGTATGCCGTCTACGGTACTTGGTGAGAAAATTCCTCTTTCTGTTGTTTTTCCAGATAAGGAATTGTTCTCACTCACCCCTCGTGTCTTTGGAGTTGTTGCCTTTGTTCATCAACTATCCCTAGGTCTTGACAAGCTCTTGCCTAGAGCTGTCAAATGTGTCTTCGTGGGTTATTCTCGGACGCAGAAGGGATATCGTTGCTATGATCCGGTTAACAGGAAATACTTTGTCAGTGCAGATGTTACTTTCTTCGAGTTTGTTATGTATTTTTCACCTGCAGGTGACAGATTGGTCTCTAACACATCCACTGATGAGGTCTATGTCCCTCCTCCTACGGTAAGTCCTCCATTGTCCAATCCAGTTCCGAACGTTGCGTGAGCACCACCACTACATCCACCTCCACCACCACCACTTCCACCAAAACCACTTATCTCACCACTACCAAAATTTTATACCCGTCGATCTGGTCCTGCTCATGGTACACGCCAATCATTCAGCACGCCCCAGGTATGTTTAGATGTTACTACTAATGATGGGTCGAATAGTGTGCCTATACAGGGTGCATCATTACATGACGAATCTGAACCGGCGAGTTCAATGGTTGATGATCTGGATGTTCCTATTGCGATGAGAAAGCAGAAACGCAGCTGTACTTCGTATCCTCTTGCTTCACATGTCTCCTTTCATCGCCTCACAGGGGACTTTCAGAGATTTGCAGTGGCTTTATCCTTAGTGGAGATCCCACGAACCTATCAGGATGCATTGAAAATTGATTGCTGGCGGACTGCAATGGAGGAGGAGATGGCTGCCCTACAGTCGCGGGGCACATGGAGCTTGGTTCCCGCTCCTTCAGGAATATCTGTTGTTAGCTGCAAATGGGTATTCACTGTCAAGTATTATGCAGATGGTAGCCGTGATCGGTACAAGGCAAGGCTAGTGGCACGAGGTTTCACTCAGACGTATGGAGTGGACTATATGGATACCTTCTCTCCAGTCGCCTGTCACTCCACTTTTCGTATTCTTCTGTCTGTAGCTGTCGTATGTGATTGGCCCTTGTTCCAGCTAGATGTTAAAAATGCATTCTTGTATGGGGATTTGCAGGAGGAAGTCTACATGCAGCAGCCTCCGGGGTTTGCTGCTGAGGGGGAGAATCATATGGTGTGCAGACTTCATAAGGCAATATATGGCCTTAAACAGAGCCCAAGGGCATGGTTTTAGAAGCTTTCCAATCTAATTGAAGAACAAGGATTCAAGAGATCCAATGCAGATCACTCACTGTTCATCCAGAAGACTACTCGAGGTACAATTGTCGTCATGGTGTATGTTGATGACATTTTGGTTACTGGAGATGATGCTCAGGGGATAGAGATGACCAAAGCAGTGTTGGGTCGTCAATTTGTTACAAAGGACCTTGGTACATTAAGATACTTTCTGGGGTTGGAGTTCGCCAGGAATGTATAAGGTCTAGTAACGACCCAGAGGAAATATATACATATATGCTTATCGAGACGGGCATGGTTGGATGCAGACCTTCTACTACTCCTATGGACCCCAGCATGAAATTGTATGATAATGATACAGAAGAAGTTGACAAGAGAAGGTATAGAGAAATGGTGGGGAAGCTTCTTTACATAACTATAACCCGACCTGATATTGCCTTTGCAGTTAGCCGGGAAAGCCAGTTCATGGAACAACCAAGACAGGTACATATGGATGCTATATATATGATACTCAGGTATCTAAAATCATCTCCAGGCACGGGATTGTTGTTTAGAAAGGAAACCAGTTTATTTGTTTATGCATCTGCGGATGCTGACTATGCAGGATGCCCCAAGGATCGAAAGTCTGCATCATTCTTTGATGTGTTCGTGGGTAGCTCTCTAGTTTCTTGGAAAAACAAGAACTAAACAGTTGTGGCTAGATCCAGTGCAGAATCTGAATATAGAGCTATGGCACAAGCAAGTACAGAAATGATGTGGGTTCGAGCTGTACTAGGAGACTTGCATGTAGATGTACCTCTACCCATGCTGCTACAATGTGATAATCAAGCCACATTGTTCATTGCCAATAATCCTGCCTTTCACGAGAGAGCCAAGCATATTGAAGTAGACTGTCACTACACCAGAGACATGATCCAGAAGGGATTGATTTCTACTTCACATGTTAGCTTGGGGAGCAGACTGCTGACATCTTCACCAAACCATTACTCAGAGGACCATTCCAGAAGTGTTCTTCCAAGCTGAGCGTGATCGATATCTATGCTCCATCTTGAGTGGGGGTGTCGAAAAGAATTACGTAGTCTGTGTACTGTTTGTGCCTTTTTATTCTTCTATGTTCCGTCATATGTAATTTACCCATGGGTTTTCTCTATATAAGAGACCCTAGGGTTCTCTGGAATAAACAACAACTCTTATTCTTCCAACAATGTATTCGACCCTAGGTATGAATAGGCTGTAAAATTTATATAATGACGAAATTCAGCGTCTCCAAAATCCTAAACGTCGAATTCGGGTGATATATCTACTGATCATTTACTTATATTAAATGAAATTGTTTATCAACAGCTGGTAGAAAAGTCCAGGGAGCACTTTGGTCTCTCCGAGTTGGAGAAGCCTACAGACTCCGGTGGATTTCTTTCCGTCCACATCGGTGATGCTCTTTCTCCTTCACATCTATGGATCGGAAGATTCAAACATTGATTCCAATCGAAGTTCGAAATTTTTTTATTAAGGTGGTTGAATAATTAATGACCTGATCAATCTCCCATAGCTTACATAATTAACAAAGAAAATAATTTTGTTTTTTTGAGAGGTCGATTACTCTTTCCTAGGAAAACTACTAAACATTTCTTCAGAGTTTATTCAGTTTGATCTCGCACATTAATATATGTGTTACTACTGTATGTTGAAATATATGTCCAGGTATCACTGTGGATCTATTTGTTGGTGGGGAGGTATTGCCTCAACTGAACAAGGTACGTTGATTTATACGATCTATCCAATATTACTTGGTAGAAATAAGATGTATATGCCATTTTGATGATTAATTTCATCCGTTCATGTCATCGTTTTTAAAACGGAGGTTTCATGGAACAACAGCTGCAGCATATACAGAGTGCCTACGAACCTTCTCTCTCCCCCTGCAAAAGTAGCAGCCTTTGTTCACTTTTCCTGCAAAAATGGACATAGAGTGACTCCATTTCATTGTAGGAGAGGACAAACGAGCCATTGGGTATATGATGTTCCGGACTTCCGGTGCCTATAATTCTGACATGACCCATCGCTTTCCTGAGCAATTCGACGAAAAAAGGCATATGATGTTCCGGTGCCTATAATTCTGAACGTTCAATTCCAGTGAAACGATCCATCAAAAAATAATCCCATATCTGGAACGGCATCGGTCTTTGGACTTGAGTCCAACTATGATCTTTTACAGTTGGGTTTCTGGAGTTTAAATAAATAAAAATATTTTTTGAGGAATCTTTACATCATGACCCTATAATCTTCCCCAGTTACATCATAACCCCAAAAACCATCGTAATTGCGTCACGACACAACCCTGCAATCTTACTGACTCTTATACCACAATCACTAGAAAGAACCATATGTGTTGAATAGAGTAAGAACATCGAGGTCTCGATTTTGATGTTGTTAGACAAGAGTCACCCTTGACATGAACCTGACCTAAGACACGAATAACCTGCGGTGATATCGCATCATCTGATCTTGCTCCACCGCATCACTATCGATCAAGCGTAATCGTTATATATTCATTGAAAATGTTCAAAGTTATTCTCCTCGACTCTGAGCGGGAGAGATTGGGAGAGACCAAAGCCATGCAAATTCAAATATACCGGAGATCGATCCCCTGATGATGTATACATCATCGGTGTATTCTTTGTGCTTTCTTGATGGCCTTCTCTACTGCTTACTTGGTGATGGGCTGGTGGGATCTTTCATTCACATCAAATAATATCTATAAAAATAAAAGTATACTTTATTTTTGAGATTTTTACACAAGTCTTTCCGTTAATGTAATGTAGGAGTTACAAAAGGGTGAAATCGTGAATTTTATAAGAATATAGCGTTATAAGTTTATTTGTAGAAACTCGATAGGGGACAAGTGTAAATTTTCCTTTATTTTCCTTCACCTGAAATATGGAAGAGTACCTGATTCTTCAAAACAAAATAACAAATAAGAACACGAAAGTTTCTGAGAATACGGATTTTGTACATTTTGTACATTAATTCAAAAAATTATGAATTAATGTACAAAATGTACAAAATTGGTCTTCTCAGACACTTTCCTATTCTTATTTGCTATATTGAATTCTATGTAATAAGGACAATAATGCCTAGATTCATCCTAATCATCCCAAAATTCCGTTTTCACTAAAATATTATACTCAGTCCCTTATCAAACACCCTTTTCAATTATTTCTTATCCCATATCCGACCCCCTTCTCGGATATTTCACAACTCTTTTTTCTGGTAGGGTACAATCAAATGCATAGACAGTATATGGAAGATAATGTACAGGAGGGACACTGCAGCCAAGAAGGTGAGCACCGGCATCAAATTGAGAAATATGGGATCTATTTTGCAACATGATGGGAAAATTGATAGAGATGTTAATAATAGAATAAATGCAAGTTGGGTAAAGTGGAGAGGAGTCTCTGCTATTCTCTGTGGTAAGAAAAATCCTTTAAAAATTAAAGGAAAGTTTTACAAAGCATCTGCGAGACCTGTTATGCTCTATGGATCTGAATGTTGTCCTGTGAACCATAGACATATGCATAGAATGGTTGTGGTAGGAATAAAAATGCTAAGGTGGATGTGTGGACACACCCACACACACACACGTAAAGATCGGATTCGGAATGATGTAATCAGAAAGAAAGATGGTGTAGTTCCGATCGAAGATAAGATGCGAGAAAAGTGCTTAAGATGATCTGGTCATTTGCAAAGAAGATCAGGTGATGTACCAGTTAGGAGATGCGGGTGTTGGGATGTTGAGCCGACTAAGAGAGGACGCGAACGACCCAAGAAGTGTTGGAAAGCTACTATACGAAGGGACCTTAGTTTTTTGAATATAAGCCTGAGATTGTACCCAGATAGTCTGAATGGAGGCTAAGAATCCATGTAGCCGACCCTACTTAATTATGGAAAAAGGCTTTGTTGTTGTTGTTGTGTGTGTGTATTCAGAAATCTGAATCACAAGGAACAATCAAACGTTATATAGAAGTTGCCATTGTCCTAGATCAAAGGATATTGCCTTTCGATAGACCTGGCCGATTGAGTACCGACTATCGACTCGACGGCTTCTACAACCTTGGGTATGGTTCAACATATCTGCATTTGTATGGCATAATTTCCAAATGAGGAAATACTTGAATAAGCATACCTGTTATGGGATAATATTGTCCAACCTATAAGGTGAAACAAATTTGCCTCCTACAAATTTACAATTATTCATAAATAGTAATCACCATTGTTGGGAACCTTGCATCAATGGTGAGTATATGCTTTGAACTCCACATAATAATACAGAATCTATTTTTACTTCGTTGTATGCCAATTATTCGAGATGAACCTTGCATCGATGATGTGTTATTAAATCTCATCCCTCAAAATAGGGAATATGTGATTGACGAAATCTGGGAAATTGGTTGTGCTCTTTTTTTTGGTATGGATGTATTCTTAATATGCAACAAAAGTCAAGATCGGTTTTCTCATCTTTTAACCTCATATTCTTTAACCTGGATAATATATATTTGTTTCTAGGAAAAGGTCGGAATGATGTGGCATCATAGATTCATAGGCTTGCAATCAAGCTTCTGTTCTATCCTGCAAGTCAGGAGGGGGATATTTGACCCATGGTCTGCAAGCACTCGTTGGCTGATGTTGATCCTGTGGAAAGAAATTTTTTTTGGGTTTTCCTCACCTGTAATGATGCCAGGCTTATTGATGAGAAAATATTATTATTCCTGAAAGAAGGCAAAGGCCATCTTCTCGAGGGCGAGCTTCGCGGCACCCCTTGTTGGAAATCTGGAGCATCGGCATGTCACATGGGCTCCAGACGGAAGGAGTGATTCGGGGAGATATCGGCATTTATGTTGGGGGCTCCAAACGGAGGAGTGATTCGGGGAGACCCGCCGTCGCTGCCGTACGCCTTGGTCGATAGCTTCGGGGAGATATCAACATTTATGTTAGGAGGATCTATGTCTGCTCTCCAAAGAAAAGATGAACTAGAACCAGGGTTTAAAAACCAGACCGGATCGGCCGGTCGGACCGGTTGGACCGGGAACTGGCTCCGATTCGATCGGTTCGACCGGTTTTAGGTAATTATTTTTTTTAAAAAAAAAGAAAATAAAAAAACCGGGTCAGACCGGTGGTCAGACCGGGTTGACCCGGATTGACCTGGATTTGATGGTTTAATATATTTTAAAAAAATGGGTTAAATAATGAAATAATAGGTCTTTTATCACTTGTACCCTTCTTAAATTCTACAATTTCAATTATGTCCCTCGCTTTTTTGGAATATAACTTGTGCCACTACTTTGTTGGGGTAATTTTCTAAAAGCAACTATAAATAAATTATTATAATATTATATTCATGTATAATGCTAGAAAATATGACTATCATTTGTAGAGTTTTATTCGAAATAAACAATCATGTTTTTATGTTGAAAGATTTGACTTTTCAAATGATTATTTCATTGATATATAAATACATATTTACATATATCTATCCGATTTTATCGGTTCAAAAGACCGGTACGACCGGTCAGACCAGTAAATTAAGCCCGGTCCGATTTTTTCCTATGAATGATGACGTCATGTTGACATCATCACTGGTCCGACTGGTTTGGACCGATGGTCTGACCCAGTTGGACCAAACCGAAGACTAACCGGTTTAATGTCCGATCCGATTTTTAAAACCTTGACTAGAATGGCCGAGAAGGAGTGATTTCGGAGGGGAGAGGGGGCTACTGAACTATTCTAATTTAAAAAATAATGAAAAGGGCTAAATACGTTGAAAAGTTGTTAGGATTTAGGTTTTTAATTGTGGTCATTTTTCGATCTAAAGTTTAAGTGGATAAATATCCAGTATCAAAACCAATATTCTCTCTCATCACAATCTAGTTTCACTAAGTAACCTGGTTTAAAAAAATCAGATCGGACGTTGAACCGATCAAACTTCGATTTGGTCCGATCGGGCGGACCGCCGGTTCAAACCAATTAGACTGGTGATGGTGTCATCATGATGTCATCATTCCAATCGACTCGGAAAAACTGAATCAGGCTTAATTCACGGGTCCGACCGATTGAAGCAGTTTTTTAAACCGATCAAACCGGATACATATATATATATATATGTATATGTCAATGAAATAATCATTTAAAATGTCGAATGTTTCAATAGAATAACATGATTATCTATTTCAAATAAAACTCTACAAAGTTAGCCAAATTCACATTTCTAACATTATATGAATAAAATATTGTAATCATTTATATATAGTTGCTTATATAAAACTTTTCTAAGAAGGTTGGGCAAAACTAGTATTTTAAAAAAGAGAGGGGGCATAAGTGAATTATAAATGTTAAGAAGGGCACTAGTGAAAAAATCCTGTTTTTTAAATATTTAAACCTTTATTTTTTAAGAAGTTTTCCAAACCAACAAAACCGGTTCAATCCAGGTCAACCAGGTCTAACCACCGGTGGAATCCGATTTTTTTTATTTTTTTAAAAGTAATTATATGAAACCGGCTGAACCTACCGGGTCGGGGTTGGTTCTCGATCTGACTGGTCAGTCCGATCCGATTTTTAAAACCTTGATAAGTACTCTAGATAAAATACAACTCAATTTTTATTAGGTTTCGAAGCTCACTTTCTTTAGAATTGTAACTTATAATATTACTTCCAATGCTAACATATATTCACTTGAATTAAATTAATTCATGATCTTTACATCGTCTTGAGTCTACATTAGTGTCCTTGTCCAATATAAAGCTCCTCCAGTAAGTTGTCACGACAAGGTGTCACACACGTCATTAATTGAATCCCCTCGACTTGTCTCCTCTTACACCTTTTATTTGTCATTTTCTCTTTATTACGTTATTTTAGATTAAATAAGTGTTAAATATGCAATATTAAAAAGGGATATTTACACCCATAATCATGAGTAATTCCGTAACTACCCTAGAAACCCTATATAATAACGAATTACGTCTAGGACCCTGAATAAACCTTTACATGGCATAACCCTGTGTCAAGTTGTATCTTGAATGTCCGTTAAGTTTGACGGGAAAAGTGATATGTTGACCATTTTACCCTCTGAAAAATATCGTATTTATAAGACGATGCCATTCTTCGTATCATGCCCCCTCCCCAGGAAAGATGGCTCGTTCTCTCACCTCCGCCCCCAGCTCGCGAGGTCCAACACCCCCTCCCCCTGCCGGCGAGCTCCATCGCGCCTCTGCCCCCAGCTCACGAGCTCCAGGCATCCCCCCGTCGCCGTCACCCCCCGCCCTCAGCTCACGAGCTCCAGTTTCGTCCCCCCAGTCCTCGACGAGCCAGCTCCATTCTGCAAGCCCCCCTCCCCCTGTCGCCAGGTCCATCGCGCCTCCCAACCTCCTGCTTCATCCCCACCGTCCCCGGCGAGCTCCATCGCGCACCTGCAACCAGGTCCATTGCCTCTGCATCCCCCCCTGTCGCCAGATCCATCCCCCCGTCCCTCTGTCGCCAGGCCCATCGCCTGCCCGCTCCATCGCGCCTCCCCGCCTCCAGCTTCACCCCCCGTCCCCGGCGAGCTCAATCGTGCACCTACAACCAAGTCCATCACCTCTGCAAACGCGCCAGCTCCATCACCTCCCCCCTCCTCCGTCGCCAGTACATCACCTGCCCGCTCTATCGCGCCTCCCTCGCACTGCCAGCTCCATCTCCCCCTCCCTCCTCGTGCGCCTCCCCGCCTCTAGCTTCATCCTCCCCCCCATCCCTCCGTCGCCAGGCCCATCGCCTGTCCGCCTCCAGCTTCAGCCCCTCGGTCCCCGGCGAGCTCCATCGCGCACCTGCAACCCCCCGTTACTCCGTTGCCAGGTCCATCGCACAACCCCCCCTTCCACCTCGTGCAAGCCACCTCCGCCCGATTTTTTTTTTTAAATTTTTTAATCCAGCCCTTAGATTGTAGATGGGTTAGATTAACTCACTCATATGGTTAGGTTAATTCACTAAACCAATGGAAGGTTACGAGTGTAAAATTGAATCATGATTCAGGGCCCTCGGCGTAATTCGTTATTATAGAGGGTTTTCGGGGTAATCACGGAATTACTCAGGGTTATGGGTGTAAATATCCCTATTGAAAAATAGAGTTAGTATGTTAATTAATGAGAATTATTTGATATTTACATATATTTTACCAAGTATTTTAGACACTATTTGTGTTGAAAATTAAAGAAGAAATGGAGTTAATATTTTGCAATGGAAACAAATATGAAAACTAGAGAAGAAATCCTTTTAAATAATATTAGTCGATATTTTCCAAAAAAATAGAATTGAATTAAATTGGTGATTTTAAAATTTTGAGGGGTCATTTTCAAGAATTCGACACCAAAAACTAAGAGAGAGAATCTTCTTTCTCTATGATTATATTTATATTTATTATAAACTCCAATTAAGAACTCAACATAAATCTCTCTCCATGACGGCTGTGCAGTTTTTGCATGGCTGTGCAGTTTTTGCATGTCTGTGCAACTTTTGTAATGATTGTGCAACTTTCTCACTTTATATATACACACACAAGCACGTAAAAGCCAAAGAAAATTACAATATGGCTCTTCGTCGCCTCACCCTTTCCTTCTCCAAGTTATCCTCCTCACCTTCGTTCTCCCCAGCCAATATTCCAAAGTTTGCTTCCAACGGAAGGGATGTAGAACTGTAGCGTAAAGCGATGGACGAGGATGATATGGAAAGGCTGAAGAAAATGGACGGCAACTGGACAGATAAAAGGCTGAAGGAAATGGCGGATGAACAACGGCTGGCGGAGGATGAAGAGAGATACAAACTGCAGTTTGAATATGACCTGGATAGAATGCTCGAGGAGGTGAAGAGAATCGAGGAAGCTGAGAATGAAGAACTGTCGGAAGAGGAGGATGAACTGCTCACAGGAAATGCTGAAAAAAACAAGGAGGAGGAGGATGGTGCCTGCAAAAAATGAGGAGGAGGAGGATGACAAATGCTCGTGTGGTGATAGTTTTATCTTCTTATATAGTTAGATGCTTGTGTTAGTTTAGCTTTTATTTTCCTTTGTCTGCATTGATGTGGATGTTATCAAGTTACAGGTAGAGTTACTGGCTTTATCTTTATCTAGTTTTCCGTTTTCATGAGGCAGTTAATATGTGAGAACGTTTAGGTTCTACTCCATACTCATGTGATTCGTTAAATTTGCCTTCTTTACAATAGCCATTTATTAATGGCGTATAAGCTGCAGTATTTCAAGAACCCAAAATCATCTTTCGCGAGGTGAGGGGTAGATAGTAGTGACGGAGAGAGGGGAAGGGGGGGTTGACCCTCCGACTCCCGCGAGCTCTTCTCGGAAACCACCATCCTCAGTGGCTTTACCGGCGGGGTCAACAGCTCCTCACCACGGCGCAGCGGTAACGACCTCGCTGCCAAGGGTGTCCTGAGCTCCAAGACGTCGACCTCCCAGAAGACGGACTTTTGGGTGAGGGTCCGCTTGGGATCGCCGTGGGTCACGGAGCCTCTGTGGGGCCTTATGAGGCCATTGGCGTGAAGGTAAGTGCCGGCGTGGGATTGGAGCTTGACGCGCACGCCATCGAGGAGAGGCTGCCATTGGAGGGAGGGGATGTTGTCGATCGAGTAGGAGGGGATTGCGAAGAGGAGGACCTTGGGACCGACGCCTGACAGCGGGGACCTACAGTCGGAGGCGGAGAGGTAGCGGCCGTAGGGGGAGCGCAGGCGGATGGAACCCGGGGAGTTGGGGCGAGCTCGACTGTCCAACGAGAGGAGCGGGCGGCGTTGTTGCGTTCTTGGCGGACCGAGTCCTCGTTGTCGTCGTCCGTGGAGGGGAACGTCCGGTAGCGTTATTGACAAACCTTCGTCCATGCTGGGCAGGAGGAAAGCTTCTATGCTTGCAGGGAGATTTTACTCGTTACTACTGCAAGCTTCTATGCTCGAAGGAATTTTCTATGCTTGCAGTAGTAACGAGTAAAATCTCCCTGCAAGCATAGAAGCCTTCCTCCCGCCCAGCATGGACGAAGGTTTGTCAATAACGCCACCAGACGTTCCCCTCCACGGACGACGACAGCGAGGACTCCGTCCGCCAAGAACGCAACAACGCCGCCCGCTCCTCTCGTTGGACCGTCGAGCTCGTCCCCAACTCCCCGAGTTCCATCCGCCTGCGCTCCTCCTACGGCCGCTACCTCTCCGCCTTCGACTGTAGGTCCCCGCTGTCAGGCGTCGGTCCCAAGTTCCTCCTCGTAATCCCCTCCTACTCGATCGACAACATCCCCTCCCTCCAATGGCAGCCTCTCCTCGATGGCGTGCGCGTCAAGCTCCAATCCCACGCCGGCACTTACCTTCACGCCAATGGCCTCATAAGGCCCCATCGAGGCTCCGTGACCCACGGCGATCCCAAGCGGACCCTCACCCAAGAGTCCGTCTTCTGGGAGGTCGACGTGTTGGAGCTCAGGACACCCTTGGCAACGAGGTCGTTACCGCCGCGCCGCGGTGAGGAGCTGCTCACCCCGCCACTAAAGCCACTGAGGATGGTGGTTTCCGAGAAGAGCTCGCGAGAGTCGGAGGGTCAAACCCCCCCTTCCACTCTCTCCGTCACTACTATCTACCCTCACCTCGCGAAAGATGATTTTGGGTTCTTGAAATACTGCAGCTTATACACCATTAATAAATGGCTATTGTAAAGAAAGCAAATTTAACGAAGCACATGAGTATGGAGTAGAACCTAAACGTTCTCACATATTAACTGCCTAATGAAAACGGAAAACTAGATGAAGATAAAGCCAGTAACTCTACCTGTAACTTGATAACATCCACACCCATGCAGACAAAGGAAAATAAAAGCTAAACTAACATAAGCATCTAACTATATAAGAAGATAAAACTATCACCACACGAGCATTTGTCATCCTCCTCCTCCTCATTTTTTTCAGGCACCATCCTCCTCCTCCTTGTTTTTTCAGCATTTCCGGTGAGCAGTTCATCCTCCTCTTCCGACAATTCTTCATTCTCAGCTTCCTCGATTCTCTTCACCTCCTCGAGCATTCTATCCAGGTCATATTCAAACTGCAGTTTGTATCTCTCTTCATCCTCTGCCAGCCGTTGTTCGTCTGCCATTTCCTTCAGCCTTTTATCTGTCCAGTCGTCGGCCATTTTCTTTAGCCTTCCCATATCATCCTCGTCCATGGCTTTACGCCACAGTTTTGCATCCGTTCCGTTGGAAGCAAACTTTGGAGTATTGGCTGGGGAGAACGAAGGTGAGGAGGATAACTTGGAGAAGGAAAGGGTGAGGCGACGGAGAGCCATATTGTAATTTTCTTTGGCTTTTACGTGCTTGTGTGTGTATATATAGAGTGAGAAAGTTGCACAATCATTACAAAAGTTGTACAGCCATGCAAAAGCTGCACAACCATGCAAAAGCCGCATCGCCGTCATGGAGAGAGATTTATGTTGAGTTCTTAATTAGAGTTTATAATAAATATAATCATAGAGAAAGAAGATTCTCTCTCTTAGTTTTTGGTGTCGAATTCTTGAAAATGACCCCTCAAAATTTTAAAATCACCAATTTAATTCAATTCTATTATTTTGGAATGGATTTTATCAGTTGTGCCCCTCCGAGATATCGCAATATCAGTTATGCCCCTATCCTTTTGGTAATATCAGTTGTGCCCCCGACTTCTTGCCAATATTTCACTTGTGCCCCTCAGAGGGGCATAACTGATAAAAGATTTTTATCAGTTATGCCCCTCTGAGGGGCACAAGTGAAATATTGGCAAGAAGTCGGGGGCACAACTGATATTACCAAAAAGATAGGGGCATAACTGATATTGCGATATCTCGGAGGGGCACAACTGATAAAAACCCTTTTTGGAAAATATCGACTAATATTATTTAAAAGGATTTCTTCTCTAGTTTTCATATTTGTTTCCATTGCAAAATATTAACTCCATTTCTTCTTTAATTTTCAACCCAAATAGTGTCTAAAATACTTGGTGAAATATATGTAAATATCAAATAATTCTCATTAACTAACATACTAACTCTATTTTTTAATAGGGATATTTACACCCATAACCCTGAGTAATTCCGTGATTACCCCGAAAACCCTCTATAATAACGAATTACGCCGAGGACCCTGAATCATGATTCAATTTTACACCCGTAACCTTTCGTTAGTTTAGGGAATTAACCTAACCATATGAGTGAGTTAATCTAACCCATCTACAATCTAAGGGCTGGATTAAAAAAAAATTTAAAAAAATCGGGCGGAGGTGGCTTGCACGAGGTGGAAGGGGAGGGGGGGTTGCGCGATGGACCTGGCGACGGAGTAACGGGGGTTGCAGGTGCGCGATGGAGCTCACCGGGGACCGAGGGGGTGAAGCTGGAGGCGGGCACGCGATGGTCCGGGCGACAGAAGGATGGGGGGGGGATGAAGCTAGAGGCGGGGAGGCGCACGAGGAGGGAGGGGGGGAGATGGAGCTGGCAGTGCGGGGGAGGCGCGATAGATCGGGCAGGTGATGGACTGGCGACGGAGGAGGGGGGGAGGTGATGGAGCTGGTGCGTTTGCAGAGGCGATGGACCTGGTTGCAGGTGCGCGATGGAGCTCGCCGGGGACGGGGGGGGGGGGGTGGGGGGGTGAAGCTGGAGGCGGGGGGGCGCGATGGAGCGGGCAGGCGATGGGCCTGGCGACGGGGGGGGGGGGGGGTGCAGAGGCGATGGAGCTCGTCGGGGACAGTGGGGATGAAGCTGGAGGCGGGGAGGCGCGATGGACCTGGCGACAGAGGGGAGGGGGCTTGCAGAATGGAGCTGGCTCGCCGGGGACTGGGGGGACGAAACTGGAGCTCGTGAGCTGGGGGCGGGGGGTGACGGCGACGGGGCGGGGGGGGGAGGGGATGCCTGGAGCTCGTGAGCTGGGGGCAGAGGCGCGATGGAGCTCGCCGGCAGGGGGAGGGGGTGTTGGACCTCGCGAGCTGGGGGCGGAGGTGAGAGAACGAGCCATCTTTCCTGGGGAGGGGGCATGATACGAAGAATGGCATCGTCTTATAAATACGATGTTTTTCAGAGTGTAAAATGGTCAACATATCACTTTTCCCGTCAAACTTAACGGACATTCAAGATAGAACTTGACACAGGGTTATGCCATGTAAAGGTTTATTCAGGGTCCTAGACGTAATTCGTTATTATAGAGGGTTTACGGAATTACTCAGGATTATGGGTGTAAATATCCCTTTTTAATATTGCATATTTAACACTTATTTAATCTAAAATAACATAATAAAGAGAAAATGACAAATAAAAGGTGTAAGAGGAGACAAGTCGAGGGGATTCAATTAATGACGTGTGTGACACCTTGTCGTGACAACTTACTGGAGGAGCTTTATATTGGACAAGGACACTAATGTAGACTCAAGACGATGTAAAGATCATGAATTAATTTAATTCAAGTGAATATATGTTAGCATTGGAAGTAATATTATAAGTTACAATTCTAAAGGAAGTGAGATTCAAAACCTAATAAAAATTGAGTTGTATTTTATTTAGAGTACTTATCAGGGTTTTAAAAATAGGATCGGACTAACCGGTCAGATCGAGAACCAACCCCGACCCGGTAGATTCAGCCGGTTTCATATAATTACTCTTAAAAAAATAAAAAAATTCGGATTCCACCGGTGATTAGACCTGGTTGACCCGGATTGAACCAGTTTTGTTTGTTTGGAAAACTTCTTAAAAAATAAAGGTTTAAATATTTAAAAACATGATTTTTTTCACTAGTGCCCTTCTTAACGTTTATAATTCACTTATACCCCCTCTCTTTTCTAAAATACTAGTTTTGCCCAACCTTCTTAGAGAAGTTTTATATAAGCAACTATATATAAATGATTACAATATTTTATTCTTATAATGTTAGAAATGTGAATTTGGCTAACTTTGTAGAGTTTTATTTGAAATAGATAATCATGTTATTCTATTGAAACATTCGACATTTTAAATGATTATTTCATTGACATATACATACATACATATATATATATATGTATCCGGTTTGATCGGTTTAAAAACCGCTTCAATCGGTCGGACCCGTGAATTATGCCTGATTCAGTTTTTCCGAGTCGATTGGAATGATGACACCATGATGACACCATCACCAGTCCAACTGGTTTGAACCGACGGTCCGCCCGATCGGACCAAATCAAGGTTTGATCGGTTCAACGTCCGATCTGATTTTTTTAAACCAGGTTACTTAGTGAAACTAGATTGTGATGAGAGAGAATATTGGTTTTGATACTGGATATTTATCCACTTAAACTTTAAATCGAAAAATGACCACAATTAAAAACCTAAATCCTAACAACTTTTCAAGGTATTTAGCCCTTTTCATTATTTTTTAAATTAGAATAGTTCAGTAGCCCCCTCTCCCCTCCGAAACCACTCCTTCCCGGTCGTTCTAGTCAAGGTTTTAAAAATCAGATCGGACATTGAACCGGTTAGTCTTCGGTTTGGTCCAACCAGGTCAGACCGTCGGTCCAAATCGGTCGGACCAGTGATGATGTCAACATGACGTCATCATTCATATCGATTAGGAAAAAACCAGACCGAGCTTAATTTACTGGTCTGACCGGTCGAACCGGTCTTTTGAACCGATAAAATCGGATAGATTTATGTAAATATGTATTTATATTTTAATGAAATAATCATTTGAAATGTCAAATCTTTCAACATAAAAACATGATTGTTTATTTCGAATAAAACTCTACAAATGGTAGTCATATTTTCTAGCATTATATATGAATATAATATTATAATAATTTATTTATAGTTGCTTTTAGAAAATTACCCCAACAAAGTAGTGGCACAAGTTATATTCCAAAAAAGAGAGGGACGTAATTGAAATTGTAGAATTTAAGAAGGGTACATGTGATAAAAGACCTATTATTTTATTATTTAAACCTTTTTTTTTAAAATATATTAAACCATCAAATCCGGATCAATCCGGGTCAACCCGGTCCGACCACCGGTCTGGCCCGGTTTTTTCTTTTCTTTTTTTTTTTAAAATTAATTACCTAAAACCGATCGAACTGATCGGATCGGAGCCAGTTCCCGGTCCAACCGGTCCGACCGGCCGATCCGATCTAGTTTTTTAAACCCTGGTTCTAGTTCATCGTTTCTTTGGAGAACAGACATAGATCCTCCTAACATAAATGTCGATATCTCCCCGAAGCTCTCGACCAAGGCGTACGGCAGTGACGGCGGGTCTCCCCGAATCACTCCTTCGTCTGGAGCCCCCAACATAAATGTTGATATCTCCCCGAATCACTCCTTCCGTCTGGAGCCCATGTGACCTGCCGATGTTCCAGGTTTCCAACAAGGGGTGCCGCGAAGCTCGCCCTCGAGAAGATGGCCTTTGCCTTCTTTCAGGAATAAGCTTGGCATCATTACTGGTGAGGAAAACCCAAAAAGATTTTCTTTCCACAGGATCAATAGCAGCCAACGAGTGCTTGCAGACCATGGGTCAAATATCCACCTCCTGACTTGCAGGATAGAACAGAAGCTTGATTGCAGGCCTATGAATCTATGATGCCACATCATTCCGACCTTTTCCTGGAAACAAATATAAATTATCCAGGTTAAAGAATATGAGGTTAAAAGATGAGAAAACCGATCTTGACCTTTGTTGCATATTAAGATACATCCATACCAAAAAAAAGAGCACAACCAATTTCCCAGATTTCGTCAATCACATATTCTCTATTTTGAGGGATGAGATTTAATAACACATCATCGATGCAAGGTTCATCTCGAATAATTGGCATACAACAAAGTAAAGATAGATTCTGTATTATTATGTGGAGTTCAAAGCATATACTCACCATCGATGCAAGGTTCCCAATAATGGTGATTACTATTTATGAATAATTGTAAATTTGTAGGAGGCAAATTTGTTTCACCTTATAGGTTGGACAATATTATCCCATAACAGGTATGCTTATTCAAGTATTTCCTCATTTGGAAATTATGCCATACAAATGCAGATATGTTGAACCATACCCAAGGTTGTAGAAGCCGTCGAGTCGATAGTCGATACTCAATCGGCCAGGTCTATCGAAAGGCAATATCCTCTGATCTAGGACAATGGCAACTTCTATATAACGGTTGATTGTTCCTTGTGATTCAGATTTCTGAATACACACACACACACACAACAACAACAACAAAGCCTTTTTCCATAATTGAGTAGGGTCGGCTACATGGATTCTTAGCCTCCATTCAGACTATCCGGGTTCAATCTCGGGCTTATATTTAAAAACTAAGCCCCCTTCGTATAGTATCTTTCCAATACTTCTTGGGTCGTTCGCGTCCTCTCTTAGTCGGCTCAACATCCCTATACCCGCATCTCCTAACTGGTGCATCAGCTGATCTTCTTTGCAAATGACCAGATCATCTTAAGCACTTTTCTCGCATCTTATCTTCGATCGGAGCTACGCCAACTTTCTTTCTGATTACATCATTCCGAATCCGATCTTTACGTGTGTGTGTGTGTGTCCACACATCCACCTTAGCATTTTTATTCCTGCTACAACCATTCTCTGCATATGTCTATGGTTCACAGGACAACATTCAGATCCATTGAGCATAACAGGTCTCACAGGTGCTTTGTAAGCTTTCCTTTAATTTTTAAAGGAATTTTCTTACCACAGAGAATAGCAGAGACTCCTCTCCACTTTAACCAACTTGCATTTATTCTATTATTAATATCTCTATCAATTTTCCCATCATGTTGCAAAATAAATCCCATATTTCTCAATTTGATGCTGATGCTCACCTTCTTGGCTGCAGTGTCCCTCCTGTACATTACCTTCCATGTACTGTCTATGCATTTGATTGTACCCTACAAGAAAAAAGAGTTGTGAAATATTTGAGAAGGGGGTCGGATATGGGATAAGGAATAATTGAAAAGGGTGTTTGATAAGGGACTGAGCATAATATTTTAGGGAAAACAGAATTTTGGGATGATTAGGATGAATCTAGTCATTATTGTCCTTATTACATAGAATTCAATATAGCAAATAAGAATAGGAAAGTGTACGAGAAGACGGATTTTGTACATTTTGTACATTAATTCATAATTATCTGAATTAATGTACAAAATGTACAAAATCCGTATTCTCAGACACTTTCCTGTTCTTATTTGTTATTTTGTTTTGAAGAATTAAGCACTCTTCCATATTTCAGGTGAAGGAAAATAAAGGAAAATTTACACTTGTCCCCCATTGAGTTTCTACAAATAAACTTATAACGCTATATTCTTATAAAATTCACGATTTCACCCTTCTGTAAGTCCTACATTACATTAACGGAGAGACTTGTGTAAAAATCTCAAAAATAAAGTATACTTTTATTTTTATAGATATTATTTGATGTGAATGAAAGATCCCACCAGCCCATCGCCAAGTAAGCAGTAGAGAAGGCCATCAAGAAAGCACAAAGAATACACCGATGATGTATACATCATCTGGGGATCGATCTTCGGTATATTTGAATTTGCGTGGCTTTGGTCTCTCCCAATCTCTCCCGCTCAGAGTCGAGGAGAATAACTTTGAACATTTTCAATGAATATATAACGATCACGCTGATCGATAGTGATGCGGTGGAGCAAGATCAGATGATGCGATATCACCGCAGGTTATTCGTGTCTTAGGTCAGGTTCATGTCAAGGGAGACTTTTGTCTAACAACATCAAAATCGAGACCTCGATGTTCTTACTCTATTCAACACATATGGTTCTTTCTAGTGATTGTGGTGTAAGAGTCATTAAGATTGCAGGGTTGTGTCGTGACGCAATTACGATGTTTTTTGTGGTTATGACGTAACTGGGGAAGATTATAGGGTCATGATGTAAAGATTCCTCAAAAAATATTTTTATTTATTTAAACTCCAGAAACCCAACTGTAAAAGATCATAGTTGGACTCAAGTCCAAAGACCGATGCCGTTCCAGATATGGGATTATTTTTTGATGGATCGTTTCGCTGGAATGAAACATCCAGAATTACAGGCACCGGAACATCATATGCCTTTTTTCGTCGAATTGCTCAGGAAAGCGATGGGTCATGTCAGAATTATAGGCACCGGAAGTCCGGAACATCATATACCCAATGGCTCGTTTGTCCTCTCCTACAATGAAATGGAGTCACTCTATGTCCATTTTTGCAGGAAAAGTGAACAAAGGCTGCTACTTTTGCAGGGGGAGAGAGAAGGTTCGTAGGCACTCTGTATATGCTGCAGCTGTTGTTCCATGAAACCTCCGTTTTAAAAACGATGACATGAACGGATGAAATTAATCATCAAAATGGCATATACATCTTATTTCTACCAAGTAATATTGGATAGATCGTATAAATTAACGTACCTTGTTCAGTTGAGGCAATACCTCCCCACCAACAAATAGATCCACAGTGATACCTGGACATATATTTCAACATACAGTAGTAACACATATATTAATGTGCGAGATCAAACTGAATAAACTCTGAAGAAATGTTTAGTAGTTTTCCTAGGAAAGAGTAATCGACCTCTCAAAAAAACAAAATTATTTTCTTTGTTAATTATGTAAGCTATGGGAGATTGATCAGGTCATTAATTATTCAACCACCTTAATAAAAAAAATTTCGAACTTCGATTGGAATCAATGTTTGAATCTTCCGATCCATAGATGTGAAGGAGAAAGAGCATCACCGATGTGGACGGAAAGAAATCCACCGGAGTCTGTAGGCTTCTCCAACTCGGAGAGACCAAAGTGCTCCCTGGACTTTTCTACCAGCTGTTGATAAACAATTTCATTTAATATAAGTAAATGATCAGTAGATATATCACCGGAATTCGACGTTTAGGATTTTGGAGACGCTGAATTTCGTCATATATAAGATATGTCTAGCTAAGACATTATAGAATCCAGGTAAAAATAATATGGATGATAGTTTCGCCTAGTAATAAAAATAATTTTTCGAAGATCAGTTTGAAGACCTTTCATTGGGGAGAGAGAGAGAGAGGTTCTTACAATCTCATCAACCTCCCAACACATATACATGCATACATGCATGCATACATACATACAAACATACATACATACACAGTAGTGTAGCCTTTCAAACTTGGGATATTTACACCCATAACTCGAGGTGGTTTCATAATTACCTTAAGAACCCTCGATAATTCATAATTATACTCAAAACCTCGAATACTCACTCCATTTCACACCCGTAACCCTTCGTTAAGTTGATACAATAACTTAACAACTCATGTAAATTAATCTAACCATACCATATACAAGGATTGCCATTAATGATTTTTTCTTTTTATTTTTTAAATAAAGAGCACCCTCCTCTTCCTTCTCCTCCTCCCCTTCTCCCTCATCTTTCCACCTCCCTATCATCCTCATCCTCTCCTCTCGTAGCAGCAACAACATCAACTCCTCCCTTCTCCACCATCGGCCCTCCTCCGCCTCGCACTCCTTCAACCCCCCCTTCTCCAGCTTCATCCTCGTGCATGTACCCTCCTCCAGACCACCACCTCACCCTTCTCCGCTACCCCCTTCTCTAGCATCGGCCTCCTGTGACAACCCTCCTTCATACTGCTCCCAACTCCACCTCGCCCTCCTCCGACGCCCCCTTCTCCAGCCTCACCCTCCTATGGGAACCCTCCTCAAACCACCCCCTCCTCCGATTCTCCCTTCTCCGGACTCACCCTTCTACCTCTATTCCCTCCTCAAGATCCCTACGTAGCTCCATCGCCCCCCTCCAACCCCCTTACGCAGCCCATACTCTAGCTCCCTCCTTTGCCCCGCCACAAGCCCCTCCTCCATCCCCTATGAGGCTCCATTGCCCCTTCCAAGCCCCTCCTACAACCCTCGATGTGGCGAAACCGTCCCTCCTTTGTTCCCTCTAGACCCCTCCTCCAACCCCTTCCAAGCCCCTCCACCGACCCCTCCTTTAACCCCCTACATTGCTGGATGTACAAGTTCGACGAAGAACGATGAGGTCGGAATAACCAGTGTGGTGAAGGTGTAGATCGTGGCATCAATTAAAAATAATGTGAAACTAAAGGGTGAAACTAGGTATGAAAATGAATGTGAATATATTCTTATCCGATATGTTATCGTATTCATTCTATATATATGTTGACATTCATATTCGTAATCGTTTTAAAGTGAATGCGAATTTGGTATCACTTTGACATTCTCTAATATTCGCATTCGTATATCCATTTTTATATATAAAAATAGTAATAGATTTATCTATAATTGTTTGTAACAATATTTTACAATTGCATTCACTATTGTTGATATAAGTTTTGTGAAATAAACATATTTAGTAATTCTATTTTATGTGAAAATTATCCTAAACATGTATATTTTAGTCAATCTATTAAATATTTTTATTATTATTCGTATCTGTTTCGTATTCATTTTTAAAGATATAATATCACATTTTTCATATCCATCTATATTTATATCCACATTCATATTTTAAAAAGGATAAGGACATGACTATATCTATCAGTATCCGATCGTTTTCATTCCTATGTGTAGTACTTAATATTTGACGGGTTCAATCATAGTTAATGGTAAAAACGTATGGAGGTCAACACATGGTTACGCAATGTAAGAGTTAAGCATTCTTCGAGATTCTAAGTGAGTATGAATTATCGAGAGTTTCTAAGGTAATTATAAAACTGCTCAATATTATAGATATAAATATCACTTTAAATTTCTGCGAAAAAGAAATTGAAGATAATCGGTACTTATATTGTCAATTTGCGGCAGTCTTCAACTGTTGGAGTAGCTCAGTTGGTTAGAGCGTGTAGCTGTAAACCACAAGGTTGGAGGTTCAAGCCCTGTTTGGTTGCTGGGTTGGACTGGGTTGGGTTGGGATACACCGGTGTACCCCTCCTTCCAACCCCCTTCCAAACCTCTCAATCCTCCTCACAGTTTACTATTCACAGGGGTACAGTTTACTGTTCACAGGAGTACCCCAACCCAACCCAACTCAGTCCAACCCAGCAACCAAACAGGGCATTAGCTTTCTAAAATTTTAGGCAAGGATTTGCTTTTTTTTTCATTTGGAAATATATAAGCCTAAATAATTGTAGTAATTAGAAGATAGAAACAAATTTATGCCTAAAAGACCTTTAATGCGGTCCGACCCGAAAAAATATGGTCTGAAGTTAAGATTCTGGTCCTATACGTCGTCCTCGGCCGGTTTTTGGACACACCCATGACGTGATTCTCCGAGCATTCACTACAACAAAAAGTATCTAAGGTGACGAATAAGTAGTGACGATTAACAATTTTCATCATTAAATTATAACACAGCGACAATTGCAGCTATTCGTTGTTATTTTTCCAATAGATAATGACGATTATTGTAAATCGTTGGGATCTTTGTATTAGGATGAAGAAATCGTGGGAAACAATATTTTCGTCGCACCATAAACCATCGATTATATATTCCAAAGGGATGAATCGGGAGAAACCCCATCTCCCATTTTACTCCACCGAAAGTGTCCAGGAGCAGAGCGGCGTGGGAGAGGGACATGATTAGGGTTAGGGCAACATCGAGAGCAAGGACGAGCGAGGGGTGATGATGTTCGGCGGAATGGAGATGGTGAGGGAGACGACAATGGAGATGGTGAGGGTGATGCGCAGAGCATGGTGGACAAGGAATGTGGATGGAAGACGATGAGAGGAGAGGTAGAGGTGGTCGGTAAGGTGGAATAGGTGCAATATTGGAGGAGGGAAAAGGTGAGTGGGAGGGAAAATGGCGGTGACTAAAAGGTAAAGGTGTTTGTGGATGATGATCAGGGGGAGAGAGCATGAGAGGATGGGAGCAGATAGTATTTTAGGTGGGCAGAGGACATATGCATCAAAGTAGGAGGGCAGTGGACAAATTAGCGGATGGGAAGACCAAGGGTGGAAGAAAGTGGGTGGAATGATGCCTATTGTTAGCAATCTGCATTGATCTTCTCTAACAATCCCCACTGTCGGTAGTGATTGCTGATTCCAACTGCAAGCGGTAAGATTTTAATGAGATATTTTTTTGTTTTTTTGAATGATTTTTCTGGTTGGATGGTTTTGGGAAAGCATGTAGAAGAGGGCATATGCCAAGGTAATTATGGCATGATATATAGCTTCAGGGGCATGTGTTGCATCTGCATCATTTGAGGTGGGAAACTGCCAGCAACCGACTTGAAGCAGAAGCCCAAGAGATCCTCGAGAGAGGAAATAGTGGTGCGGATGCCCTTTGTTTCTATTCACCCCTTCTACTGCAGTGATTTCTGTTGTTGTCACCAGTTCCGTTCTTCTAGCTAACAAATGCATATTATATTATTTCCATGGGTTTATTTCTTATGTAGTTATCTCTGCTATTTTTGATCTTCCATCAAATATTATAAAAACAATTTATTTTTCCAGGACATCAAATTTCACGAATACATTGTACTCATGTAGACAAGCACACAACTGTAGCTATAGGTTGGACGGAAGGACATTGGAATGAGAAGATGTTGTGGATTCTTGTTGATTATTCTTTATACTAGAAAAAACTGAATTATGCCATATAATTGCCAACTTGCCCCATTTTATACCACATATACCTAATTTTATTACCTCTTTCATATTTTAGTTTAAATTGGTTGTCTTATAATCTCACACTCTTACTGAAACTGAAACATGTTGATTTTGCTAATATTTTACAACTTAGGTGAATTTCTTATATCAGTTACCTTATCTATTGGAATCAATTGTAAACTAGAGACTAACTTCCAACTTGTCCTTTCAGGAATTAACTAGATTTCATGAAGAACTAGAATTAAAATGGTACATGTACATCTCATTATCTCTAATAGTATATCTGGAAATGGTACATATACATTTCATAATCTCACAATATTGAATCCGCCTCTTTTTTCTTCCATGTAGACTTGGAATGTAGTTTTTTTTATGATTGTTCATTTTCAACTGTCACATTTCCTTGTTTTGTAGGAGCAACCATTTGACCAGTTGTAAGGATGTGCATAGAAAAAACAAATATATCTTTTAGCTTAGGGATTTATGTTTGCGTTTAGGTTATTGATTATATAGCAGATGCTGAGGCATAGATTCCTCAAACCAAAGCAAAGGGTGGATAACGATTTCCACATCCTCCCTATTCTTCAAAGATAATGAAGACAGTGGTGAAGAGTTGTTCATATTTCCTGCAGATCTTGACCATTGTCCTGTTAAAAGCATGTTGCCAATCAAATTGAGGTTTTACTTTTCCAGTGCATTTTCTTAATCCGATATTGAAACCTTCTCCCTGCAATTGTAGAGCATTAAATCAGTAATGCATTTGAGTTCTCGTAATACCGTTATCAGTATTATTATTTTTATGTCAGCAATGCATTTAAGCTCTCCGAAGGCCAATATCATGCTTCTTCTTTGAATCTTTCTGAATGAATATGCTTTTATGCTTTGTGACATGACATACTCATTGACATGCAGTGTACAAAATTCCTACTACGTCGTTCCTGGGAAAAGCCATACCATTTTGAATCAATTGTATGCAACCTTCTGATGTATTTTGATTTAGCAAGTCTGTTTTGATTCCAAACTATTTTTTTCAAAATCCAATAACCTCTAGGTCAAAAAATGACAATCTCATGGTAACAGTCGTGCACAGAGCTCTCACTATGCTGATCTAGGGAAAGGTTGGGCCACTAGGGATCTATTCCTTATTAATCATGCATGGAATTTGTATTGGCTAAGCATTTTTTAAGAATTTGACTAGTGGTTGATTGGTAGAGATGCAGATGACCAATTACAAAGAGTATACTTGTTCTTGACATTTAATTTTAATGCTAAAATCTCTCCACCTTATACATATACATGCTAATTTTTATGCCCATTATAGTCTCCAACAATAATGATTTTAAAGAACATCAAAGCTTTATTTTTTTACCTTGTCTTCTATTTAATAAAATTTAGATGGCATCCTACATTAGAGGATCATACTTCGATTTTGGAAATAAGTTATTTGTAATGACTTGTTGATTTGATAGTTATTAGTTCTTTTTATCATACAAGTTGGATGAAATAGTGGTAGTATGGTTGAGAAATCTACTGTAATTTAACTTGCGAGAAAATCTATTAATGAAAATTTCCTGTTACATTTCTATCGAATGATGCTTGTTTTACATGGCTAAATCTGATGGTATTTGACAGGTTTCTTTAGATACTTGAAAGAATGAAAATTTGTCATGGAAAAGCCTAAACAATAGCGGCTAAAATGCTCAAGAATTTTCACAGGTTAGGTGCTGATTGTATTCTATAGGTTATATGAAAATACTATCACTATAAAGAGACACCATTTCTATGTCAAAAATCATGTGATACCATTTCTATGTCAAAAATCATGTGTTGGGCTGGAATGAGTTTTCACAGATTTGTATCTCATCTCATGCTCGAGAAATGCCATTTTAGTTTTTACTTTTTAATGTTATGTAATAGTATTGCTTTGCTATGTCCATGAGCAGTTATGAGTTCTCTGCCAACAAAGAGGCGTAGATCCTCGCAACTCGACTTAATACTAGCTTGACCTTCTTTTAATTAAGATAGTGCAGTATCGCTTATATGAAAATAATAGACAACTTAGTAAAGACTGGTTAAGGGAAGCAAATTGTTCCAAACAGAATGCATGAGTAAGGACAAGGTTATATGGACTTTTCGAGAGGCCAGACATGTTGATTCATAACCGGTACACTACCAACTTCTAGTTTATGTTGACTGCCTATGTATATGACTGCTAACAACTTGTGTATATGTGAACAGGAGAGATGGCCAACTGTTGTTGTTTTTTCGATCACATCTCTATCCATAGATGAAGATGGTCGACTTAGGTAATGATTTAAGAGGGAAAAACCTTGTTTTCTCCTTAGATGTTTACTTCTTATAGTGCCTTTTTCACTTATGTAAAGTTAAGTTGGATGGAACTATATGCAATGGAAGTTACATTCTAAATCTTATGAAGCAAATATTTCTGAATATTAGCTTGAAAATACTACTTGCCATTAGAATTATTGAACTTTTTTAATACTAAACCTATTCTCTTTTATACACTTATATTCAGATTTTGAATTATAATATATAAATAGAATTCTTCAATATTTTGAACAAATATGAATAGCTTACATTCATGGTAATTTAACTTTTTTTTTATAAACTATCATTTGTTATTTAAAACATTGACAAGACATCTCTAACACTACTATTACTCTAATTGCACCTTAATCTCTCTCTCTCTATTCTGCATATTTTGTTTGTCAAATCTAATGTGTCATAAGAAGAATAGAACGACGAAAGATGCTCTTGCAATTGTATAGTCTTATACTTAACTTGGTTTTGTAAACACATGTCATATACAAACAATAAACAACTTAGTAGAGACATGTCAAGGTCAACAAATCGTTTCGAACTTCGAACACAATCACTGACAAGAATAATGCCATATTATATTACTTGTCTAAATATATAAAATCTACAATCACTAGCAAGAATAATGCCATACTATATTACTTATCTAAATATTACAAAATTTTCAAACTTCTGGCTCTTTCTAATGGTCATCTAGCATATTGAATGAACTTAGTATGTGTCTAAAAGATACGTTGAATCTTTGTTGCTTATTGTAGTCGCTATCCTCTGTAGAAACCAATAAGCATCATGCGATGGCAAAGAGATATAGAGAGCTTCTTGAATTACATTAATGCTTTCTTTCGTAGAATCATATGATAATACTATAAAGACATGATGATTTCATAATTGCTACACTGTCGATCTCTAGTTTATGTTGACAGTTTGTGTATATGGCTGCTGACAACTTGTGTATATGTCAACAGGAGAGGTGACCAACTATTGTTATCCTTTTTATCACATCTCCATTCATAGATGAAGATGGTCGACTCAGGTAATGATTTAAGAATGGAAAAAAACATCAGCTTTCTCCTTCAATGGTTGCTTCTTGTACTTGTTTTCATTCGTGGTAAAAATGTGGTGCCTCTTTCCTTTGTGAAAAAAAGTTAAGTTGTATACTGTGGAAATATTTGCCCATATATATGGTTGCAAAATAATCGAACACATATAATTAATATAATTAAAGATGGAAGATGTATGGTTGATTAACTAGTAAGAATATTTTATCACCTCATGCTAACATTGTACTTGGTAAGTGAGATTTCTTATATTTGTTGGGTATCACCTCTTCCATGTTGACCTCTAAGTTCAAAAGAGAAGACAAGGCATTATGATTATTACAAAAATTTGATCCATTTGAGTATATTTTAGACCCATTTGCACTGAAATCATTTTTTGGGCATCACAGTTGATTTTTGATGTATAATTTAGTAGAAATAATTTCTAGTATAGGCAATCATTCCCTTTTATATGTTGCATGCCATGAAAATTATGTCATGATATGTTCTCTTAAATTTTGTCACGCCATGAATATATTGGACATCATGTTAAATAATGGTATATCCTCTTCATTTTGCATGAAGTTATATAGCACAAGGATGGGGGAAATACATGTTTTTATTAGACTTTTTACTTTATTGGTTAGCCTTCATTGTGGTGTAGCATTTCAAATCTTATCTTATTTTTTTTAACACTAGATAATTCAAGTAGGGAAACTAGGTGAACATGTGGTAGATTTTGGAGTTATCTGTGTAAGTTGCAACATTCAGAATTTAAATAGAGTTCTTATGTTTATTTGTTTGGGAAGTCATTAATGATATCAGATTTAGTTAATCCATTCATACACTTATATTTGGTTAGTATATGCAATAGTATTCAATCAATAAATTTATTATAATTTATATAATAAAAAATCAATTTGTGTTGAATCTATCCTACACTATATAGCGACGGAAACATGTGTTGCTATATATAAAGAAGCCAAATGACATCCAAATAGTGACAGACTACAGATTTTATTCGTTGCAAAAGAAAAATCAACAACTTTTTTATTTGTTGCAAAAGATAAATTAATGACATTTTTATTTGTTGAAAAAGATAAATTAATGACGTTTTTATTTGTTGCCATTTAAAATCTCTCAACATTTATTAATCGTTGCTATAAATTTAACAACGGCTTGTATAGCAACGATTTTTGCAACAAATTGCAAATTTGTCACGAGATTGTATGGTGACGCTTTATTCGTTGAGAACTTCACAAAAAAAGTGTCGCTAAAGGTCACTATTGTTGTAGTGATTATATATAACTAGTATACTTGCACGCGCTTCGCGGCGGGTAGGTAAAGGTCTGTCGAAGGTAAAAAATGTATCCTCTTCTGTATACAATTAAAAACCCACATAGAACCAAATGAGAGTAGGCAGGGTTAAAACCCCATACGACCTAATACAAATATAAATAAATAAATAAGTTATTATGAAACAGTAAACACATATCATCACTTCTTGCGAGATTTGAAGAAACTCCAAAACCCAGATTTACTAATAAAAAATACATAAATAAACATGAAATGAGGAATGAACCACATGAAAACATATATCCACAAAGGAAATCCACAAAGATGAAGTGAAGCAAGAAAAGAGTTTGGGCAAGGCATTATCTATGCGGGAAAAGAAAATGACCTCAGAAAAGGAAGATAGATCAAGAGGGAAAAGGCTAGTGGGAGGTCTCAGCAAGATGCCATATCACCACATCTGTAGATCCAGTAAGCAAGGCAGAGGTAGGACGCTATAAGTGAAATCATGTAAAGATATAGTTGTATGCAATTAAATCACAACATATTCAAAGAGATGAAAAAGGTGAACCAATCAAACACATTTCATTTATCAGCAACAACAGAATGGCTGCAAGCATTGTCAGGGGATCAACAAAGAAAATGCCAAACGTATATGCAAATTATTAATAGGAATAAGATGGAAATAGAGTTCAAGCATCACATACCGATGAGGAGGTCAACGAAAGTAGAGATCAAAGTTCTAACATCACATACCTAGACAAATGGCAGGGATACCAAGAAAACGGAACACACTATTATATGTTAGGCAACAAAACTGATCAAATTAAAAGATTAACGTGAACACGATACTTTATAATGTCAATCACAGAGATACAATGCTTTAATAAGACTAATAAACTAAAATAAAAAAAATAAAGAACATTTCATACCTCGTGTAGCAACGTAAGGTCTCAATCGAACAACCAAGATTGATCGTCTGTCAGAAGGTGATCAACGGAAAAGGGTTTAAACTAAAATGAAAACGGAATGATTTGGATATTACATTGGATAATGAAGAATTAAAAAATAATAAAGAAGAAAAAATGTACCTCCTCAGCTGATAGAAACATAGAATGTTATACAATCGAAACAAATTGACCCAGACTCCTCAAGGTTGTGTAATTAAGAATGGCCTTCTGAAGAACGAACATACCTAAAGGAAGATGAACAATTCCTTTAACGCAGGAACAAATACAATCATAATATAAATGTTCCTCATAGTATAACTGTATAAGCTAGCATTATCTTCTAAAAAAGGGCATACCTGAAATAAAATGAGGGGATACTCATACATCGACGACGATGAAGGATCAAAACCATTTGAGGCTATAAAGGAACGTCGATGTTGTATAGACAGAGTCGGGGCTTTTATTCGACCATAACAGAGGAGAATCTAGTCGTGTTTTTAAAAAACTTTTGCTTGGGAATAGGAAAAAATAAAATTTTCTTTATTTATTCTGATATTTGAAAAAAGTAAATAGTAAATTGTATTTTGTGTTAAATGGGACATATAATATCTGCTAGAGAATACAGAAAATATAAAAAAATAAAAGAGGCTCAGACTTTTTTCCCTCGTGGATGTTATCTCAATAATATTAAAAGGATGCAAGATGATTTCCATTGAGGAAGTCAAATTACCTCTCCATTTTAATATAAGTGATAACTATCGAATGTTACATTTAGTATATTACAAATACACTATAACTGGTAAATAGGTATTTAATAATTCCGAGAGCAGTTTAAACTTGGAGAAGCTGCAAAGTGTATTATGACAATACAAATTGCCATGCCATCTCAATGTAAGGGATGGAAAGGGTTTTCTATTACATGTAACATATGGTGTTATAATTGCCTCTATTAAAAAACTAAAAGAGGCTGAAACTTGTTTTCTCTCGTGGATGTTATCTCCATAATATTAATATGATGCAAAATGATTTCCATCGAGAAAGCCAAATTACTTCTCTATTCTAATATAAGTGATAATTATAGAATGTTACATGAAGTGTATTGCAAACGCACCAAAATTGATAAATAGGTATTTAGGAATTCCCAGAGCAGTTTAAACTTGGAGAAGCTTCAAAGTGTATTATGACAATACAAATTGCCATGCCATCTCAATGTAGGGGATGTTAAGGCTTTTCTATTACATGTAACATATAGGGGATGGAAAGGGTTTTTCTATTATATGTAATATATGATGTCATCATTGCCTCTTCTAAATAAGTACGACAAATAATAGAGAAAAATAATTTTGAAAGAAATTGAAAATTTAAAAAACAGAATGTTACATAGAGAATAATCTAAAATTTGTATATCAGTTTAAAGATAGAACAATTGTAAAGGGATTGCGGAAATAAATTTTGCCATGTCATTTCGATGGTAACAATGAATAATTAACAATTGGTGTTATAATTGACTCTACTAAGTGATTATAATGAATAGTATGAAAAAACAACATAATGACCTAAGAATTGTAAAATAAATTTCATAGTAGTAAGTAATAGAAGCAAACTATATATTAGGGAAAACATCTGCTTGGTAGATATATAAGTAAAAAGATAAAAAGAAAGCAACTATATAAACATTAAAATTTAACAGTATAGAGAAATAAAAGATGAAAACATAGTTATCACATGAAATATTAAAGATTCAGCAACTGGAAAAAATATTTACTATTAGGGTGATGGCTACATACAGAGATATGAAAATATCCAATGGAGGTATATCGTTCGAATAAAAAGCTCAGATTCTCTCAAAACCACTAGTAAGCTAGAACCAAAGATAAATCTAATTATTTCACCATCCGCACACTGCAAATTTGCTGCAAATCAATCCAAAATTGCCTTGCCAAATGCATAATCAAACATATAACGAATAATTGTCATCATCACCTTGACGATAGAATCTTCCATATACAAATCAATGGATCAATGGAATAAAATTTTTTATAAAAACGGGAAAAAAACAATGAACAAAAAGGAAGCCCAATAACAGAGATCGAGAGTGATATGAACATAAATACAATTTATAACATTCCCAACACCTATTTTATGCAAATCCAACTTCTCACTTAAAATAAAGCCACGGTTTTCTCGTCTCTCATTCAGAACTTTACACTACTTAGAAAATATAGAAAAAGAACTTGTCACTAATTCAGACTATAAAGAAATACATATCTAAAGTATGATCTGCAAATGATCTAAGATTAGATCGGTATGAAGCAACTAATCATGTAAACAATCTCACTTAAAGCAGAACGAATGGATTCTTAAAACATATAGTAAGGAAGAAAATAAGACGATAATGTAATACTGATCTGATTTATTTAACACCTTAACAAAAGGCAACAGCTCATACCTTTGCCTAATGGTGACCTGTAGATGCAAGCAAAACACGGGTATGTATTAGCAACATAATATTACCGGGAATAGGTTGTAAAATTTATAAGGAGAGCAGATATAATTGAAACTTAGGTAAGTGTTTTATCAACATATGTAGAAAAAGACATATTTCATTTAGTTTTTTCATTCTTACTATAACTAGTTATTTTGGTTTTCAACTGGCTGCTTCAACTATAACTTCAGCTCTATTTATTGGTTTGAACAAGATACGACTTATTTGAAATGAATTGAATGAACAAACAACTCATAAAAATAAATATTTTTCTGGGATTTCAAGTATTCCATGGTTCCTTTTCACACTAATTGCCAACTTTGGGTCATTGAGATTCAGGGAGGATTCAGATTAATATTTAGGAATAGATCTTACCTCTTTTTTATTTCCTCAACGAAATCGAAATGATTGAAGTTTTTCTATTTGGAATCGTGTTAGGTCTAATTCCTATTACTTTGACAGGATCATTCGTAACTGCATATTTACAATACAAACGCGGTGATCAGTTGGATATTTAATTGACTAACATTTCTTTTTTTGATTGACCTCCTGCGGAGAGGAGGTCAAATTTGAGTTGTAATTCTATTTTATTAAGTGATTTTATTGTTATTCAGCATAACAAAGAAGAGAATCACGCTCTGTAGGAGTTGAACCTACGACATCGGGTTTTGGAGACCCACGTTCTACTGAACTAAACTAAGAGCGCTTTATTTTTTTATGTTTTATGACAGAAAACACAACTGTAAATAAAAAGATTCTTTCTGTACCCTGAATAATATATTTTCAAAATATATTTTGAATGAAAAATTCTGACTAATTTTAATTGATCTCAATTATCTCAATTAATATTTATTATTATTAATATATTAATTAATCCCTCGTTACTGCCCATAGGAGAAGTAATAGGTAGGGATGACAGGATTTGAACCCGTGACATTTTGTACCCAAAACAAACGCGCTACCAAGCTACGCTACATCCCTTTTTTCAATTGTTGTAAAGTCCCATTGTACAAAAGGCTCGTCTTGTTTTCCACATCATTATTTTCTTCTTTAGCCATAAAAAAATAAAATTTTCTTGATATTTCATTTCTTCTTTTTGGTCTCATATAATATATATATACATTTAAAACCGAAGAAAAGAATAAATATTTATTGGCAATGCTCAGGAGAAAAGAGTTTGTTATCTTCATCTTATCTTTTTTTAAGGACAAGAAAATCTCATCTACTGGTTCATTTGCGTAAAAATACAAGCGATCTTTAACTACAGCATACGATCGTATATGTATTACAATAAAGAAATAAAGGAGGAATTCCGGGGTGGGGCTTCGAGCGGTGCTGGCAGGAGATCGGGTGGGGGAGGGGGGCTTCGTGCGGTGGCAGGGGAATCCGGGGGAGTGGGGGCTTCGAGCAGTGGCAGGGGAATCGGGCGGGGCTTTGGCGGTAGCGAAGTCCGCAAGGAGGGTGGCGGTGGCGGTTGGGGGGCTTCGAGGCTGTCGCGGAAGGGTAGGCTGCAGATATTGGGGGGGCTTCGAGCGGAAGCCTGTAGAGGTGGTCGTGGCGCCTTTGAGCGGAAGGCTGGGCTGCAAATGTTGTCCGGGGGAGGGGGGGGGGTACGAGCGCCGACGTGCAGGGAAGAGGAGGTAGTAGTTGGTCAGGGGAGAGAGGGGAATAATGGCATATTTTGCAAATATAAATCAACATCAAGGGCAGATTTATCTTTTTTTAAACGTAAACCGTCACAGATAACGAGTATACCAAACGGAACCTAACACAGGATTATGCCATGAAAGAGTTAAGCATTACTCAAGGTTTCTCGTGTAATTCGCGATTATGCAGGGTTATGAATGTTATTACAAAATTACTCAGGGTTATGGGTGTAAAAATCCCAAATTTAAACCATGGAAAATAGAGACAGTAATTGCAAATACATGTACAAACCTATAGTCAAAACTTTCGATGATGCAAAAAAAAAATTGTAAACCTGTAATTTAAAGGAGTTTCCAAGAAGTATAAGTAGGAAGCTCAGTACAACTAAAACAAGCTATCAATTGTATGCTTTAATCACAATAAGTAAAGAGAGATATTTTCATGTTACACTTTTCATTATCCTTCTGATTATCGTTCATCCTCGCAACTCGATGTATAAATGCTGCATGCAATTCATTACTTGTACTATACAAGTATCTATACAGTTATTTCTATCACGAGCTCATCATTAGCATACCTATTTGTAGTATAAGGGTAGGTTCATGACATGGTAACCACGTGAATTCTAAGACCTTGTTCATGTAGGGGGTTATCCCTCTTTTTAATACATTAAATAAATCTCTTTCATCCATTATATCAAAAAAATAATATATTATACCATTATATCATCTAAAAATTACAAACTACTCAACTTCTACTCATTTTCCCAAACTTCAAACAATTACATCACAATAACTACTTACTTTTCCAAACTCCAATGCCATCACATCACAACAAACACTCTCAACCCAAAACCCTTCATCAAAATACCAAAACATAAAAACGAGTTATCTCCCTCCATGTTACTCCGGGGTAACCCACCAACCAAATACACTCTAAGAGACGGATTCCAACACTTATTTAAGATTCACCGCGACCATGACAAGGTATGCCAACTTCTCTAATCACATCACAATGAAACAAACATTCATATAACATTGTTCTCATCTTTAATTTCATACTAGTGTTTATACCCACGCTTCGCGGCGGTAACGTGACAGTAACATTAACGTGACAGTAACATAATGTTAGAGCGGGTCCGGAATTGATCTGCTCCCATTTTGATTCGGTGAAAGCTGCACGTTGGGGATTTGAGAAATCAGCCGCCCAATGGGCCTCCCCACCTCTACTCACCCTTCTGCACATCACCTAGTTCAAAAGTGACTGTGGTGATTTTTTTTCATGCCGATGGTGAAGAAGTCATATGACTATACAATACACACACATCTATTGAGGCTGGTATTAACATTGCTTGAACAATTTGGCATGCATCATTCACAAATGAAAAAGTTGTTCATTAGTTGGAGTACGTGCCTCATCTTTAATTTGATAGGTCCATATATCTGCTACATTTTTTGCGGGCATCACTAATGTTAGGGTGATGGTAGATTCGGTCGATGAATGTTGCAAAAATGCCAGAAGAAATGTACCGTCAATCCCCCCTCGAAACGACTCCCACATTACAGCCGCATACAACAACCACGTGATGCCGCCTCTATGTTTGTGTACCAAACCACATTGCAAGAAACACCAATAGGGACAATCACAGTGACAGTGGAACCAATCCCGAGGACCTTCAAAGTCGCCGTGATGGATATCATCCCCAAGCCAATGATGCTTGTCGAGAGGTTTAAGACCGCACTTGAGACCGACGCCCTGACATTGCTAAAATCTAACGGATCCTATGCGAACTCATGGAGAAACCGGAACCAGATGTCGATGCAACACTTCGTAGGGATTCCCATGGGGAGAGCGGTGGATTGGGTTGGGGACTCCGGATTTAGGCGAGATTGTTGGAGCAGAAGCTTAGTGGAGAGAGTTTGGGAAATGCATGTATTTCATTTGGATTGGGAGGAGAATGTGTTATAGAGTGGGTTTAAAGACACATGCACAGCCCACACTTAAAGAGGTTGGATCGGGTAAATCCAAGCCGCCACGGGTTCGGGTTGGTCTTAACCCGAGCATGAAATTTCAGCAATATGAGGGCCTAGTTCGACCCACATATATACCGAGTTCGAACAGGACCCAAACTTTTGTAAGTCGGGTCACGATCGGGTCCAGGCCGACCTGAGCCTATGCTCCGTCGTAGCTTTTATGCACACTATTATTGGCATCACAATTATTCAGTTTATTAGAATTTATACATATGGATATAGAAAGCCAGGTGGGAAAAAAAATAAGCATAACTATAGCATGGAGAGAGAAGGACATGAGAATGAAGGGAGATAAATAGTTATAGCATGGAGAAGGATAGGGGGACATGATAATGTGGCATGGAAAAATAGAGGGAGATGAATAGGTAGTTCTTGGAGAAAGAGAGAAACGGATGGGAGAAGTGAGATGGGCTTGCTGCGTTTTTTGTCTCGAGGGAGAAAGCACAGAGGAGAGAGAATAGGAATATGGGCATGCCACGTTTTCTTGTCCGTGAGGGAGGGAGAGAAAGAAAGAGATAGATTGAGGAGAGAGAATGGGAATTTTTATACGGGGAAGAGAGATAAATGAGAGTGAGATAATATTGCAGAGGAGGAAGAGAGGAAGTGGAAGAAAGATCAGTAGGTAGCGATAGGAAGAGGAGAAGTGGTATCGGGAGAGCTCTCTCGGTAGAGCTCCACGTGTCGACAATACTGAGAGAAACCCAATTTTAAAATAGGTATATAGATACCACAAATGGACCTCATATTTACTTTCTCATTATGTCAGAGATCCCTTCCAACTAAGAAACTTAGGGTCCGTTTGGTTACCAGATTACCCTGGGATAACCCGGTGTACCCCCTACATTCCTAGGTTGGAATTTCGTCACAAATCAAAATGACATTACTTCACATTCCTTATTCCAACCCTAACAATCATCCAAACAACTACTATTCATACGTGGATATGTCAACCCATCTCATCCCAGTAACTAAACATGCCCCAAATGTGTTGGGACTTCAGCCCATGTCCACTACTTTTACGTAAATTTATGTAGAATGCCCCAAAAAAGCTTCAATTCCATTTCTCATTCTGCCACTAATCAAAATGCGACTCTTATCATATCATTTATCTTTATTCTTAAGTTTTCAGTTATTACATCACATATACTTTGTTGATTACAGTTGTCTTCTTTTTTACACAAGCCAAACTTATCTCTTACGACCAGACTACCTTTTCTTAAGGGTCATGTACAAAACCTGTCAGATGTTCATATGGGACTAACACTTTACCTCTCATAATATGTCCATTACAATAATACACGCTTATTATTATTAGTAGTAGTTTGTGGTCCTGATCTTTATTGGTTTTCGTGCTATGACTCTAAATTACTAAGTACTCGATGAGCATTGATTCGTCTCTTTTATATTAAATTTTGTTTTTTACCAGTTGTACTCTCCTTAGATATTGCAATATCAGTTATAACCTTCTTTTTTGGAATATCAGGTGGGCCCAAGACTTCTTCCGCAATGGTAACTTGTGCCCCTCGGGTAAGTTGCCATCCATCGACATCCCAAACATACGTTAACTTTGAGGACACGATGGTAATTAGATAAAAAATCAAGGGTTTTTATCACTTGTGCCCCTCCGAGATATCACAATTTCAATCATGCCCCTATCTCTTCTGTAATATCAGTTATGCCCCTCACTTCTTTCTCTGTTATCACTTGTGCCCTTCCGTCAGATTGACCGTCAATGAGTTGACTTAACCATGGTTTTTTTCAAACCTTGGTGCAGTTAAGAGGGGTATTATTGTCCAGACTCCTCTTCTTCCTCCTCTTCCCCCATCCTCTTCTTCCTCCTCCAACCTCCTCCTCCTCCCTCTCCGCCCGGAACTCCTCCCCCGGCCCCCTGCCCCGAACTCCGCCCAGCCTCCCTCCGCCCCGACCTCCCCCTGCCCCCACCCCGAGCTCCGACCCAGCCTCCCTCCGCCCCGACCTCCCCCCGCCCCCGCTCCGAGCTCCGCCCCAGCCTCCCTCCGCCCGGACCCCCCCTCGCCCCGAGCTCCGCCCTAGCCTCCCTCCACCCTGACCTCCCCCGGCCCCCTACCCCGAGCTCCGTCCTAGCCTCCCTCCGCCCCGACCTCCCCCCACCCCCTGTCCCGAGCTCCCCATCATAACGGTTCCAGGCGTCAGCTTCGTCCCAAGCGGCAAGGGGGCGACCTGGGCGCGGGGGGGGGGGGGGGTGCAGCAGGGGTGGAAGGGGGAGGACTCGGACTGGGGCAGCAAGGGGTGGGGGAGGTCGGGGCGGCAGGTTGGGGCGGAGGGGCGACAGGAGGTGGGGGGAGGTCGGGCCAGGGGGGAGGAGGTCAAGGCAGAGGGAGGCTGGGGCGGAGGAGGGGGCAAGCTGGGGCGGAGGAAGAGGGCAGGCCGGGAGTGGGGGAGGAGTTCCGGGCGGAGAGGGAGGAGGAGGAGGTTGGAGGAGGAGGAAGAGGATGGGGGAAGAGGAGGATGAAGAAGAGGACGAGGAAGAGGGTATAAAATGATCATTGAACCCCTTTTTTAAAATTAATTCCGCTTATGTCCTCAAAGTTAACGTCCGTTTGCACTGTGGATGGACGGTCACTAACCCGAGGGGTACAAGTGTAGATTAGCAAGAAGTGAGGGGCACAACTGATATTACCAAAAAGATAGGGGGATAACTGAAATTACGATATCTCGAAGGGGCACAAGTGATAAAAACCCAAAAATCAAAGGTAGGAATATCTATTTCTTCTCATTTTCTTCTTCTTCCTTGCACTCTTCCTCCCTCCTCTCCCTCCCGTCCCTCCTCCGCCCATCCTCTCTCACTAGCCCCTTTCACCTCCGTCCCCTCTTCCTTTGCTTCCCTCCTCCTCCAGTCCCTTCACTCGCCTCTTCTACCTCCCACATTCTTCTTTTTTCTTCTTCTTCACAGGAGAATTGGGCATGCATAGTGGTGCACATGTGGACCGAAAAGCACGGACAATGGGAGCTAAAGTGGATGCGCATGCGATGGCTAGTTGGAGCACGTTGAGATACGTACAAGTGGAACCAAAGGCGCATGCGACGATGATCTTTAGTGTCGTGGTGCAAGCTACGACGATGAGAGGATTCACCTGTAGCATGGAGCTCTGGCTCCCTCCAAGTGGTGGATGTAGAAGGGGGACGAGTCACCCCACAACCCACCTTCCAAATTCCCTGACCTCCCCCCATATGATCCTCAAGATCGCAACTTTCCATCTCCATCCCCTTCCACACCTCGAACCCGCTTACCCATTTTGCTTATTTCACCCCTTGTAGGGACCGACCCACAAAAGTGACGTCGTTGGAAGTGAGGATCTCCCTGGTCGCCATCGATGGCAGGGAGGCAGTGGACTTGATGGTATCGATGGAGCAATGCGCGATGACGAGAATGGAAGCGACAAAGCTTCTGGTAGTGGAAATCGGGCATGTGGACATGGAGTGGGTGCATGAGGTAGGAAAGGGGAGTTGGCGACCATGCCCTCTTAACCATACCATGGTTTGAATAAATCACGATTTATTTCAACTCATTGACGACTAAACTAATGGAAGGACACAAGTGTTAATGGTGCAAGAAGCAAGGGGCACAACTGATAGTCCAAAAAATGGTGGGGCATAATTGATATTAGAATATCTAGAAAGGCACAACTGATAAAAATCTTTTAAATTTTATCCTAAATTCCTGAGCAAAAATACGATAAATTCAACATAAAATAATAAAATTAGAAAGATGCAATAAAAGTGGATTGGTTTGATGAAATTAACTCATCATGGAAACTCAAGGGATAACCACTTAAAAATAGCAAGAAACCCGAGCAGAACTTAATCTTTTTTATCTGTGTATAATGTATAATCTTCTGATATTTGTAGTAAATTCATTCTTATTCCAATCGACTTGAAACCAAACTCATTGCGTAAATAACACTAACCTTGCTCCATGAAAAATACAAACCTCTAAATAATGCACAAAAATCCAAACCATGGTTTCAAGGATAAAAAGACATAAGACTGACTAACTTTCTCATACAATCTCCAATTAAACTTTACTTAACTTTGAATTAAAGTTTAAATATATAGAAAACATGACCATATTCAAAATGGAAAGTTCATTTGTGAAATTGAATTCGAGACAAAATTAAAAAACTGTACAAAATCAACTAACTTTAACCTATTGCTTTATACCTATTGCTTTATGTACATAATTGCCACCTTTTCAAGGGACATGGAATCATTCCACACATGCTCACCTTCTCAAACTGACCATGCAGATATCTTATTGTCGTCGTTTATTTATCAATAGCAACAGATTATTGTCCTCAATAATTTTCATGAAACATGGACACGTTATACTTCAAATCCTCTTCATCCCTTCTATTTCACAACAAACTGATCTAATATTACCTCAATAAACCCATCACACATCAAAATAGGGATGCAAACAGTTATGGATATATCTGTATCCGATCTGTCACCATATCCATTTTATACAGATTTTGACATTCGTATTTGTATCTGCTTTAAATGGATGCGGATATGGATATCGTTTTGTTATCCGCAAACATCTATATCCGTATTCGTATATCTGTTTTCGTATATAAATATAGTCATAGATTTATTTTTAACCTTATATAACATAGTTCTATACCTTCTTTGTACCATAGTTCTATAATTTTTACGATACAGACACATTTACTAAATTTATATCATGTGTTTTCCATCCATTTCGTGTATATTTAAGTCAGTTCTATAGAGTATTTCTAACATTACTCGTATGTGATCAGTATATGTTTTGCATATGTCCGATTTTTAAGGATATGGTAAGTTAGTTTTTATATCTGTAAATATATGTATCCTCATCCATATTTGCATAAAGATACGGTAATACCTATATCCGTATCGATATCCGTCCGTTTGCATCCCTACGTTCAAATGTCACGAAGGTATTCATATCGATCCTTTCTCTTATTAAAGAAACTTGCATTTTATTTATCCAAACAATCTTGTGGAATAAGCGAGGGGTTTTTGCCAAATCCGGTTATGTTTATCTCATGAGAATCATGACTATTAAAAATTCGTGGAGCTAAAAGCTCGTTTTTATTTAGCACGCTCATCCCAATACAATGGGAGATCCCATATATGCCTACACATATAAAATTCCTCAAGAAGTCTGCTAAACCTTATGTATGTTCATTGCAATTCTCCATGTATCATTGTACTACTTATCATAGTTTATATATAGCAATATACTCTCGAGATATCCGTGGGCGGACCTAAGTTATGGGTAAGGGGGGCACGTGCCCCCCCTCCCATTGTTAATAACCTATTATCTTAGGGATGAAAACGGATACGGATATATCCGAATATCCGCTTACCGTATTCGAAAAATTACCGGATACGGATATCCGTATCCGAATATTAATGGAATACGGATCGGATATGGATATAGGTTGTAAAAATTTTCCGAATACGGATACGAATATGGTAATGGCTTGAATATCCGGATTCGGATCCAGATATCCGAAGACAATATTTGATATTATTTTATATATTAGTTAATATAATATAAGCTACAATCTTATGCTATTATATTAGTATTATACATTATATAATACAATATATTAACGATATTAATAAATTTCTATTTCTTTGGGTATGAGCGCGAACAAAATTTATGAAATCATATTCCCTTTTTGCTTCCGGTCAAGAATACATGTCACGTCAACACTCTTTTGTCATGACGCAACTTATTTATATTTCATTGCTATTTTTAAAATCATATGAACTTTGATAAAAAAATCAAATCATATTCGTATGTGGTCTTTATTCAATCCATATTCGGATTCCGTGTTTATTGGATCCATATTGGGATTTCACTTTTTATTCGATTCATATTTGGATTAGCTCTTTATTCGATCCGTATTCGGATCCGCTCTTTATTCGATCCGTATTCGAATTCGATAAATATCCGATTCGGATTCGTATCAGTATTTTTTACGGATATGGTTTCCATAATGCATATCCGAATCATATCTGTATCCGTATTCATATTCGATAGAGAGGAAGCGAATATGGATATGGAAATAGCCATATCCGATCCATATCCGATCCGTTTTCATCCCTATATTATCTACATCTAATTGTGCCCCTCACATCCCTCGTCATGTTCATTTGTGCCCTTACCCTCCCAATTTAAACCGCCGTACCCTATCTAGGGATAAAAACGGATAGAATACTCATCTCGGATACGCCTATATCCATATTCACTTCATCTCTATCAAATATGGATACATATACATATATAATTCGGATATGCATTAAGGAAACCATATCCTTGAAAACATGAGTATGAATTCGAATCAGATATTTATCGAATACGAATAGATTAAAAAGCGGACCAAATACGGATTGTATAAAGAGCCAATCCAAATATGAATCAAATAAAAGTGCATATAAATATAGATCCAATAAATAGAAAGTCCAAATATGCACTACAATAAAATAGAGCTATAGTGACGTTTTTTTTTTCAAAATCCGTCACTAAATTAGCAGTTGTTAAATATATAACGACGATATTATTCGTTGCGAAATGATTTTTCATACTCAAAATTTAGCGACGACTAATTAGAAGTTTGAAAAATAGCAACGAATAAGCGTCACTATGTGGAACGTTGTTATTGATACAACAACGTATATGATATTCATCGTTAATTTTGAGTACGAAGAATCATTTCGCAACGAATAATATCGTCGTTATATATTTAACAACTGCTAATTTAGTGATGGATTTTGAAAAGAAAATGTCACTATAGCTCAAAATTTTTTATAGTAACGGATCAAATAAAGACTACATACGAATACGAATTGAATTTTTATCGAAGTTCATAATGATTTTAAAAAATGACAATGGACTATAAATAGATTGCACCATAATAAAAGGAAGCGTCGAGGTGACATGTGTTCTTTATTGGAAGTAAGAAGATGCATACGGTTTCATAACTTTTGTTTGTGTCCATCTTCAAACAAGCGGAAGTTTGTTAATATCATTAATATATTATATTGTATAATATATAGTACTAATTTCATAACACGATTTGTTCCTTATATTACATTAACTAATATATAAAAGAATATTAAATATTATATTTAGATATATATATATATATATCCGGATTTAGATATTCAAGCCATTACTATCCATATCTAGAAATTTTTACAACCCATATCCGTATTCGATTAATATATGCATACAGATATTCGTGTTCCGTATTTTTTTGAATACGGTAAGCGGATATTCGGATATATCTGTATTCAGATCTTCCAAAATGTTATCATTTGTATTTCATATTCGTAAAAATTAAAGATCCAATTTGTATTTGTATTCGCAGGTGTTGAATTTCTACACGTATGTGCATTCTTATTTGTCAAATTAAAAAAGTTGTATTTGTATCCTCCATTTATTGAATACGGATACAAATAGATATGGATATGTTAGTATTTGTTTACATCTCCTACTATGAAGTTTCCAATGTATTGACATGTGCAATTGTTGTGCCCCTCCTAATTTATAATCCTAGGTCCGCCAGGGTTTCAATATTACACTGTATGGGAATTCCCATATACAATAGATCTTTGTCAATATATCAGCGAGATATCGGGTATTGTCACATAAAGAGCATATTTTATTTTTGCGTTTCCTTCGTTGGATCCTTTGGTATCAATAAAGTGCAATATTGTGCCCATATCGATCTGGTGACATGCGAGATTGCTTGTTGCTGCTGCGAGAGCTTTTGGTAGGAACTTCAGGTATGCTCTCCAATTTGTTTATTTTTTGTCATTTTTATTGTTTTTAGTCTTTTTATTCATCTTGTACCTTTTTTCCCATATTATTGTATTTTTCATATTTCATGCATTTTGTGAGATATTGTGGATATTATTTTGGGATTTTGAAACTTTTGATGGATTTAAACTAGTTTCTCTTATAAATTGCAACATAAACGTTTGGATAGCCCTTTTACTTCAACATTTTAGGTATTTTATGTATTTTAAAATTATAATATATTAAATTCAAGAAATAAACTTAGAAAATTAATAGCAACAGTTGTTTTTTTGCAGTGTGTGTCGCATGCATGCTTGTTCTCTAATTTTATTGTAAGTTGGGAGATATTAGAAGTTTGGGTACTATATTAAACACTATTGATTCAATAATTTGGGTACTTTATGTTAAACTATTAATTTGTTCACACTGAAAATTAAACCTGCAAAAAATAAGTAATTTAGTGTAACAAAATAATCAACTATTTCTATTGTGTGCTTCATGCATGGTTGTTCTTTAATTTTCTTACAAGTTTTGTTACAGAATTGACATCATGGGTACGCAATCTTGTTTGAACTCCGAGGCTCAGAGAGACCATGGGGAGATTAGTCGGAGTTATGCAATTCACCAGATGGTAACAAATCCAAATTGGAATGCAACTTTTATGGAAAGATACTGTAAGAAGAAGATATTATGAGGCAGAAGCATAATATTGACAACAACGAGAATGTTGGTAAGTACACATGTTGTCTCGAGGTTGTTAGAGAGTCTGTAAAGGATAACTTAGAGGATAAAAGGGATAAGGATCAACAGAAGGTGAGAAGGTGCGAGTAATTCGAGGAGTTCATGTTTGAGAAGTATTTCAATGTCATATCTGATTCTAATGATGATAACTTTGTCTTCATTGCCTATTTTCAGACTCCTGTTGTGAGGAGGGCATACGAGAGGGCAACACAAGAATCATCAGGGAACAAGTTTGAGGCAATAATTCAGTGGTACGTGAGCGATTTTCTATGGTGCCGGTGGTAGTGGGAGTTGTTTTGGGGTGCAAAAATACCATCAATCACAAAAGATCACAAAAGGGAAGGGAGTCTAGCCCTTTCTAACAAGGAATAGTTCCATGAAGTATAAGCTAAGCAAGGATCCGAGGCATGTGACAATAAAGGGCATGTTTTTGAATGCCAAGGAGAGAGTAGGAAATATCATTAGCATTTTTTTGGAGAAAGCATTTTGTGAATTTGTATAATGGACCTTTTTTGCAACATGCAATCGATGAGATCGTTGCTTCAGGAACATTAGTTAAAGCTCCCACAACATATGAGATCATGAACAAAGTATCACACAATAGAGAAGCAAGAGATGAATGAGTACATCAATGAGCTAAGGAGAAGATGGTTAGAGTGTGGAGTGACCTTGATGTGCGATGGTTGGATGAGTTACACGAAGAAGCATATAGTCAAGTTCCCCGTTTACTGTAACGGGAAGATGCTTTTCTTATAATTCGTCGATGCATCTGCTCATTTGAAAGATCACAATACTTATTGAAATTAATGAAGTATGTCATTAAATAGGTTAGTAAAGAGAATGTCATACATATAGTCACTAACAATGGCAGAAATTTTAAGAAAGCTAGCGAAACGATCATGGCTTCTAGAAACTACGATATTTTTGGATGTCATGTGTTGCACACTGCATCGACTTGATCTTTAAGGACTTCAGAAAGAGGAAACTTGTGAAAAAGGTGGTGGATCAATCATAGACGATCACTACATTTATTTACAACCACTCAAAAGCTTCGATTTTAACAAGGTTGATGTACAATGGAAAACTTATTGGGCCTAGAAAAACAATGCTTGCAATCATTTTTATAGCATTGCAAAGTCTGAAACAACACATAACCGGTTTGAAACCATATGTTGTTAAGGGTAATGGTTGATATACTCGAGGCTCAAACAGAAGGGAGGAAAATGGAATCATTGATCGACGATGTTGACTTCTGTGACATAATTCACAAAAATCATGGAATCGATTGTGTCTGCATTGAGGATTGTGGATATTGATCACAAACCAACCATGCGAGTGATATACGAAGTAATGCGTTGCATGATGGAGAAGGTGTAAGAAAATGTTGGTAGAGGATTCAAGACCTTGCTCGACATCATTGATGAAAGGTGGTCCAAAATTCTCTAACATTCTCTTCGCAAGGTTGATATGTACATGTATATTTTATTTTTGGGATTTTATCAGTTGTGCCCCTCTGAGATATCGCAATATCAGTTATGCCCCTATCTTTTTGGTAATATCAGTTGTGCCCCCGACTTCTTGCCAATATTTCACTTGTGCCCCTCAGAGGGGCATAAATGATAAAAGATTTTTATCAGTTATGCCCCTCTGAGGGGCACAAGTGAAATATTGGCAAGAAGTCGGGGGCACAACTGATATTACAAAAAAGATAGGGGCATAACTGATATTGCGATATCTCGGAGGGGCACAACTGATAAAAACCCTTTATTTTTTGATACCAAATCGAAGGATGGATATGTAATGTATTTTGATTAAATGAACATATATGTGCATGCATCTAACATATTATTTCAATTTAAAGGACCAATAGAAGAACAATGTTGACACTAATGCAGACCTTCTAGCAGCCACTTAGATTGTAGTGGAGTAACTCGTGAGGGATGTGAAGATGCAAACAATGCACGTAAACGAGGTAAGTAGATGAAAAGTCAAGTTTGTAAATAGTTTGCTAAAATATTCAATGAAAGCTTTATATGATATATATGACTCCACTAAATGTGGAAGAAGTTATTTAGGAATGCACTGGGACATTTAGTAAAATTATCACGATCAATGGGAGGTTCAAAATCCTTACTAGTAAGCATATAAGATTCCATAGATGCACTGCTCCTACTTCTTAAGTTGATGTAGCATGATCATAATTTATTAGCTTCATTTATCTCTTTTAAATTTTTCGCAGTTGAATGGTGGTTACTATATTGGTTAGAAGCTCCAAATCTGCAGAAATTGACCATAAAGTGTTATCTCAAACCCCGCTTGAGGGAGTGAGAGGAATTAGAGTGTGTTCAACCTTATATATTCAAAAAGGAATGTGTTGGGATAAGAGAAGCTCCGCAATCTTGTGTATGTGCACTATAACATAAGGTTGAAGTCATAACATGCAATAGAGGGGCACGACAAAAGAGTCTACATAGATCCTATTGACCTTGCATGTATATTCAAAATGCACGATGGCGATGCAAAGGAAGATGTCCTAGTGGATGGACCAATGGTGTTCCCATGCCGATGAGGCAATATGAAGGCCAAAACAAAACATAAGTGAACAAATAGGAGCAAATGTTGACAACTACATGGAAAGATCTAGACTGACGATGGACCCTCTTGGAGGATTGGAACTTAAGGCTATTGTTGACGACATAGTTTCCCACATGATTTAGAGCAAATCAAAACCAAAATCAAAGGATGTGTTGAATATGCGAGCCCACAACGAGCCATTATGCAATAAATGTTATTGCAAATATCATTTACTGATCTGAAATAAAGAATAACTAATTTGCATAATAGGTCCCTTAGTACAATTAGGGTTATATACCATGCCCATCTTAATGATCATATAGTTGTTGATTCAATTGTTGAATCATAGAGGCTGGTGCTTGGATGAATATCTAAGGAGTTAGATTGAGGACTCATCGAGCACCGTCAAATGATTATTAAGAGATGATCTCCAGCCTGAGAAGGAGATGGCAATCCTTTCTCTAAAGGCTGATATCTGACCGACCTCTTGATGCAGGTCCTATGCATAGGAATAGAGATTCGGAGGTGTCAGATTAGTTAGATCAAAGAGTTGACTTAACGAGATCGAGATAACAAAAGACCTATGTCATATGTTGTCACAATATAGGCATGCATCCTCAGACCGGATACATATGTGTTACTATATGTCTGAGTATGTACATTTGGCAGACTGATAGGTTGATGACCTAACCAAGGTCTATAAACAGGCGTACTGGTGTGCGTGCAAGGGCATATGAGTAATACGATCTCTCAAAGGGATCATACATGTTCATTATTGAACCGGAAGACATGAGCCCACTCATGAGATATCGAGAAGGATCAAATTCCATGCATGGTCCTCTCATTTTGGAAGCTTGACTGAATTTGTAGGTTTGATATATGCTTTTAGACAGTATATGATCAATACCTAGGCATGATATATGCTTTTGGAAAATATATGATCGATACTAACTCCCAATTATCAAATGAGAAACTTAATGATGGAACCCTAAAGGAGACAATCTAAATAGATTAAAAATTTTGGGTTTATTCTTGGTCTTCTAGTATGCAGGATGTACATGTATTATGAATACCTGAGGGTGATGTGATCATAAACGATTGTATAACCATGACGCTTCCATTAATATGGAGTGATGAAACATGTCTGGATTTTAGTGATTCCTCTCAGTAGAGAAGTGATCTGATCTTGGTCCACATGTTGGACATTGATCTGAATGTGATTCAGATGCAACAAGAAGATTATATTTGCGGTCATGATTTAATCAAGCATCTACGAGAGGTCCACAAGATCCGGATTTGAGATGCGATCTCAATATCCAAGTCACTATACGTGGAACAATACAATACAATTACACTGTCCTTATCTCCAAGTATCCACGGAGAAAGCGCACTATCCTTGAAAGAATTCAGGATAATTTCATTGTTGATATGTGTATCCGAGCATTGAGAAAAATGATAATTAAATGTGATTTATTTGTCATGAATAATATGAATTTGATTCATATTATAAGGAGAGTAATCTAAGATAATTAATTATGATTTAATTATCAAATATGTGAATAATGTGGATGTGATTCATATTATTTGAGCACATGAGAATAGAGATCCAAGATGATTAAATGCGATTTAATTATCATGGATATGAATAATGTGGATAGCGCTATCCATATTAATCATATATATTATAATGCGATTTATAATATATAAGAGAGAGCATATTATGATTTATATTTATAGATTAATTATTGATGTGAATTGGATTCACATTGGATAATTATTTGAAAATGTAAATCACATTTTATTTTGGATTGTGAATGTTATTCACAATTTTCGAATGGCATGATTGCAATATTCACAAAATAATTATGAATTATTTTTGTAGAATAATTTACAACAACTGTTGTTGTAAATATTGAAGATTTCCATGGAATAATGTAATCTCATGAGATTACATGGAGATTGCACCTTCTTATTAGGAGGGTGGACGACCACCAATCCCATTAGGAAAGGGTGCCCCCTCCTCTTAATGGAAGGAGGCGATCTTGCTTCCATTATCTCCATGTTTGATTGATTTAATTTTAGGATTAATTTATATTTATTTATCAATATATTATATATTTAATCTAAATTAAATTAGTTGTTTTTGTATTTTTACAACAAAATCTTGGCCATTGAAAGAAACACAAATCAATCTCATCCATTGATTTTGTGCTGTCCATGGATTGAGAACCATGGACTCCCAAAATAGTATAAATAGAAGGGCACCCTTGCTCTTCAAGTGACAAAAATAGAACATAAGGCTCTCTCTCTACACATCAACCTTCTCTCTCTCTCTCTCCCTCTCTCATTGTGGCCGTCCACCATGGAGCCCTAGAGTGAGTCGCCCTTGCCGCAGCGTCGTCGTTATGCTGCCAGATTGTTTGCTCGTGGATCTCCATCTCCCTCGGTGTGCGTCGCTTGTGAAGAAGACGTCGGATCTCGTGTGACGAGATCAGGATATTCACTGATTGGATCATCAACATGAATTGCGAGAAGCACGTGTTTCGTCAACTTGTTTGCAAGCGTCTCCTCCGTCGGATCGGACTTGAGACAGGAGATCTCTTCGTTTAGAGACTTGATCGCAACCACGCTTCAAGAGGTAACCCTAATACTTGTTTGTGATTTAGATGAAACAATCCGAGAAGTGTTCTGGGATCATGTGGTTTCATCACATTAAAATGTTTTAATTCCGTTGTCTCGAGCAACTAGTGCGACTATTCTCTCCTGATCGCATACGATGCGATCCTCACGCTTCTGTGATGCACTTAAGGATCTTACCATATCCTTCATGATGACAATAGAGATGACGAGGATGATGATTCGGTTGGCAATGGTGGTGAATCTAGTGATGGACAAACATAATCTAAGAGGTCAACATGGGGCACTAATAAACTGCGTCATAGAAGATTCGAAGAAGGGCTACGTGCATGCTATGAATTTATGGAGCAACTGATGAATGCAAACGAACACTTTATACCAAGTCTGGGTGTAGAACTTGTAGATCATATGGGTTATGAGGGATGCCAACACCATTATGACAACGACATCTACATGGAGGATTTGATATCTTCTGTGGGTTCAATGAGCATAGTTATGGACAACTCATATCACGGGGATGGAGCAACATCATGCAATCTAGGTGGATGTGGATCACATGACGACAAATCGTTTGGTGTGTTGCGAGAACACTTTCATTCTCCTCATCCTCCTCCTTAGGCTCCTCCATCATATGGTTATGGGTATGGCTATGATTGTAATAATGAAATTGTCAAAGTAGCCAACCAACCTGATAGGATTTAGAGACAAATTAAGACTAGCATTTTTGTTGGTGATAGTTATGGAATCTTTCCCGACTATTATCGGCCATGTCTCCTCCTCTTCCTCCACTGAGATCGTTTCCTACTTCGTCATCGTCGTCCCGAGGTTCTCAAGCTTCTTCACAACCTCGCCATACCACTCGCGATACCAACTCCAACACTACTCACCCTTGTATCGAAATACTTTTAGGCATCGATGAACATGAGTATATGTGATATGCGATGACAATACCCATATATTTGCATTTTTACACTATTTCTCCTCTTCCTTTTGTTCACCCTAATACTCCTAACATCCCATATTCTTCCGAATAATATGCATCTGTAAAATTCTAGGATCCATCCGTTCTAACCATGCATATAAGTGAGTTTAGCCACATAGAAAATAATGAAACATCCATCTCTTTTAATATTTTTATTATCAATAATAAGAAATAAAACGGACACAACATCAAGCGGGAAATTCATCCAACATGTAGGCATGCAGGCACATGGGAACCCACGACGAGATAATCTCTTTTAAGTCCATACGTGCATAAAATTAACGAACTACACACCACGGCTTCTAGTTATAACTCCAAAACCCTCCACCCCTCTCGACCGCTACCGTCTTCCGTCTTCCACGCCACCGATCACCGCCGCCAACTCCTTCCCCAACCCAACCTCACCACCACCTCCGCCCTCCCCACGCCTACCACCTCATCTAGCCCCACCGTCTGATGCCCTTCGCCCACCTCCCGTGCTGCCTGCTATCAAAACGCCGCCATCGATCGGCCTCGTCAGTATAACTTCCAGTCTACATCTACATGTTTTCTCAAATTAACTTTTAGCTATCATGCGATCATCCAACGACATGGACCTTAGGGATTACTGCGCCACCATTTTTATGTTATGTAGGATGTAAATCATGACAGAGATGGACTCCATTGTTGACATCCCGATTCAGGATCCGGAATCTGAAGAATTCTCCGCGGCAGACTTGATTTGGACGAAGTTTGCGGCAAACGAACACACTGTTGAGGACGTTGCTCTGATTCCGTACTCCAGGGTTGATGCTTTCATAAATGGCGAGTGTTCCAGTGTTGAATGCCCAACTAGGTTTCATATTGAGAGAGGAAGAAAAAGAAGAAGGGGGAGCTTGAAGGAGTATAAAAGCGACGAGTATCTGCTATATAGGCTGTAAGCTTTGGCATTTGTTAACTCTCGTGCAGTTTCATTTTTATATAGTTGTATTACTTCTTGGAGTTTCCAGAGGGAGTCTTGTAATTCAAGTGTCGGTACCTTCCCATGCTTTTAAAAGCATTATCTAGACAGTTGATTTTATGATTGTCATTTGCGATTGCATTTTTTTCACTCATAAATCCGATATTGTGGGGCTCGTGTAATCCCTTGGATCTATATAAAATGAAGGCTCGTATACATGATGGCCCCGATTTGAGTGTCTTAATGCTGTTAAAAAAATGGCGAAGCCGTCTCCCACTATAAGTAGGGTCGGCAACATAGATTCTTGCTCAAATCCATGTTGAAAGTTTCGACTATTTTTTACACTGGCCGTCGACTACCTAATGCAACCCCTACAAGGGGGATTTGAACCCTAGTCTTTTGGGTTGTAGGCACACTGCACTACCACTAGACCATTTAAGTGGGTACAAAGGCCTTGATTTGAGTGTCTTAAAGCTGTTGCAAGAAGAAAAATAACTACAATAAGGCCAATATATTATTAAAGCACAACGGAGATGTCCTCAAAGAAAAGCAAATACCATGAAAAAACTTGAAAGAATTCAGTGTTGGGAATATTTACTCCTAGTCTTCATGCTCCCTTTTTCTTGACCTTCTTTGCAATGTGGCTTGATAGTAATTTTGGATGTCAAGTTCCTCCCTCACGAGCGCACCATTGTATTTGTCTCTTCTTCTAAGCCTCTTCTGGCAGTTGGCAAGTTCTTCCTTTACTAAATTTGTGCACATGTTCCTCCCTGGATATATTGAAGCAATGGTGAAGGAATCGAGGTAAAGATTGGTGACGATAACATTCAGAAGAGAGATTCTTTTAGATATCTGGGATCTATTTTGCAACATGATGGGGAAATTGATGGAGATGTTACTAATAGAATAAATGCACGCTGGCTAAAGTGGAGAGGAGCCTCCGCTGTTCTCTGTGATAAGAAAATTCCTTTAAAAATTAAAGGAAAGTTTTACAAAGCAGCCGTGAGACCTGCTATGCTTTATGGTTCTGAATGTTGGCCTGTGAACCATAGACATGTGCAGAGAATGGTTGTAGCAGAAATGAAAATGCTAAGATGGATGTGTGGACATACGCGTAAAGATCGGATTCGGAATGATGCAATCCGAAAGAAAGTTGGTGTAGCTCCGATCGAGGATAAGATGCGAGAAAACCGTTTAAGATGGTTTGGTCATTTGCAAAGAAGGTCAACTGATGCACCGGTTAGGAGATGCGAGTGTTGGGATGTTGAGCCGGCTAAGAGAGGGCGAGGACGGCCCAAGAAGTGTTGGAAAGAGACTATACGAATGGATCTTAGTTTTTTGGATATAAGTCCGAGATTGACCCAAGACAGATCTGAATGGAGGCGAAGAATCCATGTAGCCGACCCTACTTAATTGTGGGAAAAGACTTTGTTGTTGTTGTTGTTGTATCCGAGCTTCTTCATTTGGAAAGTAGATTTCTTTTTTGTTGAGAATTTTTCTGTTGTGCTCCTGGAGTTGTATCTCCATTGCTGCCTCCAAAGGCAATTTACTTCGGGAGATGAAATTCTCAACAAAGTTCAAATATCATCTTTGCCTTAATCTTGTTTCAGAAAGGAGAAACCTTCTCACCATTCCTTAGGTCTAGGTGGCATGCCGATCATGAAATTGGTCTCCACCCCATCAAAAACCAAATTGTAATTTAACTCATCCTCCACCTTATGAAATAAAGACCTCTTGCTCCTCATCAATAGGAAGCCGGAGTCTTTAGAGTCGCCCCAATCCTCGTTGCCCTGAAAAACTTTCAGAAGTTCAATGCCTTTTCCCAGCTTGATACCACCCTTCATGCAAGTTTAACTCCCAAATGAGCTTCTTCTCCATATATCTCCAAAGCTTTTCTCAGCCTGGAATAATATTGTGCTGCACCACTGGAAAATCACCCCTAGGAGGATTTGTAAACGACATTCTCTGAGCACTATACCTTTGATGCTGCTGATTTTAGATGCCTTTGACTTCCATCAAAATGCGTTTGTTTCTGACTCTGACCATGCACTCTGCCGCAAAACATCTTTTGAAGACTCTATTCTGCTTTGTGCCTGTGGACTTTATGTTGGAGCCTACTGTGAGCTGCTACTATATGTGGCCGTGACAAATTTATGTAAGCTGCAAGCATTTGATTCAATAATAGCCACATCAAATGCTGCTGTAACTGTGGTTTTCTTCATTTTTTCTGGTCACTAGAGACTGTTGAAGTCGATTGCTTTGGCCCATTACTTAAAGAATCATCATCAGAATTCTGTAAGCTGCTAGTTTGCATTTCCGTCTTTTTGCTACAAATTTTCAGCAAAATTATCAACTTCATGCGAATGTAACTGGACACAGTTATATGTAATATCCACCTCTTCCTGTTGCAACAATATTCACCATCATGCTCTTGACCTTTTTTCCTTTTTGATTTCTCTGTACAACTGCTTGTTGCTTCACCATCTGATCTCAAGCCCTTTCTATCCATCTTTGTCTTACATCAGGTTGAGACTCATCCTTAGGTTTAGGTTTCTCCCTGGACTTAGACAATTTATGCTCCTTCGTATAAATATGAGTGCAAAATGGAGGAATACCTTCATAATAACTTTTAACTTGAAAGTTTGTACTCCATTTTTGATGACCACAAACTTATGTCTGAGCTTCATTAGGTCCAAGTCTTTCTAAAGTTTCAAATAGCTGGACCTAGTGTGATCCATTGCATCACAAATCTTCGAGAACCTACCACTAGGTGCTCCTGCCACTGATTGGACCGATCTCATATTATAAGGATGAAATTTAATGGTAAGGAGACCGATCCATACAAGAAACACAACAGACTTTAAAATTGGTCCTTAGTAAGGTGATCACCTCATTATGGTGACTCATTATCTTTGAACTTCCAATCCAACACCTCTCCCACAAACTTTTTTCCAAGGAGAAAAGGACGCCAATGTAAAAAAACGTGCCTTAAAATGTCACGTATTCACAACATCAAAAGCATTAAAGCTACATTGTGATGTAGCTTCTTAGGAACACAAAGACCATGACTCTATCAAGATCTCGGCATGCTCAATTACATTCTCTACATAATAACACTCATGAGGAAAGAGCACACCAGATGTTGTACGAATCCTATCGGGATCTATCCAACATGATATAGTAGGTGCCCAGCTCGATGACCGCAAACTCATGTCTCATTTTCATTAGGTTCAACTCCATCTGAAGTTTTAAATATCTGGACCTAGTGAGATCCATTGCATCACACATCGTCGAGAACTTACCACCATGTGCTTTTGCCACTGATTGGACTGATTCCATATTATAAGGATGACATTTAATGGTCGGAGATCAATATATATGAGAAACACATTAGAATTTAAAATGGTCTAGAGTAAGGTGATCACCTCATTATGGTGGTTCATTATCTTCGAACTTCCAATCACATCTCCCGCAAACCTTTTTTTAAAGGAGAAAAGGATGTTCATCGTAATAATGCATGCCCAAAAACATCATTTATTCATAATATTAAAAGTGTTTAAAACTTAAAAAATGATGAAAAGTATCAAAGTTGCACTATGATGTAGTTTCTTGTTGATATGCCTTGAATCCTAACTATCCACAGGCTGAAGAATCGTCGTATGCACCCCCTCTTTTTGTACCATACCTCAACAAGACATCAGTATGTCCGAGAGTAGTATATAAACCCCCTAGGGTTAGGGCTCTCTGTATCCTCTATATTTTCTTCTCCACATGGTGAAAATCAATCGTCGTCGTCCAAGGATGTAGACCAGTTATGGGTGAAGCTTGTAAATCCGTGTGTTTGCATCTTGCTTGATTGATCTTATCTGTGCGTGTTTGCTTTTGAGTTTCGCAACAAACTGGTATTAGGGCATCAGGTTCCGTCAGGATCATCAAGCACGATGACATCGCATAATCTGACAATCGAGAAGTTCATATGGAGGAATGGATTTAGTTTATGGTAGATCAAGATGTGCGCCCTTCTAAAGCAGCATGGCTTTGGGCGTCGTTGGATCAGGGAAGGGCGGAGGCACGTGACCCTTCGAGTTGACAGTGCAGGAAGAGAAGGCGCACTTGACGATCATGTTGTGTTTGGCAAATGAGATCATTGCGATGAGAAAACCGTAGCCAATCAGTGATTGAAACTTGAAAGTCTGTAAATGATGAAATCTCTGACCAACAATTGTTGTTGAAGCAATGTCTGTTCTCTCTCCGCATGCAGGAAGGTACATCTCTTAAAGAACATCTAGATCCCTTAAATACATTGTTGATGGATTTAAGAAATACAGAGGTTAAGATTGAAGATGAGGATTCTACATTGATTTTGTTGGTTTTTCTTCTGCTTTCACATGGGAATGTTGTTCAATCATTTATTGTAGGAAGAGAATCAATAACTCTAGAGGAAGTTCGTATACGTGTGAACTTCGGCATATGGCTATCATGAAGTATGACTCTAACGTTGCAGACTTGATTATGACTCATGAAAAGAGTCATGTCGTTTGGGCTACGCGAAGAAGGGAAAGCAGAATTCCAAGTCAGAATCACAATTCTAATGATATATGCAATTACTACAAGGAACTTGGACATTGGAAGAAGGATTGCTCGAAAAAGAAAGACAAAGCCATGGTTGTTGCTGTGGTTCAGAGAGGCGCAAATTGTAAAGATGCTCTGGTTTTCATCGTCAGAGATCAGAAGACGACGGATAACACATGGATGCTTCATTTAGGTTGTTCTAGCAATATGACTCCTAATGAAAATTGGTTCTGCACCTATGAGAAAATAGATGGTGGAAACGTCGTCATGAGGAATGATGCAACATGCAAGATTATAGGGATCAGCTTTGTGAATATCAAGATGCATGATGGAGTCGTGAGGACAGTGATGGAGGTATGACATGTTCCTGATCTGAGGAAGAACCTGATATCCCTTGGAGTCTTGGGCATTAAAGGATATGTGTATAGCGTTTGAAGGTGGAGTAATGCAGGTTTCCAAAGATGGGGTGGTTGTCATCAAGGGTAATAAGCAGAAGACACTATACGTTGTATATGGGTCTACAACTACGTGCTTTGTTGCAATGGCATCCCAAACCATGAGATCAAAGTCAAAATTATGGCATATACAACTGGGACACATGACTCAGATGCAGATGAATATCCTCAGTCAGAAGGGGTCTCATCGGGGCTCTCAAGGGATCCAAGCTGGAGTTCTGTGAGCATCGCATGTTTGGAAAATAACATAAGAAGCAATTCAATAAAGCTATCTACAAGACAAAGTAGACGCTCAACTACATTCATGTTGGTTGTTGGGGCCCTTCACGAGTCTCATATTTGGGAGGTGCTGGATATTTTCTATCCACTATTGATGATTAATCCAGAATGGCTTGGGTGTACATGATGAAATACAAGAGCGATGCATTTCAGACCGTTAAACAGTGGAAGATATTGTTGGAGAACCAAACTTTTAAGAAGGTAAAGCATCTTCGTACAGATAATGTGCTAGAGTTTTGTTCGTCAGAGTTCAATGAGTTATGTAAGGAGGAGGGTGTTACGAGACACCACACCATCAGAGATACGCCACAGTGGAATACAGTTGTAGAACGAATGAACATGATGCTTGATGCAGATGGAATTTTGCGCGATGATGAAAAATTAATTCATTGGTGGATTTTTGGTGGAAGAATAAATTGGAGGGGAGAAGGAGAGAAGGTGCGCCCGTTGTGCGAGGTTCGATGGAGAAGAAACGCGCAGATCGTGTGGGAGAAGGAGAAGGAAGAGGAGAGAGAGATAAATCTCAAATTTTATAATAACTGAATTGAACTCCCTAAAACAATAGACCTTCATCCCTTTATATAGGAGGGATGAGATTACAAAAATAGAAATCAAATTCAAATTCAAAATGACTTATCCTAATTTAACTAACTAATTGATTTGAAATAAATTTCAAATCTCTAACTAATTAATTGAGATCACATGCGATCTCGTTTATTTAATTAAAATTACGACGACTCAAATAAACGTAAATAAAATAAAATTAACGGATAAAAAAGTAGAAAAATGCGACCCTATTTCTTCATTTTACGCTGCATCAATTCTCCTCCGCTTAAAAAATTCGTCTCCTGACGAATTGCTGGATCTGCAGGCTTGGAGGTTGACAAATTCGAATCAGCATTCTCGATCATCCCATGGAAGAACTGGCGTGGAGCAAATGGCGGAATCCATACGTTCGTGGCGCGGGCGTAGGCGATGTCGGCTTCGTGACAGAAGAGCAGGTGTGGCGCACATGCGGGCGCCCATCCGGATTCCATCCCTTTGACATGGTGCTCGAAGAACTGATGGGGCATCTTCATGACGATCAACTCGGCCTTTGGAGAGTCCATAACAAAGTAATAGCACAAGGAGTAGAGGAGGAGATGTGTCCAATGAATCAAGCCAAGGTGCCTTTAAATAGGTGAAACCCATGGTCCTAATCCTAATTGGATAAGGATGCCTTCCTGGTTTCTCTCCTTGAGTCCTTTTAAAATAGTTTTGCTCCCGGGGGTTGGATTGCAAATTTCGTACCCCTTCACTTAAAGAAAATCCATAGCATATTTTATCCTCCAAATAACCCTGTTGATAAAAGCTTTTGGGATAGGGGATCTTTCTGCAAATATTCCAAATTAGTTTCTTATCCCAAGTTTCATGGGATTCAAAACCCTTAGATGTCGGGCCCCTTGGTAGGGTTCGGCATTTCGTTCTCTGGCAGTGGCGGCGGCGGACGTTAGATGGGAGCAAGGCCCGATGGTGCCTGCGGGAAGGCCGGTGCGATCGAAGGTGGTGCGCGGGATGCACGCTGGGGCGACACAGGGCGATAGGGGGGAAGGAGGTGATAGCGGGTAGCGACGGTAGACGAGGTGTTGGCGATGGCTCGCGAGGCGCGAGGGTGAGGTCGGGAGGGGGTTTTGCTGGGAGTGAAGAGGTCACGGTGGGAGGAGAATCTGGGTTTGCGGGGGTTGGGGAGAATATCGCGAGGGGTCCTGGGATGGTGGGCGAGGTTGACGGGGCGGGGGCAGGGGGTATAGGCGATGGCGCATAGATGGTGGGAGGGGGTGCTGGAGCTACCGGGGACAGTGCGGGGGTGGCGGCGGGTGGGAAGGTATCGGGTGGGGGTGGAGGCGCCCGCGGGGTTGGCAGTAGGGGTGGGGCAGCAGGAGGTGTCGGCGATGGCGCATGGAGTGGCGGCGACGGGGTTGGGGGCGCTGGGGGCGAGGGGGTGATAGCGGGTGCAGAGGTCTACGTTGCAGGGGGTGCGTTGGTGGCGAGGCGGGGAAACAGCGGTGGTGGTGGGGCAAGGGGGCTCGCTGGGGAGAGCACGGAGGATTGCGATGGTGCCGCCAAGGTGACGAGGTTGGAAGCGGCTTGCAGCGATGGTGGGGCTGTGATTGGGTTCGCAGTTGCAGGGGTGGGGGCTGGGGGTGCGGTTGTGGTCAGCGATAGAGGAGTTGAGGGGCTCACCATGGGTGCGGGGAAGGCAAGGCAGGGCTGAAACCGTTGTCGGAGGTGATGTCATTGGTGGTGGCTGATCTGAAGCATCCTGGACTGCAAGCATTTGGTTGATGACGGTGTTCTTTCCTTGACTTTCTTCGTCAAAATCGGCTTCTACGCTCGAAGGCTTTGATTTGGCGGCGTTTTCCTCTAGTTGGCGCGTCAATGCCTCGATATTCCGTGGCTCTCGCATCTGGGATGCCAAAACTTGCATATCGGCACAAACTTGGAGTATATTCGATAATGCTTGTTTAACCTTGGCACGCCATGCACGGTCGTTGGAGCGAGATTCGTTGGACTTTTTGCGTGAATGACGAGAAGGATCGCTAGATCGTGAGGACGATCTAGATGTCATGCTCTGATACCAATTGATGCAGATGGAATTTTGCGCGATGATGAAAAATTAATTCGTTGGTGGATTTTTGGTGGAAGAATAAGTTGGAGGGGAGAAGGAGAGAAGGCGTGCCGGTTGCGTGAGGTTCGAGGGAGAAGAAACGCGCAGATCGCGTGGGAGAAAGAGAAGGGAGAGGAGAGAGAGATAAATCTCAAATTTTATAATAACTGAATTGAACTCCCTAAAACAATAGACCTTCATCCCTTTATATAGGAGGGATGAGATTACAAAAATAGAAATCAAATTCAAATTCAAAATGACTTATCCTAATTTAACTAACTAATTAATTTGAAATAAATTTCAAATCTCTAACTAATTAATTGAGATCACAGGCAATCTCGTTTATTTAATTAAAATTACGACGACTCAAATAAACGTAAATAAAATAAAATTACCGGATAAAAAAGTAGAAAAATGTGGCCCTATTTCTCCATTTTACGCTGCATCAATGCTTCTAGAGAGAGCGATGTGCTTGCTCTCTAATGGCAGTCTTAATATATCATTCTGGGCTGAAGCTGTGAATACCACATATTACTTGGTGAATCGGAGTCCCACATATGCTATCGATTGCAAAGCACCCATGTAGGTATGATCCGGTAATCGTGTTGTTTAGTTTGTTTTACATATCTTTGGTTGTCCTATATACTACCATGTTAGTGACGGGAAGTTGGAACTAAGAGCAAAGAAATGGGTGTTTACATGATATGGTGCAGGAGTGAAAGGGTACAAAACCCTTCGAAGTAGGGCTGCTAATTGAATTGAATCATTCGAATTCGACTATGATTCGTTCGATAAAAATTCGAAAAAATTTGATTCGAAATCAAATGAACTGAACTAAATTTGAATTTAACATTTGGATTCAATTCCCAAATGAATCGAATATGAATTCACTTGGATTCGTTCGATAACAATTTGATTCGATTCGATACACACACATATATGATATGGTATGAAGTATTATATATATGTAAATAAATGTAGTATATATTTTGTAAAATCCCCATACATGATACACGACTTAATATAATAAATAAAATTTTTCATCATCTTATTCTAAACATCCCAATTTCGGGGTGCCCATTGCATACACCATACCCCCTCTTTACTCCCCTCAATTCTCTCTCTCCCCTCTTCACTCATGAGAAAAAAATCCTAAACTTTGCTTCTGCTCTCCAACGCCGCCAGCTCCAACCTCTCGCTCCTTCTCGCTCTCTCCAACGTTGTTGGCTCCAGCCTCCATCTCTTGCTCGCTCTCTCCAACGCCGCTGGCTCCACCCTCTCGCTCCTTCTCGCTCTCTCCAACGTCGTTGGCTCTAGTCTCCCGCTTCTGCTTGCTCCCACCACTGACAACATCACCCTCCCAGTAGCCAACCCCACCACCAGCTCCCGCTCTCCCCTGTCGTCGACAATGACACTGGTTCTAGACTCACCAATGTCATCAGTATCTCTCCATCACCCCCACAGCTACTGGTATTACCATACACCCCCTTTTGCCATAAAATCTTAAGATTTAGATTCTATCCAAATATGTTATGTGATTCTAGAATACATCATCTGCAAAGAAACACATACTAAATTTCTAAAAATCATCCTAAGGTCATAGATTTCAAATTTCTAACAATCTTTTCCTTAATCACACTCTTAATCCTCCCATCCATCATAATATACAGATCTTATGATAAGGGAAACCAAGCATTTCAATACAAATAATATCTTAGAAACAATTAAGATATGCATAGATTTCAAGGATTTTGAGCTTTGCCTAAATGGCTAAATGTGTAAAAGATCATAACTGAAACTAAATTCTATTTCTCATCAAGATTACAAGAGGACAAGGTTATCAAGAAGGAAATATCATCATAAACTTTAATAAGCCCAACTATGCCCCATAAGAGTGCTTTGCAATGAGGTAAGCATGAATTGTTCATGCTTGATGTAGAAAAAATGTTAAATATTAGAAAATTGAAGAACAAAGCCATACCAACTGCGTTCTCAGTCTGGTCTGCCGGTTTTTATACACCTCAGATGATGGATTCAGCTCCATAAGTCAGTTCACATCGACCTTTTATGGTTCTGATGGAATTTAGTGATTCTTTTTTTCTCAGATATCATGGAGATATGTCACAATGGGGGGGATATGGAGGATTCTTCAGAGAAATGTGGAACACAATATTTTGGTTATTATTTTGAACATGTATATCTATTAGTCTATATCTTGTATTTCTATATTGGTATGTATTTTAAAATATATTTTTGAGTATGTATTTTTATTTTAATTTTAGAAGTCTAATTCAAACATACCATCTTCTCAAGATAGAGAGTCATTGGGCATGATGATGATATCAATGAAAAAGTAGAAGAAGAGGGTAAAGAAATAGAAAACCGATTCCTAAAATAATTAATAAGATTGATAGAAAGAAAAGATCAATGGTTTATGAATCATTTACCAAAGAGAATGAGAAATTTGATGGAGTGCCATTTGAAAGGTGGAGATGCATTGATTGAATTTGCATCATAGGTACAAAAAGAAAAGATCAATGGTTTATCAAGATGTCCATAATTATTTTTTCTTTATATATTCAATTCACCATATGTACAAAAATAGCAAATGAGGATTGCAAGAGATATACATGAACGACAAAAGTTAGGTACTTTAATGCAATTTATATTATCCATTGAATTTTACCATTTATGTTAAAAGTTCTTTATTTATACCAATTATTTTTCATAAATTAATATTACAAAGTCTAGTCAATTCTTTGAAACTTAAAATATTATTAATATATTTTTTATTATTAGTTATATTATTAAATAAATTCTAATTCGATATAAAATGAATCGAATTTGAATATTCGAAACTCCAAACGAATTGAATTTGAATTTAGATTAGAAATTCGTTTAATGTTCGATTCGAATTCGGATTCGAAAATTTTATAATGAATTGAATATGAATCTAGGTGGATTCGAATGTATTCGATTCGATTAGCACCCCTACTTCGAAGCATAGAATTATTGTTAGTAAGAATGCTACATTTGATGAGAATTTCACGCTTTACTCGAGTAGTAAGTCTGTTGATGCAGGGGCATGTGATGATGTGCACGAACCTATGGAGTTTAAACTGATATCAAGTAATGATTATGCAGTTGATCACACCACTCCTGACCAGGCTGTTGCTGAACAGTCTGAAGTTGAGGGAGAGGCAACAAGTGTTGCTACTGATCGACCCTGTAGAGAGATACATCTTGCCGCATAGACACATATTTAAAGAGAATTTCATGCTTCACTCGAGTAGTGATTCTGTTGATGCAGAGACATCTGATGACACGCATGAACCTGTGGAATTCAAACCGACACCAAGCAGTGATCACACAGTTGATCACTCCACTCCTGATAAGGTTGTTGCTGAACAACCTGAAGTTGATGGAGAGGCAACCAAGTGTTGCTACCGATCGGCCCTGTAGAGAGGTACATCTGCCCCATTCCACCAGGTGGAAACTCTTCTTGCTTTGTCGCCCATTCGACCAAAAAAATCTCCTCATCAATGTCTCAATATTAGCACGTACCCCTGCAGGCAGCTATCTCGTGGAACAAAAGAAAATCGAGATGGCCGAGAGAACATGCTTCAAAAGCACAACTTCCATCCTTTTGAGAGCATCGTCGCCTTCCAACCTGCAAACCTCTCCTCCACTCTTTCCAACAACACCATCTAATCTTAGGACTTCGGCTTCCCCGCCACCAGTGGGAGCCCCAAATATGTAATCGGCAGGGCCGTCGTGGAGCAACCCAGCACCTACGTCGCAACTCATCCTCCGTAAAGCTGAAAGGTACCACTATCGACATCTCCCTATTGATTCGAAGTCCGAAAAATGTCCCCAAAAATATCCATGATAAGCGATGTCCTTCGAATCTTCTCCTCCTCAACCCCCAAGAATAGCACCGTGTCATCCACATATTGTACAATCTAGATGGATATGCCATCCCTCCTATATCCAGAACACCGGTCCTCATCAACCGCCAACCTCATCATCACTGCTAATGCATCAGCTACAATTACAAAGAGAAGCGGAGCCATCGAACATCCATGCCTGATTCCTTTATGCGGCTGGAAGAAACCTCCTTCCGGTCTACCGTTAACGAGCACATCATGGGATGCAGTTGTAACACACCACTTGATCCAAGCAATCAACATCTCCGAGAATCCTCTTTTCTCTAGTGAGGCCCACATTCTCATTCTTGTTTTTCTTATCATCCATTTTGGCAGCTGTTTCAATCGCTCTTTCATCTCGTATATAACTGGAGACAAGATAGGGAACCTAGAACCATAAATCTCTAGCGATACATGATCAAGTCCATTTCCAGCCCCAATTTTTTGCATCCAAGCCTATAGAAGCATTTTGCTGAACAGTTTCCATGCTTTCAAGAACCAGCTCAAATCAACGCATTGTGCACAAATACCACTCCTTTTGAGCTTCAGAGGCAGGTAGCATGTCGAGTACCTTGTTTGGACATCAAAGCCCCACAAGTAGTAGCTTCACCTACTTCAAAGGGTGTGGTGACGAGCAGGAAAGGGTGAGTGCCCCGGCCACAACAGTGTTTAATTTGCCTGAAGCTTCAACCAACCAGCTCCACCATCACCAAGAACTGGAAGCGTGGAGCAACAATGCAGCCAATACAGCAGACTGGAGCAGCTCCTCTCCACCAAGAAATTTATTAGTATATGTTTTGAAGATTATTAGTTTTGTTTCTGGTTGTTGGCACGGTATAAGGTCAGTAAAATCAATATCGCATTATATTATGACAATCCTTTCAGGAACATTCAAATTAGGCTGTGAAAGGGGGGCGTTGATGCAAACCTCCCCCCCCAGCACGGAAATTTTTTAAAGAGCCCTACTCCCAATATCTGCTTTCCAGCAAGGCCAAATCCATTCCATATTCTCTTCTTTCCAGGAAATGTTTCGACTTATATTCTCACATGTCGCATGATTCCTTGAGATTGAAAGCAATACTACGACTTGGTTGCTTCGGATTTGAACCTCGACGAATGGTTTGTTAAAATCTACCAAATTCAGTTTGGTTGCAATACTTCTCTAAAATTGTTTTTTTATGGAAACTATGCATTATTTGTAGGGATGCAAATAGATAAGGATATATCCGTCTCCGATCCGCAACCATATCTGTTTTGTACAAAATTTGACCCCTGTATCCGTTCTAAAATGGATACGGGTAAGGATATCACTTTGGTATCCACATCGGTATCCATATGTGTATCCGTATATCTATTTTCATATATAATATAGTTGTAAATTTATTTTTAACCATATATAACATATATTTATATCTTCTTTTACCATATTTGGATAATTATTATGATATAATCACATTTAGTATTTTTATTACTTGTGTGTTCCATCTAGTGCTGTATATTTAAGCTAATCTATAGATTATTTCTAATATTATTTGTATGTGATTGGTATCCATTTTACATCCCTATCCATATTTTAAGGATATGGTGACATAGTTTTCTCATCCGTCAATACTCATATCTGTATTCGTATTCATATTTAAAAATGGATAAAATATGGTGACACATATATCTGTATTGCAACTGTTTGTTTGCATCCATAATTATTTGGTATTTGATTTGATTTTTTTGGGGGTCCAGACCACTTAAATAAATGAAGATTGTGTAAGAAAAATGACGATTTTCCTGTGACTTGTGAGAGTTTGAGGTTCGTTTGAACTATTAGCATATGATTACATCACAATAACATGGTAGTATTTTTAAAGCTGAACTATGATGTTGAATGGTTGCAATGGATGTCCATAAAATTTGTTTATGGGGGGTGAAAGTACTTAGGATAGTGTATGATTAGTTCTCGAGGCAAAAAAAACTTAGTGGACATTAGAGGTACTTAGAAATTTTGGAATCATGTATGAAACTAATTGGAAGTAATACATCAAGAGTTGTATCACGAGTAGTCGACTCGAAGGAAACTTAGTTGATTGAAATCAGATTAGTCGATTATTTTTTAATCTCTGTGTATAAATATCCTAATATGTTGTTGGAATTCTTATCAGTTATCCAAATGTTGGAAAAAATTTATGCTACTCATTTAGCATACATACATTTTGGGGATTTATTTCTAAAATTTATATATTATAAAATAAAATCCAATTTAAGTGATTTAAATTTTATTGATATGTCATTTTATACATGCAGGTTATTTTCATTTGTTGCAAATTTAGGCTAGTTTGACATCTTGGTTATTTTGATTGTATTATATGAAGTTATGTTTGATTGTGGCTAAAAAAACAATTGTCTCCTATGTAATGATAAATCGTCGACTCCAACTTCCGTAAATTATGTATATTTCTCTTAACTTTATCCGTCACTTTCAAATAATGTAACTCAATAGCAATATTTTTATCTATCTTTATATGTTTTTTGATGGACTAAATATTAGCTCCCCCCCCCCCCCAAAAAAAAAATCTGTGAATGCAACAGTCACATGCCCACCATTGGGAGTGTTTCTTCTCGTTATCATGCAGTGTAAGGCTGTATATAATAGACCCAGATGTGGTTGGTCCACCCTACCAGGACCCCGGACTTAGAGGAAGCTTTTGTGCTGCACACTGCCATTTTTTATAGAAGTGATTGCTTTCATTGACCCACTGATTGTGTATCTTGCAAATATACCTTTGGAGTTTATCATACATTTTTTGTGCCATTAGGCACTTTATTTGGTGACGCAACCTCCATGTTGGTTTTTAAAGTATATGTTGACGGTTCACGTCCATGTGTAGACATGTTACTTTCCTCAATAAGCAGTGATTATATATATATTCATTAGTTTCCTTTATTTATCGCAGATATTGGTGCTCCTTTGGCCCAGAGAATCACGGGGAGGGAGGAATCATCCTGCCAAGCCGTAAATATAGGCTGAATACAAGGAATCGGGCTGCTAGACCTCAGTCAATGCGTGGATGCACATGCCATTTTTCTGTTAAACGCCTTTATGCTCGTCCATCGATTGCAATGATCATCTACCACGAAAGGAGACATATCAACAAATCTGGTTTTGTGTGTCATGGACCACTTGACAAAGATGCTATTGGCCCTGGTGCCAAAAAAGTTCCATATGTTGGAAATGAAATCAAACAACAAACCATGTCTTTAATTTATTTGGTCGTTCCTGTGGAGAATGTATTACAAACATATATTGAGGGAGTGCAGCATTATTGCGGCCCAAATGTTGATGTTAATGCTTCCAATTATGTACAAAAGCTCGAGATGATTATTAAAAGATCCACCCACGAATTGGATCTAGATGATCCATCTAGTGTGCGGTTGTGGGTTGACAAGAATAAGAAATCTGTCTTCTTCTTTCAGGCTTCTTCTGAAGCTGACCCCTTCATTTTAGGTATCCAAACAGAATGGCAGTTGCAGCAAATGATCCGTTTTGGTCATCAAAGTCTTCTGGCTACCGACTCTTCGTTTGGAGTAAAGAAACTTAAGGTGTGGTGTCTCCTTTTCCTTTACTTGCTAGAGTTCACTCAAGGTCAAAATTTAATCGCTGATACAATTTTATAATTTCCACGCAAATTATGTTCTTGTACGGCAGCATTTCTGTCTGCAAGTGGGATGATTTATTATTTCCTTTCCTTCTTTTTCAGAATGAAAGTTGGTTCTATTTGTAGCTTTTATAACCTAACAAAGTGCAATAGCTAGCTGTAAGATGGAGTGCTTCCATTGTTGGATTAGTAATATTACCTTTAAATGCAAAGAAAATGTCTGCGGGTAAAAGTGCTATTGGCAATTTTGGCGCTTTTGGTGAAGCAAGTGATGATAATCCTGGCAGCAACTCAGGTCTATTCTACAAGGTGATTATTGCCTGCTATGGTGTATTGATAGACTTCTGGAGGACTAGATGTAAGCCTTTTTCCTTGTCTTTTGGCAAGGATGAACAAATTTGATACATGAGGTCTCTTTAATGTAACAAATGAGGTTGGCGAAAGTGATGAGTTTTGTTTCTGGTCAGACGACTAGTCGAGGAAAGGAGTGCTGGGAGAGAGGTTCCTATGCCTCATTGGTCTATCGACCCTCGGTCGACAGTGGCGAGTTCTGGGATTGTGCACTTATGAGAGATATTGGTTGTTGGATCTCCATTTTTAAGTCACCATTCCTGGATCAAAGATTTGACAAATTGCTGGAGCTCCTGAAGGTGGAGAATTATAAGCCTGAGGTTGGAGGAGTTTGTATTTTGCGCAGCAGGCAGATGATACTTTTTCTGCAGCTCATGCATATAATGCTATGGTGCCCATAACACCATCGGGTTTCAACTTTTAGCATGGTGGTGCATGAGGATAGGAAAGTTAGGATTTCATTCAAGATGAACATTCTGACGTTGCTTTGTTCAGGGGATTGTGACAGTGTACAGAAGTGAGCCTCGGATGCTGAGCTGGGCTGCTCCTTTTGTGTGTTGGACAAGGAGGATGTTGAGCACCTTTTTGTCCATATGCCTGCCTGTCCTATGGGTATGGAGTGAGATTGGGATTAAGTGTGTTGGTCTCTCCTGACAGGCTTTTCGGGGATCATTCATTGAGTGTTGGTTGCTTTGAAGTATTGCTGAGGAACAACATGGCTGTGAGAAGGGAAGCTGGCTGCAGTGATTTGGGTTGTTTGAATGCAACACAGTGATACAATTTTCAGAGAGAGACCGTAATTCAAGAGTACGGTGTTCTTTTGTGAAAATATGCGGGCTTCATGCACCAAAATGAGGGGATGGTGCACGCATTCTGTAACTTTTGCTGATTCTGTTCGCATCCTTTATGACTGGTTTTTTTATAGTTATAATGAATCAGATGGTTACGATTCTCTAGTAGCCATCCTTTGTTTTTTTCAAATAAAAGTGATATTAGCACATAAATGCTAACATAAATGGTTGAAATTCCCGGTGCTCATCTTTATGGCATTGCACCCTTTTCCCTTTCAAAATAAATAAATAGTTGAAGCCCATGTCATGGCTTAAGCATTAATCAAGAAAAATTAAGCAGTTCCCGCTCTAAGAATGTTTCTAGTGTAAATTGAAGCCTTTCCCACTCTAATTAGGGAATGATATCCATGGTATTTTCATCACCATTTTTTTCCCATTAAAGTGAGTCTCATACTAACTTTCTTGTCTTGTAGTATCCTTTTTATACGCTGCTTGTATTTGATTCGTGGCTTCATCCTCTTCCTGTTGCCTGGATTATAACTCAGAGTATAGATAAGAAGGATGTCACTAAATGGTTGAAGGCCCTTGTCAATAGGATTCACATGTTGGATGCAACTTGGGTAATTAGTGGATTTATAAATGATGATCCAGCAATGGAGGTGGAACCATTCAGGTGAATCTTTATCTTTGAACGGTTACTTTGATATTTCTGAAGGTGTGCTTCTGGTTACTGACTTTTCAGTTTTTACAGGGATATGTTCCAGTGCCCTATCCTTTTCTCCCTTTGGCGCCTTCGAAGGTCGTGGTTTAAGAATGTCCTAAAAAGATCTACTAACTTGGAAGTTCAGCGGGAAATGTTTAAACGACTCGGTACAGTACTGTACAGTATCTGGAGCTTGACAGACTTTACAGAAGTTCTAGAAGATTTTATGCAAGATTTTGTTGATCAAACATCCTTTATAGAGTACTTCAAGGAATGTTGGCAACCGAAGATTGGTAATTTTTTCAATCCCATTTGCCATTCTCATGGTTCTAGCTTTTTAAATTTGATTTCTGGCATACCACATTACTTACAAATTTTCTTATCCTCATAGAGATGTGGCTTGCTACAATGAGAGGTTTTCCATTAGCAAGTCTTGAGGCTTGTGGGGCTATCAAAGCATATCATGTAAGGTTGAAGTCAAAGATATACGAAGATTCCCATTTTGATTTACTTCAACGGGTGGATTGGTTAGTTCACAAGCTGACCACTGAGATACATTCTGGCTATTGGCTGGATCGTTATGCTGATGAGAATGGTGCATTTCAATCTGTGAAAGATGACTATGTTTCTTCCACTTCATGGCAGCGGGCATTGCAGATTCCAGATGAAGCTGTTTCTTTTGATGACAAAGATCATCTCTTTGCCAAAGTTGTAAGCCAGAGGGACAATAATCAAAGACACGTGGTTTGGAATCCGGGCTCTGAATTTGCATTTTGTGATTGTTCATGGTCAATGCAAGCAAATCTTTGCAAGCATATCATCAAGGCTAATCTAATTAGCCTGCGAAACAAGGATTATGCACCGTCCATGTCTTATCTTTCTTACAAGGGAATCCTGGAAAATATCTGGAGGAAACCTGTTGATGATTCTATCGGACTAAATCAATCTGTGGCATGGGTAGATCAATTGCACAATAATATCTCGAGGCTAGTGAATCTTTACACTTCTAGTGACATCAGGCGTGTGGTAAATGAGTTACCAGTAAAATGGGCCTATACGAAAGAAAGAACTCGCGTTGGCCGGCCTGTCAATAATGTGCCTGCTTTAATATTGCCTAGTTCGAAAAATTCTTTACAAAAGAGTAGCTCTAATAAGAAAAAGAACCGAAAAAGGAAGAGGGTATCCAGGTTGATGGGTCCCCCATGATTTGTTCAGAATTTTCTCCTGAGTATGTTATCTGAATTTTGTCATTTTTCTGGTCATATCGTCGTGTGATGCAAACAACATATTTCTGTCTTTCCCATCAGTTTTATTATCTTTATCGAGTGTATACTTAGTTAACGTGCATCTCATAAAGATTAAGAGATAAAGTTATGAATTGATACCAAACTGTGAACCCCTCAGGATCCGGGTACCCGTTTACGACAAAATTCGCAATAATTCATTCATATTGATCGCAGAAGTTGTAGAAAAGTAGGGAAAATTTTTCGCGCGGCTAATTATCCACATGACATTCACATTCACAACATAACCACAAAGTAAAAGAGATACAATTGGCACCAAAATTCTTTTTTCATTAATATTCATATTCATTTACAACGTGTACAAGCATATTCCACATTACAACATATATCCCAAGTGATACAAAAGAGATAGCATATACATCCCCAACTAGACAAAACTGAGACAAAGTACTGCATACCGTCTAGTATAAACTCTGTCTCCAGGAAGCATATAGCTACTGAGCGGCTACTGAACTGCAGGCTGTTTGCCTGCCATACACACAATAGGAAAGAAGAGGTGTCAGCCATTGCTGGTACCTCCTTAAAATTTATAAAAATAACTTGACATTTAATATGTACAAAAGTAAGCAAGTAGAAAGGTGGTATAAGTAAAATCTACATCTACTTGCGTAAGTGAAAAGGGTTTGTTTGTAATGCGTTTCAAATGATTTCCCCCAGAACCCGGCATTTCCCATAGGTAACATATTTATAAAGCAGTTGCGTAATCATGAGTGTATGAGTGTGAATGCATATATGTCAATTTCTTCTGAGATCATGTTGGTGAGTGAAAAATGGAAAAGTTGAGTTTTTAGAGATCTATTAACTTATTTAAATTCTTGGGTAGAGAGAATGGTCTTTTGATCATAACTTCTCCAATTCTTAACTTCAACGTTTCAGATATAGCTCCAGATGTTGTGGATGTAGATATTGATGATCTAGATATAGAATCGCCATGTCTGTTGGCGAAGTAACTCAAGCGGTGAAGAAGCCTGCAAATGGCTCTTCCGTCTCGCCCTCTAATTGGAAGCGCGGTCCAATAGAGGGATAGGTCTACTCCCCAACTACGCCACTGAGACGGGTGAGAGAGACTCCCTAGAAAAGTCGCTCTAGAAAAATAGCCCGACTAGTACGGGCGGACGAGCTCGTACGAAAAACTAAAAAAAACAAGGATCCCCCGCCTGGGTATCCTAAAGACAGGGTCAGCGGAACTGGTCTAAAGTCAGGATCCCAACGAGGCGTAAAAACACTGCGAGCTCGCGTAAAACCGTGTAAAAGACTGGGATCCTAGACCCGCGCATTAAGCGGCCACTGCCCAAACTGGGCTTCCTATTCTCCCGCCCAGTTGAGGGTCACCGCGCCCTCGCACGGTTAGGTGTAGAAGTCACCATAACCGGCATGATCAAATATCATAATTGTTTAACTATCACTTTCTTGACTTCTCAACTTCTCTCATTCTTTGATGTGGTTATCTTTACAGATCTTTAGGTCTTTTGTTTGATCATCTTAAATTAATAGTGATTCATGAATTTATGATTCCTATCAAAATGATCTATTACAAGGGTTTTCAGTAAGCGTGTTAATGTGGGTGTAGTGATGCTTGCAAAAGTAAAGTAATTGTAGCTATCAATCTATTAGAATGATTGATGCATTATTCATGTACGTATTGATATGGTTATTATTGAAATACATATATCTAAATATTTTTATTGGTTGTATCTATGACAAATATATACATATATATATATATATACATTATATATATATAAATATTTGATGGTTGGGTTTTACTCATTAAATCTAGATTTAAGTTGAATTCCATGCAAGTTTTCCCCAATGTTTCAACTTTTAACTCATGAGACTTGCCATTAATTATTGGCCTATATTTTAACAGGATGTATACCAAGATCTATTTTTATTATATTTATATATATATATATTTTTGAGACTCGTAGAGGAATTCAATCTCTTTTAAATAAACATATGTATATACTATCCAGTTCGGATTTGTGGACTGAGATCTCAATTAGGGAAAACTATATTTTTTTTATAGGGTCGTTCAGATCTTAATTTAAGATATAGCAATAGATTATAATTTCATCTCTATGCCTAAATCATCCCACCAACCATTTCCAGTAACTATCTTTTTAAATTAATGTAAAAGATAAACGAGTAACAAACTCAATATTTCAAGGAAAAACTATATCAACCAATGGTGACACCGTTTTAGAATTTCAACCTTAAGGAGTTGTTCGGTCTAAAAGAAAAATTAGCATTTAATATTAAGGATACAACCCAGTTCCAAAACAATTTAGAGTGGATCATAATAACGTTAATTGCTTGTTGATTATTATCCATCAGCAAACAAAGTAACGTCCACTAGTGATAAAACAATTGAAATGGCAGAAGAGTGTAAAAAAAAATATATAAATGGATGACAATCTCAAGTTAAGATATTATCCAGTAGGGAGTTTTTATAATAGGATTGAAATACTCAGATGCAGAAGATGGTTGAACAATAAAAGAGTTTGGTTAAGAATTTTCTTAGCAGTAACACATTACACAAAATTTTTATACAAGATAAATGAATAGCCCGATCAAACATTATGATCCATGGTAATTAATAAAAATTATAACATTGTGTTGGATGCTCGGACTAAACAAAATCAAACTTTCAATAAGCAAGATTATGTTTTTAACAAAATTTCAAACCTTAAACTTGAGATCCATAGATATTTAATGATCTTGAAATTTGTGAAAACAGTGGTAATTTAAAGGATTTCAAAAGAATGGCTGAGGATTGTACCTACAACTCCAAAGTTGAGGTTAATACTGCATGCAAGCTTTTCTCATTATATATATATTTGCAAATCAAAACTTGGAGATGGAATTTGGTGTTTAATGATGTAAAACCCCCATACTGGCAGTACAACAAAGTGGTAAACTTGACATGTATGACAGCAAAATAGGGGTATAAGAGGTACCTATAATTCTCATGTAAGATAGGATCTTCAGCACAACCTCATGCAGCAGTCCCAGGAAGAAGCAAGGTGGTGAAATAGAACCTTACTTGGCCAGCAGTTGCTGAGTAGAACTGGAGCAAAAGTACGAGACCAGCAACTCCTCGTTGGTAAAAAGTAGAAAAAGAGAAGAGGCCTTGGGATGTATTTAAAGAATTTCATGTTGATAGGATTAAGGGAGAATAGGGCCTCAAGAGTTGACAAGTGTAGGGAGAAATAAGCCAAATGGCTGAGATGAAAAGTGGAATACAAACAACGGCTGGAATTGAAAATTTTAGTTTTTTTTTTATACAAACAGTAGCCGCTGCTACTGTCTGGTTTTGATTATAATAATTATTTTTTTTTGCCCTTTATTTGGTATTCTTAAATTTAACCGTAATCGCGCCTCGGACCTCGGATTTCAACGCGCAATATTTCGTTTTGACCGTCTCTGAACGATGATCAAAATGAGTATAATATCCATATACTTTTGATCGGGTTTTGAATACCCGAAATTTTCGGATACGGTTTTTGTTTAGGTTTAAATTTTGTGAATTAAAAATATCATATGACCTCCGATTGACGAACGGTCGATTCCGTTGGTCTCGTATCGTCGAATCGGATCTCATGATGGTCTCGGTTTATTTCGCGGTTTCCGAATTTGCGTCGCGGCTTTTCACGGCACGCATTACGAAGGGACCGATTTTTGGTCGATTTCGTCCGAACGACTTTTGATTTATGATCAATTGGTCGTTTTAGGTTGTTTAGTATTGACCGACAACGTTTTTGGGTTCATTAGACCCAAAATCGGACGAGTTCGGGTTTACGTGAATTCCCGGATGTTACAAGTTAGGTATGGAGGACTGGTGGGCAGAGGTGATTACCGTTGTAACTTGTATGTAAAGAGAGCAATAGACTTGAAGGGTTTTCTTCAACGAAATAAGAGGCTACAACGGTCTTGGAGAGATTATGGTTTTGCGGAGAGTAGAGAAAAAGGGAAGAATTCCGTTTTATTTGATCAAGTTGAGATACCTTACTTTTTTTAAACATATAATTGCAACTGGTTATATGCATGAACAAAGAAACCAATTGCAGATGAGCCTCTCTTCCCGAATACAATACTTGGACTCCATTTCTTCCCTTTGAAGGGTAATTGTTTTTTTTTCTTTTGCCCATCATGTCCTCTGCTGTTATGTCCTTTCGATTCGAAGTTGGTGATCCATGTGCAGGATAATGTTCTTTGGGATATTGTTGTACCTGGTCCTGGATCCATAGAGGATCTGTTTGGATGCAGGTACCTTTTTTTCAAGCGTTCAAAGAATTACGTTGGCTTTCAAATATCCTGCTAGATTTCAATTGTGTTGGTGCATCACCGGAATTGACTGAAACCAACTGATTGTACACATTAATGTTACATGTAATTTTTAAATATCAAACCAGGCACAATTCACGGAACATTTCTCTGCCCTCTCATTGGAATGAGACAAAGCTGCAGATGCTGAGGAGCTCTTGAACCCGAACTCCAAATATAATTTATTATACAGTTGAGATATCTGAACCCGAATGCCATCCTTTTGACACAATTATCTGGAATGGTAATCAGGCTCTGTTTTTCTTTTTAACAGTGGTTAAATTTGCGGTACTCCAGGTGGATCTGTGACTCAAAAGCTTTACCTATTAACATCCATAAACTTGCAGTTACAAATCTGACTGGTTTTCTTTGATTTATCAGAAGCTATGAAAAGTCTCCAAAGGTAATCTTGTAAAATTGGAGTATGCGACATGACTCGTCTAAGCAACGTCTCATGATATTTTGGTGTAAAAAATCTCTGACTGGTTGTGGAATGCCCTTCTCAGTAGCCAGAGCTTGAAATGACATTCTAATATCATTTTAAGCATTGTCTTCTGGTTGACATGTGCATGCCCAGTGGCTCTGATTTTGTGGGTTGAAATGCCCTTCTCTGACAGTGTTGGGCTTTTGTGGGTTCGATGAAATGATGTTCTTTGGAGGGGGAACAGCGATACAATGGTCATGTGAGCCTGTTTTCCTATCGATCAACGAGCTAAGGGCGATTCTAAGAAGAAAATAGAATCTTGAAATCATCGGTCTCTTAGTATGGAAGTACCTCTCATGATATTGTCTTGTGGTTCTGAATTTCTATATTATTGTGCATTTTGCAGATTCTTTTTTCGACATGCTTGCTCTGAATAGAATTACTGAAGCTTTCCATACCATGCTTCACCTGTTATCTCTGGTTCTGATGCAAGAATAGCCCGGAGTCCACCACCAGTTCCTTGGTTGCAACATAATCAAAGCACCTCGGCCTGCTGAACTCACGGGAGTTGAAGCTACTAACGAAAATACTGGCTCTTGTCGTCTCACCATATGTGTGCCCTGCTGATTCAGATATGAAGCCAATTGATGTGGCAATGTTTTTTCCACCTTCTGTCTAGTTCAGTATCGATTCCTGACATCAATTTCAGGTACGCTTTAAAAACAGTTTTGGAGGCAGTGTGTATATTATTTTTCTCTTATAGGCCATTTATACCTTGATTGTATATTTATAGCAAAACTTTGGATGGGATAGCATGATTAAAACAAACTAATAGAGTTGTATGAATGAGCTTAGATAAAATCTGTAACAAGTGAGTGATCTACATCGCCTAACCATGTTTTTGTGTCAGCAAAAAATATAAACCAAAATAGGAACACAGAAGATCTCCAGGAAACAGCAAAATTCATTATTATTTTATGTTATCTTTATAGAACTATTATATACATAGAGAAGAGAAGACATTCGCATTGCACTTCGCTATGAGAATAGTTATGGGCAATAGTTGATGTGGGATAATGGATAAGGGGGTTTAATCCCTCACCCTCTTCGGTTAGAAGATATGAATTGAAGGGATAGGGAATCATAAAGTGGTAGTTATTTGTTATTTTCTGTCTGATTATAGAAGAAAGGATAAATAATAGAAGTTAGTTGTGTTAGAGTGATCATAAATGGTGTCTCCCATGATTGATTTGTCTATTTGATTGTTTTATAGTGATTATTGATTGTTTTCTTCTGCGCGATCACCTCTATAACTCTGAATTTTCCAATATATTTATGATGTTTGCCGTAAATATGTTTTCTGTTGTCGACATAGGGATTGTAGGCTAGAGTGATGTCACTTTTACAATATATCCGTGAGAGGGCTTACTTAGTTTCGGGAATGAAAATATTTGCAAGTAAAAAAAGTGAGACTAGAAGTTAAAATTACGGGTAATTGAAGAACACAGAAAAACATATGTTGTTCGGACAAATGTAATATAGATCTCTTGAAACTATGATCATCCTTAGACACAAGCAATGCAACTGATTTTTGAGTGGCAGTATCGATGGTGGATCCTCTGCTGGAGCATCCCCTGCTGTAACGCATTGAATCCGTCGGATGAGAAATGGACGACCCTGATAGGGGGTCACCCACAATTGGAGGATCCGCTCACCCACAATCGACGTCAATGCCTCTGCTCAACCATCATCTACCAACGATTTGGTCGTTTAGTTTCGACGTATGCAACATCGTCACAACCATACATAAAGACGTTGCACAAACGATGAATATAGCTGTCTATCAAGTCCCTTATCCCAAACATACCTGATTGCAGAGTAGTGTACTTTAGAATTAGGTGGGGAAAGGATGACAGTAGATGGTAGACAAAAAATGTGAAGAATACATGCCGTAGCTACAGGATTATTTAGAAAAAAATGAAAGTATCTAACTATTACATTCTAGAAAGAAGATGCACCTAAAGAGACTAATGTTCTAAGTTATTACGAGACTCGAAGAACGTCGCGAATAGAGCATGAGCTAATGAAATGAATGTTCATGATCATTACAAGCCGAGCATGGTACGAAATCAGCAACTAAAAAACTAAAATTGGATAGGTAACTAGTACAGTTCCTTATCCACGAGTTCGCCATTGTAATGGAAGAATTTGAAATATGGTAGAAGACTTTGAAGAGGTAGAAGTCGAAGGAGTAGGTCAGATGAAAATACTTGATTGATTTATGTAATGTATGCACAAAGACAGATTTGAAGCTGATTCATTGAATGATAAATAACTACAAGTGAAGGAGATACGTGATTTAAATAATGGAAAATTATGTATATACCAATTGTATCTAGAATAATTGGAAATGTTTCTGAACTTCAGCGACCGCCAAAATCTCACCTTCACGCTAATTGCTTCTCCATGCATTTGATTTTGCGGTATCATTGTAAACTATGTGGTTGTTTGTGTCCTTCAGGCTAAGAGCGAGTTTGATGTGAGCTTCAAGCTCCAGATTTTGATCCATATCTTGTATATCTGACATGTGGTGTCGCTCTTCTTTGCTAGATTACATCCCCAACCACTCTGCGTCATTAAGTACAATTAGACATTGTAGTCTCTTTTATGTTTTTTCACCTATTTAGGAACTTGGTTGGCCGCGAACCGGTCTGAAGGTTGATGATGGGGGTAGTGATTGTTCTCCAAGATTCCTTGTGAAAGTTGGACCGGTGTTTCAACAATTGTAACACGTATTCATCCATTTGGAAGGTTGAATTCCTAACTCGTTGCGAATCAAAACCCCATAAGTCGCATTCCCATAAGTGCACAACAAGAATCGTAAACGATACCATTATCACGAGTGGAATGTTCAACAATATCCATGACTCTATACCACCATTATATCTTATATTTTGGGGAGAACAAGAGTATGTCCAAACCATATTCTCACATCAAATAGCTACACATGATATCCTATTGGAAGTCATAGGATATTAGGTAAAAGAGGGGGCACTCCAAGGATGTTTGCCATATTATGCTAGCAGGAACTTCTATTAGCGAAAACATGAACAAATGCTTTGGAGAAAGATTTATTTGCAAGAAGTGGAACACAAGTATAGGAGAATCTGAATCAGGAGGAAAGTTACTTTAGCAGAAACTCGTGTATAAAAAGAAGCTCAAACACGCGCATAAGAAACTCGAATGTACATATGCAAAACTCATATAGCGGGGTTCGGTTTTCCCGACGATAGTTCCTCTAGGGACCTAAGCTCGAGATGTTACGAATGGTATCGGATCGTGCCCTTCTGATAGTGGAAAGTTCTACATAAGGAGACCTAAGCCTGGAGGAAATAAGCAATGGGACATATGGCATGAGGGCATTGCGAATATCCATGTTCTTCCGGAGTCTAACGGCCATAGATAAGTAAGCTTTTTTTCCTTGTTCATTGGAGAATTTTCTCTTTTACGTGTTAAAGAATCGAAGATGCAAAATTGACAACTGTGATATTATATCTAAAGGAAAATCTGAAGTTTCTAGTATATTTCTGAATGGTAGGTTGTAATATCTCAAATATAGTCCCACATCTAAGACTCATAAAGTGCGAGTTTGTGCTGTAAGAGTGGGGGAATACTACTTGACAACTTGGACTTAAGCATTTTGGGTGATAGTATACGAGTCTAGTTGGACTCGAGCCTAACATGCTATCGATGCCAATTTTCTTCAATACAGTTTAGGGACCAAAGTACGGATGTTATGGTGATAGACATATGAAGTAGAAACTCATATAGAAGATACTTATACAAACTGCCCCAATTTTCTGGTAATTTTTTTTATTTTTTTTTAAAATACTGTCATATATTTTCATCACTATATTCCTCTAATATGCCATTCCAATTTCATCAAAAACAGAGACTCATGTGCCTTCCATCTAGAACATGTAATTTTAACAGTCTCGTTGGTTGCTCTGCCCCATTTTCGACATTTTTTTTCCAGAAATATTGTCATGTATTTTTATCACTAAATCCCTCTAATATGTCATTCGAATTTTGTCAACATGGACTCAAGCATCTTGAGTTGTGGTCAGGGGCTCTAGTTGGGCCCAAGCCCAACATGTTGTCTAAGCCAGTAATCCCCTATAATGGAACTGGACATTATTGAGGACTACTGTTCCAGAAAACATGTTGGGCTTAGGCTCAATTGAAGCCTTTAACCGCATCTCAAAATACTTAAACCCAAGTTGACTAGTAGTAGCACTCGCTACTTATAAGCTACTACCACACTTTGTGATTACTAGATGCGGTACTATGTTTGGGATGCTATAAGATATACACGGGAAAAAAATCATATGTACATATGCACAACATATGTTTCCCGCTCCTCCCCAACTTGGGGATCGGCTCAAAGCGAGCACCCTCTCCACTCCCGTACCAAATATATGAACAAAAAACCGCTAATTCCTATAGAGCCCCTTCCACTCTCGTCTTCAGCTGCTCCGTATGATCAACTGAATCTCATCCTCGCCCGTTGCGGTCAATCATCAAGCCAAGGACTAGTGAGCTCGTCGACCAAAGAACGGACCCGCAAAAAACAAGACAGAGAAAATGGATATTAACTGGATGAAAACCCCGTTATGGCAATAGAAATACGAAGTAGAAACTCATATAATACCAAGTCATATAACAGAAACTCATATGTATAAGTACACAGTACAAAGTAGTTGCAGATACATATTAATACGTCGAGCAGGGAATCATATAGCAAGATGTTATTACAATAGAAATATGAAGTAGAATTCTTATAACAGCAAAACATAAACTCGTTTGAACAAGCACGCAGTACAAAGTAGATGAAGATACGCAACAGAAACTTAAATGTATAATAAATTCATATGTGCATATGTAGAATAGAAGCTCATATAGCATTTGTTATGGCAATAAAAATGCAATACATATCGGCGAGGGAAAAATATAATAGAAAGAATTATTACGCGTCGTCGATGATACTCGCAAATAAAAACAGATGTGAAGCCAACAAGCAAGAAGAGAATAGCGAAGCTCTTCCTTTGAAGCTATAAGAAGTGATTGGAGACGATGTCTACGCCAAAAGCAATGGGAAGACTGCTGGTTTACTCTTCTTCTCCTCTCATGCACCACTCTTGTATTAGCACATGACCTTCGTGACACTTGGGCTCGATCTGCGGTGGTCGGGACCGTCGTTTGCCAAGCATGCTTCACCAAATCATCCTCGAAAATCGATCGTGTCGTGGGCGGTATCACCTAGATCCCTTTATTCTCTTATTTCTCTGTATTTGTACAGTCAGTCAAATTCAATCTTCTCTAGGTGTGACGGTTATGGTCGAATGTCTCAGTACGAATATCCGACTTTGCAAGGAATTTAGGACGAACGACCATGGGGTGTTCGTACTAAAAGCCCCTTCTGCATCGTCACCTCCTCGTCCTCATATTTACAATTGAAAATGTGGAGAGGATGGCTACGTGTCTACTCCGCCGGGCTCGTCACTTTTAAATCACTTACACAATCGAATTTTTGTAACCTAGGTTCCAACACAACCGACAATTCGGTCGGTTCAATGAAGTTTCCTTTCCCTCCAAACCCATTTGAACCACCATTGCTCTTTCCGCCAAATCCGTTCCAACCATCGCCTTCGCTCCTTCCTCCCAACCCATTCGCAACTCCACCGTCGCTATTCCCGTCCAATCCATTCCGAGCATCGCCGCCACCGTTCTTCAACTTACTGCCAATACCTAGCCCCATTCCACCCTCTCCACCTCCGTTTTGCCATCTCCCTCCTTTTCTGTTTCCAAGTTTTAATCCGCCTTCGCCTCCACCCCCACCTCCGCCTTTGACATTCCATCTCCCGCCATTCCCCTTTGTACCTAGCCCCTCTTCCCGGGCAATCCACCAGCGGCACCTTCAAGCATAATGTTGATCCTAAAGCATAATATTCATTTATTTGAATAATCATAGTAATTATGTATATGTAATAGCGTAATCCTGATTAAAAAGTGTGAAATTATATGGTCGTACATGTTGGCATGTTATAAATATAGTAGTAGAGGTGCCCCTTCGCAAGATAGTTTTGATTTGTTGGTTTGGAGTAAGCACTGCGGGTAACTCTTCTGTGAATAATGTGTTTTTGATGGTTAGGAGGGTTGAAATGACAAATGTGATGTATTCGATTATTTATTTTATTGATTTATTTATCACTAGAATATATTTTTGCTGTTTGATTTTTTTAATCTGAAAGTGATTAATAATATTACGGCAATGAAGATGTGGGAAACATATAATTAATTCCAATATAGGGATGTGAGGTAGTTGTTTTGTAAAATCAATCACTTATCCGAACTCAAGGAGTGGTCCGGTGGTAGTGCAGTGTGTCTACACTTTAAAAGATCTGTGTTCGAATCTCAAGGAGGATGCTCCGGACCCCGAAATTGATGGATTTACTATTAGAAAAATCGGTTACCTGGCAGACCCTATAAACTTTTTAAATTACCTCTACGACCTTTTGCACAACGTAATTACCCAATCGACCCTGTAAATTACCCCAAGAACCCTCACGGGTTTCACACAGATTAACCGGAGTGTTCATGTGGTAAGAGTTGGCAAGTTTACGGGGTTTCAAAGGTCGTGAGGTAATGGACAAAGTTTATAAGGTCTGCCGGGTAAAATCCCAAAATTTTAATAAAGTTTGAGGTAATATCAAAGTCTCCTGAAGTTTGAGTTAAATCAAAGAGCCCCTGATGAAAAACTTACCACATTTTAAAGATTGGATTTCGGTTCTACAACACTGTCAATGATGTTCTCTTTTTCTAAGTAAAATAAAATGATAAATTTGAACTCACATTTTTAATAAAGTTCTGATAAACAATTCATGTTAAACAATATACCAATGTTTTTAGCTGTTGTTCTATGTTATATATGTTATAATAATGACATAAATGATGACATACACCTTGGATCACGTAGATTACAGCAGTAAGATTAATAGGCATTTCGACGAAAAATATTTTCTACAAGTGTTATATTGATGAAGTGCAGGTCCGAACATCACATTTTTATTGGGACCCTAAGTGTGATTAATGCAAAAGTACCATCCCCCAAAGGTTATAATGCCCCAAGCTCCTCTACTTTCCCTCCATCATCAGTCCAACAATATTCCATGTAAGAATCCGCATTAACAACCTAGATGAACCACCCTCCGACTCTCCGAGTTTAGCTACCTCGTGCATGAGCGTGGCCTCACGTCCCTCCGGTTTGAATCCTAAAACACATTGTCTATCCTATTTCACCCCTCCAATTTCTTCACCTCCCTTTCCCTTACAAAACCTCCTCGCTTCAGATCACATCGACACATGACCCGCTTCTCCCTTTGCAACAGGCTAGATACCCATTGCCGCCCACCCTCCCCTCAACAACCCAACCATCCACTTCACACCAGTGCCTCCTCCAGCACAACTAGTTAAGGGGAAGACCCCCCCCCCCCCTCTGGAGCTCGCCTATCCGAGCCACACTATACGTGAGTGGTTCTCAGCCACCGTGCCATGGTCTCTAGTAGGAGGCGATGGAGAGAGGATCCACCTTGAAGCACGTCCACCTGAGCCCCCTCCACCTGAGAAATTGGAATCCACCACACCCCTACTCCCAGCATGAGGCAACATCATGGCAATAGAAGACAATGTGAAGGTGGTTGCAGCAATGACAATCATTGAAAGATCGCAAGGGTCATTGGTTCTCGAAGTTGGAACAAATAGAAACCTGAAAAGGCCCTTCATATTCGAATTGAGTCGAGTGTGCGGTCTGAAATGTCACCCAGAAATCATGCCTGAAGTAAGATTTGCCTCCAAAATCCCCAACCCTTGCTTCTTGTGGAACCACTAATCGAGACTGAATCACCGCCTCCAAAATCCTAACCCACGCTGCTCGTGGAGCCACTAATCGAGACTGAATCTACAGCCCAGTAGAGTATGAACCCACATCATGCAAGGGCAATTGGCCTTTCAAACAAGCACTGCCATCAAGCTGTTTCGGGAAAAAACATGCCTCAAACCCCAAAGCGCCCCTTCCTTCCCACAAAACTTTCACTGAAATAAAGGCCCTCATCTTTTTTTTGAAAGAAAAAAAAGGCCTCCACCGTATAGGTGTATGCCCAGAAACTTCACCATTTATCACCATGTTAACATGATTACATGCCGGGTATATACGGCAACAACACCCAAAGAGGTTACATCACCCAACTATCAGCAAGTGTTTTAGCATACATTATGTCCCATTTGAACACAACCCCATTCCTGGCAATTCAAATTGCCCAAAGAACCGCCAAGGACCCAGACCGTTCCTTTTCTGTGCCCCTCCAACCCTCACCAACAGATTTCCAAAAGCCCTCCATACAATCCTACCGAACATGTTGTTTCCCTAATCGTGACCAAGCCTCCGCCGAACTTGCACACCTGAAGAATAAATGATCCGCATCCTCCACCCCCATCTAACACCACGAACATGTTGGATTGGCGTTCACGTAGAATCTCGCTAACCAGTCTTCAGTCAGCAGCCTACCTCTTCTGTTCAGCCATAGGAAAATCTTTACATGATCGTCACTTTCCAGTCCCAAAGTCTTACAATCAACCCCAGGTCCACCAGGATCATAGGTCTGGACCCCTCTCAATACCGTGGACACTTTCCAACCAAGAAACAACCATCTTGCCAACTCCAAAAATATCTTCCTTCAGTGGGACCTGCCATATTCTCCAGTGTCTCAAGCAACACCATCAGATCCTCTTCGCTTTGGTCCGAGAGGCCAAAGTGGAAGGATGGAAAGAAGTCCTGGCCATCCCACACCTCAGCCACAAGAGCACCATGGTTTGTAGAAAGGGCCATGAGCCGGGGAAAACATTCGCCCATCACGTCGCCTTCAAACTAATCGTCTAACCAAAATCGAAAGCTCAATCCGTCCCCCAATACCGGCCTTAGGGACGGACGAATCTCATGCGCCAGACTACATAATCCCCTCTAAAAGAAAAATGATGTCAGTCCCATATCCTCAGGGTTGGGAAAAGAAGATCCCGCCATGTACACCCGACGGAGAAAGGAGCAAACCATGCTAGTGCAGTTACCCCAAACTCGGGCAACCCACTTGCAAAGAAGAACTTTGTTCATTTTTTCAAGGCTTCGAACACCAAGACCCCCATCCTCCTTGGCACAAGCAGCCGACTTCCAATCAACAAGGGCTACTCCACCAGACTTCCCCGAGGCAGCCCAAAAAAACCGACGCATGATACCTTAAGCCTCTTCCTCACCCCGACCGGGAGCAACTTCGTTGAGAGGAAAAAGATCGAAATAGCAGTAAGGAGTAGCAGCACCAACCTACGACCTATGGACAAACATGCAGCCTTCCAGCCAACTAATCTCTACTCCAACTTCTCAATCGCATAAGCACAATCCACCACCCTCATCTTACTCGCCACCATAGGAACACCCAGATACCTAATGGGCAACTCGTCCCTAGGCGACCGCAGCCAGCCTTCACAAATCACAACCTCCGCCCCCGTCATCTCAAAATGGACGAACCCCGATTTCTCCCTGTTAATCTTCAACCCCGACACTATCCCGAACAGATCCAGAATCTTAGAGATGCTATGGCAACTTACAGGGTCCCTTTCTACAAAAAGGATCGTGTCTTCCGCATACTGGAGGATAGGAATAGAAATCTCCTCCTTTGAATATCCCCAGAAAAATCCATCTGAGACCACACGATCCATCATGACCGTCAACACGTCCGAAGCAAGCACAAAGAGCAAAGGGGCAAGAGGACAACCTTGTCGAACATTGCGTTGTGGCTGAAAATAACCACCCTTCGACAGCCCATTTATCAATACTGCACAAGATGCAGTAGTGATACACCTCTTCATCCAGGTAATCCATATAGAAGGAAAACCATGCATGTGCAACGAGGCCACAATGAAACGCCAATCCATGCAATCGTAAGCCTAGAATAAATCCACCTTCCAAAAGGTGCCTGTTTCTTGCACTTGTACCAATTTACCACAATCTCTGATGCCAGCACGACACTACCAACAACTGCCTACCCGAAAGGAAGGTGCTCTGTGCTGGGGAGACAATCTTGTTCAGCACCTTCTTCAATCAGTTTGCGAGCAACTTAGCCATGATCAAGTACGCAACATTAGAGAGGGCAAGCAGTAGTCCTCAACTCTACTGGCACCATCCTTCTTCGGAGCAAGAAGATGAAGGAGCGATTGATTTTCTCAAAGCCTATGTTCTCAACCATGAATTCCTCCACCACTGCCATCAAACCCTCAACGATGAGATCCCAAAACTCTCTATAAAAGAACATCGGGAACCTGTTCGGGCCAGGGCATCCATCCGGGTTCAGAGAGAACACAACATCACGGATCTCTTCCCTGCATAAAGCTCTCGTCAACGCCTCCGCATCACCCTCCTGAATGCGTTACACCCTATCCCCAACCACCTAGACCCAGAATTAGGAACCATCCTGCTCACGGACTTAAAGCAACCCGTGACCGTCCTCGCAACCTCCACCTCATCTTGCAATCCCCTCCCCCCCGACCTCAGTCGAGTGGATAAGGTCGTGCCTTCTTCTTCCGCACAACACATGGAAAATCCTGGTATTCACATCACTTTCCCTCAACGACCTTTGCCTCCACTTGACCTCCTATCCTCCTCCTCCAGAATTTTTTGCACCACATCCCAGTAAAAGCCTCCATCTTCCCTCATTCCTTTCTCCTTTCCCTTAGCCCATGTCCATTGCATGATCACCGTGCCAAGATCCTCCTCCCCAAAACCTCTCGAATGCCAACCCTGACCATGCAACGCTAGATGGTCCATTCCCACATCACCACCTCCACACAACAAATCTAGAGGTCAATCGAGAGTCCCCTTCCCATGTCTTTGTTGCCGACCCTCTCCCATACGACATCACTTCCACCTCATTGGTCTACAAGATCACACCATAATGTGAAGAAAATCAAGATACAGAAAGAAAAAAATTCAAGAGAAAATAATACACACATAAGCTATAAATAATTTTGATTACATAATGATTTTAGGTATGTTTGTGTAAATCTAACTTCATTCTCTTAACGTTATAACCCGTTTAACTAAGATATCGAGTATTATGTGAAAGTTGTGAAAATTATTACCTATGAGTATTGCAAAACAAACTAAATGCAAGTTATTGGGAGGATTTCCTTTTTTCTCTCCTTACATGGATCTCTCTATTATGCACCTTGATTACACAATCAATGAATTTGACCTTGAGTCGAATTTCGTACTTTGACTAATTATTTAGACAAGATGCATATTTGATGTAACTAAATTGCAAAAAATTAAATCTAAAAATTAAATCTAACTATCTGGAATCCCCCATACTGGATCCAATGTTTGAGCATAAAATATGGCATCTTAATAATCTAATGTATGTCTAAGCACGATAATCGGATAAATAAAGATCGACATTACATACAAAATGTTTGCAATTTATGCAGATTGTCTGTCCGAAACGAGAACTTTAGACTAAGCCTTTGGAGAAGCCAAATCCACTGTTTCATATATAATTTTGCCCTGATATTATTTTGATAGTCCATATTATGTCAGTACACTATGCACTGACAGTTCCTGATTAATTTCACTGTATATATTTAACTTCGAGAATCAGAGTATACGATAAAATGAAAGGATGCAAGTGAACTTCAGTGATATCAAACGAGATATCAAACAAGAAGCATGGTGCAGAGAGGAAAGGAAGCTTGTCTCTATGATGAAAAATATTTAGATTTTAATTATATTGATGAAATGGGATCCAAAGACTCGTTCTCTATGATGAAAAATATTTAGATTTTAATTATATTATTGAAATGGGATCCAAAGACTCGTGATAATGCATCCATGACCCGTCCTTATTCTGGGGAAATCTGGGGTCACACTTGGTATTTTACCGATGGGAAAACAGATGCATCTGTTTAATTTTTGCAAACAACCAAAGGTGTTTCGATTATTAAGAAAAGCATCACTCTCCCAAGCGGTGATGACATAGAATAAGCTAATGTGATGCCGCAACATGGCTTGTACTCTAACTTCACATTAGAATGCAATCATGAAAATGCTCTTTCACAAGTATGTATCTGGGGGATGGAACAGGATTGGTTATGGTGCAAACTTCATTATTTTAATATTCGTATTTGCTTCATCAATATTGAGTATGAATACGGATACTAACCAGATATGGATTTGGAAAACCGTATTCTTAAATATTCGGATGTGAATACGGCTTGGATATTCAATGAATGTAAATATGGACAGAGTATAGACCAACTTTGATTTTGAAAGTAATTATAATTAATGAAGAAAATAAAGATCATATGAAAATAAAAAATATAAATATAATAATCAATATTATAAATAAATAATATCGAACAATTATCAGTAGGGGCAACCGGCAAATGGTGTTTCTATAGAGGTGGTCTAACTATGGTGGTGGAACCTTCAAAGAAAGGGATAGGCGATGATAATGGAGTGAGAATGTGTATCATATGAATTATGGTTGGATGTTTTTTTTCAAGGAATTAGTTTGTTGTACTTTATATAGTATATACTAATATAAAATTACATTCAGACATCCAAATCCAGATTTTTGTGTGATTATCATATATGTATTTGTATTCAAATTATTTCAATCGGTATCTGTATTATTCTTCAAATACAAATATCTGCAATCAGCCTTTTTTAAAATATTGTAATCCGATATTCAAATATATACATAACATATTCATCCCTAGATATATCACATCATGCGCATCCTTTATTGTGCAACCTACCTAAATTCTTTGCATTCAATTAATTTTTACAAGTTCTTTCAAGACAATTGGTTACAACTTCACATGCATGCTGACACAAACATTTGCAAGTTTTAATATCAACATACACTTTTAAAAGAGTACCTATTTCTGCAGAAACAGCAGCTCAGTAATTCCAGAAAATCTGGTTGCTCCTGAAGCTCCTCTTCAAGTATGTACTTAATAACTTCGCGTAAGTCCAAGAGCCTTTTCTCCTCTTGGATTCCAGCAACACTTCCGAATACATTTGGAAATCTCCCTTCCCAAAAGCCTCAAACACCACCGGGTCTGTCGAAACATGTGGTACGCTATCCATAGAAGTGGTCAGCCTATCTAAAGCAAAAGACAGGTTCTTCCCCATCCGCCTATCCATGTACACATCAATAATGCATCCGTATGTCACCAGATCAGGCACGACCCCCTCATGTTTCATGTGCTCGATGCTCAGGTGCAGATCCCAGAACATACGCATCCTCGAAAATGCCAACATCCTTATGTTAAACGTGGTGAGGTCAGGTGGGAATCCGGCATCCACCATGTTGAGGAATTCCCTCTGGAGGCTCTTCATCTTGAAGTTAACGGCATACGAGAGAAGCAACAGATTCCAAAGGAGATTGCCGACATTGCGTCGGCCAAGACCGACGTCCCTAAGGAACTCTCCCAATCTATGGTATCTCCCTGACCTCATGTATGCAAGTGAGGCAGCCCTTATACCTTCTTCTTCAATCAACACCCTCCACTTCTTCTTTATTGTCTCATATGCAATCTCCAATTGAGATAAGGTACCAAAGATACTGTAGTACTTAATCACATTATTCGCAGTCGATCCGTCCACCTTGATTCCTCTAGATGCCATTTCCCCTAACACGGTTTCCATCAGCTCAAGCTCCCCGCTGCTACCGATGCATGAGATTGCCGACGCATAGAGCTCCCTGCCGGAGCTCCGGGAAGCCACTTGGCGGAGAATTCTAAGTGCCTCGGCGGACCTTCCCATTCTAAAGCAAGCCATCATGAGGCTTGTGATCACTCCAACATCGGGAACGAAAGAACTGTGAATGAGCTCGTCCCAGAGCTCCTGAGCAGCATCAAAGTTGCCATTTTGTGCGAATTGGATCATCACGGAGGACGTGATTTCGGGATCCAGAACGAGATCCCGGGAGCGCAATTCGACGAAGAATTGCAACATCTTTCAATAAAAGCATATAGAGTCAAAATTCTCATCAGCAACAAGCAAACGCCAGTCAGAGAATCGAAATCGTCACCAGCAATCAGATCCTAAAAAAAACATACGTTGCCAATTCGTAAACTTGAAGCAAAAATTCAGGGTCATCACCTCGTCGGCAGAGCGGATCGAGGGATTCTCAGCGCCCCTCGCGACTGAGGGCCGTCGTTCCTTGGCCTTCGAGGAGGAGGAGGAGGGGATGGCTGCCGCGGCGAGTGCAGTGCTGCGAGAGGGGAGGGGTTTGGAGGTGAGGAAGAAGGCGGCGGAGGTGGCGACGGCGTCGTGGAGGTGGAGGGTCGCCATTTTGGGGTATGCCCCTTCTCTCAAACAGTGCCTTTGCCTTTTCTTTTGTTACCTCGGAAGCCATTGCTGTACTGCACCGATGGGCGCTACAGTGGTGCATCGTATCTCTATCGGTAGTTGGGAAACAAAGTGGTGGATCGTCTCGTGCTGTACTCGCGGGAGCAATCAGATGGGGATCGGACGGCCTTCGTAGTAGGGGGTTTACTGTTCCCGGCTCTCTATGAGGGCCTTCCGATGGAGATTGGACGGCTCCTGCGAGTACAGCACCTGCTGTACTACTGCAGAGGATCAGTCTCCTTTGGGAAAGGCTTCCATTCACTGCGGATTCCCGCCATACAAAGGAGGATTTTTCCCAAGGACAAAAAGAATTAGACAATGAATTGAATGAGCCAAAATCCCATTTCTCAAGAGATTTGATATCACAAGCATTTATTCTCAAGGAATTTTTACCCGGCAGGTCCTATAATCTTTTCCAATTACCTCTACGACCTTTGAAACATCGTAATTCCTCACCCGACCTTGTAAACATGCTCTGTCTTACCCAATAAATCCTGCCGTTAATTTTAACTATATTTGAGTCAAATAGTTGGGTTAGTCTTGAGTTAACCTGACCAATTTACCATCAAACAGTTAGGATTAACCAAAAATAAAAAAAAAGAATAAGGAAAAAATCCTGCAGACGTTCTTGCGGGGGGCGAAGCAGCAGCGACCGAGGGGGGGGGAGGACATGAAGCAGCAGTGACCGGGGGGGGGGGGCTCCATCGGAAGCAGCGGCGACGGGGGGGGGGGGGGTGGGGGGGTGGGTGGGCAGGGAGCAGCATCGCCGGGGCCGCAGGGAGGGGGGTGTCTCGGATGATGGAGTGACACTCAATGTAAATTTAATAAACAAAATGGGTATAATATAAAGGAATATAACGGAATCTGGTTAATTTTAACGGGTAAATTAACGGGGCTTAATCGCAGGGTCGGTAAGGTAAGGGTTAGCGATTTTACAGGGTCGGGGGAGGAATTATGATGTTTCAAAGGTCGTAGAGGTAATTGGAAAAGATTATAAGGTCTGTCGGGTAAAAATCCCAAAGATAGGCAAAGTATCTACATCCATATATCCATTAAATAGCTTTTCTTTCTCTTTATTATGTGGATGCGAGGAGAATATACGTCATCATACCTTTTTGTATGTGTAAACTTTATTTTGTATACATATTTGTTTGATTACGCATATCTAAATTGTCTACCTCTTTCATTTACGTCAACACATGATTACACAATCCAAGCTTTCTAGATCTTGATGAGCAATATTGTCCTCAAATGTAATCTTCTAAGTCGATCTTTTTCGTCACTGTCTTCACTTCACCCATATATCGCTTTACCCTTCCGACCTAATTTATACACGATTGTATGATATATGTTAAAAAGGATGAAAATTAATGATACATGTATAAATAATAAAGTAATGCTTACCAAAATATGAACTACATTTTTATCTCTGTTGTATGTCTTTGAGCACTTCTGAATGAGGTTAATGATCACAAGATGCTAGTGAAAATCGTAGAATACGATAATAAAGTACAATCATAATATCTTCATGTCATCGCAGTGGAAAGTTTTACCAAACCCTAAAACCTCCTCATGCGAAGCATTCATTAGATCCTAAGAAATTTTATTTTGTATTAAAATGGCAGAAGAAATGGTTACAATAACAAACATAAAAATTATCAGTACACGGACAAGAAACCATATTTTCAGCGGCAATGATATCAAGATACTCATCAATCACTTGAAAATATAAATTATGGCATAAGTCCAATGCAGGTTATTACGTATGTAGCGTTTTTATCTTTAAAACTTACATCATTGGTTGCAAATCCCCTCCCCTCCTCGTGTCTTCCATTTGTTCTACCGTATAATTCGTATCATAGTTATGGTATCGAACATTTAGGGTGCGTTTGGTTCGTGGGTTATCCAGGGGTGGATAACCCGATTTTGTGTTTGTGTGTTTGGTTGGTGGGTTAAGGGTTGAGGGGGTTTGTATGATGTGATTGTATTGGAATTTGAAAAAGTTGGTAGTTATTATGATATGATTTGTATTGAAATTTGAAAAAGTGGGTGGTTGTTGTGATGTGATTGTATTGAAGTTTGGAATAGTGAGTAGAAGTTGAGTATTTTATGATTTTTAGATGATATGATGGTATAATATATTTTTTTGTTGGAAAGAGAGTGGGCCCCACTAGTGGGTTGGGAATATGGGTTTTGGGGAGTAACCCACCCAAAGTGGGGGGTAACCCCCCAACCAAACGCACCCTTAGATACACATAAAAAGTTCACTGTAATAATGATCCAAGGCAGCTCTGTAATTCAACAAAGAATAAGTACATAAAAACGTAGGGTCATTTTTTGAGTTACTTGCTTATTTACTTCATCATGTCCCATATCTTTTCTTCTCTCCTTGCTTCTTTTAAAAAATTATCACGTTCCACGATTTGTTCCTTCAAATGCTTGCTCTATTCAAAGGTCGAATTTGGCATTTCATCGTCAATCTTTGCAATGGCTTTTAATCCAGATGGGGTGTCCATCCAACTCGTTAACTAACTGAATGATGGAGCATGATCCATTCTTGGATAGACAATTTTCTTCTCTTATTTTGATCACTTCATATCAAGAATGACCTATAGGCAATGAATTATAATTATTACAATTTATTTAAATATATAATATTGAATCAATTAAATTAATCTATTTATATACATATTCAAGTTGTTGGATAGTAGGTCATCACTATTTGATCTTCTTCACCCCTGCTAGCCCATTTTCGAAGTCAAATGGAGGTAGGGGAGAGTGGGAGGCCAAAGAACAGTGTGCTCAGATAACCGGATCTACATTAAAACTATCCTTGGGCCCTGTTTGGTAGGAGAATAAGCCCTGGAATAAGGGGCCAATTCTCCTCCTGACACAGTTCTCAGTGGTACGACTATTCCCCATTATTCATCTTATTTCACTCTTATTCCTATCTTTATCTTACCTTACCTATCTTTATTTCACCTTATTCTTCTTATTCCTATCCTCCAACCGAACAAAGAATTGATCCTTATTCTTCTTATTCTCCATCCTTATTCATGCTTATTCCTGAACCGAACGAGCCCTTAGTAATGGTGAATCTTTGATCACATGTGCAACCATCAAATAATATGTACTAACAAGTAAACAACTGCACATCCAATCATGTGACCTACAGATTGGTCGACATTGTTCTTGTTTCTTTTCTGTATACATTCAGACATATCATTCGGTTTATCGATGATTAAATGATAAACTACATCACCTCGATTATAATATCACACATCTACCAGATGAATAAGATATCGGGTTAAGTGCTTGGGGCAAGTGCATGGTGCGGTGCACAGAAGGAACGATGAACACATCAATAAAATCCACAAGGTACAAAAGAGATAGATGCCATAGTTTAGATTCAACTATTGAAAATACTTCATTCTCTTCAATATATAATCTCTAGACAAGTCAATACCATCCCAGGTCATCTCTCTTCCAACCAACTTGGTTTTTTTTCGAATTATACCCGTCAACTCGGTAGAATATCCATTACAAGATAGATCGAGAAATGCAATACGCTAAAAATAGAAAACTCCAAAGGCACCTCCCCCATATCAAAATTGTAATTTCCTAAATACCTATCAAATAGTTCAAAATGACGGGCGTTCACATCGACTATAGGAAAAGTTAAAAGTATAGAAAAGGAGGTTGAATCCATACGTCGTTTGTGAATGTCTTTAATATAATTTTTTGCAGTGAATTCAAATACCAACTAATAGAATATCACATTTTTACAACATTCATCTCTACTGGCAAAAATAAATTTAATAACACGGGTAAATAATGTAAAATATATGCATTTATAAAAATATTAAATGTAGAAAATAGCTTAAATAACTCCAACTTCGACAGTGGGCGGCACGAGTTTTTTTCTCTCTACAAATAGAGATTTTCTTTCGCCTGCTATTGCTTGAGTAGGCCACTCTACATAATTAATAAGATTTGTCAACTTAAGACAAATAATTTCATGTACTTGCTCAAGAAAACTATCTAACTCAACTTATAGATCGGCTTTTTCTGCAGGTATAAGGATGGAAAACATAATCTAGTTACATAAGCATACATATTTTTGGACATGCATAAACACGATAGAAAGATTAAACGATGTCTTTGGATATTTGTAGACATGTTCATTGATGGCTATTTTTGCTGCAAACATATTGTACAAGCTTCATTAGTTGCATGCATTGTTGAAGGGGGGCCATATTTGTTATTGTGTTAACATGCTCAAATTGGCTTTACAACATATCATTCGATCTTTGTTATTTCCACTCTTTCCATATTCATAAAAATTACCTTTTTCAATTTTGCATGAATGTAAGGTAATAATACTATATATATCGATACTTGAGGTACCAAAATGAAAGTATCCGAGGCACATCTCCCTTCTGTATTTCCTCTATCTCTGACTTTCTATCATTTCAAAATAAAGAGAGATGTCTCTCATTTTCTAATCTCATTTGATAATTTAACTCGGGTGATAGATTTAAAAATATTCATGCTAGATGTATATATATTTTTAAATAGTTCATAAATTAGTACTATATTTGAATAATTCGAAATTTAGATTAGCTTTAAGAATTGTTTTTATCGCTAACTATGAAATTTGCAACAATACATATCTAATTATTAATTCAATTCTTAACAAAATTAAATGGTAATAATTTTTAACATAACAACTACACTTATATATTTAACAATATTAAAATAATTATAAATATTATGGTAAGTGATATACATATGTGAATTTCTTATGATTTGATATAATCATGATATGTCTAAGTTGATATATAAGATGGGATTTTCAAATATAACAATAAAATTTTAATTATATTTAGGAAACTTTTATAGACATATAGCACAGATAATTTTTAATCCACTCATAATATTAGGTTGCCAAATGAATTTAAAAACAAGAGATCTCATAATAAGAGATAACGAAACGAGAGGGATTTGGAAAGTGAGAAGAGAAAGAAATAAGAAGTTCTGTAGAGAGGTGAGGGGAAGATATCTTAATAAGCAATTAAGATACTAAATCGGTCTTGACGACGAACTATCAAAATGTAACTTAGATTCCTATTTTGATGCCGCGAGTATTGCATCATACTTAGATCTTAATTACTTTATTCATAGTCTACGTATTTAAATATGAATAATTACATAGTTATTTTAAAAAGTAACCATTGTTTTTCATTGTAAGATTGAAAAATATTACAAAAATCATGAAAAAAAACCCTTTGGTATATATTTTTTGCTTTAAAAAAATAATATGATGGAGGAGAAGAGAAGAATGATATGGTGGTGGCAACAAAGGATGAAGAGGAGAAGAAAAAGAGAGGTTGTAACAGGGATGGCAGAGGAGAACAACTAGAGGGGAAAAGAGGCAGAGAGGATCGTCTCCTGTAGTCCCTGCTGTAGCAGACTCTGCTGTAGGGGCTACAACCGTTCGATCACCTATTCCCCACTTCGAGATGCGAGTCCACTATCATGGCCCCTAGGAGGGTCATCGGATCCTGATCCGATGTTTTTCGTGCTTACAATTCCTGTCGTAAATGCCATTTACAGCAAACGACCGATTCCAGAAAGGAGGAGGGGGACCGGAGGGGAGGTACGAGGAGGAGTGGGGTTGAAGATAAAGGAGGAGGGGGGCACTGAGACTATGGTGCTATTGGATCGAGAGATGAGAGTATGGTTGACATGATTGTAGAATAAGGGAAGGGACACTCCACATGGTTACTTTTTTTTGCCAAATACCACCATGATTACAAATGTAGCCACAAAATAGTGGTAAAATTGATAATATTCCGACATCACGACCACTTAATTTATTAGGCATTTTGTGATTATTTTGAAGACTATTAGTAGTCGCTAATTTGCAAGCAGAGTTCTACGGCTACATGTGGTGGCAATGTCGACGCGGAATGGTCTGTGACCACACTACCGCCACGTATTGTTACAGATATGTGGCGGTGACAACTCTATTCTCTTGTAGTAAAAAAACATGCATCCTCGACAACTTCAAGTGTTTCTCCATATATTAGAGTCATCATTGTACATATAAATAAATCATGATTATGAAATATTTATAGAACCGACGTAAATTCCATGTTCTAGAGACAAAAATATAAATTATATCGTGTTGATCACAACGAGGAATTAGAGCTCGTTTGGATACTGGGTTACCCCTGGGGTAACTCGGTTTATCCCCTATTTTCATGGGTCATGCCTGAGTTGGATTTTCATCACATATCAATGTGGCATCACATCATATTCCTTATTCCAACCCTCATAACCATCCAAACATCTACTATTTAACCCACCTCAACCCAACCCATCTCAACCCTTGAACCAAACGAGCCCTTAGGGTAGTTGATTAAATTGAATCTAGCCAATAAAGTTCTCAAACTTATCTAGAAATTTATTCGAAGTCTAGGAAATCTCCACATTAAATTTAATCTAAAATGGACTCCAGAATAAAGTCCATAACAAATGGACTTCTAGAATAAAATGAATCATAAAGACAATACATGAATCATTAAATCACAATAATATAAAAGTGAACTGCAAAATTCGTGAAAAGTTCAAGATATGTTCTATAATGACATATTGGCTTGTTAAAAATTTAGGATTGAAATTAGCCTTTCATATAATATATTGTATTATATAATATACAATACTAATATAATAACACACGGTTGTTTCTTATATAACATTAACTTATATATATGTAAATAAAATAATATTAAGTATTGTATTCGGATATCCGGATCCGGATCTGGATATTCAAGTCATTATCATATCCATATCCGTATCCAAATAATTTTTATAATCCATATCCATATTCAATCCATATTCGATTAATATTCGTATATGGATATCTGTATCTGATAATTTTTTGAATACGGTAAGCGAATATCCAGATATTTCCGTATATGTTTTCATCCCTAATTACAAGTCATTCTTACTATGTTGAAGGAAATCAAAAGAACGAGGGACTCTATCAAACAAAGTAACTATGACGAGCAATGACGGATGCTAGGGGTTTGATTGTTCCCTTGTTCGCTTGAGAAGGCACACATGAGGAGATTAGGATTGATTCGGTTGGGTAATTTTGGCGAACACGCGACACACAAAACTTGAGTTACGACGTGAGGAAGAAGACAAACAATAATGTAAGTAGGGGTTTTCGTCTGTTGCAAGATTGACAATGCATGTCGATTCAAGGAGAAAACACATGTAATGATCGCATGCCATTGAACATGCAATCAATGGATCACAAAGCATACACTTTCGTGATTACAAAATATTTACAAATAATCAAAATACCACCGCCAACTTCTCCAAACTCCCAATAATCAAATCCAAATCCACCTAACTACAAACCTTCATCCAAATATCAAAATATAAAAAATACAATGAATTTACACCCTCAAAATCAATTTAACCCACTACCAATTTACCTCATAGACATCTTTCTATATTTTCCACCCTTGGGCCCGTTTGGTTCGAGAATAAGCAGGAATAAGGATTGGGAATAAGGAGAATAATGGTCTATTCTTTGTTCGGTTGGAGAATATGAATAAGGAGAATAAAGTGAAATAAAGGTAGGTAATGTGGGATAAAGATGGGAATAAGAGTGAAATAAGCTAGAATGAGGAGGAATAATCGTACCACGGGAAACCGTGTCGGATGGAGAATATGCCCCTTATTCTAGGGCCTATTCTCCAAACGAACGGGCCCTTATTCTTCTCCTCTGGTTTCTATTTTGTGCGGTCTCTCTCTCTCTATCTGTCGATTCACGGCCCTGAAAGTAGGTCAACATGATTCACGAGATGCTGCCACGTTACATAAACAACAAATCATCTACTCACACATGACCTCAAAGGAATTAGTTTAAGTTCATGTCCTGGCATGGTATAATTGAATAATTTCGGACGTGTGCTGCACGAAAGAAAAAAACCCACCTTTCTCACCAATCCAATGTTTACGAATTGGTACGGACGTGGAATATGACGAAATAGGTGGAGGTATCTTCTGACCAGGTACCGTCCAGGGATCGGTTTGCTGGCCAGAATATCCCCCCTTTTTTTAATATGGGTTCGATTAACATCCAGATGCGCGGACCATGAATGTGCTCCCACTCTGTGCAGTATTTATACACGGGATACGCGCGGGGATGCGAAGTCCGCATTCATGGGGAGGTCCAAGATCAACAGCTCTGGCGTCAGCAGTAGAGCCCCACTCCTCGCTGCTGAGGTGAGGCCTTCCTCCTTAGTCTCGTCCAATCTGATTTTGTTGGTTTCTTTGTTTATGCATGTAATCGTTGATTGGTCGGAGAAAAATGCAACCTTTGATGTGTTCTTGGGTGCATCCAAATGACGCCCAAGATGGTTCTTTTTGGGCGTTGAATCTTCCCGTGCAGAGATGTTGGTTCTTTGGTCGAATCCAAAAGCTAACGAAAATGGTTGTCTGTTGTGGGTGCATATCAGATGGTCTTCAATCTTCCTGTGCAAAAAAGATGCATTTTTAGGTTTAAATTTTCCTTTTGGTGAAAGGGTTTGAAGATATGAAACACATCCCGGAATTTCTTGCTGGGAAGGGTTTGATGCCATTTTCTTAGAATGATGCTGCAGTTCTAAACTGGAGAAGCAGGGATTTCTTTTTTTTCCTCTGCAGAATATATTCAGAATTACCCATTTCAAATGGAGGAAGCTAATGAATGTAATCCGTTGAGGAACGGCTTGCCCATTTTGGTATAAAGGTCCCAGAATTATTGTTCAAGGGTACTGAGTAGGCAGGTTTATAACCACCTGTGTGAATTCGGATAGGCGAGTTAGGTCTTATTATGCCCACCTTCGTAGAATTCAATCACTGTCTGATTTATCTATCATGCTGAATTTGTGAATTGAAACCTACCATGTTCTCGATGTTTCTGCACATTTTTTAGTTTAAAGAACAACATGTAAAGTTGAAGCAATTTTGTCCCTTGGGAATGGAAGCAAAGAGAAATGACGGACACGCTCTAAATTGGCTCAAAATGGATGGATGCTAAAGAATAATTGAAGATGAACTACATTCCCATTATGTATTACCGTAATTTGCGAGTAGCCTTTATTCATCAACATCTTAAAAGACAACTGTATAATTGGCGAAGCCTTCTCCCACTATATGTAGGATCGGTGACATGGATTCTTGCTCAAATCTATGTTGGAAGATTCGACTTTTTTTTAACCGCCAGCTGTCGACTACCTAACACAACCCCACAAGGGGGGATTTGAACCCTGGTCTTTTGGGTGGTAGGCACACTGCACTACCACTCGACTATTTAAGTGGGTACTTCTAACTGTATAATTAATAAAATAATTAGTGAAGTTACCTTAAATCTTCGTCAGAGGATAAGAAGCTTAGATCTTCCTAACATAAGGAGCTTTCAAAATTCTTTAGTTAGGAGGGATTAATGGAGACATGAAGGAGAAGAATTGATGTAGGGTGGAGAAAGTGAAGGAGAATAACATGAAGAAGTCACATAATCACGAGAAAGTGGTGGTACATAAGATGTGAAGATAGTTGAGGAGAAAATAGATGAGAAAATCATTTAAAAGGAATGGATATAGACGAGGAATTGGTTGTAAGAAGATTTTTTTGAGGAAAAGTTGTAAGAAGAAAATGCAAGAAGATGAATGGAGTACCTTCATGAATAACTAGATAAACAGTAGATTTTATTGCTATGACAGGCAACTGAAGAGACATGTTAGCCTTTTCCTATATTGGGCAAAATGTTGGAATTTTTCATGGGAATTCTTGTGGGTCTGCAAAATTGTTCAATAGGACAGTCTTGCTGAAATCCCTCATCCATGTTGGAAATTGGACATTCAAGGGTTTCCTTCATCGTTAGCATGGCATGGAAGGGTGACACACTGCAAAATTTGATTCCATGTTTTGGAGGTGGGTGTCTCTCTTTGTAAAGGTAGAAAACATCTTTATTTAAGGCATGGCTTCACCATTTTGTTTGAAGTTCCTGGAGGTTATCGGCTCTCTCATATATTTTTTCTCTATTATAAATGCTGTTATGATTCCTGAGTAATATTTGTGATTTAGAGTTTGCAACAGTCTTCCTTTCTGCAGATATATGTGGTGAGTTCATTATTATGCTGTTTGCATTACGAGATTGTTTATACACTGGCCTGACATTTAGAGACAGGGAAATTCATCTTATTTAATAATTTACCTTATCAGATCACCCTAATGTCCAAGGCTAATTTTATTGAGCTAAATTTCTGAACTCAACTCATAAAAATGTACGATTTTCTTAGCCTTCCAGTAAAGTTTCTTTTGAGGCCGCCTCTGTAGTTCCATTTTTGACTAGGATATGTTTCATATCTATTGCTGATATATTTTCAATATACTTTTGTATGCACTGAGTTGGAGTTGCATATATCAAATGTTGTTGTTCACTATTTACTTCTTTCCTTTATTTCTCGTGGTATTTCTTGTCCGTGTTACCCTATTTTATCTCACATGTAAGTTGTCTGTCTTTTTTATATTGTTGATTTGCTGTGAAATTAACGTTATCCGTCATCTATAGGCAGGGAATAGTGAAACTAATGACCAATCATCTGGAGGTCCTTTGTCAGACCTTGAACATGGTGGTGCATTGCAGGTGACTGATTTTTTTTTTGAATATTACACTGGAAATTATAGGAATATACTGACACTTAATGCTGCATGCCTCAGCCTCATAATGTGGGGGTGTCCCGAGTACTTTCACTGGTCAGCCTCTTATCTTTGTGCTTCATGTGGTAATTGAATATTGCTTTTGACGGATGTTAACTAGTTGCTTTACCATAGGCTAAACCCGATGCTGGAAAACTAACCCTTGGTACGGTAGCACTGCTGGTGGCTTCCACATCAAGCATTTTAGTTGTAAGTAGCTTTCCATTTGGATTGCATGTTTACCCATTTTCAAGCTTTTGTTATTGTTCTTCTTGCCTTTATTCATTTTAAAATGTGTCAGGATCTAGTTCATCTTTTATTAAACATGGCTGTAATTTCAAAATATAATGTACATGATTTTGTTTTAATTTGTGGAGGAAAAAGGAACTTCTTCTTGTGTAATGAACACTAGGCACTCTTTTGTAAGGGGAGAAGCACCTTCAGTTACAAGGAAATGTTACATAAGAGGTCCAATGAAAGAAATAAAATAAATGTTAAGTGTGCTAACTCTACTACTCCTCAAGTTGGAGCATATTCATAAATCATGCACAACTTGGAAGTAAGAAAAAGATGCTCCTTCTTGGAAGTGTCAAATAGTCGAAGTCTTGCTATAGAAATGATTGTCCTTAGAGATCTCACCAAAAAGAGGATCTCTAACCCACCCCTATTTTGTTTTAATGAAGCCTTTCGCCGCCAATTTTGCTTTAAGCCACTGAATGATCCCATTTTGCCATGTTTAGCGGTGAACGCTCACGCAATATGTTTTACACTCAGTAGGATGGGAATGAGATCCTATGTCCGTTTCCAACGTGAATTCTATTTAGTTGTAAAATAGTCTTGAGGAACATGAATTCTCGTCAAAGCATCACTAAGAACTATGTCAGAAGTTGATTATTCATTAGTGCTAGTGTAGACTAAAGATGAAGATTAATTGATCTCATGACCTTTCATAGGGTGATTACATTCATCGCAGACATGATATATCTTAGGAGTTAAGAAAAATCTTTGTGAAGGAGGCGATCTTAGGAAATAAGATTCAAAATGAATTACTATGCTATGCTTTTTGGTGAACTTTAAGATGAGTTTAAAAATTAATTAATGTGATTTTATGTATATACGGACTTGTAGAGATATATGTTATGTTATTCTGTACCGTTTCATATTTTTTTTCTTCTGGACTCTTGATGTAATTTACCCATAGGCTACTCTCCTATATAAGAGAGCCTAGTGCATATGTTATAAACATGTCTCTTATTTTTCCCAACATAGTATCAGAGCGACGGTCCTAGACCAGAGTTCTCGATCCAAACCCTAACCCTAGCCCCTTCCACCTCCAAGCCCTCCATGCGTTGCATAGGTATTAGCCTCGGTCATCCCCGCGCGCTTAAGCCACCTTGGTCTACCGCACGTTGCCTAGGCCCCCCAGCCTTCTGCGCTTGGGCCCTGTCCTCCCGCACGCGTCTCCCGCGCGTCGCCCAAGCACTACGCGTCGCCTCTTAGGTACCGTGCATCGCCACCGCGCATCGCCATTGCGCATCGCCATCGCGCGTCGCCCTTCCAGGCACCGCGCCTCGCCCTTCCAGGTTCCTTCCTGCGCCACGGCTTCTCGGCTCCCCTCCGCCTATTCGCGCGCATCGTGAACTTTGAGGCTGTGACTCGGCCTCGTGTTTCCTGCCTAGAGCATCTTGCCTAGGCTGTGATCGTGTGTGTATTTTTCCTAGTGCACGCCGCCGCTCTAGGTTTCGGCCAACCCTAGGGTATCTTCGTCACAAGGAGACCTTTGTCCGCGTCTCCACGTTAATGGGTTTGGTTGCTTGAGTCTACACATGCAACCGAACTCTTGAATGTCAGTGTAGACAATCATTTCTTCAGTCTACAACCCTAGTCTTATGTTATCATCATGTCAGAAAGCAAGGCAGATATTCCATCTACATGCGCCTTCAGAGGTCCCGCACCTATTGTGAAGATGGACGGGTCGAACTACGAATTGTGGGCTATGCAGTTCATGAGTATGATGAAGTCGACCGGTAAGAAGCACATTCTTAATAAGGAAGAACCTGCTGAGAAGACAAGGGTCAACGCATCTTGGGAGGTAGATGATGCATATGCCAAGGTTTGACTATCAGGAACATTAGCAATTGAGATTGCCAACGATATTCTCCATCAGCTCACTACTAAAGCAATGTGGGATATTCTGGTTGCCACCTATTCACAGGCAAAGAATGAGACAAAGACTCTGCAATTCCAGCATGACATCTTTACAATCAAGCAGAATGGACCGCCTCTACACTCTTTGTACATGTCTTTACGTGGAATGTTTGAGAAACTTTACAGCTTCATGCCTCTCACAGCCACTCCTAAATAGCAGAAGACCTATCGGAATGCCACTATGGTTGGTGTATTTCTGGCTGCCCTTGATCCGGAGTACGAGGTAGCACGTTCCCAGATCTTGGCAGATTCCACTATTCCTCTGATGGAGGAAGCCTTTAACAGACTGAGTCGTATTACTGTTCCTTGATCTACCGCAAATCAGATCGCCTCAACCATGGTAGCGAATCGAGGTCGTGGGGGTCATCATCAGTACCGTGGCCGCGGACCTCAGGGCAGAGGGGGTCGTGTTTGGCCATCGTGCACCTTTTGTCACCGTTCTGGGCACACCGAAGACACATGCTATTCCAAACATGGATTTCCTGCTTCTGCATGAGTAGCTGAACAGATTGAACCTCCATCTGCTTCATCTCTGGATCGACGCTTTGATGATCTTGTAGTCCGTCTGAGGGGCATTATTCCTCCATCCGGTCCTGTTGCATCAACGCCTACTTCTGAGAGTCACCCCGACGTTGCTGCTTCTGCATCCACCACTACCTCAGGTAGCACTTATGCATTCACTAGTAGTAGTGGATCGGATACTTTAGAGTGGATTATGGACTCTGGTGCCACACATCATCTGTGTGGTGATCAAGGTCTACTTACAGCCTACCGACAGGTTCCTCCAGGCCGTACTGTGGTTATTGCCAATGGGACGCATTTCCCGATTACTGGTCATGGGGAGATTAGCCTGACACCATCTATGCACCTCAAGAACGTGTTGCACGCACATGATTTTTCTATGAATTTGTTGTCCATTAGCCAACTTACAAAGGATTTACATTGTCGAGCAATTTTTGATCCATCTTCTCTTTTTTTTAGGACATCCTTATGGGCAACGTGATTGGGCGTGGCTATGAGCAGGGCAGCCTATATCGTCTCAATCAGACTTCTTATGCCGGAGCCTCCTCTCTTCCTGTTGGATCTGTCTCTCCTTTCCTGTGGCACTTGCGCTTTGGTCACCTATCCTTCAGAAATTGTGTCGTGTGTTACCCCAGGTTTCACCTCACACGTCCATCCAATGTGAGGCTTGTTAGTTGGGAAAGCATCATCGATCTACCTTTCCCAGTCGTCAGTGTCGGAGTAGTAGCTCCAAGTTTGAGTTGTTTCTGTCGATATCTGGGGTCCTAGTCGTGTTCCTGATCATCAGGGATACATGTTTTATATGGTTATTGTGGATGATTTCTCTCGTGTGTCTTGGGTCTTTTTGTTAAAGAATAAATCTGAAGCTTGGAATATTATCATAAATTTCATCAATGAAGTTTGCAATGTTTTTTCTGCATCTGTAAAAATTGTGAGAAGTGATAATGCCTTGGAATTTTGCACTCATACCCTCTCCAATTATTTTTCAACACAGGAGATTATCCACCAAACAACCTTTGCCTATATTTCCCAGCAAAATGGGGTTGCAGAAAGGAAACACCGTCAATTACTTGATGTCACCAGGTCGCTTCTCATACAGAGTCATGCCCCTCATTCTTTCTGGGGCGATGCTGTGCTAACGACATGTTATCTCATTAATCGCATGTCGTCGTCTGTCTTAGGTGAGAAGATTCCTTTCTCTCTTGTCTTTCCTGAAAGAGAATTATTCTTCCTCACTCCACGTGTGTTTGGCTTGGTGGCCTTTGTCCACCAGTTGTCTTCAGGTATTGACAAGCTCTCTCCTAGGGCTGTCAAGTGTATTTTCGTCGGGTACTTCAGAACACAAAAGGGGTACACATGTTATGATCTATTGCGCATGAAATATTTTGTTAGTGCTGATGTTACCTTTTTTGAGTCTGTTATATACTTCTCTTTTACAGGTGATCAGCTGGTATCTTCTAGAACCGATGATGCCATATATATGTCACCACCATCACCACCTCCACCACTACCTACATCTCCTGCACCTCCTGTTACCGTTCCTGTTCTACCATTGCCACTCAACTATACTCGTCGACCTGCTTCTGCTCATGGTCATCACTCATCATCTAGCTCGCCTGAGGTATGTTCTGAGAATATAATCAATATTGATGGATCTAACGATTTACCTAAGCAGGATGTGTTACAGAGGCCAGATGAGGATACAAGTGACTTGGATCTTCCTATTGCACTTCGGAAACAGAAGCGCAGCTGCGCGTCATATCCTATAGCATCCGCCGGTTTTTTTGATCGTTTATCTGGATAATTCAAGAGCTTTGTCATTGCACTATCAACAGTGGATATTCGTAGGAATTACCAAGATGCATTGAAGGACAATAGATGGCATTTAGCCATGGAAGAAGAGATGGCTACTCTTCAGTCGAGAGGTACCTGGAGCCTTGTCCCTGCACCCACCGATGTGTCTACAGTGAGCTGCAAGTGGGTCTTTACAGTTAAGCAGAATGCAGATGGCAACATTGACAGATACAAGGCACGCCTGGTTGCTCGTGGGTTTACACAGACATATGGGGTGGATTATCTTGATACATTCTCGCCGGTTGCTCGCCATTCTACCCTATGGATCCTTCTTTCTGTTGCGGTTACTCGTGATTGGCCACTGTTCCAATTGGATGTTAAAATGCATTTTTATATGATGACTTGCAGGAGGAAGTCTACATGCAACAACCACCTGATTTTGCTGTTGAGGGGGAGTGTTCTAAGGTGCGTAGACTTCATAAGACCATCTATGGTCTTAAGCAGAGCCCCAGAGCTTGTTTCTAGAAGCTCTCAGACCTGTTTGAAAAATAGGGGTACATACGTTCCAATGCAGATCATTCTCTGTTCATACATAAGACATCCAGAGGTATTATTGCAATTATGGTGTATGTAGATGATATCTTGATTACAGGTGATGATGGACAAGGAATTCAGAGGGCGAAAGAAATGCTGGGTCGTGAATTTGTCACTAAGGATCTTGGAGTCCTTAGATATTTTCTGGGACTGGAGTTTGCCAGAAACCCTCATGGATTGGTAATGACCCAGAGGAAATATGTGACTGACCTGTTGAGTGAAACATGAATGCTTGGATGCCGACCAGCCACTACACCCATGGATCCTAGCATGAAATTATATGATGACGACAATGATGAGGTGGATAGAAGATACAGAGAACTGGTGCGCTAACTTCTTTATGTCACTATTACCAGACTCGATATCTCTTTTGCTGTCAGTCGAGTGAGCTAGTTCATGGAGCAACCACGTCAGGTGCATATGGATGCTATACATACGATACTCAGGTATCTTAAATCATCTCCAGGTGCAGGTCTGTTATTCAAGAAAGACACGGAGATTATTATTTCAGCATGTGCAGATGTAGATTACGCTGGATGCCCCAAGGATAGGAAGTCCACCACTAGATTTGTTGTGTATGTTGGAAACTCTCTTGTCTCATGGAGAAGCAAGAAGCAAACTGTTGTAGCCAGATCCAGTGCTGAGTCTGAATATAGGGCTATGGCCCAGGTCAGTACGGAAATGACGTGGGTGAAAGCTGTTCTTACATATCTATATATAGAAGTCCCACTTCCTATGGCTCTGGAATGTGACAATCAAGCTGCCATATTTATTGCAAATAATCCAGTATTTCATGAACGAACCAAGCACATTGATTTTGATTGTCATTTTATACGAGATATGATTCAGAAGAGGTTTATTACTACATTTCATGTTAGCTCAGGGGACCAAACTGCATATATCTTTACCAAGGCGCTACTCAGAGGGCCATTCCAGAAGTGCTCGTCCAAGCTGAGCATGATCGGCATCTATGCTCCATCTTGAGGGGGAATGTAGAGATTATGTTATTCTGTACCGTTTCATATTTTTTCTTTTCTTCTGGACTCTTGATGTAATTTACCCATAGGCTACTCTTCTATATAAGAGAGCCTAAGGCATATGAAATAAACATGTCTCTTATTTTTCCCAACACTAAGTTGAAAAGTAAGAAAAGACATTTTATTAAAATCAATCAATGCAACTTTTTTAATGGCCATTTAACCAAAATCACCAATAATTTAATGCAAGAACCTGAACTAAAAAATAAAACTAAAAATAAATCAAACGGAATTATATAGACTAAAATGAATTCCTTAAAAAAGGACTAAAATGAAAATTAAATTTCACATCAAAACTAAAAGTAAGAACTCAATTCAACAAGTAAAACTTTAAGAACACTATCTATTACGAATTTTGATTTCAATAAAAAAACCCATGTCACACAGATAATGGGTTTGGTTCTAGCCCTCGTTCCGTACGCGCATCTCCAAGATAATGGGTTTGGTTGCTTGAGTCTACACATACAACTAAACCCGTTAATGTCCGTGCAGGCGATCATATTTTCAGTCTACTACCCTAGTCTTCTACTATCATGTCAGAAAGCAAGGCAAACATCCCATCTACAGGCGCCTTCAGAGGTCCAACGCCTATTGTGAAGATGGATGGGTCAAATTACGAACTGTGGGCAATACAGTTCATGAGTATGATGAAGTCAACCGATAAGAAGCACATTCTTACCGAAGAAGAGCCTGCTGAGAAGACTGGGGTCAACGCCTCATGGGAGGCAGATGATGCATATGCCAAGGTTTGGCTATCAGGAACCTTGGCAATTGAGATTGCCAATGATATTCTCCATCAGCCCACTACAAAAGCAATGTGGGATATTCTGGCTGCTACATATTCACATGTAAAGAATGAGACGAAGATTCTGCAACTCCAGCATGACATCTTTACCATCAAGTAGAATGGACGACCTCTACACTCATTGTACACATCTTTACGAGGAATGTTTGAGAAGCTTTACAGCTTCATGCCTCTTACAACCACTCCTGAGCAACAGAAGACCTACCGGAATGCCACTATGGTTGGTGTATTTTTGGCGGCTCTAGATCCAGAGTACGGGGCTGTACGTTCCCAGATCTTGGCAGACTTCACCATTCTTTCGATGGAGGAAGCATTTCACAGACTGAGCCGTATTACTGTTTTTTCATCCACTGCAAATCAGACCGCCTCAGCCACGGTATTGAATCGAGGTCGTGGGGGTCATCATCAATTCTGTGATCGTGGACCTCGAGGCAGAGGGGGTCGTGGTCGACCATCATGCACCTTTTGCCACCGTTCTGGACATACCGAAGATACGTGCCACTCCAATGCCACTCCAAACATGGATTTCCTGCTTCCGCACGAGTAACAGAACTGATTGAGCCCCCATCTGCTTCATCTCTGGATCAACGTTTTGATGATCTTGTAGCCCATCTGAGGGGCATTATTCCTCCATCCGGTCCCGTTGCATCAGTGCACGCGTCAGATAGTCACTTCGATGTTGCTGCTTCTGCATCCACCAGTACCTCAGGTAGCATTTATGCATTTACTAACAGTAGTGGATCAGACACTTGAGAGTGGATTATGGACTCTGGTGCCACACATCATCTGCTTGGTGATCAAGGTCTACTTACAGCCTATAGACAGTTCCTCCAGGCCGTACTGTGGTTATTGCCAATGGGACACATTCCCCAATTATTGATCAGGGAGAGATTAACCTGACACCCTCTATGTGCCTCAAGAATGTGCTGCATGCACCTGATTTTTCTATGAATTTATTATCCATTTGCCAACTTATAAAGGATTTACATTGTCGAGCAATTTTTGATCTATCTTCTCTCATTTTTCAGGACATCCTTACGGGCAACGTGATTGGGCGTGGCTATGAGCAGGACGACCTATATCGTCTAAGTCGAACCCCATATGCCAGATCCTCCTCTCTTCCTTCTAGATCTGTCTCTCCCATCCTGTGGCACTTGCGCTTTGGCCATCTACCGCTTCAGAATTTGTATCGTGTGTTACCCCAGGTTTCACCTCACACGCCCATCCAATGTGAGGCTTGTCAATTGGGAAAGCATCATCGGTCTAGCTTTCCCAGTCGTCAGAGTCAGAGCAGTATCTCCAAGTTTGAGTTGTTTCGTGTCGACATTTGGGGTCCTAGTCGTGTTCCTGATCATCAGGGACATATGTTTTATATGGTTATTGTGGATGATTTTTCTCGTGTGTCTTGGGCCTTTTTGTTAAAGAAAAAATCTGAAGCTGGGAATATTATCATAAATTTCATCAATGAAGTTCGTAATATTTTTTCTGCATCTGTTAAGATTGTAAGAAGTGATAATGCCTTGGAATTTTGTACCCAGAATCTATCCAACTATTTTTCAATACAAGGGATTATCCACTAAACATCCTGCGCCTATACTTCCCAATAAAATGGAGTTGCAGAAAGGAAACATCGTCATTTACTTGATGTCATCAGGTCGCTTCTTATACAGAGTCATGCTCCTCATTCTTTCTGGGGCGATGCTGTCCTCACGGCGTGTTATCTCATTAATCGTATGCCATCATCTGTCTTAGATGAGAAGATTCCTTTATCCCTAGTTTTTCCTGAAAAAGAATTGTTCTCCCTCACTCCACATGTGTTTGGCTCGGTGGCCTTTGTTCGCCAGTTGTCTCCAGGTATTGACACACTCTCTCCTAGGGTTGTCAAGTGTGTTTTCGTCGGGTACTTCAGAAAGCAAAAGGGGTACAAGTGTTATGATCCATTACGCAAGAAATATTTTGTTAGTGCTGATGTTACCTTTTTCAAGTCTGTTATGTACTTCTCTTCTACAGGTGACCAGTTGGTATCCTCAGGCACTGATGAAGCCATATATATGCTACCACCATCACCACCTCCACCACTACCTACATCTCCTACACCTCCTGTTACAATTCCTGTTCCCCCATTGCTACTCCACTATACCCATCGGCCTGCTTCTGCTCATGGTCACCGCTCATCATCTAGCTCGTCTGAGGTATGTTCTGAGAATATAATAAATATTAATGGATCTAACGAATTACCTGAGCAGGATGTGTTACAGAAGCCAGACGAGGATGCGGGTGATTTGGATCTACCTATTACACTTCAGAAATAGAAACGTAGCTGCGCGTCATATCCTATAACATCCACCGTCTCTTTTGATCGTTTATCTGGGGACTTAAGGAGCTTTGTTATTGCACTATCGGCGGTGGATATTCCATGGAATTGCCAAGATACATTGAAGGATGGTAGATGGCGTCTAGCCATAGAGGAAGAGATGGCTGCTCTTCAGTCAAGAGGTACCTGGAGCCTTGTCCCTGCACCTACCGATGTGTCTACAGTAAGCTGCAAGTGGGTATTCACAGTTAAACATAATGCAGATGACAGTATTGACAGATACAAGGCACGCCTGGTTGCTCGTGGATTTACACAAACATATGGGGTGGATTATCTAGATGCATTCTCGCTGGTTGCTCGCCATTCCACCCTACGGATCCTTCTTTCTGTTGTGATTACTCGTGATTGTCCACTATTCCAATTAGATGTGAAGAATGCATTTTTATATTGTGACTTGCAGGAGGAAGTCTACATGCAACTACCACCTGGTTTTGCTGTTGAGGGGGAGTGCTTTAAGGTGTGTAGACTTCATAAGGCCATCTATGGTCTTAAGCAGAGCCCCAGAGCTTGGTTCCAGAAGCTCTCAGACTTGTTTGAAAAGCAAGGGTACAGACGGTCCAATGCAGATCATTCCCTGTTCACATAGAAGACATCCAGAGGTATTGTTGCAATTATGGTGTATGTAGATGATATCTTTTTTTTTTGAAGCTCAAAAGCGGGGGACGCACTCGATGGTGCTCGCCCCAAATTTATTGAAAAAAAGTTAGAGAAAGACTTACAGCGAATAGGCGGAGAGAAAATGGAGAAAAAAACTCAATGAAAAAAAACCTGAAGGTATCACAACCTGATACCCCCACTACCGCAAGGACCCCCTAAGCAACAGACCGATCATGGATTAGACGGGAAGCAGAGATGATGACGTTTTCCGAGTAGAATCTCTGGCCAGCAAACAGGGCTTCATTTCTACCAATCCAGATGCACCATAGGCGAGCAATAGAAGTGAGAATGTCGTTCCTAGCCCTTGCCCGAGAACGAACCAAGCTACCACAGAAGGAGGAGGAGTCGGATACGTCAAGCCAAACCAAGTCCGCCCAAATGTCGCGCGTCTTGCCACAATGGAAGAAAAGGTGGTCCATAGTCTCGGCCTCCAGATCGCACAGACCACAAGTAGGCGAAGTTGAAGGGAAGAGAACGGCACACCGGTTGCGAGTTAAGAGACGCCCACGACGGAAGAGCCATAAGAAGATGCCAATTCGTTCGGGAACCCTGATGCCCCAAAAGAATTGACAATCCCGAAGCAAGGAATCATCAGCCACAACCAAGGGCGGAAGAAGAGCCCGGTAAGCCGCGCGAGTGGAAAAAGAGCCGTCCTTCCAAGATAAGTGATCGCGACCCACCGATGGCGAAGGCGCTTCCGCAAGAACCTCCAGTAAAGCCATGAACTCCAGATGACGCTGATCGGAAAGGTTGGCCACAATTCTGGGGCCCCAAGCAGCCCCATCCCAATAGGAAGCAACCCTCGCGTCTTTATCCTCCACCAGCGCGAAAAGGCGAGGAAAAACATCCTTAAGGGCCCCCCTGCCAGTCCAATCGTCGCCCCAGAAGCGAATAAGCGAGCCATCCCCCAACTTAGTGACAAAGAGAGCACGGTTTCGAGCCAAAGTATTGCCAATATCACGAGAAAAGTGAGAGGAAGATCCCAATAGGCGAGCATCCGGACCCAAAAGCCGGTCGACCCCCACTGCCAACCTCAAGAAATTAAGCATCAGATTGTCCTCCGGACCCCAAAGACGAATCACCCATTTGAGGAGAAGAGCCTGGTTCACAACATCCAACCTTCTAACCGCCAGCCCCCCCTCCTTCTTTGGCCGAGCAACCTCATCCCAAGCGACCAAAGGAACGCCGCTGCGCGCAGCCCCCTTCTTCCCCCAAAGAAAGCTTCTCAAACAAGAGTCCAGCCGCCGACGAACCCCCTTAGGCATACCTTTCACAGAGAAGAAATAGATTGGAATAGAAGATAGTACCGATTTGAGAAGAACCAAACGACCACCCCGAGAGAGGATAGCGGCACGCCAGCCAGCCAAGCGTGCCTCCAAACGATCCACCAGCGACTGCCAATCACGTAAGCGAGCACGACCAATTGACAACGGGAGACCAAGATAATCCAGAGGAAGAGCACCAACAGGGCAACGCAAGATCCGCGAACAGACCTCGACCTCCTCAGGGGGAGTGGTAAAGGGAACCATAGAGGATTTGTTATAGTTGATGAGAAGCCCCGACGCCTCACTAAAGAGCTCCAGTGTGGTAGCCATCCCCGCAATATTGGACTCCTCGCCCTCGATGAAGCAAATCGTATCATCCGCAAACTGAATAATCGGAATACTGTAGGGCCCAAGGGAACAACCACGGGACAGACCAGCCGCGACGACGTTATGAGTCATGGTGGATAACACATCGGCTGCCAGGACGAAAAGTAAAGGAGCAAGAGGGCAGCCTTGGCGAATCCCCCGGCGGGGCTGGAAGAAGCCCCCCGCCAAACGGCCATTAAGGATAACCGAAAGAGAGGCCGTCGAAACGCATCGACGCACCCACGAAATCCATAACGAGGGGAATCCCCGCCTCTTAAGAACAGACCATAAAAACCGCCAATCCAGAGAGTCGTAGGCTTTAGCAAAGTCGATTTTCCAGAGAATCCCCCTAACGTTATTCCTGTGCCAAGCATGAATAATTTCGGATGCCACCGCATAGCAATCACTGATTTGCCTTCCCTTAATAAAAGCCGCCTGAGTAGGCGAGATGAGCGAATCAAGAAGCGGAGCCAGCCGACGAGCCAGGACCTTGGCAATGATAAGGTATATGGCATTTGAAATGGAGATCGGCCGAAAATCCTCAATGCGGTTGGCAGAAGAGGACTTAGGAATGAGGGCAATAATAGACCTGTTTAGCTTATTAAAACCGTTGTTGCCAGAGCAAAACTCGCGAGGGACTTCCAAAACATCCTGAGAAATGACATCCCAATGAATTTAGAGGGCGAAAGAAATGCTGGGTCGTGAATTTGTCACCAAGGATCTTGGAGTCCTTAGATATTTTCTGGGACTGGAGTTCGCCAGACATCCTCATGGATTGGTAATGACCCAGAGGAAATATGTCACTCACCTGTTGAGTGAAACATGAATGCTTGGTTGCCGACCTACCACTACACCCATGGATCCAAGTATGAAATTATATGATGACGGCACTGATGAGGTGGGTAGGAGAAGATATAGAGAACTGGTGGGCAAACTTCTCTATGTTACTATTACCAGACCCGATATCTCCTTTGCTGTCAGTCGGGTGAGCCAGTTCATGGAGCAATCACATCAGACACATATGGATGCTATACATATGATACTCAGGTATCTTAAGTCATCTCCAGGTGCAGGTCTGCTGTTCAAGAAAGACAAGGAGATTACTATGTCAACATGTGCAGATGCAGACTACATAGGATGCCCTAAGGTTAGGAAGTCTACCACTGGATTTGCTTTGTATGTCGGAAACTCTCTGATCTCGTGGAAAAGCAAGAAGCAAACGGTTGTAGCCAGATCCGGTGCTGAGTAAGGCTATGGCCCAAGTCAATACAGAAATGATGTGGGTGAAAGCGGTTCTTATAGATCTATATATAGAAGTCCCACTTCCTATGGCTCTGGAATGTGACAATCAAGCTGCTATATTTATTGCAAATAATCCAGCATTTCATGAACGAAGCAAGCACATTGAGGTTGATTGTCACTTCATACGAGATATGATTCAGAAGGTTTTTATTTCTACATCCCATGTTAGCTTAGGGGATCAAACTGCAGACATCTTTACCAATGCATTACTTAGAGGGCCATTTCAGAAGTGCTCGTCCAAGCTGAGCATGATCGATATCTATGCTCCACCTTGAGGGGGAGTGTAGAGATATATGCTGTGCTATGTTATTTTGTACCGTTTCATATTTTATGTTTTCTTTTGGACTCTTTATGTAATTTACCCATAGGCTACTCTCCTATATAAGAGAGCCTAGGGCGTACGGAATAAACAAGTCTCTTTTTTTCCCAACAATATTTATATGAAATTCTTAAGAGTCCATTACCTCCAACTACCGTTCATTGTTCCCTTCCATGGTTCTCACAAGATGGTCCTCAATATAAGTATAATAGCATGACATAAAATTCCTCTCCTATCATCCATAACACTTCTTGAAATCCCATTCTAATCTCACACAATTATGCCTAAAACTCATTTACGCTGCATTCTGAGTTCAATTAATTCAGGTGTAGCTCTTCATGAGCAGTTAATCTTTATGGAAATTCAGTTCCAAAATAAAAAGATTTTATCTTCAACTATTGATAAGTGCAATGGTAGGACATAGTCAAAAGTCCATCTCAATTCAGAGTCTGGTTATCAAAGACATTATGGAATTTCATCTTCTCCGGGGAAAAGTTACTTGACTTTAAACTTTAATAATAATACAACTTGAATTTTATAATCATTCATTCAACTAATGCCAAAAATAGAAGTTCTTGTTCAACAATTTCATACAAAGAGAGAGATTGATTAGTAATTACTACAAATGAGTTTTAATATATGCATGAAAGATGGCAACAAAGAAGGAATAACTGGGCATGTCTGGCAGCAAAAAGGATTGCTGGGATGTGTACAATAACCCCTGGAATTCTTACATATTTCATACTTGATAGGCTATAAAGTGTGTGTGTGTGTGTGTGTGTGTGTATATATATATATATATAGAGAGAGAGAGAGAGAGAGAGAGAGAGTGAGAGAGGGAGGGAGGGGATAGGGAGTATGCACCCAGATGCATGTAATTTTACATGCACCCAGGTTTATAATTTCTAATTTTTTTTTATTTTTTTTCAAAAATAGCACCATGTATATACATCTAGAACATGTAATTTTAACGGTCTTAGAATTGATGTAAAGGACCTGTTCTAGATGGAGGGCATATTAGTCTCTGTTTCTGATAAAATTGGAATGGCATACATGAGTGAGATATAGATGAATATACATGGTGCTATTTTTGAAAAAAAATTAAAAAGTAGAAGTTATAAGCCCGGGTGCATGTAAAATTACATGCACCTGGGTGCATACTCCCTATCCTCATATATATATATATATATATTGACACAAAAACCAACTCCATTACACAATACAACTTAAAATTAAATGCTAAAATTTTCAGATCCAGAATCAGGAACTTACATTTCCAGATTTCAGATCCAGAATTTTTAAAAAATAATCAGATCTAGGAGTTCAAATTTTTGATCTGGAATTTCATGTTTAGGGATTTGATTCATGAACAATATCTTTGTATTTAAGGTATTTTATGACATGCAATGGTAGCAAGAGGGGTGGCTGAGGATTGAACCTTGAAAGTTTGCTCCAACTTGGAGATGATCCAACATGCAGCATGTGTGGTTGATCTGGAACAAGGATGAAGAACAACAAAACTTCAGGGAGACTCCAACAGAATGGCTATGGGAGAGGGGAGGACTTTCGGTTGGAAGATTCGGGGATTCGAGGATATATATATATATATATATATATATATATATATATATAGGGAAAGAAAATGAGCTTGTTAATGACATGTGGAGGAAGAAGGAAACCAAGTGGCTGAGAGGATAGATTTAACTAAACAAAAAAAAACTAAGGCACTGCCTGTACACAGTCCAAAATTTAATATTTTTTTTCATTTTTTCTCTTCTTTATTTGAGATATTAAAATTGATCGTATTCGTGCTTTGGGCCTCGGATTTCGACGCGCAACATCTCGTTTTGATCGTCTCTGGTTGATGATCAATATGAGTATAATATTTATATATTTTTGATCGGGTTTGAATCCCCGAAATTTCCGAGATACGGTTTTGGTTTAAGGTTAAATTTTGTGATTTAAATATCAATTGACTTCCGATTGACGAACGTTCGATTCCGTTGATCTTCTTTCGTCGAATTGGATTTATGGTGGTCTCGGTTTGTTTCGCAGTTTCCGAATTTGCGTCGCGGCTTTTTCGAGCACGCTTTGTGCGGATCTGGATGTTACAGAAGGTCTGTGAAACTATGACAGAGATGATATCCTAAGACATTTCATGGACTTTTAATCTAATAAGTACCCAAATTTGGATTTAGTAAATGTGAGAAGGTTAATAATGAGCTTCACTAAAACTAGGTTCAATAATTCAATTTTCACATTTAATCGTCGGAATTAGTATTCTACAGATAGTCGGTTCGTATTGGGATTTCCAGGGTTCACATTTAACTTGCGAATTGCGATTATGTGTCGAGGGAGAAATAGGAGCCTTTTGGCTTGTTTTTACTAATACTCTAATTGGGAAGTTCCCCATTGAGAAAATCTTCGGGAATTGTGCATGTTTTGCTCTAATGAACGCATTGTATGATAAATCTACCGTGTGCATAATGTTGTTATAGTGCGAGGATTTAAATTGTCTCATAGTACTTTGCTTTTCTTTGTTTGGAGGATGAAAATTCACTTTTCTCTTATTCAGCAAAAATACTCTCTCTTCTGTATCCAAGTTTGCCGCTAGCTTACACATGTAGTTAATGCATCCTTTTCCTCCGATTTAATTTGTTGTTGCAGCCAAAGTTTGGCGGCAGGATTATAGACATTGTGTCAGGAGACACGGGCACTCCTGAAAAGCAAACAGAAGCAATACATGCAGTGAACCAAACTGTATTAAGTATAGTGATGATTGTTCTTATAGGGTATGGTTGACTTCTTTATTTTTTATACTTGCTTTTTTTCAATTAGTGACCATAACTGGTATTTGGGTAAGAGAGTGCGAGGAAGGCCCAAGAAGTATTGGAATGAGACTATACGAAGGGATCTTAGTTTTTTGGATCTAAGTCCGAGATTGACCCAAGATAAGTCTGAATGAAGGTAAAGAATCCATGTAGCCGACCCTACTTAATGTGGGAAAAGGCTTTATTGTTGTAGTAGTAGTAGTGACCATAACTGGTATTTGTGCCAGTGTCATGGTCTCAAATAGCAACAAGAAATTTACAGTGCATGTTAACTTTGATTGGAATCAATCATTGATTATGTACATGGGCATCTTTTAACACGGATTTAGGCATCTTTTGGAAATGTTTTTTGCGAAACCTTTTGTAATTGTTCAAAAGTAATTTGTGGCATGGCATCAGTCTTGTGAAACTCCTTGGGCTCTGCATTAGTTCTACCGATGGTGTCAAAATACAATGCTTTGATCATCTATGGTAGAGATGAAGGAAGTATTTTTGCATGTGACAGCGTTTAATATGTAAGTCAGACTATTGGCTATTTAGTTGCTTTGTGTTTGTAGCATTTGGAGCTGGGATCACTATCACCGTCCATTTTAGGAGGGTAATGGTAATGAAAAGGCAGTACAGCGGTCTCCATTCTAGCAACTATAGAACTTATTTTTGTGAATACTGTTTTTTTGAGATAATTTCTGTGAGTACTGTGCCGGTTTTTCATCTTTCAAAGGTGCCACCAATAGCACATACCTGAAATACGCTATAGGTAACACATAAAAAACAACAATATCAACGACACATTTTTATGCTGCTGAAATAAAACACATTTAATGAATGCAGCATATTACTAGAACCTGCAAAATGAGCAAGCAGTTCAACGTAGTCTTCAAGGACACATTTTGATGCTGCCCAAATAAAACACTTCTAATGAATGTGGCATATTGCTAGAACTTGCAAAAAAGAGCAAGCAGTTTGGTATAGTCTAAAGTGAAAACTGGTAGCCCTAACTAATATCGATATCATGAAATTGTAATTGTAAATTTAAGTTGATCCAAGCACATGTACAAAAACTCCATAGGAGAGAATTTTTTTTAATAAACAATATTGTTTTAAAAAATAAACTAACAATAGGTATGTAATTGAACATTTGTTACAAGTATAAGATCACAAGTTCATAGTGAAATCCATCTGATTCAATCAAATACCCACTTCGAATATTGTTTCCAAACCCAAAATGCATTAGTTTTGGAAATGTATCAAAAGCTATCTACATTCCTACCACTTCCTCCTCTTCTGAAACAATTGTGTTATTTGCGGATGTTCACATGACATTAATGTGCTGGTTTGATCAATTTAGGATATATGTTAAGATCCCACATCAATAATGTTGCTGGTAATGAAAGCAAACATGCACGAACGAGATCAAACAAGCAAACATGCAAATATACATATTTACAAGGTTCACCTGTAATTGGGCTACGTCCTTGGGCGGTGGCGATCGATTTCACTATTTGCGGAGAAGAAAATACAAAGGAACAAAGAACCCTAACCCTACGGAGGATATATATTACTCTCAGTACAAACAGATCCAGAATACTTATATAGAAAATTCATTTTGGGATGAGGGCACCCCACTGCAACCCCTCGTACATGAGGGCACACCTGCTCCACCATAGCCCCCCTCCCCTCTGACGGATCGCGAAATCAACCTGTTAATAGAGCCGAATTAGCACTCGAGTCTCGTTGCAGTCGGGAGCATTGTTTCAGATTTTACGATATTTCGGCGAAATTTCAACGAAATTTTGGTTTCGACAAGGGACCGAAATCTCGAGCGAAATGGCGACATGAGGGCAGTTTTCGGTCATTTCTTCACAAATGGTGGTCGATATCGTTGAAATTTCGTCGAAATTTCGACGAAATATCGTATCGACAGGGTATAACGATATCCGAAATCGATATTCAAACCCTTAGTTGGGAGAAATCGGATCCATCAAAAACCACTAAATTAATTTGTCAATCAAATACAAGCGGTCACATTTGTTTACTTGGGCAAGCCTAAGGTCGAACTCAGGGACACACACCTCTTAAGCGGTTACTCAGATTCTAATTAATCAGAATAAGTAACGAATTCACAACTCATAGGTTAGGACACACAGACACAAGATGCAGACAGATGAAAACAAAGGATGCATGCACGTGTGACACTTTTTATTTGATTTTTATAATGCAATGAGATGCAAGTATAAATATATGCAAATATGCCCGACCTAACTGAAATCATTAAGCAACGAAAATGAAGTCAATTTCAAGATCATTTCATGGAGCCAATTTAATTCATAAAATGAAAGGCATGAGATATAGTTAAACAAGTGACACTATATTACTAGAATTAGTCATCAGAATTTCAAGTGTCAAATCAGGGAACAAATCATGCAATTAGATAGAGAAAGAAATAAGCTTCGAAATGAAACTGAAATCAACTAAAACGGAGGTCGGATGCTCAAGATATTCATAAAAGAGTCCAGGGGCATAAACACAAAGAAAATATGAAAATAAATAGAGAAAATGTTACAAAGGTCCCTAGAAGGACTTAAATGCAATTAAGAAAAGTTGCAAGACCTTCTCTGTAATTTTCCCATGTGTGCGGAGGCTAAATTGCAATTACTAAAACCCTGAGGAGGTCGGGTGCAATTTACCCCAGGCGCGCATGCTCTTCACGTGCTCAGAGGTCCTGTTTACAATTTGAAGAAAACAACGCCCCCTGCAATTTGCTCAGCTCTCACGTGACCAAGGCACATGAGGCTAGGCTCGGATGGAGGCTCGGGCTCGGGGCGAGGCTCGGGCCACGTGGCGATCGATGGCGCTCTAGCTTGGCTCGAGTGACTCGAGCCTGGAGGCTGGTAGTGGAGCTTCGGGGCGAACACATGGCCTCCTGTTAGCCGTCCGATCGTGAGGATCAGACAACAACTGTACGTCGTGTTCCTCCTCTCCGCCGCCTCCTGCAGCGGACTTGGTGGGGCTCCGGCGAGTAGCTAAGAGCTCCACCCGGTCGTGGTTGGACGTCAAAAGCTCAGGGACGGCTCCAGACTCGTTGGCGATGAAGATCAGGTGCACGAGAACAACTAGGGTAGTCGGGTTCGTCGTGGCGGCAAGAGTTGGCCGGAGACGAGGACTTTGAAGACAACTCCGGTGAGGGATCCGATTATTGAAAGAAGTACCTGCAATCGTTTGCTTTGCAGCCGAAGCATGCGTGTGTAGGGTAAAGTGAGTGGAGCGGGGTTCCATGCAAGCGGAGGAGGGGTGGAACCGGATCTCCGTCTCCGACGAACTGGAGAGGAGATGGATCGGAGGTGTTCATGCGATGGAGAAGAGGATAAAGCGAGCGGAGGTGTGCGCGAGGATGAGTGATGTGTGAGGAAGCTGGAGCGATGGTTAATTATGGAAGAACATGAGAAAAAATGTCTAATTAATTAAGAAAACTAGAAGGAAAAGATGAGAGGCTTACCTGAAGGGTCAACGACGGTTGAGGTGGTCTGGGGCTCGAGCTCCAAGGAAGCTCTGGTCGTCGCTGGACTTCGACGGCCCTTCGGAGCAACTGACCGACGTGCTACGACCGGAAGCAAGACCTACCATGGACAGGGGTCAACACCGAGGCCATTGATCGTCTTCACAACCTCGAGTCAAATTTCTAAGTAGTACCTGGGATTTACTTAAATACCCAGGTACTACAAAATGTTTTTTTACTTAGAAACTACAGAGGTGTCGCATGTTCAACATGCGACACCTGAAAAGTTTTTTTTTACCTGGAAACCACAACAGTGTCGCATCTCCAATATGCGATATGTATAGATTTCCCTGGATATGTTCCCCGATAGTTCTAGGAACTTTCTCCAATAGCGCATGTTGAACATGCGCTATGTGAGAAACGTTCTGGAACACTTCCAGTAACTTTCTCACATAACGCATGTTCAACATGCGTTATGTGAGAAAGTTCCTGGAACAATTCCAGGGAGTTTCTCATATAACGCATGTTCAACATGTGCCATATGAGGTTCTCCCTGTAACGAATCCAGGGAGTTTCTCATATGTCGCATGTTCAAAATGCGCGATATGAGATAATTTCTGGAAATTGACAGGCCAGGTCTGGAGATAGATGCTCTTCTTTTGGCCTTTAGTCTTCTTAGCATAAGAGACCAAACAAGACCAAAGATGAACCCTCTCTTCTGCCAGACTGAGACCGTAGCTGTCAATTTACGTGGCTCTTCCTACTCAATTTATGTGCTTCTTTCTTGTCGATGAACACACATTCATTTCATGTCTCCACAATCACAAATGTGGGTTATGGATGCATAAACATTAAAACAGGATATATATTGATGCGAAAGACAATCACACAATTTACATATATTGAATTGTCCACGTATATACACTTTCATTTTTGGATCACATTAACAACTACAAGGTTTACAACTCAACGCTTTCTCCCACGCTGATATGTTATTGTTGAATCACGAGGATAGAAGGGTAACAAACGGTTCGCCTCGTCTATCATGTTGATTTGCGAGGGCCCAGCAACGTCTTCGTCTAAGGTTGGCATCGGTGGCGGCGTGAGCGTGCAGTAAGTTGGTTGTGTTTCTCTGCCGTCCAATCCTTGCCTCAACGGTGCCTGCGGCGTTGGCATGTCATCACGTGGTCGCTCAACAACCGGTGTGACGAAGTCTTTCCCCAATTCCGTTGGCGCAGGTTCCTCATCTACCGCAACGGTTGCTTCATGGTCCATGGGTTCCGCTACTGGTCCATGCGCCCTTCCCCGATCTCTTCCTCTTCCTCTTGCTCTTCCTCGCCTGGCCTCCGCCTGAGCCACATCAGCATGGTCGTCATGTATTGTGACAACATCTGTAAATTGAAATGACAACCACTGCTCCATTTCCGCCTTTGCTTGTGTCGCAATCTCGCAGCATTCCTCGTGTCCAGTATCATATATCTGGCTCCACTTGGCGAGCTGCATCCAAAAAAAATACATAGAGGTAAATTTCATGGAAATTTCTTAAAGTAATTCACAATAAAGTTTGTCCGAGCACTTACGTTGCTTGCTAGAGTTGCAGCTAGTCGTCCAACAAATCTTCTGGTAGTCGTCCTAAATCATTGCTCGTAGGCGGGTAGCGAAGATCCCATTGGACCGATCGATGTCAACCACTCTATCTGCCCGCTCATCCCATTGGCTTATATACAACCAGTGTTTCGCCCTCCAATCCACATGCACCTTCCCCCTCAAATCGATTGCATGAAGGTCCTCAAAGGTAAAGCAAGGGTGGGGAATATCCTGGCGGCCGCCAAATTGGCTTATATACAATCTCTGTGTGCAAAAAGCCGACCATATCAAGCTCGTGGATTCCTTGACAATGAAGTCATAGTGTACCAGAATGTGATACTTCTTTACAGCGTAAATCAAATCTTCCCTACTTTTGAAGGTTCTACCCTTGCGTATTTCGTCAACCACACCATCAAGTCGAGACTTCTTTCGAATGCCGTCTTCGTAGGTTGAACGGGTATCTGATCCTCTAACCCCAAAAAAAGGATATACGGGGAACGATAGGCTGCATGCTTTGTTCATCAGCTGGGATCTCCTCGTCTACCGCATCATCGTCGACATTCCAATCACTACCTTCTTCCAGCTCATCGTTTGATCCCCAAAGGATGAAATCATCCAAAGCATGATTAACCTCTCGCATCAACGAGTCACTCATCCGCCATTCCTGATCCGTACATGGCTGTGTTATATGCACTGTTGGTTGTATGCTAGGGAAGATTGTAGGTGGTGTGTTACAGACAACTGTTGGTTGTGTACTAGGGACAACAGACGGTCTCGTGGTGTCGACAACATTGGGGACTTCGCTCTCAGAGACATCTTCAACAATAATGTCAGTAGGCATTGATTTCCCAATTGTCCGAGCATACACAAAAACTCCCTGCACATCATCATCATCGACGATAGAGGAAAATGACGGTTCTTCCCCTGGGCCTCATGGGATGCGATGTAGCAATCTGATTTTTTGACTATTGGCATCCATGTTGAACTTACGGTAAATCAAGTTCAAAATGTCATCGAACGTCGTATTAGGCATTAATCCAAACCCCCGTACGTTGGTCGTCGAACCGCCAATAAGCGTACCCTTCAAATGAAACATACAATACAATGCCTCCATTCCGACCTAATACTTGACACGACATACAAGTAAAAAAAATACATTCATGAAATGAAGAATCATATGCATACACCAACAGCCATCCTCCCAACAGGAGGCCACTGAAGCCTCCTTATCTTCCACCAAAGCAAACAAACGCGAGAACCTCTCGGATCAGCGTTTAGACGATTTCCTTTCGTTGTTGCGCCTGCTTGCGGAAGTTATCCAACCTACTGACGGGCGGCCGGGACCACTGGGCATGGAAGGACGATCCTTTTCAACTAGGAAGGCGTACTTTGCTCTTGTTCCTAGCAATCAAGTGGAGGACGATATTCTTGTGCGTGATTGCAGATTCCTATGGGGGCTGAAGCTTCCTGAGCGCATTGGCATTTTCTTATGGCTTCTTCGCAGGGGGAGACTCTTAACTCGTGACCGATGTGCAAATTTATTCCCCAATGTTGGGCCTAACTGCGGGCTCTGTGGCGCGGAGCGGGAAACCATTAACCATTTATTCTTCGATTGCGGGTTGGTTCGTGGACTTTGGGCTGATCTTGACTGGATCAATTCCGTGTCCATATCTGCTTTTTGCGAGAGCTTGATGAACTCCAGGTGCAGGGAAAAGAAGGATCTGCTGGATCCGATTGCGAGGTTGTGGAGCATTTGGCTGGGGAGGAATGAGGCCATCTTTGCGGGCCAGCGGTTCTACAGAGAAAACACTACTATCCTTGCTACGCGTCTTCTGGCTGATTGGTGTCCTCGGTAGGCCAGGATTGGTTTTTTGGGGGTGTTTGACATCGGGTACCCCAACGGTTCTTCTTTTTTGTTCGCGTTTTTTAACACTTTTGTAAAATCTTTTTCCGTTTTGTTTTTAATATATTGGGGTGAACACCGTTGAGTGTCTCCCCCTTTTTTGAGCGTAAAAAAATGCATATTACCAAGTCCCAATGTATGGAAGAACGGCTAAGCCCTAGTGGGATGCAATGGAGGCTAGGATGGTACCAACCAAAGAAGATATGGAAAAGGAGTTCTTCACGCACCTAGGAGTGATAAAAAATGAGGTTTCTCGGAGTGGGAGAGGCCGAGGACGGCGGGTGCCACAGGAGGGGTCGACGGGCGACAACTGCTTGAGAGGGGAGTTCGGACTGGAGTGGGGAGCCCGAATGTCGTGTGCGTCGTTTATTTAGCCCAGATAACGCATATTGGATATACGCTATACATATCGCATATTGGAGATGCGACACTGCTGTGGTTTCCAGTAAAAAAAAACTTTTCAGGTGTCGCATGTTGAACATGCGACACATCTGTAGTTTCTAAGTAAAAAAAAATATTTTTTAGTACCTGGGTATTTAAGTAAATCTCAGGTACTACTTTGGAATTTGACTCTCACTACCTCAATCCGACCTCCCCCTATTACAGAGAGATGGAGAGGAACTGGGCCAAGGCCCGCGTACAGGTATGAAATTGGGCGACGATGGAGTATTTCAAGGGGGAAGGTTCGAGGTTCCGGTGGTAGACGACGTGGGTTGCGATTGAGATATGAAGCGAAAGAGAGGGATACGCGAGGAGCTACGCTACTCGTGAGGGTCACGGAGGAGTGGTCTTGGGCGGAGCACATTCAGAGAGGCGATGGAGGTGATGAGGAGATGGAGAAAATGGAAAGAGGGCGACGATTTGGCAAGGAGTACGTGAGGGAAAGGGAGTGGCTGGAGGAAGGAGACGAGGTACTGACCATTGGATCTTGCGATCTAATTGCCGAGAGGAGGACGCGAAGGAGCAGCCTTGATCTAATCGATCAGGCCACATCCAAGGGCTGGGGTTGAGGCACATGTCGTCATTGGATCTGGTGATCCAACGGTCCATGAGAGAGCAGAGAAGAATGCTCCAGATGGAATTCTGGAGACATATCAAAGGGCATGCCATGGAGATGGAACGGGCGGCATGGATCATCTCCAGAAAGCGATCGGATGGTTGGAAGTGGGGCACGTGGTGCATGGAGAGCGGGCCACGTGGCTCAACCAGAAAGAGCCACGTGACCCAACCGGGTTATTCAGACATAAAAAAATCGAAAAGAAATAGAAGAAGGTCGAATTTGGAAAAACTCAAAACATGAAAGTTGTAGATCTCGATGAGATCTAAAAGGTTCATGTTGACCAAAATCGCATAAGAGGTCAAACAAAGGGAGAAATATTTTTTAAACGTTTTAAAGGTTTAAAAACACTACGATTTTTGATCTTATCATTTTTTATATTTTTTATTTATTTTTAAGACTCAGATATATACAACAATTAATCTTGTTTTTTGTTTTTTTTTGAGGCTCAAAAAAGGGGGAGACACGCGATGGTGTTCACCCCAGTATAATATATTAAAAAAATAGAACGAGATACTTACAGCGTGAGGGGGGAAGAAGGGGGGAAGAGGGAGAGACCAAAGCAAACCAAAGAATTCGACAACCGGGCCCCGTGGCCCAACTACATAGACCAATCAGCAATTAGGTTGATAGCCGCGGGAGTCACATTCTCCTCGTAGAAGCGCGCGCCCGAGAAAATAGAGTCGTTGCGAGCCCGCCAGATAGACCAAAGGCGCGCCAAGGGACCCAGCAGATGCGAACGGGGCCGCCTTCTGTTGGCCCAAAGGATATCGCAGAAGTCTTCCGTATTGGCCGCACGAGCCCAAGCAACATCATCCCAAATCCGAGACACCGACGCACAAAGGAAAAACAGGTGGTCAGCCGATTCGTCAGACACCCCACAGAGTTGGCAAAGGATGCTGGGGGTGTGAAGGAAGGAGGCACATCGGTCACGAGTCATCAGCCTCCGATGCCGAAAAACCCAGAAGAAGAAGGTGATCCTAGCGGGCAAGCGGAGCCCCCATAAGAGGGCGCAATCACGAACCAAGGAAGCAGCCAGGGGGGGGGAGGAGGAAGCAACGCACAAAAGGCCTTGCGAGAGGAGAAAGGACCATCCCTCCAAGCCCAGTGATCCCTCCCACCAGAAGGGGAGGCGGAAGAGGAAAGAGCCTCCAGCAGGGAGGCGAGGTCGTTGGCGCGTTGGTCCGAAAGAATCCCCGAGAAAGCGGGGCACCAGCCGTCGTTGAACCAGTAATCGGCAATGGAGGCCAGGCGATTAGACGCCAAGGAGAAAAGCCGCGGGAAGCGAATCCGGAAGGCGCCACCCCCCGTCCAGTCGTCCAGCCAGAACTTGAAGACAGACCCCGATCCTAGCACCGGAGTGAACAAGGAGCAGTTCTTTTGATAAATATCAAAGACGTAGCGCCAAAAAGGAGAAGAGTGAACAGGGCAACTCCCGCGCATGAAGGAATTCCAGTCCTCGCCCAATATCGCACGCAGAACGTTGCCAAAGAAGGAATTCCAATCTTGTTTTTTGTTGAGACCAATTTAAGCTAGGGGATTAAAATATGAAAATTAATATGATGAAACCGAGGTTCATCACCCTCTCAGGCTTGCTGACCAGACAACGAGAACCCCACGCTCGTAGGGTTTGGTGCGACGTGGCGTTGCATAAATAAGGTCCTTCAACTGGGTTCAACACACCATATAATTTGGATTTAAGGCATATCAACATACAACATTGTCCAAGTCTGCAACAAAAAGTTGGAATTTTGTTGCACCCTTTCCATATGTTTGCCAGGACGCTGTTTTGTGGTGCTACTGGCATTCCTACTTATCCTGCATGGATCTCCATAACATGTGTAAAAACCAAGTCTATGTTACAAACCGAGGCATCTCCATGGCTACTGTAGAAGCTCTATTCGAGTCAACTGTGCACATTGCCATATTTGGTGTAGCAAGTATTTCTTAGTTTACTTCTGGTATGCAATGCTCAACTGCAACATCACCTGCTATCACAAGGCTTTTCATTGAAGCATTTTCTAACGTCGAGTTGAAGTTGCTTGCAACATGTCGGGTACAAAAATATCAATGTGAAAATGAAGGTTGAGATCGAACCTTAACATCATTGGTAGCTGTTATCATTCTTGGATGAGTGTTGGAGGTCAAACACATAAGAAGTGCAGGGTTCTTACGACCTTGATGCATAAGAGGGTACACAATCACTTTTATGTTGGTCTGGATTCCTCGTCCACCATTGCAAAGGCATGCAGAATATTCTGATATGCACCATCACTGCTATATAAGTGGGTAGGGAATCTAGACCAACATAGATGTGGTTTCTTACTTGGTTATTGTTGGGAAAAGTGAATGAGTTGTTTATTCCATAGCCCTAGGCTCTCTTATATAGGAGAGTAGCCTATGGGTAAATTACATAAAGAGGAAAACAAGAAAATAAAATAGCAAAGAGACACAATAACTAAATATGCGTCAACACTCCCCCTCAAGATGGAGCATAGATGTCAATCATGCTCAGCTTGGAAGCACACTTCTGAAACGGGCCACGTAACAATGCCTTGGTGAATATATCTGCAGTCTGGTTCTCTGAAGTAACATGGGATGTGGTAGTGAATCCTTTCTGAATCATATCACGTATGAAGTGGCAATCCACCTCAATATGCTTGGTCCGTTCATGGAATGCAGGATTGTTTGCAATGAACAAAGCAGCCTGATTATCACACTCCAAGTTCATAGGAAGTGGTATATCTAAGCATAAATCTGTCAGCACCGCTTTCACCCACATCATCTCTGTAGTAGCCTGGGCCATAGCCCTATATTCGGATTCAGCACTGGATCTGGCTACCACAGTTTGCTTCTTGCTTCTCCATGAGACTAGGGCATCTCCAACATAGACAGCATACCCTGAGGTGGACTTCCTATCCTTAGGACATCCTGCATAGTCTGCATCTGCGCATGCTGAGACAGAAATCCCCTTTCCTTTCTTGAATAGCAGACCTTTACCTGGAGAAGATTTGAGATATCTAAGTATCATGTGTATTGCATCCATATGTACCTGACGTGGCTGCTCCATGAACTGGCTCACACGGCTCACTGCAAATAATATATCTGGCCTAGTGATCGTGACATATAACAATTTTCCTACCAGCTCTCTGTATCTTCTCCTGTCAACCTCCTCTGTGTCATCACCATACAGCTTCATGCTAGGGTCCATTGGTGTCGTAGCAGGTCGACACCCTAGCATACCTGTCTCACTCAGTAGATCTGTGACATACTTCCTCTGTGACATGACTAATCCATACGGATTTCTGGCAAACTCCAACCCCAGAAAATATCTAAGGACTCCCAAGTCCTTGGTGACAAACTCGGTCCCCAGCCTTTCCTTTGCCTGCTTAATGCCCTGGTCATCATCACCTGTAATCAAGATATCGTCAACATAAACCATGATTACAACAATACCTCTTGCCGTCTTCTGTACAAACAAGGAATGATCAGCATTGGAACGTTTATATCCTTGTTTCTCAAAGAGGTCTGACAGCTTCTGGAACCATGCTCTGGGGCTCTGCTTAAGGCCATAGATAGCCTTATGTAATCTGCAAACCTTGGAACACTCCCCCTCAACAGCAAAACCTGGTGGCTGTTGCATGTAGACTTCCTCCTGCAGGTCGCCATACAGAAAGGCATTCTTCACATCCAGTTGATAGAGTGGCCAGTCCCTAGTAACTGCAACTGATAAGATGATCCGCAGAGTGGAATGACGAGCCACCGGGGAGAACGTGTCAAGGTAATCTACTCCATATGTCTGTGTGAATCCCCTTGCAACTAGGCGTGCCTTGTACCTGTCAATGGAGCCATCTGCATTATGTTTCACTGTAAATACCCACTTACAACTCACCGGGTTGACATCCGGTGGTATAGTAACCAAGCTCCATGTTCCTCTAGACTGAAGTGCCGCCATCTCTTCCTCCATGGCTAGCCGCCATCGAGAATCCTGCAAAGCCTCATGGTGGTTCCGTGGAATATCTGTAGCTGAAAGTGCCAATGCAAACGTCCTGAATGGTCCAGATAGCCTCTCAAACGAAACTGCTGCTGATACTGGATACTTGGCACAGCTTCTCTTCAGCTTGCGTAGAGCGATTGGAACATCCAGATCCTCTGTGGTATCACCATGCTCCTGTAATGCACCCTGCTGAGAAATGTCGTCAGATCCATCAACATTAATATTTTCATTACATACCATAGGCGAGCTAGTTGACTGGTCAGGACCATGAGCTTAATTCGGCCGCCGGGTGTAATGGAATGGTAACGGGGATATTATTGGTGGCGGCGGCGGCGGTGGTGGTGGTGGTAATGGTGGTGACGGCTGTGATGTTTGTGGTGACGGCTGTGATGTTGGTGGTGCCATGAATACGGTATCAGGAGATAATGGTGGTGGCTGCATGTTCCCGGATTCTGAAAAATACATAATGGATTCAAAGAATGTAACATCTGCACTGATCATATACCGCCGACGCACAGGGTCAAAACACTTGTACCCCTTTTGGGTTCTGGGGTACCCCACAAAGACGCACTTGACAGCCCTAGGAGAGAGCTTGTCAGTACCGGGCGACAACTGATGGACAAATGCGACTGAACCAAACACACGAGGAGTAAGAATAAACAAATCCTTGTCAGGGTAAATAAGTGAGAAAGGAACTTGTTCATTCAAGACAGACGAAGGCATACGGTTGATAAGGTAACATGCAGTAAGGACTGCATCACCCCAGTAGGAGTACGGAACATGACTCTGAATAAGAAGTGACCTTGTAACATCAAGTAGGTGACGGTGTTTTCTTTCGGCAACCCCATTCTGTTGAGACGTATGAGCACACGATGTTTGGTGAATAATCCCTTTTGAGGAGTAGTAATTGGCTAGAATGTTGGTACATAATTCCAAGGCATTATCACTTCTCACAATCTTGACAGATGTAGAAAAAATATTTTGAATTTCATTTAGAAAATGGATAATAATATTTCCAGCTTCAGATTTATTTTTCATCAGAAAGACCCATGATGCTCTAGAGAAATCATCCACAAATACAATATAAAACCTGTGTCCCTGATGATCGGGAACACGACTTGGACCCCAGACATCGACATGAAACAACTCAAACTTGGAGTTACTACTCCGACCTTGACTACTGGGAAAAGACGACCTGTGATGTTTTCCCAACTGACACGCCTCACACTGGATAGGTGTGTGAGAGAGACTATAGGGTAGGACTAGACGCAACTTCTGAAGCGGTAAATGACCAAATCGCAAATGCCACAGGAGAGGAGGTACTTGTTCAGCAGGAGAGGATGTGGTTCCAGCAAATGGGGTCTGGTTCAGACGGTAAAGGCCTCCTTGCTCATAGCCATGACCAATCACGTTGCCCGTACGGATGTCCTGAAAAATCAAAGAAGATGGATCAAAAATAGCTCGACAGTGAAGATCCTTCGTGATCTGACTAATCGACAACAAATTCATAGAAAAATGTGGTGCATGTAGGACATTCTTCAGCTGCATAGAGGGTGTCAATCTAATCTCCCCCTGACCAGTGATAGGGGAATGCGTGCCATCAGCAATTACTACTGTCCGTCCTGGAGGGATCTGGGTGTATCCTGTAAGTAGACTCTGGTCGCCACATAAATGATGTGTGGCGCCCGAGTCCATGATCCATGGCAGTATATGAGATCTACTACTGTGGAGTGCAAGTGTACTACCTGAAGTACTGGTAGATGCAGAAGCAGTGGCAGAGGCAGCAGTATCAGTATGGCTCTCCGTCGACGGTGCTGGGCCAGACGGTGGTATAATGCTCCTAAGACGGGCAACCAGATCATCAAATCGTTGATCCAATGTAGCTGCAGACGGGGGCTCTATCTGCTCAGCAGCTCGTGCGGATGCAGGAAATCCATGCTTTGAGTAGCATGTATCTTCAGTATGTCCGACTCGGTGACAATATGAGCACGTTGGCCTAGTGCGACCACCCCTTCCTCGGGGAGTACGTCCACGGCCCTGGTAATGTGAGCCATGGCCTCTGTTGGCCGCCATGGCTGAGGGATTCTGACTCGCAGCCGCTGAAGGTACCGTGATCCTACTCAATCTGTGAAAAGCCTCCTCCATGGGAGGAATAGTCGAGTCTGCCAAAATCTGTGAACGTGCTGCCTCATACTCTGGATCAAGTGCAGCGAGAAACACACCCACCATCGTCGCATTCCTATATGTCTTCTGCTGTTCTGGCGTGGCGGTAAGAGGCATGAAGCTGTAGAGCTTCTCAAACATCCCTCTCAATGATGTATAGAGAGAATGTAAAGGGCGGCCATTCTGCTTTATTGTGAATATGTCATGTTGTAACTGCAGGATCTTCGTTTCATTCTTCGCCTGAGAATACGTTGCTGCCAGGATATCCCACATGTCTTTGGCTGTAGGTTGATGTAAAATGTCATTGGCGATTTCAATGGCCAATGTGCCAGATAGCCACACCTTGGCATAAGCATCATCAGCCTCCCATGAGGCATGAACTCCAGTCTTCTCTGCAGGCTCGGGTTCGGTAAGAATATGCTTCTTACCCGTAGACTTCATCATACTCATGAACTGCATTGCCCACAGTTCATAGTTCGTACCATCCATCTTGACAATTGGCGCTGGACCACGAAATGCGCCCATAGATGGGATATCTGCCTTGCTTTCTGACATACTGGAGACGGAAGACTGGAGTGACCGAGAGAAGATAATCTTTGTCTACACTGACATAGACGGGATTAGTTGCTTGTGTAGACGTCAAGCAACTAGCCCCATGTATATCACGATGTGTGTGTGCCCTAGGGTTTTGGGCTTAGGGCACGTAGGCCCGTGCAAGGAGCACATGCACAACTGGTGCACTTGACGCACAACACGAGAGGCACAGCACGAGAGGTGCGCTGAGAGGATCGCGCAAAGGAGATGCGCAGCAGATGTGCAGCAGTCGCTAGGGAGGCGCACGCGCAGATCGCGCAACTGCGCAGATGCGCGTGAGATGCGCAGATGCTTCAATGCTCACAGATCGCGCAGATGCTTAGATCGCGCGTGAGAGGAGCATGCACGTGAGATGCTCAGATGCGCACAGATCGCGCAGAGAGGGTCGCGCACAGATCGCGCAGATGCGCGTGGGATGCGCTATGCGCAAGGCGCGCTCGATGCGTGATGCGCGCACACTGCGCGAGAGGCGCTGGAGCTCCTCTGGCCGGAGGCTAAGGTCGACGGCGCCGAGTGGAGAGAGAGAGAGAGAGGCGGCGGCGCCGAGTAGAGAGAGAGAGGCCGGCGGGTGGGGTTAGGGTTAGGGTTAGGTTTCGAGAACTCCGGTCTAGGACCGTCGCTCTGATACCATGTTGGGAAAAGTGAATGAGTTGTTTATTCCATAGCCCTAGGCTCTCTTATATAGGAGAGTAGCCTATGGGTAAATTACATAAAGAGGAAAACAAGAAAATAAAATAGCAAAGAGACACAATAACTAAATATGCGTCAACAGTTATGCATTGAGGACCACCAATAGTTGACGAGGAACCAATTCAACATAGAAGTGGTAATATCACAAGTTAGTGGTCCACATTCTTGCATCAAATTCAAGAATGTGGGCCACCAACTTGTGATATTACACGAACACTGTCAAAGCGACTTAAGTGACCTCATAGCATCTTGTGGCAATCCTTTGACCATGCAAATGACTAGCCAAATTAATGCGGTTGATTCATAACCGTGAAATTATAGTGAACAAAAATATGGTAGCAGTTCACAACATGACCTAAATCATTTTTACTCTTAAAGGTCATCTAGCAAGAGATGATTTTTAAAAATAAGAATGCTTTAGTTCATGAACATCTTTTGCATTTAAGATTGGCAAATATAAAGATATAAGCTCATTAAGAAGTGATTGACGGAGACAACGGGGCATCGAAGAGAGCACTTTGGGTGGGAGATTCGCGGAGGTTTGAAGGAGTGGAGGAGGGCCACAAACAATGTTGGGGTGAGGCACAAGAGAGTCACCAAATATACGAAGGAGAAGGAGGACAAGGACTGGTCACTTGTTTCTCATCGCAAGCGTGGCCAACGGTGTTTTTGTTGCGGTATCTACTGGCATAGAGCATTGTCATGCAAGCTTCCACCGTGTTGTTTTGCATGTGGGATGGATGGTCGTCGAAAACTCGAGCATTCACACAAGGATCAACTTCCACTCTTCAAAGTAGATGAATCAATTCGTACCCCGAGAGTCTGAGATCGGTTATTTGCACTTCAACATGTTCCTACGCTTCAGTCGTCAGTCAAGGTAAACTTAAGATGATCTTTGAGAAGACCGAAATGCTCGTAGGTTTCGTTGGATCATAAGGTTTTGATGTGGCCTCGATCACAACATCTTCGTGTGTCCTATTGAGATCGTTCATGAGGGATGTAGTTGGCTTGGATTCTACCATATTTCGTGCCAGTGGTCTTTCTAAGGAGGAGGTTGTCATCGTGGTACAAGCAGGTAACAGAGGGGACTCGTTTGACGCACCTCGTAATTCACAGATGGAGAAGCTCAAAGCAAAAAGATGAGAGTTGCACGTGTTCTGGGTGTGCCTTTTCTTTCTCGTACTGTTGAAGCTGGCTTTGATGGGCCTTGGAACCGTGACGAGAGTCCTCGTGGATGGCCATTACCCAGACTCAGACCCTTTCTCGACCTTGGTGATCATCTAAGGATCAAACACCCTTCTCACCGAGTCCAACTGCATGCTTAAGGTAGGCCGAGCATCATTCCATCTACTAGTTCAGGTGCTTTCTCCTCCATCGCCGCCAACTCCGATGGTCGAGGCTACAACGAGCTGGCTGTCAACACCAATGACGAGGCCTACTCCGATTGCGTAAATCCCGGAAGATTCGTTACTGGATCTCATGGAAGCGCCTTCTTTGGAAGTTTTTCAAGAGAGAGAGAGAGAGAGGAAGAAGCAGAGCTCGAATCTCTCGTGATTGTAACGGCTCCAAGTTTGGAATCACCAACAGGCACCATCGTAGCTACACATACCTTCCTTCCAGGGCTTCCGGTTGTTCTGGCACTTATCTGGAGCACAACCTTTAGTTGGGTATCTTTGATCCCGGCCCCTCAAGCAGTACTATTGGAGTGTCCGTCAAAGAAGGTCCAACTTGAACTTATTCAAGATACTACGGACCCAATTGTAACCATTGCTTCACCTCTGCGGTATTCAAGAGACTCCTGACTCGATTGAAACCAATGCTCCGCCTCATGTCCAGATGGGGATCGGAGCTCGAGGAGGGCGAGCTCGAGGCCCAAGCAGTAGAGAGTTATTGTATGCTCTTGCATCATGCATCTAAGACAACTTTGATCCCCGAGACTGTAGAGTATGCGCTGTATGTGAGTTTGGAAATAGGAGAGGGCCTTCAAAACCCTACGCATTTGGTTTCAACGACTCCTTTTCAACTGGAGGCGAACTTGGGCCATATTCTACGATGGAAGTCCAACCTTCAACAAGCGTGACTTGTTTAGAAATTAAGGTAGTTGAGAACCAATCTGGAGTCCTTCCACAAGCGGTAACCTTTGGAAGACTGACTTTACAAGGTAGCTCCTCTTACTCTTCAGTTGGGGGTAATGCAAGTGGGAGAAGGTCGAAACGGTACAAATACAAAAAACACACATGGACAACCAACAAAGGGTGTATGGTTGTCTCGACACATAAGTCCCAAGTGCCGATGACAACATGTGTGGTCCGTATATTGGGAACTTCCAACCATGGATGGCCATATCGCGATATATCGGCGATATATTGACGATATATCGGTATCGACAGGTGACCGATATATCGTCGCTATGGCTGATATTTGACCTTCCAAGGCCATTTTCTTCACAATATCGGTTCGATATAGGCGATACGGTGTCGATATATCGTCGATATATCGTATCGACACGATACCGATATCGAAACCGATATAGCCTTCCTTGCTTCCAACACTTCTCAATAAAGTTCTAACTTGGAACGTGAGGGGTCTGGGTGACCCAAAAAAAGAGCTTGATTGGAGCTCTTCTGGTAGAGTAGGGATGGGATGTGGTAATGCTATAGGGATCTAAAACTCTATCATGTACTACCTTCTTTTGGAGAACTCTGGGCACTGGTTCTCTTTCGAAGTTCAGAGTTTTAGACGTGGTTGGCACAACGGGGGGATTGATCATCATGCGGAAAGAATCTATTTTTACCTTGTTGTCTGAGGTGAAGAGTATGCATGCTCTTTTTGTTCTTCTGGAGAATGTGGGGTCGGGCGCACATATTGTGTTCTCTTGTGTATGTGGCCTTTGCTTGCAAGCCATTAGATCGGGACTGTGGAAGGATCTCCGCAATGCAAAAGTTGCTTTTCCGGGGGTGGCCTGGTTGGTGGGTGTCGATTTCAACATCACCTTATTCTTGTCGGACCGCTCTAGTTTGAGAGGCGGCCGACTCTGATTCAGGAGATTTCACTGTCTTGATCGATGAGTTGGAGCAGGATGTGATTGACGATACATACACTAAATGCGCTCGGAGGAACTCTGGTTCCCGCTCATAGATAGATCATTTCTTGGCTTCCGCGGAGCTTCTTGAGGCATTCCTCCTTTCAACATGCTCTTCCAGATCTTGTACCAGATTTGGCCACACTTCTCTGATATGGGATGTGGGGGTTGCAACTCTTTCTAGGGGTTTCTTCAGATTCAAAAGGGCTTCGCTTCAGGAGGAGAATTTCAAAGACTTGTGTCCTACCACTGAACCTTTACTGTGGTTTATGGATCAGTTGCATCGTGTTTGGCCCAGAAGTTGACCCCTTTACGCATAAGGATTCACGAATTCAAAAAGGAGATTATGGAAGCTAGAAGGGCACATTGTGTGGAGGCAAAGGCAGAGAGCTTTGCAAAATCGATGTGTTGGAGGACTCCAGAGAGCTTTTACCCAAGGAGTTATCATATAGATCAACGGCTATGAAGGTCATCCTATTTGAGGATAAGAAGCGAGTAACAGAGTGAAAACAGAGGGCCTGCCATTCTTGGCTGAAGGAAGGGGACACAAACACAACTTATTTTCATAGAATTACCAATAATACGCATCGTCATAACTTAAATCCGCTTGGTGCTTGTGAATGGATGATGGTAGAGGGGGATCGGGAGATGGGGCATGCATATGTAGATCATTTTCATGAATTCTCAAGGAGAAACACATAGGATGTGGAGGTGGTCTGGCCTTGGGGCATCTCAACTATCAGGGAAAAATGCGAGTTATCTGGTGCAAGACATAACTATAGAAGAGGTGAAAGCGGTGGTCTGAAACCTGAATGTAGATTGCGCATCAAGTTCTGATGGGTTCTCTGTCTTTTTTTTTCTGCGAGTTGTGGACGATGGTTCGTAGTGAAGGTGTGGATGTTGCGAATGAGTTTACAAGACAAAATGCTGGGTTTGAGAGGCTTAACAAAGCACTTATCTTCCTCTTACCTAAGAAGGAGATCTTTGAGAGAGTGGAAGATTTCCGATCGATTGCTCTTTCCAATGCAGTTTTTTTGATAGTGGCAAAGATCCTGGCAATTAGTTTGAACAGAATAGTAGATCACATCATCTCTCCACTTTAGTCAGCTTTTATTCCGGGGAGGCAGATTGGGAACAACCTGGCATTGGCAATTGAGATTATGGCAGTTTAAAAAAGACGAAAATCAAAGGGCGTTCTATGGAAGGTGGATTTTGCTAAAGCTTATGACATGGTGGACTGACGTTTTCTCTGGATGGCGATGTCAAGGCAGGCCCATATACTTGGATTTCATGTTTGAAGCGCTGCATCACAACAACCTCATATTCTTTGCTAATTAATGGTAGACCTGAAGGAGGGTTCTTCTAGTCACAGCGGGGGGTGAGGCAGGGGTGCTCCCTTGCCCCGATGCTCTTTCTCACTGCGGTTGATGTCTTATCGTGCATAATTGAAAGGGTGCAGCATAATGCTGTCATGATCACATATTCCACTAGGGATATTTCTATTCCTATGTTTTTTAAGCCAGAAAAAGGAGGAAACACGATAAGGTGCCCGCCCCAGATCTATTGATAAGAAGAGAAAGGTTACATAGAGACTTACAATATCTAGGACTCAAGAAGAGTCCTAAAGTGAAAGATTACATTTTCGCAATAGAAGTGCCGAAAAGAGAAAATTGCACAATTTCTGCCTAACCAAATAACCCATAATATTGTCAATGGTGACATATATTCCTATGTTACAGTATGTAGATGAAACTATCTTTTTTTATCAAAGGTGGCACGAAGGAAGCAAAGGGATTGACAACTACAATGGAAAAATTTGGGAAGTTCTCTTGGCTTAATGGGAAGTTTATAGCTATACCTTTTGGACTTTCATATCTCGAGGCACATTCTTGTTCTAAGGCACTAGGAACAGAGCGTAGTTCTCTTTCGATTCATTATCTTGATCTTCCGCTGACGGTAGGAAGACATACGATATCTGATTGGCTACCTATAATTGATAAGATGGAGAAGAAACTCTCTGGTTGAAAGGTTCTTATTCTATCGCATTGAGGATGGTCGGTGCTTGTTATGGCCATTCTCAGCTATTCCGGTGTTCTTTATGTCATCTCATCTTCTTCCTGTTGGTATCGTGCATAGGTTAGAGATGATCATGCAGAGATTCTTGTGAGGCAAATTAGGTCAGGAGGGATGAGGGCGCATCTTGTAGATTGGGAGACAACTACTTTGCTGAAAATGGAGGGCGTCCCTGGGATCTCTCTCTTTGAAACCATGAACGAGGCTCTTCTTTTAAAATGAGTGATTAGGATTTGGGGGATAAGTGAAGACCTATGTTGCCATCTCATTCGAAGCATTTATAACATTGAGTTCATGGATATTATGACTCAACATCCACAGTTTCACCCTTCGGCTTTCTGGGAAGGTATTAACTAAGTGATGCCTCGCTTTCAGGAGCTCTTTCATTCGGTGTTGGGTGATGGTAAATCTTTTGCCTTTTGGACCACTAATTGAACGGGTTTGGGAACCTTCTCCTCCAGATTCCCTCGCCTTTTTGCTTTAGCTGCCACTCGTGAAGTGTGGGTTTTCGATTCTAGTTAGATGGCAACTGGATGCCATCATTTTTGACGGATTTCTCCGATCAGCGTATGGAGGCTTTCCTTATCCTCCTAGAATCAATACGACAGGTTGACATACTGACTTAGGGACGATATCATTAGATATGGAAGAGCAACTAATTCTCAGTTAGCCGAGCTTACAAAACTATCAGCTGGCCCCCACAGCTGAGTACAGACACCATGGTTCGTGACTGCAACTTTATTTGGGATTTAAAGATGCCAATGTGAATCGATTTCTTTATGTGGCTCCTATGAAGAAGGCGAATTATGACGAGGGATCACTGTGCCAGACTTTTTCCGGATGTCTCTAGTAGATGTCCCATTTGTGAAACACATGTTGAGATGATTGAACACCTCTTCTTCCACTGCGAGAAGACATCCGCTATCTTGTGGAGCTATAAATAGAGCGACTGAATTTACATAATACAAATCTTTTCTGGGACTCGATGTATCATGCTAAACAACGCTTTGGAGAGGATCTTATGCATCCTCTTGCAACTTCATGGACAATTTAGTTAGCTAGAAATGGTGTACTCTTTTCCTTACAACGTTTATACCACAATAATATAATTCTTCATTGCAAGACTCTTCTCGATTCATGGCTACTGAGTCTTCTTGTAACTTTACCCCATTTTTTCTAATAGATTTGGGGCAGACACCATAGCGTGTTTCCCTCTTTTTTGACTCGAAAAAATCTCTTGCATTTAATAACTTATATGGTGCGACTCGCCTCGAGCTCACATGCCTTTTTCTTAGAAACACACACATCCCATTTGCAACTCATTGTTGATGCCATTAGGTTTATCACCTACAACAGGTATTCGCCCACTATTTCTTAAAACAAATAATTATGTGTTCTTTGATTTTATTTGGTCCTCAGGATTTTTAAAGCCAGCTTTGTCATATGTAATTTTGTTTTGATCAGTTCCATCTGTACTGTGCTTCGATCATGGCTATTCAATTCTGCAAGCGAGCGTGTGGTGGCACGCTTGAGGAAGGACCTGTTTGCACACCTTATATACCAAGTAAGTTTTATATGATACTTGGCTTGCATACCTTGTCTAGTTATAGTTAATTTTCAATGTTGTCATGCCCTTTCATAGGAAATCGCATTTTACGATGTTACTCGAACTGGAGAGCTTTTAAGTAGGCTATCAGAAGACACACAGATAATTAAGAATGCTGCAACCACAAGCCTTTCTGATGCTTTGCGTAATTTGACTACTGCAATCATTGGCCTTGGATTTATGTTCAATACATCATGGAAGCTAACTCGTATGGCCCTCTCTCTAATCATTGTATGCTTTTTCTAATTGATTTTATAAACTTGTTCACCATTTTTTCAAGGTCTTGTATGCTCATTTTATCAATTACTATATTCATATTCATACGCGTAATTGTCAGCATCAGTAGCACTGATTCTTCAATGCATTGAAGAGTTCGTCATGGAGTTCTAATATATGGTACTGCAAATGAAGACTCATTTTCACGCTTAGGATCTGAAACGTTTTTCTTTGGCTTCCGAGAGGGTCTGTGACTTTGGTATTTATCCAATTTATTTCTCAGAATCTAAACAACTTTTTTACCCAAAACGCCACATCATTGGAAACAAAAGATTTCTTACATGTGTGGTCTTTTTCAGTCACGTGTATGATGTATTTCTTATTTACATAGATGCCCCAACAAAATTCCCCTACTGTCCATGGTAGCCAATGGTGATATATCATCTGGAGTCAAAGTTGACAATTCCATACATACATACATACATACATATATATAGATATATAGGGAATTTATCCAATAAGCTCTAAGCCCATTTGAGTTGAGATGAGTACCCAATCCTAGCCGTCCATCCACAAGATTCAATCCCAAAAAAATAGGAACCGATTTTCGTATGGAAATAAAACAAAATCGGAAATTAAAACATTGCTAAAAATAGCTTTACAATTTTGGAAAGTGGAAGGCGCATGCATATGTTTGCTAAAATCTATCGTTTCATTCCAAGGCAAGGCATTTGTTTCGTTCCAACGCAAGATGGGAGGTATGTGATTCGATTTCATGATTAATCGTTTATTTCTATCATAATTTCGTTGTTTTAATGATATTTTTATTTTTAACAATGTTTGTTTTGGGATCGAAACGACGAGATGATGAATTCAGTAATTTTTTAATGAATACTGCATATTTTTGATCGTAAGCAATATTTATTCGAGAAGTATGATTGAAACATGAGAAAGTTGTATTCATAATATCGATTTTTATTCATTTTGATGCACGATTTGTATTCCTAATTGTTTTTTTATCGAAGGTATTTTGATTTCATAAAATAAAAAGTTACAGTAAATACAATTGTTATTTTTATACGTTACTTTGAAAATGTACTTAGTTACTGATGTATTTAAGTAATTTACTTATAAGATATTTTATGTTACTAATGCTAACATAATTAGTTACTGATATATAATTAAAAGTTACTATTTTTTTCGCAAAAATGAATCTACTTACTTTCGAAAGAGTGAATTCTTACTGATATGAATTCCGAAGTTTATCTTACTGATCTCAATTCAGTAAGTTACTTAAGTACCTCATCAAATTACCTATGCTTCACATTGGATTACTATTATTAATACAATTCATTACAAGTTACTTGTCATATGACAAACGTTACTAACAATTCAATAAAAGTTACTTGTCATTGAATGATTCTTACTGAAGCGAGTATATTACTGAGTTACTTTTCTTTATACAATTCCTACTATTCACGGATATATAATAGTATTGAAGCAAGTATCTTCCTGAAACGTTATTGAAAATTTGTAAGTAATGTGTATTCTTTTCCAATTTCTTGATATTTTATTTTTTTTAAATGGTCAATTAACTTATTGTTTCTTGCAGAACAATGCAACAATTTGGTGTCTTGAAGAAGATGTTGTTATGCCGAGGAGCGAGAGCAAAACATCATCATCTAAATGGACTAGAAGACAACAATTGAAATTTGAATGTTCACTATATAACAATAATTAAGTAATTTATGTGTGGCTTTCAGTAACACTTGACATATTACAAGTAATTAAATAGGCTACATAAGTAAAGAAGGTGTGATTCGATAGTAATTCAAAACAAAGAATACAACAAGTAAGATATATAGAAGCATCAGTAACATGCAATAAATTGTAGGTAAAAGAAGATAATGGAATAAGTAAGTTGGAATAAGTATAAAAAATCACGTGACCAGTAACTTATGTATTGCTATCAGTAACACTCGATGCATTATAAGTAATTTAAAAGTTATATAAGTAAATAAGATTTGCTCCAGTAAGATCCAAAGTATTAAGTAACTATAACGTTAGTAACAATCGAAATGACTTCAGTAAAATGGGCATTTGTAATCAGTACTTATTGTATGGACATTCATAATTTACATACTTAATTACTAATCTCACAACAATAATTACTTGAGAACTGAATATGCATTACTTGAGTAACATGAATGAATTACTGATCTTTGTACATTGTAATATTACAGATTTTAAATACTGACAATTGTTTCAGTATTACTGATCTCGCAACGGATAATTACTTGAGTACATTATGTACATTACTGATCAAATGTACAATGACTATTTCTTCGGTACGAAATTAATGATTCGAATGTATCTTTCCAAAACCGTCTTCCTTTTTTTAAGGACTCGGTATAATTAGAAATATAAGAGGCTCAAACGTATTAATATCCTTCCAAAATCGTGCTCCTTCGAAATAGGCAACCTTTAAAATAGAAGTACACGTGGAAAGCCTACATTTGGTGCTCACCAAAACTCAAATGGGCACAGGGCTCACTGGATAAGTCCTCTCTCTCTCTCTATATATATATATAAATTAGCCCCTTGTTTAGTTCCTTTCTCTTTTTCATCCTCTCACCTCCAATCCCCTGTCCCTCTTCTCCATCAAGGCCTTAAATGTCGGTTTCGGTCACCATTTCGGTGATGACCAAAACAGAATTTCGATGGAATTTCGGTCAAATTTCGATCGAAAATTTGATCATTTCGGTCATTTTTTGTACTAGGACCTCCATATTTCGGTCATTTCGGTCGAATTTCGATTTCGATTGGATATCGATATTCGACAGAAATTCGACGGAATTTCGCTGAAATTTGAGGCCATGTTCTCCATCACACCCATCTCCCACTACTAAAAGCTCTTTACCTCTATCTCTCATCTTCAAGGCCTTAAATATTGATTTTGGTGATCATATTGGTGATTGACTTTGATATGACTAACTGAAACATAAATTCAGCCGAAATTCGGCCGGAATTTCTACCATTTCGGTCACCGACCCTTCCATCGGTAACCCTAAAGGCAATTTCGGTCTCTTGTCGAAATTGAAATTCGATCAAATTTCGGCTAAATTTGATGCCATGCTTATTGTTCCTCTTTGTTCTTTCCCTCTTTTTTCCAACCATCCTCCGCCACCACCCACTTAATCCTTGTCCCTTGTCCTTGGCATTGCCACTCTTGATTATGGCTTCCTTTAGAGCACTGGGAAGTCCTTGATAGCACGAGGCAACATCCTTGCACTATCAAAATGAAACGATCCCATTGATGTGAGGGTGATAGCAGTTGATGTGTCCTATGAATTGGATTTTGTCATTTGTGATGTGAGTTACGATGGTGGTGATTTCTTATCAAATAGGGGAATGCGAATCCTGTTCTCCTTCCCTAGGAGCTATGAGAGGGCCACTCCATTTCTGGTGTTGTTGTTGGGTCTGATTTGGAAAGTGAGGTAGGTGCCAGGAGGTACAATGGGAGTGACGATGGGTGGTGGTGGGTGCTTTGGCTACGTCAAAAGAGTAGAGTGATGCATAAGAGGTAAAATTAGAGTAAAAGAAGAGCAGCTGGTTGCATATTTAGATATACAGAAGGTTGGGGGAGATGGGAATTGGAAGGAAGATGGGGAAGATAAAGGAAGGGGGACAATGCATCATGAAGGTGTTTACAGGGATGTTGAAGGAGGGGAGAGAAATAAGGAGTTTAACCTAAAAAAATCGAATATATTTTAATTTGAATTTCTCTAATTTAATACCGTTGAGCTAAAGAACTATCAACATAAGGGCATTCCTCTGGCTACTAGGAATGGGCTCGTTTTCAAGAGGGAGAGGTTTTATGAAGAAAAATAATCGAGCCGGATAGGTTTTTATCAAGATCCCGGGTCATGTAATTCCATTTTTGATTATCTTGTGTGGTAGTTCCATACTTCTAAAACTTGTTATATAAATGACAGGTTTAGGAGCACACCTTATCGGCAAATGCCCTTTTTCCGTTAAAAAATGCAAGGGCATTCCTGTAAAAAAAAGCTGATGCTTATGTGCATCTGTGTAAATATCAAAAATAGAGGGGTATGTGGGTTCTACAAAAGTCAGGGACATCTATATTAAAATCCATTAAAGAGAATGCCATATTTTTCTCATACCCACCCTTTTGTGGGTTCTACAAAAGTCAGGGACATCTATATTAAAATCTATTAAAGAGAATGCCATATTTTTCTCATACCCACCCTTTTGTGGCAGTGAAACTTGCAGCAACATGTGTCCCTTGCCCCTCTCCTCTACCACTGCTCAGTTATATGCGGTACAACAGACTAATCTAGTGATTGCCACCCAACAAGCTGAAGAGTACTTGCAGAAAGAATGGTAGAGACCAGTGAAACAGAGTGGGATTAGTGATTTTGCATTGTACATTTCCTTCATTGTATTTGCTTCCTTCACTAGGGATATATTTGCTGGATGCCACAGAAAAAATCATGAGAGGGTGAAGCAGAGGATAAGGGGTTGTCCAATCTCCCCTGTATCTTCTAGTTGAACGGACAGAGATGATTCAGTTAGGCAGGGAAAGGGGAGGGTTGAAGAGAAGGTATTTTGATGATACCTAAATAAACTTTGAGCCCCTTTATAGTTGGTTCAGATCCAAGAAGGATGAGATGGAACAATTTATAGATAGGGGGTTCTCGGTCTTTGTTCATAGCAAATTTTAGTCTGGGACAGCCATGTTACTTTTCCTTTTCTTCTCTTGCTCTTTTATGGCTGCATTGTTCACTTTTTTATAAGAAATTTGACCAAGATTACCTCCTTTCAATAGTGTTTTGATTGTTCGTGTTGCAGTTAATAATCAGCCTCATTTAAATTTTCTGCAGTCCTTGCTTTGATTGTGGTACCTCCTATATCTGTCGCCGTGCGCATGTTCGGACGTTATCTTCGGGATCTTTCACATAAAACTCAGGCTGCAGCAGCCGTGGCAGCATCCATTGCTGAGGTAGAAATTTGACATAGATATTGGTGCGACTTTGCTTAAGAATATATAATTTTTTTGAAAGGTTTAAGAATAAATAATTAAATGATCATCAGATATTTTCGTTTGCAGATTCTTACATATATTCCCTGTGAAAGAATGATAAGAAAAGATGATTCGTTGTTTATTCAAGAGGTCTAGGGGTCCTTATATAGGACTAAACCCTAGAGGGCTCAAAGGAGAATATTCTATAGAATATTCTTTAGAATATAGAATATTCTCTATAGAATATTCTCTTAACAAATAGCCACATAGAATATTCTCTTAACATAAAAGCCCTTGCGGGATTACAATAGAATATAAAGAAGGAAATATTCTGCAATCTCTAACACTCCCCCTCAAGTTGGAGCATATCCATCGATCATGCCCAACTTGGAAGATATCCAGGAAAGGCGCTTCTTTGATATGGTCTTTGTGAATATGTCTGCAAGCTGAAGATCTGTTGAGATATGTGGTGTAGAAATCTTGCCTTCTCGTACAGCATCACGAACAAAATGACAGTCGATCTCAATGTGTTTGGTCCTCTCATGGAACACAGGATTTGTAGCAATATAAGTGGCAGATTTGTTATCGCAGTATAGAGGAACATGAGTAGTGATAGCAATATTGAGTTCTTGCAAAAGAGACAGTAACCAGGTAATTTCGCATGTGGCTTGGGCCATTGCCCTATATTCTGCCTCTGCACTGGATCGGGAAACCACCGTCTGCTTCTTGCTCCTCCAACTAACAAGGTTACCTCCTACCATCATCGCATAGCCCGTCGTAGAACGACGATCCTCAGGTGAGCTTGCATAATCAGCATCAGCATAAGCAGCAACCTTAGAGTATCCATTTGCCCATAGAATAGACCACGTCCAGGGGATTCCTTCAGGTAGCGAAGGATCTGAAGAACATCTTGCCAGTGGCTGTAGCATGGTTTCTCCATGTGTTGGCTAGCTCTGTTCACATCATATGATATGTCTGGCCTAGTAACAGTAAGGTACAGAAGTTTGCCAACCAGGCTTCTGTATCTTGTAGTATCTTCAAAGGCAGGATCATCTGGTGTAGAATGTTTCTTTGGTTCTGCAGGTATGCCAGATGGCTTGCACCCAAGTAATCCTGCTTCAGTTAGTATATCTAAGCAGTACTTTCTTTGTGACATATGAAGCCCCTTCTTGGTGCGTAAGACTTCTATACCTAGAAAATAGCGAAGTTGCCCCAGATCCTTGGTGACAAAAACCTTTTGCAGAAAAGTCTTCACTTCTAGCACTCCTTTATCGTCATCACCTGTAACAACCATGTCATCCACATATACAGCTAGTATGACAGTACCTGTTGATCGTTTTCTGACAAAGACTGAATGGTCAGATGTAGTTCTTCGAAAGCCCAGAGTGCTAATCTCTGAACTAAGTCTCTCAAACCATGCCCTTGGACTTTGCTTTAGACCATAAATTGCTTTGCGAAGTCGGCAAACATACTCCCCCTCGACTTCGTAACCTGGGGGTTGCATCATGTAAACCTCTTCCTCAAGATCACCATATAGAAATGCGTTCTTGACATCCAATTGAAAAACAGGCCAGCCTTTGTTCACGGTTACAGAGAGGATAGTGCGAATAGACCCCATCCTGGCAACAGGTGAAAAAGTCTCGAAGTAATCAACTCCATATGTCTGTGTAAAGCCTTTTGCCACAAGTCTTGCTTTCAGTCTATCAATAGAACCATCTGGAGAATGTTTCGTAGTAAAGATCCATCTGCAGGCAACAAGCCTGACACCTTCGGGACACGGAACTAGATCCCATGTTCCTCTGGAATTGAGAGCATCCATTTCTTCATTCATAGCTTGTCACCACCCGTGATCCTGTAATGCAATGTGATAGTCTCTTGGGACAGAGATTGTCATAAGAGCATCTGCATATCTTTTATCAGAACATGATAGGCTATCAGTGGCCGTGAAATTAGACATAGGATGGATAGTGCATTGCCTCTTTGTTCTGCGTAGGGCAATGGGAAGCTCCTGAGGATCATCCAGAGAAGTATTGGTGGGGCCACTTGAAGATGGCATATTTTCCTGCAACAAAGGAACTGGTAGATGAAGAGGAACAAGAGGGGACACATGTTTTCTTTTATAGACAATTGGTGGAGGAGGAAGTTCTAATGGTATGTCAGACACATCTTGATTGAAGAAGCGAGTTTGTTCGAAAAAGGTGACATCAGCTGATATATAATAGCATTTACCACAAGGATCATAGCATCTATACCCTTTCTTTGTTTGGGAATAACCCAGAAAAACACATTTAATTGCACGTGACGATAATTTGTCTGCAGTATGAAAGTTGTGAACAAAGGCAGTGCATCCAAAAATCCGCAGAGGTAGAGGAAATGATGAGTCATTTGGATACAATAAGGCAAAGGGTGTGGAGCCATTTAGGGGGACAGAGGGAACTCTGTTGATAAGATGGACAACAGTGAGAATAGCATCTCCCCAATAGGTTTTGGGGACCTTCATTTGGGTAAGAAGAGAGCGGGCAATGTCGAGGAGATGTCGAAGTTTTCTTTCGGCTACCCCATTCTGTTGGGAGGTATATGGGCAAGAGGTTTGATGGATAGCACCCTGGGAAGCAAAGAAGGATGTCAAATCATTTTGTGTAAATTCCAATGCATTATCAGAACGAAATATTTTAACAGTAGTGGAGAAGATGTTTTTGACATAGTAAAAGAAATTCTTGACAATATTGTTAATTTCTGAGCGTTCCTTTAACAGAAAAACCCAAGATGATCGACTGTAGTCATCCACAAAGACAGCAAAATATTTATGACCACTTAGACTTCGGACCGGACAGGGTCCCCAGATATCACAGTGAACAAGTGCAAAAGGAGTACGGCGGCGAGGCTCAGTTCGTGCAGGAAAGGAGGCTCGATGATGTTTCCCGAACTGACATGCTTCACACTCAAAGGGTTTCAGCATAGAAAGTTCAGGGAACATCATGGAGAGAGCTTTAGCAGAAGGGTGACCAAGACGAAGGTGCCATAGAAAAGGATCTTCAGAGATGGAGACTGCACCAGCAAAGTTGGAATCAGAAGGGATGTCGAGGTAATAGAGGCCGTTCCTCTCATGACCCCCACCAAAAATCTTCCTCGTCCGGATGTCCTGAAAATAACAACAAACCTCATCAAAAATAACACGACAGTTAAGCTGATGACATAGCTTCTGTACTGATAGAAGGCTGAGAGGAAAAGCAGGGGCACAATGAACATCTGTCAGATGCAGCTTGGAAGAAAAGTTGACAGTACCAACAGCAGTCACTAGGGAATGATCCCCATTAGCAACCCGAACAGTCTTCACAGAGGAAGATGGCTGGGAGGAGGTTAGCAAACTTCCTTCTCCCGTCAGATGGGTAGAGGCTCCAGAATCAATAATCCATGCATGCTTAGAGGCAGAGACAGAGTTTGCTACTGTACCTGAGGTAGTAGCCAGGCTAGCAGTAGGGGCAGAAGCATTACTATCAGAAGGGCTAGATTCTTGCAGCAGTTGTCGTAGGCGAGCATATTCAGAAGCAGTGAATGGGGTTTGTGCCTCGTTGGTTTGCTGAGTAGATGTTTCTGCAGTTGCATCATACGATACTTCATCATAGGCATTGTTAGCATTAGGTTGCATACCAAACGTTGCCCAGCAGCGATCAGAAGGGTAATTCCAGCGTCCACAGTGTACACATGCTGGATACCGAGCAGAAGAATCCCGACCACGTCCACGATCACGTCCGCGTCCAGAGTCACGGTTGCGTCCAGATTCACGACCACGTCCACGTCCTGAGTCACGTCCCCGTCCTCCTTGATAGTTATGACGCCCTCTGTATCATGAGGAGGTATAGTGGGCTATCGTCTCTGTAGAGGTGTGGGTGGTAGAGTGCTGAATCGGAGCCTCTAGCTCCTGTAAGCGTCCGAAGATGGTCTCAAGAGTAGGTAAAGTATCAACCATCAGAAACTGATCTTTCACATGCTTATATTTTGGATTTAGCCCCGAGAGAAATCTGTAAACCTGCCATTCAGCACGTTCTCCTACTTGTTTATCACAACATGCAGGCTGAAAAATAAGGAGTTCCTAAAAAAGGCTTGTAAGAAGCCTATAGTATTCGATAAGACTTGATTCTCCCTAAGTGGCAGACCAAATTTTTGTGTATATGTCTGACAGACGAGACTTAGTCGTCTTCTGAGAATATGTACGCTCAAGGTTTTCCCACATTGCCTTAGCGGTGTCTTTGTAAAGAAGATTCGCAGCAATATTTGGATCGACACTGTTCGTCATCCAAGTGATAACCTGACAATTATCAACAAACCAAGTTTCATAGTCCTTATCAGTTTCCGCAGGTGGAACTTTTGTAAGAACGTAGCTCTTGCGCTGGCCACCAACAAACACTTTGAAAGACCGAGACCATAGAACATAATTTTCGGAGCCCTTCAACTTGATAGAAGTGCCATGTACCAGCAAAGAAGAAGTAGGGTACGTGGGCTTGATCTCGGCAGACGTCATTGTGGCGGCTTAGGTCAAGAAAAAGTGACCTAGAAAGTATATCTTCCCTCAATTTATCATAAAATATCTAAACCCTCATCAAGAAATAAGAAGGATGAGGCAATGATCGTTTGACGGCACAAGAGGGGGCCTGGTGGAGTCGGCCTGGCGGCGGAAGGAGGCCCTGGGAGGGCTGGCGGAGGCGCCTGGCAGCGCGAGGCGGGCCTGGCCGACCTGGCAGTGGTACCTGGCTGCCCTAGAGCAGCCTGGCGACGCTCAGCCGAGGCGGCGCGGGCCTAAGGCAGGAGGTGCGGAGACCCGAGGCGGCACGTGGTTGTAGATGAACTTGGAGGGCTGGTGGTGGCGGAGGGGTGATTAGGTCAGAACACCGGCCTAGGACCGCTGCTCTGATACCATGTGAAAGAATGATAAGAAAAGATGATTCGTTGTTTATTCAAGAGGTCTAGGGGTCCGACGATCAGGATGCGGGAAAGGGGGCCGACCCGAAGTCCAAATGGATTGCTGTTCGCAAGGTCTCCTTGTTGGAATACTAGATACCAGTATTTGGAGAAGACCCTTTCTCCGCGGCAAAAAAGACCTAGTTTACTCTCCCGCGCATCCATGGCTGATTGGTTAAAGCACCCAATCCCAACAAGAGGAGGCCGCTGGCCCACTCATAGGACTAAACCCTAGAGGGCTCAAAGGAGAATATTCTATAGAATATTCTTTAGAATATAGAATATTCTCTATAGAATATTCTCTTAACAAATAGCCACATAGAATATTCTCTTAACATAAAAGCCCTCGTGGGATTACAATAGAATATAAAGAAGGAAATATTCTGCAATCTCTAACATTCCCTATTATACTTTGTGATTGTATTATAATCCTTTGCAAATCCTGATAGTAATTTTGTCATTTTAAATGACACCATTATCCCCCGCCATTAAGAATCTAATAGTTAGACCATAGTGACGGTGATGGAAAAAAGTAAATAAATCTGGAAAGAATGAATGCGTATTCCATTTGTGACCAAATGCTTTCTCAAATTATTTAAGAGCTGTAGATCTTCATTTTTCGTTCTTATCTTTATAAAAACTATTTTTTTATAAAGATAAGAACAAAAAAAAGCCAAGTCTTTCGACAACCATCATAGAAAAATAGCCGAATCTTTCAACATGGATTTGAGCAAGAATCCATGTAGCCGACCCTGCTTATAGTATGAGAAGGCTTCACCATTTTTTATCCTTATAAGAACTATTTTTCTTCCTCTGTGGCCATCTTACCCTCTTACCACCTTCCTCTTCTTCATGGAACAATGGTGTCTTTGTTGTGGAGAAAATGCAGCATTTTTTTGGAGTATCCAATGTATAGTCATTTAGCTTGGGGCGCCACTTGTGAAAAATGAAAGTTATATTCCTCGTATCCCTAGAGCTCTCTTATATAGGAGAAAAACTCTAAGGGAAAATTACATAAAGTGGAGAGAGAAAAATATAAATTAAGACGAAGAGATATAAGTATCTCAACACTCCCCCCCAAGCTGGAGCATATATGTCTATCATGCTCAGCGTGGAACAACGGTGAAAAGGACCCCTCACTAGAGCTTTGGTAAGCATGTCTGCAATCTTATCGCCTGAAACAACTTGAGAAGTGGAAATAAGACCCTTTTGGATCAAATCACGGGTGTAATGACAATCTACTTCGATATGCTTTGTTCTCTCATGGAAGGTTGGATTATTAGCTATGAACAGAGATGCTTGATTATCATATTTGTGGTGCATAGGAAGAGAAACCTCAATAGTTAGGTCAGTCGGGACGAACTTGACCCACATCATTTCCGTGCTCCCTTGGGTCATGGCCCTATATTCTGATTCAACACTGGATCGAGCAATAATTGTCTGTTTTTTACTCTTCTATGAACCCAACGAGCTACCAACAAACACATTGAAGCCTGAAGTGGACTTCCTATCCTTGGGACACCCGACATAATCCGCATCTGCACATCCAGTAACTGTGAGAGTCGTATCTCTTCCGAAAAGGAGACCTGCACTTGGAGAAGACTTCAGATATCTCAAGATCATGCAAACTGCACCAATGTGAGCATGTCTGGGTTGCTCCATAAACTGGCTGACTCTTCTTACAACAAATGATATATCATGTCGGGATATATTAACATATAACAACTTCCCTTCTGTTCAATCAACTCTAAGCCAAGGAAGTAACGTAGCTTGCCAAGGTCCTTGATCACAAACTGTCGTCCAAGTAAATCCTTGGTTACCCGAATACCCTGTTCATCGCTGCAAGTAACAATGATGTCATCAACATAAACCAAAACAACAACGATACCGCTCTGAGTTCTTTTAACAAAAAGAGAATGATCTGCAGTAGATCTGACAAATCCCTTCTGTTCAATCAACTCTGAGAGCTTCTGAAACCAAGTCCTCAGACTCTGCTTAAGGCCATATATGGCCTTGTGGAGTCGATGCACCATATTGGACTCCCCCTCAGCAACAAACCTTGGTGGTTGCTGCATGTAAACTTTCTCTTGCAGATCTCCATACAAGAATGCATTCTTGACATCTGATTGGAAAAGCGGCCAGTCACATGCCACATCAATAGTGTTGGAGTACTTGGTTGTATGCGTCATATGAGTTGTAGCAGGGTAAATGGATCCTGGAGAGATCCATTTACGCCATCCATATGTTTAGTCCCACATTGTCCAGTGATGGGACTTGGAGGCTCTGTGGAGGCTATATAAGGAGCCCCAGACCTCCTGTATCCATTCAGAAAGTGCAATGCATAGCATGCCCCTTTAAGGGCTTCTCCCGTGGTTTCATCCAGCTCCTCACGGAGTAGGGTTCCACGTAAAAATCTTGTTGTTTCTTATTGTTCTATTTTTGTTTTATCGATTCCGCTTCCGCTTCCTATTTTCTAACATGGTATCAGAGCGGGTCGATTCTCGAGGATTTTTCATTATGTTCATTATGTTTATTCGAGATTCGATTATCAGATTCAGATCTTGAGTTATTCTTCATCGATTATGGTTCAAAATCATGCAAATCCTTGTTCTAGGGTTTAGATGAAACCCTAGATTTGATTTCGTGAGGGTGCGGCACATCTCCACGCACCTATACAGGAGCAGATCTATTCCAAGGCTGAGATCCATTCATGCTCCAAGGGTAAATGGATCCATTCATGTTCCAAGGCATGCGAGCCCCACAGGCGCAACCGCAGTGCACCCCCGTGCTCCTCCTTCCAGATACAGCCCTCGGAGCCCCATTAGCGGCAGCGGCCGCCAGTTCCTCCTTCCAAGGCAGAAGCTCTAGATCGCGCTCCCGATTCCAAGCGTGTGAAGGTCACCGCACAACCCAACACGATCCCCTGCGCTCCACTCGTACGAGCCCCTGCGCTCCAAGCTCCCACACGCGCAAGCGATCGCCTTCCTTCTCGTGGACGCCGCCCCAACCCCGCCTCCAACGCTCCATCTAGTGGTGGCAACACTCGATGCATGCAACCACACATCAAGCGGTGCCATGTCCTCCTGCGGCGAACCAAGTGCACGCTAGGCGGTGCGGGCAACATCCTCCAAACCTCCACATGCGGTGCGCATCTCTTCAAGCCTCTCCAGCGCGCTGCGCGGCGCGACCGCGCTCGAACTCGAGCACTCTAGGTGCACTCTTGTGCTGAGGTGCAGAACTTCCAGGCGGAGCCCCTTTCTCCTCCGACCTTGTGCGGCATCCAGGCGCATGCGGCGCAGGGCAAATGCCCCTTGAGGCGCCGAGCATCGAGAAAGGAAAAAAGGGTTCCCAATTAACCCTAGTGTTGGTCTTTTTATTTTAAAAAACTGTAAGGGTCCACTGGTGAGTATTAAAAAAAATGAAGAGTGAGGGACCGTGAAGGGAGAAAGGGCCAGGCATTAAATATTTATATATTATATATATATTGAGAGTGGGGAGAGAGAGAGCAGGCCGTGTAAAAAAACTGTGAGCTATTTATTTGAAAGTCCATGTGATTAAAAAAGAAAGAGAAAGAGAGAGAAAAAGAGATATATATTTATAAAAAAAGAAAAAAGAAAAGGCGTGTACAATAAAAAGTCGTATGTATATTGGCAAAAAAATGATGATATTAAAAAAAATGTGTGAAAAGCCGTAAAAAATGTTGCGACAGCTTAAAAAAAGGTGATGAAAAGCCGTAAGAAATGTTTCGAGGATATTCATGTTTTATTCCCCATATTTATGCATTCTCCCAACTGTCGATGTCTTCATTCCGACCAGTATGGGAGAAAGGGAGAGTATTTTGTAGAGTCACAGATCATGTTGCAGATCCAGATTCAGATTCCAGGCCAACTTGTTGTTCAGACTCTACATTTTTCAGATGAAGATTCTTCATGCGCAAGTTTCAAACTCGACGTTCAGATTCCGAGTCCACAGGTGTGATGCGCAGTTGTTCAGACTCGACAGATTGATCAGAGCCGAAGTTCGAGGCACTCCATGGTGAGAGGCTCATTTTCGAGTTCTCCAGAGAGAGACTCAGTTTCAGACACGCACATGTATGCGGTCATTTTCAAATGAGCACTTGTATGCCATCATTGTCAGTGATCCCCATCCATTCTTGTTGTTTAGGCCAGAGTTTTCATGTGAGCCATAGGGACTCCAGAGTAGAGGACCATTCCCTATGCCATGTAGGCAAGGATTTTCATGTGGTATCATAGGTACACCAGAGCAGTGCATCATTCTCTGAGCCAGATGGGAGAGACCCAGTTCTCCGACGATGAGACTTATTTCAGACTCCATTCTCCAGCGACCGTGGACTCCGAAGAGGATTGCACAGCCACGAACCTTATTCAGTTCGACCCTTTTATAGAGATGGAGCAGCTGTCCACATATTATGGCGGGTCAGAGTACTCCGACGAGGAGACTCATTTTCAGTTGCAGTGACTTTGACAGACACAGTTCAGAGCACATGCTCTCCGACGAGGAGATTCAGCAGACTCACACTCCAACACGTTCGTCCTCCTCACCTGCACGGCATGGGAAGCAACATCCTCGACTGCAGGCTGCAGCAATGTGCGCGTTGGGTTGATATTGTCCGTAGTGTCCTGTAGCGTTGAGTTGAGTTTCTTTTTGTTTGTCCAAGCTGAGCATTGCATGCTCTAGCTTGAGGCGGAGTGTTGGAGTACTTGGTTGTATGCGCCATATGAGTTGTAGCAGGGTAAATGGATCCCGGAGAGATCCATTTACCCCATCCATATGTTTAGTCCCACATTGCCCAGTAGTGGGACATGGAGGCTCTGTGGAGGCTATATAAGGAGCCCCAAACCTCCTGTATCCATTGAGAAAGTGCAATGCATAACATGCCCCTTTGAGGGCTTCTCCCGTGGCTTCATCCCGTTCCTCACGGAGTAGGGTTCCACGTAAAAATCTCGTTGTTTCCTATTGTTCTATCTTTATTTTGTCGATTCCGCTTCTGCTTCCTATTTTCTAACAAATAGCAATAAGAATTCACAGTGTAGAGTGACGCGCAACGGGAAAAAGTATCATGGTAATCCACCCCATAGGTTTGGGTGAACCCACGAGCAACCAATTTGGCCTTATATTTGTCCACATCATTATCTCGATGTTTCAAAGTAAACACCTACTTTCTTCCAATGACAGATGCACCTGGAGGAGCCTGTACAACACTCCACATACCACGAGACTGTAGAGCTGCCATCTCTTCTTCCATAGCCAGACGCCACTGACTACTCTGCAACGCCTCCTGATAGGACCGTGGTATCTTCACAGCAGGCAATCCCACAACAAACATTCGAAAATCCTTAGAGAGACGTTCCAAGGAAACATGGGAAGTAAGAGGATGCATAGTGCATGCCCGCCTTTGCCTCTGTAAAGCAATAAGTACATCTAGATCCTCAGTACTCGCAGAAGGTGTATCATCCAAGATATCCTGCACCTCAAGTTGCACATGTAAATGACCAGTGCCATTAGAAGAACTCAAATGCTCAGAAGTCAGAACATACCTTGAGCGCGTTGGATGATGGAGGAGATACATGAGCACGGGGTCGACATTGGTAAAGCCATTGAACCGGAAACATGAGGCGTATGTGAGAAAAGATTCGTCTCGGGAAACACAATCAAGAATGGGACCTTCTCCCCCCGAACCGGAGATGGCTTGCGATTTACTAGGTAACAAACAGTTAGAACCGCATCCCCCCCTGTATGAACGAGGAGCACAACTCTGAATCAAAAGAGTCCTGGTAACATCCAAAAGATGGTATTGTTTTCGTTCAGCCACCCCATTCTGTTTGGAAATATACGCACAAGATGTCTGATGCACAATACCATGGGACTAAGGAATTGGAAAAGCTGTGTACTGCAAAATTCTAGTGCATTATCTGAACATATAAAATTGACTTTTGTTGAAAAAACGTTTCTTATTTCATTAATAAATGATTGAATAACAAGACCAACATCAGACCTTTTCCTAAGAAGAAAAACCCAAAACAATTTTGAAAATTCATCAACTGCAACAAGATAAAACCTATGTCCCTGATGATATAGGACATGAATGGGACTCCAAATATCAAAATGAATTAACTCAAAAAGACTATGACTACTCCGACTCTGGAAAGTGGACCGATGATGCTTCACAAGCTGGCAGGCCTCACACTAAGTGGTAGAGCGAGGAGAAATCTATGGAAGAACGTGGCAACTTTTGCATATGAAGATGACCAAATCGAAGATGCCATATATAGGGAGAAACAGATCCAATGCAAAGAGAAGAGGCACTAGCATAAGGAGATTGCACTAGTCTGTACAGACCCCCTTGCCCACGGCCATATCCAATCACCTAGCCCGTGAGAATGTCCTGAAACGCAAATCACAAGGATTAAATATGGCACGACCGTGTAAATCCTTAGTGATTTGACTAATTGATAGTAATTCAGGAGCACAACGAACATTTTGAAGCCGCATCGCGGGAGTTAACCGCACCTCCCCCTGACCGGTAATAGGAGAGTGTGTCCCATCTACTATCACAACAGATCGTTCAGGCTGAGTCAGATGAAATCACTAAACTGACCTCTGTAACCACAGAGATGATGGGATGCTCCTGAATCTATGATCCATTCTGATAAATCTACCCTGTAACAACTAGTAAAGCATATGTTATACCTGATATGGATGTTGATGTGAAGGCAACTACCTTTGAGGATCCTGAAGGAGAGCTGGTTGCCCCAGGAGTAGGCATGATCTCTTTGAGTCGCGCCACAAGTTCGTCAAATCTCTGATCAACAACAAGTGATGGACTCCCGACCTGTTGAGTCTGCTCAGCAACCCTAGCTGAAGCATGAAACCCATGCTTAGAATAGCAGGTTTCCTCAGAGTGGCCTGGCCTGTGGCAGTAGATGCACGACTGACGGGGTTGACCACCCCCTCCTCTGCTATGGCCAGGCCCCCTCTACCACGATATTGTGTAGGGCTCCCCCTACCACGAGATGCAACCATAGATGAAGATGTCTGAGACCGCAAAGCACCACTAGATGTTTTAAGGTAGCCTACTCAATCTGCGATATGCCTCCTCCATTGGAGGTATGGTAGCATCAGTAAGAATCTGGGTTCGACCAGTGTTGCACTCAGGATCAAGGGCTGCTAGAAAGTCCCCAGTCATCGCAGAGTCTTTGTATGCCTTGAGATGCTCTAACGTAGCAGTCAAGAGAATGTAACCATGTCGCTTCTCAGGCACACCCCTCAAAGAAGTGTAGAGGGTATGAAGGGGGCGACCATTCTGCTTCGATGTAAATATATCGTGCTGGAGATGCAGTATTTTCGACTCATTCTTCGCCGGAGAGTATGTAGTGGCGAGAATGTTCTACATAGCCTTTGTAGTATGTTAGAAAATCGGAAGCGAAAGCGTAACATGAAAAAGATAAACAAAATAATAACAGCGAGATTTTACGTGGAACCCTACTCCGTGAGGAGCGGGATGAAACCACGGGAGAAGCCCTCAACGGGGCATATTTTCTATTGCTTTTTCTCAATGGATACAGGAGGTCTGGGGCTTCTTATATAGCCTCTCCAGAGCCTCCAAGTCCCACCACTGGACGATGTGGGACTAAACACTGGATGGGGTAAATGGATCTCCTCCAGGATCCATTTACCCTGCTACAACACAATAGGCACATACAACGAATGCTTCAACACTCCCCCTCAAGCTGGAGCATGCAATGCTCAGCTTGGACAAACAGAAAGAAACTCAACTCAATGCTACAGGACACTACGGACAATATCAACCCAACGCGCACATTGCTGCAGTCAAGGACGTTGCTTCTCATGCCATGCAGGTGAGGAGGACGAACGGGCTGGAGTGTGAGTCAACTGAAGACTCGGAACCTGACCATCGAGTCTGAACTTGCGCCTGAAGTCTCCTCGTCGGAGAACTGGGTCTCGCGCATCTGGCTCAGAGAATGGTGCACTGCTCTGGTGTACCTATGATACCACATGAAAACCCTTGCCCTCAAGGGAATGGTCCTCTGCTATGGAGTCCCTATGGCTCACATGAAAACTCTGGCCGAACAACAAGAATGATGGGGACCTCGAACTGATGATGGCAACATATGCTCATCTGACAATGACCGCATACTCGTACGTGTCTGAAACTGGACTCGAAAGACAATCGTCGAGTCTGAAACCGAATTGTAGAGTCTGATCATATGGCTGGTCTGGAGACTGTCATCTGAATCTGGAATCTGGATCATGAACAGACCTGTGACTCTACATATATACTCCCCCTTTCTCCCATACTTGTCGGAAACTCAACATCGACAAAGTTGGGAGAAGACAACAATGATGGGGGTAAAAAACATCAAATAGCCGACTTCATCATCATTTTTTTATCGGCTTTCGCAAAATATTTTTTTTATAAGCCGTTGACACATTTTTTTCGGCTTTTTTTTAATGCGTACGACTTTTTAAATGTACGTGCCTCTTTTTCCATTTTTTTTAAAACACTCGATCCTCTTGGGCCCAAAATCATACAACAACCTAACAAGACTTTCTTTTTCTCATCCCCTCTTTTCTTTTCTCCCCCCCTCTTTTTTTTCTCAGCCTCTTTTCTACCTCTTTTTTTTTCCAGCCCAACAGTGTGCTTCTTTCATTTTCTTCTTTTTTTTAAATACAGGCCCACATCTGGGCCCAAAACAAGCATTTTTTTTTTAAATTACACCCAATTAGGGTTCCCATTGGGTAACCCTCGCAATATGAAAGGAGGGTGACCGCCGCCCCCTGGAAGCTCGCGAGTTGCGCCTGGAAGATCTCGGGGAGGAGTGGCGCTTGGGGGTACGCGTGGGTGCGTGATGAACCTCAGTTTCATCATCTTTATTTCCCATAATTAACCCCCTTGCTTAAAAGTTTGTCAATAAATCCCTGTTAATGTCTAATAATTAACAGAGTCCTTAATAAATTAAAAACCACAAAAAAATGGCAAAATAAAAATTCGTGGTGTTTTTAGACTTAAAAATACCTTCAAAAATATTTCGGGTCTTTGTTTGATTCTATCTCCAGTTTTGGTCAACATGAAACTTGTAGATCTCGTCAAGATCTACAACTTTCATGTTTTGAGTTTTCTCAAATTCGGCCAATATGGCCCTCAAAAATAAGAAAAACCTTCCTAATAATCTGATTGGGCCACGTGGCCCAATCTGGGGGCGCCACGTGGCCCGCCTCCTTTGTCTTTTCCGCCTCTCCTACCGACCGTTGGATCGGCCTCTTGATCCAACGGTCCAGGCCTTTCCACGTAGCCGCCTTCTCTAAGCCCTCAGATCTTCCCCACACTCCATCTACACCGCACGTTCCCGCCTCGCTCTACATGCGCCACGTGTCAATGCTTTCCACCATCAGATCGGCTTTTGGAGATGCAATCCTCACCTCCCTTTTCCGCTGCATCTTCAACCGCTCGATCTCCTCTTCCTTCTCATCTAAGCCGTCCGCCAGCGCCGCATTCGCAGCTCGCCACGTGGCAGCGCCTGATCCCTTCGATTGCACCGCCCCAGATTTGATCTTGGCCGCTGCTCCCACTTACTTCCCTCCGCCGTTCGATAAACTTCTATCTCTCATCACCACCCTCCGATGGCGCCTCGCTCTCGATTCGCCACGTGGCAGCTCCATATACCATCGATCGCTCCGTCCCCCGATCCGATCCACACCGTCACTTAACGCCCAATTATCAACCGTTGGATCTCCAGATCCAACGGTTGAGCTGCATCGTCAACCTCCCGTCCGCCTCTTTCCCCACGATCACCACCTCGCGCGGAAGTCTCCCCCTTCCCATTATCGCCGACTTCTCCGACCACCTCTTCCCTCTCAAACCAACCCACGACCGAGCCCCGTCATCCCTCTACTCCGCGCATACCTCCACGACCCATAACTCCCTTCCAGTCGCCCCACTTTCGCCTCAAAAACCACGTCGAACACCACCATCTCCGACATTCGCCCCTTCAAATACTCCGCACCTCCCACTGTCTACGACTGTCCACCTTTACGAGGAAGGGAGCCCAGCCCTCCTCCGCCTCCCCGTGACAGGGGGAGGCGGTGCGATTGAGCGAAGACGACTCCAATCCGGTGAGACCCTCCGCCTTCGACGGCGGAGCTGCGGCGCCTCTTGGCGACCGCCCGAGCTGCACCAGGTGGCTAAAGGTGTTCAGCGAAGACCTGGGCATCGATCCCGATGTCCAGCCCAAGCCTCCGCTCCGCCCCATCGCAGGTAAGCCCCTCTGAACTTCCTTTGATTTTTTATTTTGATTTCCTCGATTTAATTAGGTCGCTCCGGCCATCCCCTCGCTCCGATGACCACCCCATTAGCCTCGCCTCCGTTCCCCCTTTTTCGCGCAACCTTCCGCTCACTTTCTCACTCTTCCATACCTCCGACCACTGTCACCCACCTCCTCCGCCACCCACAGCGGAGGAGCTCCGAGCTCTCCACATTCTCCACCCGCCTGAGCTCCCACTTCACTCACGCACGCACTCTATGCTTCGGCTATGCACTCTTAATCTGCAGGTATTCGAAGATTTGCAATGGTCGGAGCTCTGCCGGCGTTGATTTTATCGACCTCGCTGTCATCCTCCTAGCCCTGATGATCGACGCTAGAAGCCTCCGGACCTTCCCCGAGCTCCCATCTCCCTCGACGACCATCCAAGGAGCTCTGGGGAGGTCCGCAGTACTAGATATGGAGCGGCGGAGGAGGAGCTCCTTCGCCGGAGCTCCAAACTCGCCGCCCGCCTTCGGCCGAAGAAGGAGATACAATCACCGTTAGATGGTCCTCGCCCAGCGACCATCTAACGGTCTCGATGCCGACACGTCACCAGCAAGAGACTTCTCCAGACGCCGTTGGATGCGCATTATCCAATGGCCCATCTTCGGCCACGTGTCTACACCACAGCTCCTCCGAACCTCGCGTCATAACCTCTAGGCTCGGACGCTCCGGACCTCCTCCGAGTCTGTGCCGAGCCATTGGCAGCTTCGATCCAGCCCGAGCCTCAGCCACGCTAAGCCGAAGCAACCCGGGCCTCCTCCGAACCTCCGAGCCGACCCGAGCCAAGGGGAGCGCGTGCAAGGCACGTGCTTCCTGGGTAATTTGCAAGGAAGCCCATCCGACTTCTCCATATTGCATTCAGGTCCTCTTTCACGTGCAGATCAGGTGCACAGTGGGTAAATTACATTGAAACCCTCGCGGGTTTTCCAAATTGCAAAAATACCCTTGCGCGCGTGGTAAAATTACAGGGAAGGTCCCGCTCCTTTGTTTATTTACTTTTTAGTCCCTCCCAGGGGCCTGTATGCAATTTTATTTTCATGTTTTCTTTCATTTATGCCCTTATCTTTGAACTTGCATATCTTGAGCTACATAGCTCCAATCGAGTTGATTTCAGTTTCATTTCGAAGCTCGTTTGACGTACTTTCTCATGGCATGATCATTTCATATAATGGACACTGTAATGGTGACGTATTATTTTGATAGCTATGTGTCTCTTATTAGTTAATCCATGCTTTGTTCAAACTGAGTTTGTCATCTTAATAAATCTGGAATTGACTTGTTGTTGACTTTTGCTCATCATTTCGTACCTAGGGCATAATTGTGATTCTTTGCATGATCATTTATTTGCATTATTAAAAATTGATAAAAAAATGCATGTTTTCTTCATTTTAATGCATTGTCATGTTGTGTCCTTGCATGATTTGACCTATAGATTTTTAACTCAACACTTAATTAAATAGACTTGAATCCGAGTAATACGAGAGAGGCTCGTGTCCCTGAGTTCGACCTTGGTTTCTTGCCAAGTAAAAATAAATAACGATCACCTCATTTCGATTGACCATCGCATATCTTTAAATGAGGTGATCTCTTTGACGACCGAAATCGGCCCGACTGCACCGACATTTCCAAGTGCTAATTTAGCATTATTAAAGGGCCGATTTTGCGGTTCGTCAGTGCGCCGCCTGGAGAGATCGCTGAGGGTTGGGTTGCTTCGTGCGCCGCCTGGGATTCCTCCTTGGAGGTCTGCACTGCGCCGCCAGCGAGATGGTGGCCACACGTGAGGCCGCCTGAGTTCTGATGCGTCGCTTGGGGACATGCCTCTGCCTGGAGGCTCGAAGGTCGGTGGTCCTCTTCTGCCACTCGCGCGGAGGAGGAGTTGTTGCGGCCGCCTGGTGATTGCGGCGGTCGATGCGTGGATCGCCTGCTGGATTGGGCGTGCGAGGGGGTTCCACCTTCTGTGATTGATGAAGCTCTGCGCGTCGTGGCCATCACGGGGACTTGGAGGCTTACGTACCTCGAGAGGAAGGAGAAGCTTGCAGAGCACGCGGCCTGGAGGTGCCTGCCTGGCGCCTGCGCGCACAAGCGCGCCTGGAGATTGTTGAAGACATGCCGCCTGGTAACGACTTGCGAGTTGCGTGCAAGAATAGGCACTGATATGCCGTTGCTGATGACGAAGGGAACCACAACGGCTAGGGCTTTGCCGCGCAAGATATTGTGCCTCATATTCCTTGGAAGAGGTCTAGAAGGAGACCTGGATCTGATGACGACTACTGGATCTCGCACGAGATATTGTGCATCGCCTGGACGAGCACCGAGCCGCGTGCATGATGCGACTGCATGATTAGGGTTTCAGAAATGAAACCCTAGAACTGAATCTCTAATGAACTTCTCACAAATAATCTTCAATATCAAAATCGGATCTAGAATAAATAAAGAACGAACATAAAATCCTCGAGAATCGACCTGCTCTGATACCATGCTAGAAAATCGGAAGCGGAAGCGTAACATGAAAAAGATAAACAAATTAATAACAGCGGGATTTTACATGGAACCCTACTCCGTGAGGAGCGGGATGAAACCACGGGAGAAGCCCTCAACGGGGCATATTTTCTATTGCTTTTTCTCAATGGATACAGGAGGTCTGGGGCTTCTTATATAGCCTCTCCAGAGCCTCCAAGTCCCACCACTGGACGATGTGGGACTAAACACTGGATGGGGTAAATGGATCTCCTCCAGGATCCATTTACCCTGCTACAACAAAATAGGCACATACAACGAATGCTCCAACACAGTAGGCTGACTCGGAATATCATTAGCTATCTCTGTTGATACAGTCCTAGATAGCCACACATGTGCATATGCATCATCTGCCTCCCATGAGGCATTTATCCCAGTCTTGTCACTTGGATCCTCCGTCGTGAGGATGTGCTTCTTGCCATTGCATCGCATTAAACTCATGAACTGCATGGCCCGCAGTTCATAGTCTGTTCCATCCATGTTGACGATGGGTGTTGGACCTTTGAAGGCACCCATGGATGGAACGTCAGCTTTGCTGTCGGACATGATGACAACTATCTCCAAGACTGGATCAGCAACAAGAAAGACCTGCGCCTACATTGACATACGAGAAGATGGTTGTGGGTGTAGTCTCATACCACAACCTCTTCCATTCTTTAGAGGTTCCTTTAGGTAACTAGGGTGTTTTAGATAATCACGTCACACCTTAAAAACCCAAGAACACGGTGGCAGAACCCTAGGTGCAGGAACCACAGCCCTTACGGACATCTGCGACACAAGGACATGCCACGGTGGCGTTGCACAGATAGCAACACGACGTTGCACAGGAGCACGAGCAACGTGATAGGGAGCAGACTGCGGCGCCGGTGATGCGACACGGGTGCGCGGCTGACGCGCGCATGTGACTCGACGGCGGAGGAGCACGGACTACGCGACGGGGCGACACAGGCATGGCTGCACGCTAGGGTTTTGGTGGGGGTGGAGCTCTAGGGCACATGCTCCAGTCTAGGATCGTTGCTTTGATACCATGTGGAAGGTTGCGAAAAATGAAAGTTGTATTCCTAGAATCCCTAGAGTTCTTTTATATAGGATAAAAGCTCTAAAGGAAAATTACATAAATTAGAGTGGAGAAATAGAAAATTATAAATAAAGATGAAGACATATAAGTATCTCAACAAAAACATCTTTTTATAACATCTTAAGGATGCGAATATGCCCATGACTCATACAATACCTTTGGTCCTTTGCATTGTGTACCGCATTCTCAACGTAATACCTCGCATTTAAGTTTTCGTCCTTTAGCTCGATCTATAAGATGGAAGAGACCATTACCCCAAGTGGTGATGTATGCTCCCTTACAGATACAATAAATAGCACATTCTTCCAAAATCAGAGCTTGCCATTAGATTGTGTAGGTTGTATGCATATCAAGGGATTCAGATGGTTCTGATCTCCTGTGGGGACTGACAACTTGCAGATCCAACTACTAGTAGCCAAAGGCTTTACATAAACGTACGAGGTTGACTTTTTTTAAATACCTTCTCCCATGTAGCTTGCCTTTTGACAGTATGTATTCTTCTTTCTATAGAAGCGAAGGTTGATTACCCTTTCATCAGCTTGATGTAAAAATTGCCTTTCTTTACGACGACTACAAGAGTCGTCTCTATGCAACAACCTCATATTTTTTAGGCTTAGGGGAATGTCAGAAGGTATGTTTGCTGAAGAAGGCCATGTATGCGTTCGACAGTCCTCGATCCTATTTCCAGAAGTTATTAGAATTTTCATGAGAATTTGAGACCTTCCAGATATTCATTAGACCATTCTTTCTTTGTATGAAAAACAAGGAAAGGTACGATGACTTTGTTAGTATATGCGGATGACATCATCCCGAGTGGTAATGAATCCAAGGGCATTGTAGAAGTAGTGAAATGGCTAGCAGAGCAATTTGTAATTAAATATCTTGGATGGTTGCAATACTTCTTTGGGATTGAGATTGCCTACTCCAAACGAGGTCTCGTTATCTCCGAGAGGAAATATGCTACCAACCTGTTATAGGTGACTAGGATGTTGGGATCCAAGTCGGGTCTTATTCCAACGAATCCCAAAGAACGCATGTAGAGATTATGTGTCTTGACCGTCGTGAGGACTTGAGGGAGTTTTTAGAAGAGAAAGTTGCGAGATGTGAGAAGAACCATATTCTCCTGGAGGAAGATAGGAACAAGGAGACGAAGTCGAGGCAGAGATCAAAGTAGAAATGGTTGAAGGAGGGAGATGCAAACACTCATTATTTCCATACATTAGCGAATGTGCGTACGTGACACAATTTGATATGTTCCATTGAGATGGATGGGAATTATGCATAGGAAATCATTTCCAAAAGCTTAGTCGAAGGGTGCCTGATAATGGGACCAGATGGGAAGACATATATTCCACGATTAACTTAGCTTCACATAGGAGCTGACACATCCTTTCCTCCTAATGAAGTTTCGACAAGCGACTTTTAAGCTGAACGCGGATGGCTTGCCCGAACCGAGTGGCTTACCGGTTTTGTTCTTCAGGGAGTTCTGGGACCTGATGGGATATGGGACTTTGGATGTTGTTGAGGAATTGCGGTAGCTGAATCGTGATTTTGAGCATCTCAGTTGCTTGTTTTTATTCCTTCTTCCTAAGAAGGATGTGGTTCGGAGGGTGGAGGATTTGCACCATATATCCCTCCTTAACGCCATTATTAGTTCGTGGCAAAGGTGTTATCAAACCAGTTGCAAAAGGTTCTTGACTTCATTATTGATTCGATACAGATGGCCAATGACGTCGAACTAAATAAATGGCCACATACTACACATAATGTTTGGATCTTAAAATCATACACCTATCTAATTATCTCAACAATTAGTCACCCAACAACTATAAATAGGGTATCACGGTTTATTACTCTCTATCTTCCATGTAATTCTTTCATTAGAATTCCTCGCTCAAAGAGAAGAAGTAGGATATTAGGGTTGATTTTCAAAGAAAGTAATATCTTTCCTCAAATATTGATGATCATAAGGCATGCGTACCATTTTCTAGTGGTAGAGTACTAGTGAAATAACTTTCTTATGGCAAGGGAGTTAGGTTTTCCATTTCTAATGGTGCAATTATGTATGAAGCAGGTACACCCAAAACTTAAGGAAGAAGATAGTATGGCTTTATCACCCTTGATGAATATAAGAGAAGCATCATGGGAATAAAAAGGACTTCTGAATATAAATTGTTATAGAAAAATGCATTTATATTACTCCATTTCTAGGCATTTCCTTTCTTACATATTCCCCTCTATGGTTTCTCCTCTATATAAAGGAGCCCTAGGGACTCATAATAATCAAGTCATAATTGTTATATACATGATATCAGAGCGACAGTCTTGGACCATATCTCTGGATTCTTTGCTATCAAGCCCCTAACCGACCTTGCACAATGACTACCGCACAACTGCACACAGCGGCCCTCGTGCTATCGCACATTTGCTGTTGATGAGCTTACCGTGTCAATCCTTGAATATGATGGTGACACTATTTTCTTCATGGAGGGAGTTGCATGATTTGTAGAGTGGATCACCTTTGTGCTTAAGCTATTTGGGAGGATCTTTGGCTTGCAGATCAACCTTGCTAAATCCATGTTTGTTTCAATTAGGGCATCCGAGGACGAGGATGAGAGATGCATGGTTTCCCTCCAGACACATCATGGATCACTCCTCTTCCCTTATCGTGGTTTGCCTTTGTGGGGGGCAAGTTGAAGCAGTCAGATTGGATGCATGTAATCGCAAGGTAGTTGCTTGATTTCCCTGAAGGTGGTGTTGTTGACTGATGCAAAAGAGAACTTTATAGTGGAAGAAGAAATTTAGGGAGGAAGGAGGAATAGGAAGAACATGTATGTTGTGTGGAAAGATAAAATAATGAGTTGCTTATTCATGTGGCCCTAGGTTTCTCTTATATAGAGGAGAAACCTCTTCGGTAAATTACATAAAGTAGACGGAAATAAAAGAGAACAGATAAAAGAAATAAAAGATAATTGATATCTCAACACTCCCCCTTAAGTTGTAGCATACATATCAACCATGCTCAGCTTGGAACATCATCTCTAAAATGGCCCTCTATCTAGGGCCTTGGTGAATGCGTATGCTGTCTGATCTCCTGAACTAACATGAGCAAGGTTGCAGAAAGCGGTAGTCGGTACTCGGTCGGCGGGGTCACTGACTAAGGATTAATCGGCAGTCGGGCGACTAATCGGATTTAGTCGGTCATTAGTCGGTTTTGATTTTTTTTAATTTTTTTTAAATATATAAATCATTTTTAATTTTTTTTAAATATATAAATCATTTTTATACATAGATTTGTACATTTTCTATACTTTCATAATGAAATAAAAGAAGTAATTGACTTTAAATATAACATTATTGCATATTAGAATAAGTTTGATTATGCATTAACACAGATTCGTATATTTTCTATACTTACATAATGAAACAAAAGTAGTTGACTTTAAATATAACACTAAGCATATTTAGAATAAGTTTGCTTTTAAAAAATAGCAAAAAACAAAAAGAGTATAAAAGCTTGTTGTAGAAGTCGGCCGATTAGTCGGCCCGACTAGTCGGGCTGACCGACTAATGGCCGACTAGGCCTAGTCGAGTCAGCTACCCCCCCGACTCGACTAGTCGGACCGACTAGTCGGCCTAGTCGGTCGATTTTTACAAGCTTGAACATGAGTGGTGGAGATGAAGCACTTCTGAATCATGTCTCGAGTGTAGTGACAGTCTAGCTCGATATGCTTCGTCCTCTCAGGCAAGGTTGGGTTGCTGGCAATGAAGAGAGCATCCTAGTTGTCCCATTGGAGGTGCATGGGAAGAGTCACCTCAACTGCTAAATTGGTAAGGATTGATTGGCCCACATCATCTCTGTACTCCCCTGTGTCTTGGCTTTGTAATCTGATTTTTGCATTGGACTTGCCGGGACTACGAAAAGGTACTTTTGAAATACCAATGTGCATTAAATTAAAGAAAATTGAAGTATTAAATTTTACTTTGATATGGAAATGTAATAATTTATTTTCATAATTTTTATTTTATTTTTGTTTATCCTATTTTATATATTTTTACATATGGATTTATAAATAGATTGGAAGACTCATATCAAAGAGGAAGACATAATAAATAAAGAAAATTTCTGATGAATAGACAAGTTTTAAAAGTAATTTATTCTACGGCGAAGGTGATTTATTTATTAGTAAAGCCGAAGGCAATGGTGAGGTCTCGTTGTGAAAAGGTTACAACCTCGGGCTCAAGTGTGTAGTTATCCAATAAAAAGACCTTCCAAATCACAATCGATTCCTTTTTGTAGTTGCGTGAGCCCTTCCTGCATGCCATAAGTGACCCATAAATATGAAGAATCCTAAAACAGAACGAGAGGTAGCTAACCAACTTCTAGGAGACATAATTAATTGCATTGATCTTGGTAGTTACGACAATGTAATATGTTGACATGAGGAGGGACATATTTACTAGTCATAACATTTACAATTGCCTGAATCTCTAGACGTTCTTCAAACAATCATATACCTTATTGAGATAGGTAAAACATGGAGACTCCCCCTCTATGAACCCGATCTGTGAAACAAGGAGACTCCCCTTCTGAGAACCTGATCGAGCTACATTGACATATGATGGTATTTTTTGTAGTAGTCCAAGGGGCTAGTTCTCTCTTGGACATGCTACATTTGCTTTCCTCTTCTTTTTTGGACACATTTGACATGGTGCTAGTTTCTTGTCCCGAGATGTCTTTGCTGGTATTGATCCAGGTTTGGATGCTTAAGTGGAACTTTGAAACATTCCAAAAGCTCTGGGATCCAACTAGAAAGAGACAAACAATCTGATACAACAGTGCTCTAGCCTATATTTTATGCTTTACACAAAGTGATGCTAGATCTATTTTGAATAACCCCTTTTTATTCGATTCTTTTTCCATTTCTTTATCTTGGTAAATGATCGTATCCCAAATGAATAGGTGTGGAAGCTATAAATGTAAACCATGATCGTGAAAGCATTGATTTATACATTTGTGTTAGTCTCTACTTTAGGGATAATTTTTTTCGCTATCTTTTTCCGAGAACATCTAATTTTCCAACTAAAAGAAGTTTTCATTTCCGAATAGTGAAATCTCATTTACTCCATTTTTATTCCTAAAATTGAATGAAACAAATTTTAAAATGTCTAATACATTGCCTACTAGGCTATTTATATAAGAATGGTGGAAGTACATAATAAAACAAGGAAAATTACTATTCTAGCAAACCCTAATTTATCTCTCCTACTAACTCAATCAATTAGAGATCACATGCGATCTCGTTATGTTAAACAAAAATCAATTTTGGTTCTGTATTTCATAGGATGAATTAGATAGGACTTTTTGACTTTGCAGCCACACCCGCAATGCTCATTTCGTAAAGGATTATGTCAACAGATTTTTGAATTTTGGATTGGCATGCATTGGAGATGTATCTGCAACGGAAATGATATATTCCTGAGACACGCCCATTTCATCTTCTGTTATGGTTGCTCATGTGCAGGAATCTTTTGGGGCAGTACGCACCGTCAGGTCTTTTGCACAGGAGGATTTTGAAATTTCACGTTATTCTGAGAAAGTTCATGAGACATTAAAAATTGGTCTCCAACAAGCTGTTAGTTTATTGTGTTTCCTTAGCTTTAGATTATTATGATTATGAACTTAAATATCGCACTATCTAAAGTTTTGTTTTCTACCAGAGAGTTATTGGTCTATTTCTTGGAGGATTGAATGCGGCGACTACATTGTCTGTTATCACAGTTGTGATCTATGGAGCTAATTTAACAATAACTGGGTCGATGACTCCTGGGGCACTCACCTCATTCATTCTTTATAGTCTTACCGGTATTCTTTATTCTGATACCAAGAAGCACTGCAGTATTTCTATGACATTCACTTGCTTTACTGATTCTACTAGGTTGGGATAATATCTGAATGCTTATGTAATTCTACTTTAATCCTGGCATTCAAAAAGAAACACACATAATCCTTGTAGATATTCTCAGCTTTCTATCCTTTTTTACCAACTACTCTAGCTTAGCTTTATTATATCTCATCCTTAAATTCTTAAATGCTTTCATGAACTGATACATATGTGTTGTGATAATACTTATCTTTATTTATTTATTGTCTTTTCTTTCTGTATACATTATGTAATTTTCCAACATGCTTCTCCTCTATACAAGAGAACTATAGGGCTTCATGAATAAGCGACTCATTATTTTTTCTCTCCACGTGGTATCAAAGAGACAGTCCTAGACTGGAGTTCTGTACCCAGTGCCCTAACCCCAACTACCACCCCTTCTGTTGCACATGTTGTTGGCTGTCTTCTCTGCGCATTGTCGGCAGCATTGCCCCCAGCCCCCAGCCAATGTTCAGAAAGGCGAGTCAGGCGGCCGCATATGCGGAGGCGGTCTCTCTAGCGAACCGCATATCCTATATTCGTTCAATATTCGGGAAAGGCGCATATGCGACCGAGTATAACGCATATGCAACCGCATTTGTATTAGGACCTACACCCAGTCCAACCCTAAACTAACCCCACCCGATAAATGAGAGCCCTGATCCTCGAGTCCCCAATACTCTATGCTCCAGTTCTCGAATGAGTGATTCATTTTGATTCCAACTTTACTGTTCTTAAACCAAAAAAATACAATAAACTGATGTCATATCTTTCAATTGTGGTCGAGTTGATTGTCATATGTATTGAAAAATGCAACTGAAATTTTGGTTCAATTGATTGCTATATTTTCCATAAATTACCTACTATTTCTGCAGTGCCTATGCATTCATTTTCTTTAGAAACACCACATAAAACTACCAATTACATTAGTGGTTAACTAGTTAGTTTTTAGAATTATTCACTTACATTCTACATTTGATCTTGGTGGACCCTGGTTAATTTTTAATACATTTTTATTGGATTTTCTGGAATATTTATAATGTATCCTTTTTGAGTATAAATGATCTTAAACTTATACTTGAGTAAGTGCATAGGTAGAGGGAACATTGGTAGGTTCACTTAGAAGTGGTTTTGACATACGCTTTCTCATCCAATATTCTATGCTAGATGGGTACTTTGAGATGGTGTACTTGCAAAAGAAGTTCGACATAGGTATTTCGTCTATATTTTATATTTTTGTAACATACATCTCTAAAATGGGAAATTATTATTATATCTATTATTTATTTTTAATTAAAATATTATAAAACCGTATAATCCGCATATACTTCCACATATACTTCCGCCTACCCACTTACTCGCTTCAAACCACCCGACCGAACGAATATCGCATGCTGACTTTCTGAACCTTGCCCACAATCCTTTCTCGGAGCTGCCACCAGCCCCCATCCCCCTCTCAGAGGGCTCCTGCGCCGCCGCATCGTCCTCGATGGGCTACATCATCATGCTGGTGGCCTCTGCTGCCCAGGCCTCCTTTGTATCGCCCAATGCCCCCCAAGCCCTCCGTTGGGCCTTGATTGGCACCCTAGGCCTCCGAAGGTGCCCTAGGGACCTTCTAATCCTATCTGACATCGCCCAGACCGACTGTGCAGTCTGATTTTGATCGGGAAAGGTGATTTCAGATCAATAACTTACCTTTTCTGGCTTTATCGTTGATCAAAGATTGACGAGGATGGTCGTATGTCTATACATACAACCAATCCTCTACATGATCGTGTAAGCTTGCTCGGATCGATCTACTAACCTAGTCGAGTTCCATTTCGGCCTCCTTTCTCCATCACGTCGGAGAACAAGGGTGACGTCTTCTTTTCGTCCAGTGCCTTCAAGGGTCTGGCTCCTGTGAGGCCCGTTCCTTCTCGGATCTGGGAAACCCGTTTACACATCATCCGTAATATCATATTCTCTAGAAATCGCATTAGGGAACTGGAAATTAGGGAATTTTTTTATACGGATGACATTCACGTTAACTAACAGGCCACAGAACTATAACATGTCACACTTATATTGCATAAATTTCCATATCAGTTTATATGTAACAACAGAATTGCATTATATACATGTATCCCAATTTTATCAGAAGAGAAATAAAAGCATAAATATCTTGAACAAACTATAACATACATACCTGCTATGTTTTGCTTCAGAAACTGACATTCAACTCTCCCAATACAACGATGCAGGTATTTTGCCTGCAATCCATGGAATAGGGAGAAAAGAACATCAACAAATGTTGAGTAAATCTTAAATAATTAAAAATAACAGGAAATTTTGTGGTTCCAAAAGAAAGCAAGTAATTTGGCCTTGACAATTAAAATTTAAAGCTACTTGCAATGAAACAGGCTTTCAAGATGTTTGGTATGTAAAACCCCAGTCTACTCATCCTACATTAATTACCCACATAATCATTTATATATAAATATCATATGGTCCATATTTGAATCATTGCCTTTCTATTAATTATAATATAAGTTTGAGTGGTCTTGAAAATGTGATTGATGAGACTCTGATATGATCATTATCTCTATTAAATGCTTATAATGATGTTTAAGAATCTTGTGGATTGATCATAGTAAGGGTATATGATGGATATGGGATTTTGATTCTTTTCTTGTTGATTTTCTCAAACCTAGTAGATAGTCTGATAAGGATGATTTTCATGATATGGCCTTTTCTCTTTGCCAGGAATTATTGGCAGAAAAGTAACTAGTTCAACGGAAACCAACTCAATTGTAATTCAACTTTAGCCAACTCAATTGTGACTCAATCCAATTTCAATGTATCTTTTTCAGATTCAACTGTAACTGATTTAGAGGTAGCCATAGAGGATTCAGATGTATACATGGATGATTCGGATGTAGCATCGCCAAGTCTGCTGGCGAAAAATAAACAAAACTCAAGCGGTGAAGTAGCCTATAAAAGAGGCTCTTCCGTCTCGCCCTCTAATTGGAAGGGCGGTCCAATAGAGGGATAGGTCTGCTCCAAACTACGCCACTGAGACGGGTGAGAGAGACTCTCTAGAAAAGTCGCTCTAAAAGAAAAACCGGCCCGACCGGTACGGGCTAACGAGCTCAAAAAACTAAAACCAAGGGTCCTCCAGCCTAGGTACCCTAAAGAACAAGGGTCAGCGGAACTGGTCTTTAAAAGAAAACCTGTGGATCCCAGAGAGGCGTAAAAACTGCGAGCGCTCGCGAAAAACCGAGAAAAAGACTGGGATCCTAGACCCGCGCACGAAGCGGCCGCTGCCCTAACTGGGCTTCCTAATCTTCCGCCCAGCTGAGGGTCACCGCCCCCTCGCACAGTCAGGCGTAAAGGCTACCATGACTGGCACTTTTAATTACTAGTCATCATTGAATCCTCATCACTAACTTAATTTCTCATCCTCTCTTGAACTCTGATGTAGTCAACTTTACAGATCTAGGTATCTTGTTGATAATTATATTGAATAGTGATTCATACTTTAGTGATTTTGAACGATTGATCACAAAGATCTTCAGTCATTGATCATAGATGATCTCATCAATTGGCGGCTTGCTTATTAATCTAGATTTATGAAAATATCTCAATGAACTCCTTTTTCAAACCACGAGATCATAAGTTGTTTATTGGAACTGAATTTAAAATTTAATTTAATTTAGAAATTTTACTTTTGTTATTTAACTCGTAATTTAGTGGCAAGACTCTTGATCTATTTTTTTAAGTCTCTTGTATGAAAATACCCTAATATAATGAACAAAAGATGAAAAGATAGTCGATGCAATCCTTCCTGGCACTGCAAAATTTCACCCTGAATCTTCTCTTCCACTAGATCTCAAGTCATTCTAATAATGCTAACATATTGAGATTATTATTTACTTATCCACCGTAGCCATCTTTCGATTCTTTATCACTATTACTAAGAGATATTGAGAAACCCTCCCAATTAGATGTATCAAACTCCCAGCCAAGAGTTATACCCCTTTAGCTACTTTATATCTTCCTACCCTTGCTAAAAAAAATATGTCGGGTTAATTACGCGATCTTGATATCATTAAGCTGGATCATAGTTAAATTCTTTATCTTTCGTCATTTTCAATAGGTTGAAATAGACCTTCTGTGATTGTTCTCGAGATTAAGAATCCAAATAAGTTGATAACAATATATTTAACAGATTTCAGAATACTTAATATTGAAAATAATCTCCTGATTATGTCATAAAATGGAATATGCTCCAGCGGTATAGATATTGTGCATCAAAAACCATGAAAAAAAATGTGGCAGATTCTTAAGTTGACTATACTCTGAAGAGAAGAATTTTGCTTGCATTATGCAGATTTGTCTAATGTTTAAAATGAAGCAGAATACCCAACCTTTAGTTGAATATTGCTATGCTAGGAATTCTAGTTTTAAAAGGCTAAATTCTTACACACATGTCTGTATATGTGCAACACATGGACTGTTCAGATATCCATTGATTGTTGATCTTTTTCTTCCGGATCTGGAATCTCCATATGAGGTCGTGTTGTCACAAAGGATTACCATATCAAAGATTTCTTCTAGTTAGGAGGTACATATTAAGTTGAGTATATTATCTATATTATTTCATACACCTAAGAAAGGTGAGACCACCTCTGCCATGGTTGCTTCTTCTAGGAGGGACAGATTAGGTCCACTCATGCCCACAACCGTGATTGTTTTACATCAAGATGAGCCACATATTATTTTACTTTTCTAGATGTAGTGGCCATAGAGAAGATTGTTGCTGGTTAAAGCATAATAAACTTGTAGCTCATCAAACAGTCTTTTGAGATGTTGATGATATCATGATTCTATGTACACCATCTCAAAAGATAAATATGATGACCTTCTTTATAGGCTTCATTAGTGTTGTATATCCTTACATTAAACTCTAGTTCCAATGACCCTTGTGCAGAACATGATATCACTGCCTTTACCGACCCTCATGTATATCTCACAATGGTTTAAATGTTCTTGGGAATCATTTGTACTTCTATTATTAGTATTGAGATGTTATTTATGTATTCACATCATATTAACCAGGAATATACAATTAGAATTTAGATGAAAGTGCAATCTATCTTCTGCCACATGCAATACACAAGTATTATAGAGTCAAATTTCCATTGCTTTAGATTACCACAAGACCCTTGTTCCCAACATGTTATAATATATGGTAACCCAGTTATAGCATATCTAGAATATACAACACTCAAGCAACCTATTACTATCAAAATGTGTAAAGACCATGCATGGAAAGCAGCAAGAGAGGGGAAAAGATTGTACCTTTGATCCTTTAAGTTTGGAAGGATTTTGTGGCTTTATCTAACATACAACAATAGATAAAATACCTGATGGATAGCAACATAAAAAAAACTGAATTAGAAACTTCAACATTGACTTTAATGAGAACAAAGAGGAGAGAGATATGTACATTTGAATATCTCCACTTTGGAGATCCAAACTTGCTTGCAACATCCTTTTCTTGACAGGAGCTTCAGTTCATTCGGATCCGGATGTTACAGCTCCCATCGTGAAGATGGATGAGACCAACTATGAGTTGTGGTCCATGCAGTTCTGGACCCTCAATCAATGCAATAACAAGGAACACATTCTGACACATAGCTGGAGTTGATGGATAAGAGTGGGGAGAATGCTTTGTGGAAGCAAGATGGCGTGTAAACATATATTTGGCTCTCTGGCACTCTTACCACTAAGATCGCCAATGACATTGTGAACCAGCCTACGCCAAGGCAATGTGGGATATCATGGCAACCATGTATGCCCAAGCAAAGAAAGATACCAAGATTCTTCAGCTACAATCCGATATCTACACAACCAAGTAGAATGGTCGTCCTCTGCATACATTCTACTCTTCGCGGCCTATTTGAGAGGCTTCACAGCTTCATGCCCGTGACCACATTTACTGAGCACCATATGACATACATGCACTCCAAGATGGTTGGATTTTTCTTGGCTGCTCTTTTTTTTTTTGAGAAAAAGAATGGTGGCCTCCGAAGATGGGATTCACCTTCGTGAAATAGTAAATATTTATATAGTCAGAAAAACATGTATTACATCATTTCTTGGTTTCTCTTGACCATGAGTACGAGGCAACACAAACACACAAAGCTTCTTACCGGTGCAACCATACCTCCCATGGAGGAAGCATACAGTCGTCTGAGCAGGCTACTTATCACACCACCTACCACCCACAACACAGAATCTCCTCAACGATGGCTGCATTTCGCAATAGGGGAGGTTCTACTAAGTCAGAGGACATGGTCCTTGTAGCAGAGGAGGCAACCGTCCAGATTATTCTGAGGATACATGCTGTCAGAAGTATGGATACGTCACATCTGCTCCTGTAGCCAAGTCGATTGAGCCTCCTGACAGTTCGACTCGTCATACAGATTCACGTCTTGATGACATTGTCTCCCGTCTGAGGGAGATAATGACTCCAGCTGTCGCCATTAATATAGGTCCTCCAGATGTTGCAGCCGTTGCTAGATCTTCTTTGAGCTCCTCAGGTACGACCTATACTTTTACCAATTGTAGCAATGCATATATCAGAGTGGATCATGGACTCTGGTGCTTCCCACCATCTGTGTGGAGAGACATAGCACAATTCAATTCATATAGATCTATACCCCAAGTAGACAGGTCGTCATTGCAAACGGGGTTCATTTCCCATTACATGATAGGGAAAGGTTCATTTTACGTCATCCATGCACCTGCAGAATGTGCGATATGCACTTTGATTTGCAGATGAATATAGTTTTATTAGTCAAATCACTAAGGATATGCATTATCGTGCCATTGGTTAAGAAGGGTATTATGGTCAGAATAAAATCAGAGGTCGATCTGGGGAGGAGGGGGCAGAGCATGGGACTGGAGAGGTTGGGCCGGGGAAGTGGGGCAGAGGAGGAGCTTGGGGCGGAGCTCGAGGCTGGAGGGAACCAGGTCAGGTAGGAGGGGGCGGGTTGGGGAGGAGGTGCGAGGCTTGGAGGAGGTGCGGGATAGGGGGGGAGGTGCGATATGGGGAGGAGGCGGGGCTGGGGCGGCGGGGGCAAGGGGAGGTGCAGTGGGAGGAGGTGTAGGCTGGGGTGGAGGCGCGATTTGGGGAGGAGGTGCGGGGCGGGGGCGGGGGCGGCGGGGGCAGGGAGAGGTGCAGCGGGAGGACGTGCGGGCTGGGGGGGGGTGGGGAGGTGCGGGGCTGGGGAGGAGGTGCGGGGCTGGGGGGGGGGGGTGCGGGGGCATGGGGGTACAACGGGAGGAGGTGCGGGCTGGGGCGGGGGCGGTGGTGGCGGGGGGAGGTGCAATGGGAGGAGGTGCAGGGTTGGGGCGAGGGCGGCGAGGATGGGGGGAGGTGCTGTGGGAGGAGGTGCGAGTTGGGGCGGGGGCTGGGGGAGGTGTTGCGGGAGGAGGTGCGGGCGGGGGTGGCGGGGGCCGGGGGAGGTGCGCGGCTGCGGCGTGGCGTGCATGCAACAATGATGGAAGCGGAGAGCAGGCTGGAGGGCGCTCTTGGTGGAGAAGGGTGGTGGCCGACTGCTGTGGGTGCAGCTAGGGGGAAGGATGGTGGTGGCGGCCATGGAGGAGCTGGGGCGGAGGTGCGAGGGCCAGGGAGGAGCTCGGGGCGGAGGGATGGGTTGAGGGCGGTCGGGAGGAGCCACTGGAGGAGCAGGTGGCTGGGTAAAGAAAGAGAAGGGGGAGGAAGAGGATTGTGGAGCAAGAAGAAGAGTTGGATATTTCAGTCCATTTTTTTCAGTTAGTTCCACTTGTGTCCTTGAAGTTAACGTCCGTTTGTATTATGGATGGACGGAAACTAACTCGAGGGACACAAGTGATAGAATGAGAAGAAGTGAGGGGCACAACTGATATTACCAAAAAGATCGGGGCATAATTGAAATTGCGATATCTCAGAGGGGCACAAATGATAAAAACCCTAATCTAATATGTCGATGACATTACTATGATAGTGATGAGCTGGGGATTGGGAGATGAAGCTACTAACTGATCACTTATGATAAAGAATATGTGGCCATTGTATTATTTTTCGGGTTGGAGGTAGATTACAACATGAATGGACTTCTTTTGTTTCAGCATTGAATTACTGCTGGAGGCTGACATGTTAGGTGTCAAAATTGTCTTAGATTCCTAATTTTATATAAATTCCAAGGATCGGCTCTTTTAGGAGGACAAAATGATCGATGAGGGGATGTACTATTGACTAGTGGGGAAGTTTCTCTACCTTACCACCATCAGACCTGATATTTCCTAGCAGTGGGAAAGCTTACTCAGTTCTTGAGAAAGCCGACACAGAGGACTCAGATGCCGCCATGATAGTATTAGGGTACATTAAGCAACACCATTGAAGGGGCTCTTCTTTTCTACATATTCTTCCGTAGATGACATTGCATATTGCGATGCAGATTACTCTTGATATTTGGCTGATCAAAAGTCTACCACCGATTATTGTACATACCTGGGACACAACATGATCACCTGGAGGAAGTAAGAACCAAGCAGCGATCTCTTAATTTAGTGTGGAGAGAAAATACAAGATGATGGCCCAGTTGTTTCAAAGATGCAATGAATCTAGGTATTTCTTACATATCTCCACATATCATCTGGAATAGTGATGGAGCTGAGGTGTGGTATTACAACTGTGACAATGCAACTGCTATATGTGCAGTGAACAGTCCTATGTTTCAGAAGTGTACAAAGCATGTGGAGATTAGCTGCCACTTCACTAGAGACCTCATCCAATGAGGTGTACTCCGAACATCCAATGTCTTTTCTTCAATTCAAATGACAGACATATTCACCAAGACACTCCCAAGAGCTCTATTTGAGCACTACTGTGACTAGCCGAGCATGCAAGATATTTAAACTCCAGCTCGAGGGAAATTGTTAAGATCTAAGCCTCTACCCTTTTGGGGGAGCTTGTGTATTTTTCTTTTCTTCTGTGTTCATCCAATCCCAACCTCTGTACAAAAATGATTAGGTTTTTTAATTTTCAATCAGAGCATTCAGTTTCACAGTGTTTAAAGGACATCGTTTTCCTGGAAGATCTTCTGATTTTAATTGGGTGTTTTCTTTTTACAATGCAGAGAACATAAAGAATGTTGTATGCTTTTTCGTTATTCTTCTTTGTTATTCTTCTCTTACTTTCATTATTATGATGAGTTGTTTTTACAGTTGGTAGCTCTGTATCTGGCCTTTCTGGTTTGTACACAACTGTAATGAAAGCAGCTGGAGCCAGCAAACGAGTTTTTCAACTTCTGGACCGTGTGTCCACCATGCCAAAATCCGGCGAAAAGTGTCCCATAGGGTTACTATTATAATGAAGTTATTATATACATACTACTTTTAGTCATTACTATTGATAAAAATTCTTTAACATGTTAATAGTATGTCTACAGGACAACTGAAGGAGATGTTGAATTGGACGATGTCTGGTTTGCATATCCATCTCGGCCTTCTCTTATGGTACTGAAGGTCAGTAAATATTTGTTAAGTAAAAGAGCAGCCAATTCTACCCACTTCAATGTCTGGTGGTAGTGCAGTGTGCATAACACCGAAAAAATCAGGGTTCAGATCCCCCCTTGTTGGGGTTGTGTTAGGTAGTCGATAACTAACGTAAAAATAGTCGGATCTTTCAACATGGATTTGAGCAAGAATCCATATAGCCATCCCTACTTAACTGTGGGGGAAGGCTCTTCCATTTTTCAATAGTAGCCAATTCATTAATAGATAACTCAGCTTCCTATGAGTAGTTTTTTTCATAACCACACATAGCTCCTGTCACTCAATTATATGCAATAGAAAGATGTGCATTTTCCTGCTGTAAAGCCTTCATCAGTAGCATTCGTATGCTTTATATCATGTAGTCCAATAGAGTTTAGCATTCATTCAACATTATGCAATATATGCAGATGCTCCTTTTCTCCCCTCTTTCTCTTTCTCGCGGGGCACATCATTGAGAGGGTGAACAGGGGCCTATTAAGCAAACTAATACTGTGTTAGGTGCCTTTTCCTGTGGAGTAGGTTGGCCAGATTATTAAGGTCCACATAATTCCTCTGTTCTTGATATCTTGTTGATGGTCAATTCTCATTTAATGTGTTTCATATGGTACTAGAGTGGGTGACCCTGGAGATTATGAAGGTATCTGCTTAATTGTTATTGAATAGAAGGTATAAAAAAACTCATTTCCGTGGCCTATTACTACTTAAGTGGAGATTCTACGGTTTTCAATGTCAGGAGTTCGAGCTGCTTTTCTGTGACAATTGTAATTGATTGTATTCTTACAGTTGCCATTGATTATATTTTCTCAAGATTCAAGATATCAGGATATTGTGGTCTTGGTTTGTGCCGAAGGTTGCCATTTGTATACCACTGTGGACAACGGAAATTCTGCACCTTCAGTAATGTTACAAATGCTTGCACATCGGATTTATCGATGGCAATAAAATACGAGAGTTCCGATTGACAACAGTAATCTGACAAGGCACGAATCGGATGCTGACATGGACTTTGTGAAGGTGGCTTGAATGGTATGATACGCTAAGATTTGTTAAGTGATCTGCTCTTGAAATCAGAGACCCTAGAGGCAGCAACTGAGATCTGTTGTAAAAAGAGAAATGGAAATATTTATGCAAAATATGATGGGAATGACGATGTTCATTTTGAAGTTTGATTGTGCAAAACCCTGAAGTTTTGTAGTGGGAAGGTCTCTTCCTCCTCAGTCCTCCCACAACATTTTCCCCACCATTTGGGGAGAGGAAGAGATTGTGAGTATGAGTGTGTGGGGAGAGGAAGGGGGATGCCTATTGGAGGGTGGAGGGGGTGAGGTGAAAACGAGGGCCACCATGAGGGCTGGACTACGGTCTGTAGGCCTTGCCAATGCAGGACTCCAACTAGTCGTTCGATTCTACGGTGCCTTAGGTGCGGAGAAAAGGTTATCTTAGAAAGATTGTCGTCATCGTCGTGTTTGGAAGCCTCGTTCTGGTGTTTTTACTCCAATTATGAAAGTGTCGGCTACGATGCTGGAGAAGATGTCAAGGGTGGTTATTGCTAGATCATTCGCAGTTGTTGTCAAATGAGTTCTTCCCTTGGGCTGTAATAATGGGGTTTCCTTCAATCCAAGAGAAGGTTCAAAGATACATGATCCGATATTGGTTGAACCCTACATTGCTCGAGATATTGATGTTGCTTTATTTAAAGAGGAATTTCTACGATCCCTTGGGGATGGTTTCTCTGGGATGTAACCATGTTGGAAGATCAATTTATTCATGTTAGAGGTTTGTCGTGGAAGGAGGCTCAACTTTTGTTGAATGGAGAGACGTTGCAGGAAGCATCTGTTGGAGAAGATTGCAGTGGTCGAATGTGGAGAGAAGTAGGTTTCATCAGACAGTGCATGTACTGAGATTTCCCCTTCATTCACAAAATTTGAGGTGCTTGAATGTGGCTCTTGCAGAGTTGGGGCAACCTTAAATGTTGGTTTCGGTCGCCATTTCGGTATCGACCAAAATAGAATTTCGGTGGAATTTTGACCGGAATTTCGGTCATTTCGGTCATTTTTTGTACTAGGACCCCCATATCTCGGTCATTTCGGTCATTTCGGTCGCATTTCAATTTCGACTGGATATCGATATTCGACAGAAATTCGACCGAATTTCGCTGAAATTTGAGGCCCAGGTGACAAAGGTACTGTCTGATGGAAGATCCTCGTCGTCGGATGTTTGCTTTGGTTGGGAGACCCATCGCCGCCTTAGGTGTTGAGTGTTTAATGATGATTGGTAGGGCTTATTTTAAGCTCTGGGCAGAGATGGTATCCTCCCACCTCCACAAGTGGAGGTTCCTTGTAGTAATGTTGAGGTCTCACTAGAACAATCGAAGGTTGATCTGCATAGGCTTCTTTTTACACCAACAAGCCATGAGGTCGACATTGCTCCTGTGATGACCGTCTCCTACCGTTCAACGTTGGGGGGCAAGTTTTTCGGGGGAGATGCGACTTCCGCGGGGACTGTTATGGCTCTGTTAAGGTCGAAAGCTGTGGAGTTTTTGAATGGTGGCGTTATTAAAGTTTCCCTCTGTTGTAATATGGGAAAGTGGTGCCCGAGTTTCTCAGACAAGGGTCGTGTTGAGGATTCGCTTCCAATTTGGGTTTTATTCTCCGTTATGAACCTGCACTTTTCTCTTTTGATCTTTATCTCCCTATGAGTCGCAAGGTTATCTCACTAGAATCTTTCTCTTTTCCTATACTAACAATATCTAATTAATATTTGGCTGTATGTTTGGTCTTGCATCATTATTTGATAGAGTTGGTAAGAGGCGGGGGCTTGTTTTCTTTGAGAAGAAGGATGATCATCATGATTATCATGAAAATGCAAATCTGATGATCTTGATATTTTGTTGATTCACTATAAATAATTTCTATTGACACTTCAAGTATTGAATTCTCTAACTAAATGAAAATTAGACCAATTAAAACCAGCATCATGCTTTTTTTGTTCATCATCATGAGGAATCTACATCATGGAGATCACCTCCTAGAGAATCGTTCCGAGTTATTTCAAGCTTAGATAAAACTAGAAATTACATTGATGAAAATTTTCCTTTCATACATCTTATAGCAAAATGTCATTTTATTGTAATTTGAATATTTTTTCAGCGATAATTTTCTTTCCATTAAGCTCAATAGAAAAATGTATTTTTTTTAATCATATGAATTTTGGTTATTTTAATTATACTGCAGGGGATCACATTAAAATTGAGACCTGGTTCAAAGGTTGCACTTGTTGGACCTAGTGGTGGTGGAAAAGTAATGATTATTCTTTCTCGACCAGAGGGTCTTATTCTGTCTTTTTCCCCTTTTTGTACCTGAACTCTTGCAACAAACATATTGCAGACAACGATCGCAAATTTGATTGAAAGGTTTTATGATCCTGTGAAAGGGCGTATCTTGCTAAATGGAGTTCCTTTGCCAGAGATATCACATCATTATCTCCACAAGCAGGTAAGGAATGTTTGGTCATAAGCCAGTGAATTTTGTTACATTAAGTAATATGTAATGCATCTTGTATTAATAATTTTGTCGATGGGACTGTGATTTTTTTGTCGCTAAGCGTTTATACAGTTACATTTGAAGCCGGGATGTTTCATTTCTTTGAAATGCTAATAGAGAGTTTTTTAATCAAAAAAAGGGGGAAACACTCGTAATCGGTGCCCACCCCAGAATGTATTAAAAAGGAATGATACCCTTACAAGAGCAATATTTCAAGAAGAAATCTGGCCAAATTGATTACATTTCCTCATAGTACCACTCATTTCTAAATAAAACTCCATTGTGAGAGAGCCAAATAGCCCAAAGAAAAGAAATCGGCCTCCAAACCATGGAAGGCCGTATCGGCGATATATCGGCGATATATCGGCGATATGTCGCCGATATATCAGTATCGAGAGGTTGGGGGTATCGAAATCAGAGTATATATCTTTTTACAGGGATATCGGCGATATATCGCCATATCGACCCATATCGGTCAACAAGGCCCTAAATGTCGGTTTCAGTCACCATTTTGGTATCGACTAAAACAGAATTTCGGTGGAATTTCGACCGGAATTTCAGTCATTTCGGTCATTTTTTTGTACTACGACCCTCATATTTCGGTCATTTCGGTCGAATTTCGATTTCGACTGGATATCGATATTCCACCGAATTTCGCTGAAATTTGAGGTCATGTCGGTCAAAAATGAAAGGATTCAGTACAAAAAATACAGGATATCGACTGATATCGCCGATATTTCGTTGATATCCCTATATATCAATGCTATTATTCATGCAAGCTTGATTGCACTACCTATCTAGCTACACATGGTATTGAAACAATCTATGATTTATATACTTTGTTTCGGGTCGGGGGCGCTGCCCCCGCACCCCTGCAAGAGGGGGCCAACCTGTACCGGTAGGGTATGGTGCGACAAGAGGGTGCATACAATGGTTCTTCAACTTGGTGTATATATACAAGTTATTTCATGTTGCAAAACTTGAATGAAATCCATTTCCAATATCTATAAGTCAATCTTCAGAAAAATATATAAGTCAAGAATCAACATTAATAGCGATATGTTCGAAATGATTGATATATCCAATATAAGCTTTATAGATGATCAATATGTGTGATCTAAGAGTATATTTGTAAGTTATTTAGTGATCTAAGAACTTGGATAAACTCCATTTTCAATATATATAGGTCAACAACTAACAGTACCGCTGTATCGATATATGCGATATAAGGTTCATAGATGATCGATATGTGTTATCTAAGAGAGTAAGAGTACATTTGTAAATTATTTAGTGATCAAAGTACTTGGATGAACTCCATTTTCAATATATATAGTGTGTCAACAACTAACAATATCAACGATATGAGCGATATGTGCGCTATAAGGATCATAGTCCTCATAAATGATCTATATGTATTTTCTAAGTGTATATTTGTAGTATTTCATGTTATAAGAACTTGAATGGAATCCATTTCCAATATTTATAAGTCAAGAATCAATATTAATATCGATATGTTCGATATGACCGATATGTGCGATATCGATATGTGCAATAGATGGTCTATAAATGACCGATATGTGTGATATAAGTGTTTATTTGTAGGTTATTTGTTGGTTTGATATCTTGGATGACATTAATTCCTGAAAATGGCAAAAAATTGGCTTTTTTGAACCATTTTCGACATTTCCACCGATATCGTCGATATATCCCGATATATCCTTTTTCGGGCGGACCGAAACGATATCGATATCGACACGGCCTTCCATGCTCCAAACCTCCAAGGCAGATCTGAATTGGTTTGCCACAAGACTGTTCCAAAAAGTCAGACGAGAGGAAAGATCTAACCATGTAATGCCGGCCGCATCCTAAACTTGTCGAATGACTTCTAACATTTGGTCATCTTGTTTATTCTGTTTTAGTTCACCCTTAGATTTTCAAATAACAAGGGCGTGATTGATGGTTGAGTTGGACCCATTTCATATTTTTCTTACTGAATCCATTTCATACTGATTGTACATGAGAGGGGTGTGCTTATGTAATGTTAAACTTGCTTTAGAACATGAAATATTGAGTTGTCTGTTAATTTTCTGATCAACAATGTTGAGATTTCTTGAAGCAATTGCAACTGCTCTTTATAGATAATATTTTTTTAAAATTTCCATTGACAAGGTTGATATTGTTTTAGCCGGATAGCTGAAAACAATTGAGTTCATCATTATTATTCAGTGAACACTGTGTTTTAACCATGTCTGATAAGTTGAAAAATGCATCAAATGCACAATCATTTACTGGGTTGAATTTACTGGGATGTTTCTTTCGAGGGCATGAGCCTTCACAATTTCTCTTTCCCAGTCTGTTGATTTTCTATCAATGCATCATAGGTCACGGATCTATACCTTTTGTTCACAGCCCGTCATTGCACACTTCTTACCTTAGATGTATGTATGGTCGTTGGTGTTATGTCCACCAATAAAGCAATTTATTCTAGTGTTGCAACTTACGCATTTACCAGCCTTTTCTGCACGGGTTAATTCTCAGTCTCCTCATTACCTCTTATTGTCCATTCAAATCCAAGTGAGATTCACCTACAGTGACTAGGATCAGTAAATAACTAAACTAGTCAATGATTATTTAGACTCCGTTTAAGAGACTTGTCGAGTGAAAAAAGAAGCCGAGGTCTTTCTCCATGTACTATAAATAGGGGAGCTCCTAATAGAAAGCTCAAGATGTTCTCCATTTTCTTCTTCCTCCTAATTGACTTGATAAGAGCCTAATTCCCGATATCATGAGCCCCAATCCCTTCCCCTCATGTTCTCTCTCCCCTATTCCCATCTTTTCAGTGCAATAAAGAGAACATCGTTCACCAACACAACTTCGCTGCCAAGCTACTGAATCCACCTCACCCGACAACACAGGCCACACGTCATCGTTACTGATGCCGAATCCCCTTTTAAAGTCACATCTCTGTGCCAACCATTTCAAACCCTCAATGATCACCCTCCTGATTTTCCAACCAATCCCAACGATAATCCAGCCTATTTTCCCTTACTCAGTTACCCATCACTCCTTCCCCGACTTAGTTGCTCCCCACCTCCGCCACCCTCACATGGTCACCATCAAAGATCCCGACCTCTCTTAATTAGTTGAAACCATGGGGTTTCCTCCAATTTTCTTTGCGCAAGCCCAACCTGCTCCCCTGCTTCTTTCCCTATGCATGATTAATCATCAGCATTTCCACCATCCCCCATATTTGACTTGATGTTGAAGGTCACATGCTTCCAAGTCCCAACTGCATCAACCTACGTCCTTTCTGTTGCTTATCTCCTCCCAAAAACAACTTCATCTTCAATTTCTTTCATTGGCCTCCATCGTCTCCTTACTCTTGAACATTCTCGACCAACTACCTCCTCTTGAAAACTTAATTCACCACTCTTCTCCACTCCTAAGTGGGGATAGAAGTAGAAACAAACCTTCAAATCTACTTGGATTCCAATTTAATTCATTTTAAAAAGTTTCAGCTCTGAATTCGAATTAAAAGTTATGGAATCAAAATTCATGTCGTTTTGAGTTTTGAATAAGAAATTCGATTCATTTTATTTCAATTTTGAAATGTTAACGGCTGCTAGTTTATAGAAATTATTTTTATATAAAGAATATTCTATTTTTGAAAAAGTTTTATAATTCTACTTGGGGGTATATATATAAGTTTGCTTGACAAAAAATTGCAAGTTGAGGCAAGGCAAGACCAAGAAATACTAACTCATTATATCATTTGAAACAACAAGAACGCCAACAAATAGTTCAACATAATAAAACCACTTTTTGCATCATGTGATCGACGATATCTAATAATTAAATCTATCAATCACTTGTGGAATTTCGATATACTAAGGAGCAACATGCATGATGGTGAGAATAGTTTGCTGAATTCTAACTTGATAATTGACAATAATGGCTAGCACCATGAATTATCATACGAGGATAACCACCATAATGAGAAGGTAGAGGGATACACAGATAGGCAACAAACAATAGTAGTCAAGGAGGAACTCGATGTAATGCGATTATCGTCTTCATAATGCCCAAGGAGAGGGAGCACCACCGTTTAACTTAGGGTTAGATATTTGATAAAGAATGAAAAAGGTAAGGGAAAGCCAGGTCAAAGAATTTAGGAATAGAGAAATAAAGGTAGGTTATTAGACATCTACCGTTTCCTATTAAATCCTATAACTATTATTTTCTACTATGTGTTTTTTATATTGGACCTGTAGTTTATAACTATTAGGATATATATAGTTCATTTTATTTGGAACTAAATAAACAACAACAACAAAACCTTTTTCCCACATTAAGTAGAGTCGGCTACAAGCTCGGGTAAATGAGGAAGGTTGCGTTAGGTAGCCAACAGTCAACGTAAAACAGTCGGAAACAAATTTCTAAGTAGTGTTCTCAATTAAGAACACTATTTAGTAATTCACCTCAAGACAGTCAGATCTTTTCAATATGGATTTATTTGGAACTGAACCTTTAAAAAAATTCGATGCCATAGTCTACAATAACCTCAGCTCAAATTTCAGTGACAACATCGTTGCCCTCAGCCTGTAACGAATGTGCCTATGATGCAAAACTCTCAAGCATCATTCATGTTGACGAGATTCTATTTTAGCATGCTGAGTTCCTACTGGCCATAATCCGACTGTCAACACCAATGTTGTTGAATACTCGAGCACACAACCGGAGGATATCTACTCCCATGTTTAAAGACAATACCAAGGTTGAGGCATTTGATATCGTTAACCTTGTCTTATTTGTGATTTGGGCTTAACATATAACAATGTAGATTATACAACTACAGATTTAACTAACTGCTTCGAGCCAGTATTGCCTTACTTCATCCTTGAGACCCATTCACACAGATTGTTGATTCATGTGTGTGAAAGGAAATAAGCGAATTGTTTATTTTGGGCCCCTAAAGGTCCTTTATATAAGGAGGAAACCCTTGGGTTACAAAGAGAGGCCATAGTCTGTACATAGAAAGAGAAATAAATATAGAAAGGAAACAACTAAAGAGAGAATAATAATAATCCTTCAACACTCTCCCTCAACCCGGAGCATAGATATCTATCATACTCGACTTGGATGCACCTTTCTGGAAGGGACCTTTGGAAAGAGCTTTTGTGAAAATATCAGTTGTCTGATCGGGGAGCTGACATGAGATGTGGATATGAAACCCTTTTGAACTATGTCTCTTGTGTAATTAAAATCCATCTTAATGTCAGGGGTGCGGGGAGGCCGGAGGAGCGAATGGTGATCCAGGGCCCGTGTGCGGAGGCCAAGGAGGATGCAATTCTTCTGCAAGAGACAAAGATCTCCGTAAGCTTCGGGGACATATGGAGCTCGATGGGGGGGTCTCTCTTGATCGAGAGCAGGGCGTTATATTCCTCAGGGGACTCCGGTGAGTTGGTTCTGGGCTGGAAGGGGGATAAATTCGACCTCGTGGAGGAGGTGAGCAGGAGCAGACATTCCCTTTCTTTGATGCTTCAACAAAGGGCCGATGATGTGAGATTGGTGGTGACCAATATGTATGGACCGCTCAACCGGGGTCGGCATCGTGGAGCTAACTGATGACTTGATTATGCTTCGACTGAGATATCCAAAAGAGGTTTGGATTGTGTGTGTGTGTGGGGGGGGGGGGTTGATGTTAAGATGCACCTGGAGGATAGACCTCGTATGCACGACGGTGTCAATGGGGGTTCTGAGGAGCTCCTACAGTTCATTAGTGAGTATGGTTCGCAGATTTTGGATGCGAGTGGATGTCGCTACACCTGGAGAAACTTGAGGTCTAGGCATCGCATCAATAGCTTCCTGTTATCTAATGAGGTGTCAAGGTTCTTTCCTTTGGTGAACGCATGGGCGATGCGCTGGGCTCATTCGGACCACACCCGATACTTTGGTCCCCTCCGGAGAGAATGTGAGACCGAGATCCTTCTTTAGATTCGAACGATTGTGTCTGCTTGAAGTGGGATTCCGCGAGATGGTTACAGAGTTTTGATGCGAGTATGTACTTGCCAGGTCGACCACTCACAGACTGGCTCAGAAGCTCACCCTGTTGCGGAAGATATTGACCGATTTCAATAAAAGAACTCGGGCACATCAGCATTGCATGAGGATTCTGGCGCAGTAGGCGATCTCTCGGCCGAATGCTATTGAAGATGAACGAGAGATGTCGACGGGTGAGGTTGAGGAGAGGTCGAACTTCTTGAAGTAGTTACACTTTGAGGACAAGGAGGTTGAATGACAACAAAGGTTGAGGCAGAAGTGGTTAAGGGAGGAGGACAACAACACACATTTCTTTCACTCCATGGAAAGCAATAGAAGGTGCAGGAACCTCATTCAGAGCATGGAGGTTGGTAAGGTACAAGCACGAGGGGATGTTGGCGTTGGCCATGCGCTTAGATCACACTTCCACGCCTTCTCTAGACGGGCTTCTCGTGCAGGTTGGGGTTGGCATGGCATATGAGTAAGGGGGATTTCCCAGCAGCAGGCTGGTGAGATGGTGGCACCTTTCTCGGATGGGGAGGCTAAACGTGTTGTATGGAAACTTAATGCGGATGGGGCACTAGGTCTGTATGGTTTTTTTAGTATGTTTCTTCAAGGAATTCTGAGATTCTATGAAGGAAGACGTGATTGCGATTCTTCAGGAGTTTAGGGGGGGCAACCACGGTTTCGAGCACCTTAACAGAGCTTTGCTTTTTCTCCTGTCAAAGTACGAGGGTGCCACGACTGATGGTTTATGCACAAGATATACGAGGGAGGGAATCTCCATCCCTATTCCGTAATACACTGATGATACAATCATTTTCCTTGACATCAATCTCGACCATGCGAGGTGTGCCTCCACTATTATAGATATTTTGAGGGATATCTCAGGGCTTTAGATCAACAAGAAGAAATCAATGGCTATTCCTTTTGGCCTGTCACAGGAGGAGGCTCGAGAGATTGGCCAAATTCTTCATTGCCCTGGGGGATCCCTTCCTGCCACCTACCTAGGGCTCCCACTGGTTGCTAGTCGACTGCAGTCATCGGACTGGAGGGTGGTGCTTGACAGATTGGGAAGCAAAATGGCTGAGTGGAAGGTAAAAACACTATCAAAAGGGGGAAAACTAGTGCTACTAAAGCATGTGTTGTCGGCTATCCTGGTATTCTTCTGCTCCACTAGATTACTTCCTTCAGGAGTGAGGTCGAGATTGGAGAGCATGATAAGACGGTTCTTCTGGTTGGACGATCGACAAGAGGGTGGGGGAATACACTTGGTAGATTAGGACACTGTCACAAATGTGAAAAAGAGGGAGGGCTTGGAGTTTGCATGCTGGAGCATATGAGCAAGGCGCTCTTGGCGAAATGGGCACTTAGTTTTGGGGTGAGTCCGAAGATCTGGTTTGTAGGGTGATAAAGAGTATATATGGGATTCATGGCTCGCCGAGGATGGAGCCTATACAAATTCCTTCATCTCTTTGGCTGTGCATTTCAAAAATCTTGCCAAAGTTAGGGGATCATATGTGGTCGGTGGTGGGCAGTGTCATGTTTTTTGCTTCTGGAAGGATAATTGTACTGGTACGTGGATGTTGATGGAGAGATATCCATGTCTTTTTGCCCTTGCAAGTGACCCCAATGCCTTATTACATCAGGCGTGGTCGGCTAACACGTGGTGTCCACCCTTTACCTCATCCTTTTTTGAATAAAGACTTGATGACTTCACGGCGCGGTTGGGGGACTTGTTGGAGGTGGATGACATCGTTGGGGGCATGGATCATTTTGCTTGGAAAGAGGGTAGATTCTCGATTAAAAGCTTGCCGTCTTTTTGCTGGTGCTCAGGTTGACATGCAGGAGGATCTCAATTGGGATTGCAGACTTATCTGGGCTAGCACAACTCCGATGCGGATCAAACTGGTTAGCGAGGCATGGTCGGTTGTTATCCAAAGTTCGTAGAGACAGGTTGTTGCACACTGGGGAGACGTGTGATAGGTGCAGACTGGAACATGAAGATTTAAACCATCTCTTCTTTAGTTGCATGACATCGTTGGTGGTATGGGAGGGGGCGAACATACGGTGGCTTCAATATGCGAATGGCTCATTGTTTTGGACTTCCATCAGATCGGCTTGTGGTGGTTCCTAAAAGGATGTTTCTATGGCCTTTGCTATCCTTTGGTCAATTTGGTGTTCACTTCAGGGTACTTAGAAATATTTGGGATTGTGCGTAATATCTAAGTCTCAGTTGTTGTATTCTGATTTAACTTTTTGTTGTAGTTTTGTTGCTTTCCTAATATAATAGGGGATTTTTTACCCGATAGACTCTATAAACTTTTTAAATTACCTCTACGACCTTTTGCACAATGTAATTACCCCATCGACCCTATAAATTACCCCAAGAATCCCTACGAGCTTCAAATAGATTAACCGTAGGGTTCATGGGGTAAGAGTTGGCAAGTTTACGAGGTCGAGGGGGGAATTAGGTTGTTTCAAAGGTCGTGGAGGTAATTCGCAATGTTTATAGGGTCTGTCGGGTAAAAATCTCAATATAATATTGTGGTGGGTCCCAACTTGGGATGACACCCTCTTTCCTTAAAAAAATACAATCCATCTTCTATGTTTCGTTCCCTCATGAAAGGCTGGATTATTTGCAATAAAAAGTGCTACGTGATTTTCATATTGTAGCTTTATGGGAAGAGGTGTGTTTATAGTAATCTCAGTCAACACAGACTTGTCCCACATCATCTCAGCACTACTCTGAGACATAGATTAATATTCCAATTCATCATTAGAACAAGCAACCGTAGTTTACTTATTCTCTTCCATGATATTATGGATCTCCCGATGAATATGCCAAATCCAGTGATAGATTTCTCGTCCTTCTGACATCCTGTATAATATGCATATGCATATATCTTGATGTTCTGTGCATTGTTGAAGAGCAAACATATACCAGGTGAAGTGTTTAGATATCTCAGTATCACAGTGATTGCATTCATGTATACACTACCTGTCGTGGTTGTTCCATGAACCGACTAACTTTTCTTACAAGAAATGAAATGTCTGACCTCGTAATAATCATGTATAACAATTTACCTGCAAGCTGCATGTATCTTCTTTTATCAACTTCATCTGTGTAACCTTCTTGAAGTTTCATGTTACGATCCATAGGAGTTGCAGCAGGCTTGCATCATATCATCTCGGTCTCAAGGAGAAGATTAGTCCCATATTTTTTTGATTCATTACAAGCTCCATATGATTTCTTGCAAAGTCCAGTCAAGAAAATATCGCAATTCACCCAGGTCCTTGGTAACAAATTGTTGTCATAGGAATTACTTCACCTCTATTATTCCATGCACATCATTTTCCATAACAACAATATCATCCACATAAGCCAGAAGAACTACAATACCTCTTGCAGTTCTATGCACGAACAAGGAACGATACACATTGGACCTTTGAAAACCATGCTTCTGTATTACCTTAGATTACTTCTGAAACCATGTTGTTGGGATTTACTTAAGACCATATATCGCCTTGTGTAATCCACATGCCATGTGACACTCCCCCTCAACAACAAACCAATGTGGTTGCTGCATGTAGATCTCCTCTCACGGATCTCTGTAGAGGAATGCATTTTCAATGTCAAGCTGAGAAAGGGTCCAATCTTTTATTACTACTACTGAGAGAAGAATTGAAGTATAGAATGTCGAGCTACATGAGAAACTATCTCCCTGTAGTTAATGCCATAGGTCTGAGTGAACTCGCACACCACCATCCTTGCCTTATAGCAGTCAATAATGTCATCTGACATTGCTTAACGATAAAGATCCACCTGCATACTACCATAGAAGAATCTGTAGGGGGGCATTAACAGTGACCAGATACCTCTGACTGGACTGCAGTGTGGTCATTTCCTCCTTCATGGCTAAGAACCATTGACTATCTAGTAACACTTACGTATAGTTGCGAGAACGGAAAATGCAGACAAACCTAGCAGAAATTCCTGTAGTTGTTAGAGAGGCGGGTAAAGATACATGTATTGAGAGGGGTTACTTCACACATATGCGTTTAGGCTTGCATAATGCAATGGGCTTATCTAGATCTGACACATGCTTCCCTTGATTGTTTATGCCATGTGTAAAAGTACTCTCAGGCCGCACAAGATCATGTTGGGTAAACAAATTTTCAGTGCTATCATGAAAATCCGAGTTTTCAAGGTTTACCCGGGGCATAATGGATGATAGGGAAGGCTCAGGAGCAAGTGGGGCAATGGACCTGCCAACATAGAACTGTGGGAGAAATTCAGCAGTGGAAGGCATCATTGAAGGAGGTAGTGGAGGTGGCAGTTGTGGTGGAGGGAGATAAATCTCCCTATCAGAATTAAATAAGGTTGGATGAGTGCATGTAGGAGAGAAAATGTTGAGTTTGCGTCAGTAGGTGGGCAATTGGATCCCTCCAAGTTCCAATTATCACACCCTCTTATGTTTAGTCCCACATAAGTTGGTGAGGGCTATATAACAAGCCCTACACCCATTTTACCATTGAGAAAGTGAATGAAATATCATCCCTTTGAGGTAGTTCTCCCGTGGTTTCGTCACGCTCATTAGGGTGTAGGGTTCCACGTAAAATCAAAGTCATTATATTTTTGCTCTTCCTTTGATTCACTTCTGCATGTTATATTTCTACATGGTATCAGGGAAACCTCTCCCTCTTTCTTATTTCTCGATCCCTTCTTTGCTAGGGTTCAAATGAACCCATCGCTGCAAAAGACCAATGCATCACAACCTTTCTTCCACGCAGATCAACAACACCACTCTCGTCAATGCTGCTACCACTACCTCGCGTTGATGCAACTCCCACATCATCGCTGTCACTTGCGAAGTATGCACCTCCTGAAGCGGCACCTTCGTGGTGATGATGCAAGGTACACATGCGAAGAGAGTTTCTTTGCTCGTGATTCGAAGGACGTGACAGCGGGAGTCGATTGACGAGAGGGGTTCCCTCAATTGGGAACCCTAGCTGCAGTAGCATTCGAAGAAACAAAAAGGGGGGTCAATCCCCTTGTTCTAAGTAGGGCCCATGCGCCTACTTCCATTCCTCCTAAAGCTCAATGGGTTATGTTATATGCCTTTAAAAAGGAGAAGGTTGCTACTGCTATGGGCCTAAGTGAGCCGTGAGTTTAAAAAAAGAGGGCGGGAGAAAAAGAAAGGGGGTGGGTTTGGTCCGCAGGTTTTTAAAAAAAATGAGAGGAAAGAAGAGTGCCCAATTGGGTCGTGCTTTCGAAGAAAAAAGTAAGAATTTTGTTTCAAAAAAGGCATATAAAAAAGAAAAAGAAAATCCGTACGTAAGGAAATATGATTAAAAAAAGAAGAAAAAGTCAAAAAAAGAGAGATCGACTTATTGTTTTTGTTTCCCCATCTTCAGGCATTCTCCCAACTTTGTCAACCTCGTCTTTTCTGACAAGTCTAGGAGAATGGGGGAGTATTGTGTAGATTCGTTCAATTCTTTAGACTCTACCAGTTCGAGGTGCACATGTGTGCAACCATTTGTTTGAGAGGTTCCCATACACATCTTGTTTTTGGCTCAGGGTTTTCATGTGGACCATAGAGATTCCATAGTAGAGATCTCATTCTCTAAGCCAATGTGGGATTAGGGTTTTCATGTTGTTTTATGGGAACTCCAGAGTAGAGATCCCATTCTCTGAGACAGTATAAGAGTGACCCAGGGCACTCCATGTTTGACTGACCCAATTTCTTTGAGTTCTCCAGAGAGACTCGGTTTTAGACTCCATTCTCCAATGTCTGTGAACTCCTACGAGGATGTTTCCGCGTCTTTCTCCAGTTTGGCCCTTCAGAGAGATGGAGCAGTTGTGAGTCAGAGTTCTCCAGGTAAAGATTCATTTCAACTTTAGTGACTCTTCACGATACATTAGTACACGTTCTCCGATGAGGAGACTTGTTCAGTTCCGGTGTATTTGACAGACGTAGTACAAAGCACACGTTCTCTGACGAGGGGACTCGGATTACACTCCAGCCCTTCAATTCCTCCTCACCAACACGACATGAGAAGCAACGACCTCAACAGACATCCATCAGAGTTCGCATTGAGTTGATACTGTTAGTAGCGTCTTGTATTATGTAAGTGAGGACTTCCTTTCTGTTTGTACAAACCGAGCATTACATGCTCCAACTTGAGGGGGAGTGTTAGAGTATGCATCAACATGTGGATAGTTAGATCCCTCCAGGGTCCATTTACCACACCCTCTTATTTTTAGTCTCGCATCGGTTATTCATAGGACTTGGAGATTCAATAGGGGCTATATAAAAAAGCCCCACACCCACTGTAACAGTTGAGAAAGTGAATGAAATATAAGACCTTTGAGGTAGTTCTTCCATGGTTTCATCATGCTCCTTACGGAGTAGGGTTCCATATAAAATCAAATTTTTATATTTTTGTTCTTGCTTTGACTTGCTTCCGCATTTCATATTTCTACAGAAGAATATCACATATCCAAAAAATGTAGCATCTGCACTAACATAGTATTTCCTGTAAGTCAGATCACACTGATGCCCTTTTTGTGTACAAGAGTAACCCACAAACACACGCTTGGTGGTCCTAGGAGATATCTTGTCACCACCTAGAGCAAGAGGGTGTTCAAAAGCAATACAACCAAAAGCATGAGGTTGGAGTGAGAATATGACCTTGTCAGGAAACACAATGGAATAAGGAACTTGCTCACCTAAGATAATCGAAGACATGCGGTTGATAGAGGAGAATGTGGTGATATCAACATCACCTCAAAAGGAATGTTGAGCATGACTTTGAATAAGAAGTTTCTCGATGACATCAAGTATATGACGATATTTTCGCTCTGCAACTCCATGCTGTTAGGAAGTATAAAACACAAGAGGTTTGGTGAAGAACCCTTAGACATTTGAGGAACTAAGACAATTGTATAGTACATACTTCCAAGGCATTGTTAGCCACACATGTTTCACATTAGTACATTATAAATTCTTTATTTCAATAAGATTATTCTAATTCCTACTCCTGACTTTTGCTTCGTTGAAAAGACTGGGGACAATTTGGAAAAGTCATCGACAAACACTAGATAAAGCATGTGCCCGTGGTGATCAGGGATATGACTAGGGCCCTAAACATCAAAATGAATAAGTTCAAAACGGGAGTAACTACTCCAACTCAACCGACAAGAGAAACTAGCTCTATGATGTTTCCCATGTTGGCATGCCTCACAATAAAAGGACAACTAGGGAGAAATCAGAGGAAGAATACGACACAACTTTTGCATAGGAAGATGCCAAATTGAAGATGCTGAAGATAGGATGAGTGGCCCAGAAGAGACAAAGGATGTACCAACAGATGAAGACTAAACCAGCTTGTAGAGCCCCCCATGCTCATGGCCATGTCCAGTCTCCCTTCCCATGAGAATAACATAAAAAACAAGAGATGATAGATCAAAAATAGCACGACAATTGAGATCGTTAGTTATCTAGCTAATAGATAAAAGATTCATGGAGAAATCTATGGCATAAGAAGCTTCATGTAGATGCATCGAAGGTGTCAACCTAATCTCCCTTTGGCTTGTAATGGGACAATGCCTACCATCCACAATGACCACTAATTTGCTGGACGTGGGAGGATGGGGATTGCTAAACTTGGCTCTATCACCGTATTGATGGTGTGATGTTCTTGAGTCCAGAATCCAAACTGCAACACTGGCATGATGGCATGTTGAATTAAAAGCTATGTCTGATGTACCAGATGTACTAGCAATTGTTGCAGTATCAGTCGGCTCCTATGTGGACCTGGTTTGGCTCGTGGAGGGTCACATGAACTTTCTCATTGTGGCAATGAGGTCTACATACCTATGGTCAATATGGAAAACATGGTTGTCCATTTGCTCAGCAACATGGGCAGAGGCAGGATGCCAGCGCGTCTGGTAACACGTATCTTCAGTGTAGCCCAACTGACCACAATAATTGCACTAGGGACATGGTTCATTGGTGCCCCGACCATGGAGACCACGCCCCTTGAACGACGGAGATACACCTCTTTCTCAAGACAACCATGGTATAGGTGGTGTAAGATGTCGTGCTAGAAGAGATAGATAAACAACTTAGGTGACTGTAAGCGTCCTCCATACGACGAATGATGACTTTTGATAAAAGTTGAGATCGAGCAACTTCATATTCTTAGTCAAAGTTGACTAGGGACACCCCAACCATGGCAATATTCCTGTATAGTTGTTGCTACTCCATGCTAGTGGTGGGAGTGATAGCTGTGAAGTTTTTTGAGCATCCTTTGTAAGGTTGAGTAGAACACATGAAGAGGATGACTGTTTTGTTTCATAGCCTCATTTCTCCCTTGTGAGTTGGTGGTGGTCAATATATCCCACATAGCCTTAGCAGTGGATTGAGTGATGATATTGTTGGCAATTTTTTTGGTGAGGGTCCTGAAAAGCCAAACATATGTCAACGCTTCATCTTGTTTCCAGGAGGCATTGACGTTAGTGTTATCGGCCAGCTCAGTCTCCATCAAGATATGCCCTTTGTTGTGGCTCTACCTAATGCTCATAAATTTCACACCCACAACTCATAGTTTGTCACATCCATCTTGATTATAAAACAATCATAGTTTGTCACGTCCATCTTGATTATAAAACAATCTTCTGATCGTCCATGACAGAGGAGGGAGTCATGCGAAGGATAAGACTGGATTGGTATGATGTTGATTACTCGTTCATGCAACCCAGTGCATGGCAGTGAAGAATGATGCCTGGCTCCATGCGGTGTGAGATGTGAGGGGAGGTGGTAAGCCGCGGTGGTGCGGCTAGCTGTTGATGGCAACGGGCGTGCCATTGCAGTGAGGCATCAGTGCCATTGGAGGTCGATGGTGATGCGGTTGGGCCGAGGGCCGTTAGGTGCAGCTACTTGAGAGAGAGAGAGAGAGAGAGAGAGAGAGAAGGGATGGCCGACAAGTCGGGTAGGGTTTCTAGGGGAACCAAATCTCTAGTCTAGGTCTAACGCTTACTATATGAAGGAAACAAGCGAATTGTTTATTCCAAGTCCTTAGAGGTCCTTTATATAGGGAGGAAACCCTAGGGTTACAAAGAGGGGCCATAAGCTATAGAGAAATAAATATAGAAAGGAACAAATAAAGAGAGAATAATAATATCCATTCAGCAAGATGCATTACACCACATCAAACAGCTTGGTTTATCTCTCTCACCGAACCCTACATTGGAGCATACTCCACAGTGTCTGTCATGAGTGTCTAGGGCATCCCCATGCTCAAATAGTTAATAAAGTGTTGCATAATTCTGGTTATGGTTCTTCTCTGTCTAATAAATATAATGCTTGTCGTTTTAGAAATTGTAAATGACAACATTTCTATGAAACCAAGACGTGGTTTTTAGAGCCTCTAAATCTAAGTGATGTTGGGGTTTCTCTCCCATCATATCAGTTTCAGGGTATATGACTTTTCAAAGTACATCTGACTTTACCCATTACACGGAAAATCCTACTTGATCAATTCTTGCATTTTTTAAAGCTTGTCGAACATCAGTTCTTCAAAAAGATCTCCCATAGGACACCCGCTTCCTTCACCTTCCTCTCATGTTTCTTCCCATCAAATTTGCTTCAGTTCTTCTCGCGTGGGGCATGTAGTATAAATGGGGGAACTTCTCCCCAAAAGATCAAGAAAAGCTCTCCATCTTTTTCACCTGCTAATTTAGGAACGCAAACTGGACAATACATGCTTTAGTGATTGGTAAAGTTCTATTCAATGTTTAAGAGGATTTTTAAGAAATTACGACTTTATTTTAGCAAGTTTCAGAAGTCCAATTATGATGGAATGTGTAGGTGAGCATTGTGAGCCAGGAACCTGTCCTTTTCAACTGTTCAGTTGAAGAGAACATCGCATACGGCTTCGACGGCAAGGCCAGCAGTTCCGAGATTGAAAATGCAGCTGTAATTCTCCATGTTTTCTCCCATTTGAATCCTTTCTTCCGGCTTATATTCCGATCCTTGCACTGATTGCAGAAAATGGCAAATGCACATGAATTCATATCAAAGTTCCCAGACCAATATAAAACCCACGTCGGGGAGCGAGGGATACGGCTTTCAGGAGGTCAGAAACAGAGAATTGCGATCGCGAGGGCTTTACTGATGAATCCACGAGTTCTGCTGCTGGACGAGGCCACCAGTGCTTTGGATGCTGAGAGCGAATATCTTGTTCAGGTGAGCAAAGATGTCGATTTTCATTTTAAACATCGAGAGCCATGACTCTTTGCTGACGAAATGTGTAAATTTCTCTCAAACTCTCTTTAACAAATTAATTTTATCGAGTCAGGTAATCTAAATAGGCATCAACACGAAAATTTTCATAATTCGGGAACTATCTTGATTACATCACATTTCTATGTTCGACGAAAGGTCCATTTATGCAATAATAAAGTTGTTTTGGGTATAGCTTAGTGGTAAAAGTGTGATTCATTTCATTAAACCTTGAATAATTAAGGGGTCTTTCAGTTTTGTTCATATTCTAATCAAGAACTTCGCGTACAGGATGCCATGGACTCCCTGATGGAAGGGAGGACGGTTCTCGTTATAGCGCACAGGCTTTCAACCGTAAAGAGTGCCAATACGGTTGCGGTGATATCAGAAGGCTGCATAGCCGAGAGCGGGAGCCATGATGAACTCCTCGAGAAGAATGGGATATATACCGCACTAGTAAAGAGGCAGCTGCAGGGAACTAAAAACTTCTGAGTTCCAGTACTTTGCCGAACAGAGGATCCTATATACTAGAGAAAGACGGTATAATCGAATTACTTGTGCATCCGGAGGCGCGTCTGCTCATGTACACAGATATGCCTTGCTGCTGCAGCTGGGGGCACGGCGACAACATTTCCCTTTCTATACTGTTTCTTGCTATTTCCTCATGCTGAATTATAATGTTGAACTCCTTGAAGGGCTAAAAGATTGGTTAGATTGGCCTGAATGTTTATGCATTCAAGTAAAAGAAAAATCTCATTTGGATTTGCATATTGTCTGAACTTGGCGATGCTGTTTGTTGGGATTCTTTGTATATCCTAACCCCTCTTTTGATATCGATACATTGCAAAGCTCGTCGTGCGACCTCCTACTCATCGTTGGAGACTTACTGCTACTGTCGAGGAGTAGTAGTCCGATTAAAGATGAACCTCGTGAATCTTGTATCATAGTTGTTTCGTGCATGCTAGTCTGTCTGTTTGATTCACGCTCTATTTCCCTCTCACGCAGCATTGTCCATGATGAACTTATGTGGTTTGACTTTTGATGATCAAGTCGAGTTCATGATTATAAGTTCATAACTGCTGCCCCTTCTCTGAATTCAACAGGTATACTGATTCTTTTACCCAGTCAGAGCTCCGGAAATGTGAAGATTCGGTTAATTGTCTTCGATGAATCTTGGCTTCTCGGGCTATAGATTATGGTGATTTTCGACGTTGGAAACTTCAACTGTACCAGTATTAGAGAGTCGTTCATTGTAAACTAGACATCTAATCATGGGGGAGACGAACTTCATGACGATCATCGATGCACGAATGTATGAAAGATGATTAGGGTATTTAATCGGTTACCTGAAGATGTATATGTTGTACTTGTCGCGCCCCATGTTTGGTTTCTCTTGTGAAGTCTGATTAGTATTGAATATTAGCGAAGTCAACTTCACCGATCCAACTTTTTTTATACACAATGGCGATATTGGTATTTTTCTCGTAATCGTGCAATCCTCGCAACGTAATATATTCAAGATGCCCATGAGGATAGTCGCTTGTGGATTGCATATCGTTTTCGTGAGACCAGAGGGGATGGGCAACTTGCATCTTTCTGATTGTGTGTGTTTTTCTCTTGATATTTCTACTCGTGTTTGTTGATCGGATCCGTTCCCAACGCATCATCAAGTAGCTTGGATGATATTTTCGAGACGGAATTAGCTCATCACTTTAGTTCAAGCACAACGAATCCGAAAATCGATCGATTATATGTGAAAGAAAGAGACCATTCTATGTTAGCATTACTCTCGTGGATTGCTCAAGAAACATAGATGGTGTGCATTATCTCACTACATTATTGCGAGACATACAGAGCCTTCAAAACATAGAGCATTTCGCGATCCATGGACCAAAATCAATATGACAGCTGACTAAAAATCCTTGTAATCCAGAAGGAATCGAGAAGAGAGGGACTAAAATAAAAGAAAAGTGGCAGCAAGCAGCGGTGTGGATTTCATAAGAATCAACGATTATGACGACGAGATCAGTTGCGGTCTTGATTGATCGGAGAAGGGAAGATGCCGGGTACACCAGGATGGCGGTTGCCCAAGTACTCCCGGAAGCTGTGCTTCGCATACTTCTCGCCTTCCTCGGCGTTGTCGAGGATGGCCGTCACACGTTTAGCCTTACTCACCCTGCAGTTGCATTTGCATAATCCAGTTGATTAGTGTCCTATCATAATGTGTACATGTATAAAAACAGCCCACGGACTATGATGCAATACAAGTTTATGACATGAACCAAAATAGGGAAACGCAAATACCATTTATGATAGCAACAAATTTGGAAATCTCCTTTCAGTTGCTATTATTGGAGAAAAAACTGAAGGGCATAGAGCAAAAATTTGCCTTTTCTACAGTGAACGAGAAAAAGTCAACCAATCATGTTATGTGCCCTCAATAATTGACCTTAAGGTCATACCATATAATTATATCTTCGAGTCTTATGCATAACAAAACGTCAACAGACAAATTTAGACCATATACATAAATAAAAAGTAAATATGTTTTCTTATTTAAGAAAAAATATAACATAAGCTCTTTGCCAGATATCGTGTTGGTATAGGTAGTAAAAATTTATTATATTGTCATCCAAAAGGGATTGACGGCGCAGCTTGTTGCCCGTCTCTCAACAGTTTCTTTTAATATGTCCTAATCTATATATTAATATCCTTATCTATTTTAAAATAGAGAAAAGGAAAGCAGCCAAGTTGGCTGTTACACAGAGCAGTTTCCCCTATTTTTTATTTTTTTTCAAATTTTTTTCATATTTGTTCATCTATATATCCCTCATACATGTCATTCGAATTTCATAAAAAACGGAGACTCACAAGCCCTCCATCTAGACCGAGTAAATTTCAACGGTCTGAATTTTGCTGTAATCGACCTGTTCTAGATGGAGGGTTCAGGAGTCTCCGTTTCTTACAAAATTTGAATAACATGTAGGAGGGATATATAGATGAATATACATGAAAAAAATTTGAAAAAAAAAATAAAAATAGGGGAAACTGCTCCGTGACAGCCTCCCCGACCTCTTTAAAATATAAGGATGCATATATATGCTTATGTCAAAATCGATATAAAACAGATAAATCGATCTCCGATATATCGGCAATGCGACTAAGGATAAATATATCATGTGATTACCTGACATCAGGATTCATGAAAACATTCCTGGTGAGGCTAAAGACGCACATTCCTCCCACGAAGGTCATGGCAGCCACCAGGGGATAAACCTGCACACATTAATTACATGAGCTAATCACCATATTAATCAAGCTATTGTCATCATCATTGCCATCAGAAACCCTAAAGAACCGACCTCAGGTCTGAGCCAACGAGTCATTGTGCAGACAGGAAACCCTAAACCCTAGAACTTCTTCTTCCTGCAGCTGCTCACTTGCGACCAATGGCGGCACTCGGAACGTATACGTAGATTTAGAGAGAGAAAGAAAGAGAGAAGGGGGAGATGACAGATGTTATCGTCTGGTCTGTTCAGTGCACAGATCAGAGCTCTCGTGATCTTTGCTGTTGTGTCTGCACGTATATTTATAGGGGCATATAATAATGAGAATACGAGAAGGATGGGTACGTGTAGATGAAGTGGCGAACACGTTCCGGCGGTGAGATTTCCTGTGGGCTGAGGGTTGAATCCGGTTGGTTGATATGGTAAGGAAGGTATAATCAATGCGTGATATCCGGTCGATATGGAAAACGGGATCAATCCCGGAGATGGGTGCAGCTCCGAAAACCAGCAGCGACGCAGCAGCAGCCTGCTGTTTTGTTCTTGGGGTTTTTTGCATAAAGACCCTGTTTATTTTGTATTCAAACGTGGCAGAATACGCGCTTTTGCTGTGTGTACTTGTACGCTTACGACACATCACTGCAACAAACTTTCTTTGCGGGGATTAAGTTGTTGTGACGATAATTTTCACCACACTAAGGGCCCGTTCGGTAGGAGAATAAGCAGGAATAAGGATGGGGAATAAGGGGAATAAGCGTCTATTCTCCGTTCGGCTGGAGGATAAGAATAAGGAGAATAAGGTGAAATAAAGGTCGGTAAGGTAGGATAAAGATAGGAATAAGAGTGAAATAAGATGAAATAATGGGGAATAGTCGTACCACGGGGAAGCGTGTTGGGGGTTTATTCCCCTTATTCCATTCCTCCTTATACCCCAAACGAACAGGGCCTAAGTTATAGCGACGGAATTCTCTAACAATCAGCCGTCTCTTTACCGACAAAAATCCTGTCGTCCAAATGTACACTAAAATTGTTGACACATGTCAGTCGCAATAAATTGCCACAATGTAGTTTTGTTGCGGTGCAATGGATTCTTTTGGACAACGGACTTTTAACTGTCGCATGTTTAGATTGAATTTATCATCTAAAAGGGATTGGCGGCGCAGTTTGTTGTCCGTCTCCCAATAGTCTCTTTGTAAAATTATTTGATGTACCAAAAAAACTACTTCATAAAAAGTTCAATATTATTGCTGTAGAAAAAAAAGATATTTTAGATATAGATTTTGATAAATTTGACATGTAAAAAAATCATCAAGCTATCTCGAAGTGCACGTGTATGATAGTGCATATAAATGTGTACATGCATGTATACATGTATATAGAGCGATAATAAAATTGGCCGATATCGACTATTATGTCGAACAATACTGTTTCCAGATAATTCGATGTTAAATATATAACAACAATATTCGAAATAATCTTCGTTATATCTGTCTTTATGTTTTTTTACATGCATACAAACTTAACAATAATAATCCACGAAAATGGTCTGGTTGTTTTGATATTGTGCCTAGAAAAGAACCACGGTTCAAGGATTACAATTACCATTCCACAAGGTTAGTTTTTTTTAAAATACTTGTGTAATAATAATGATGATTAACAGGGGCATTTATGCAAAAACGCGTCCGATCTTTCAAATTTGAAATCGGTCAATGGCAGTGTTCTTTTGACCAGGTCTGGATGGAAAAGTGGGCAGCACAACACAACTAGGGTTGGACTGGACCCCCTATTCGATAATATTGCTGCCCAAATTCCACGTCTACCTGTCAAAAAATTAATTAAAATAATTGGTCTTCTCGAAATTTGCAAATTCAATAGGACTTGGAGGAAGTATCCCCCTCCTGAAAATTAACGATTTCCGTGTCCTAATTAGGGCTAAAGCTGATGATTAGGGAGGCAGAACATCGGGAAGATTCATATATATACATACATGCATACATACTTGGCTAACGAGAGGATAACTTATATTAGTATCCAAAACACTACTATATCTGTTTTAAAATGGATATGGATATTACTTTGATATCCGTGAGCATCTGTATGCGTATACGTATCCGTACCCTTGTCTATATATATATATATATATATATATATATATATAGGGCTTATCTAGAGGGCACTGTGCCGATTTGGCACTTAGTAGGCCCCTAATTGTAGACGTCAGATTATGATCGTGTGATCTAAATAAAGATTCGACGATAAATGCAAATAAGGAATATTTTGGTTACAATAACTGATATCGCGAGAATTATGGGGTGTAAATTAATTACGTTGACGTCATTTGGATCTGATTAACAAAACAAAATATGCTAAACAAAAATTGCGTATCCTTATTACGAAGAACAGCGATCAAACAATGCCAATGCCTTCTTTCGTTCGCCATTGAAGATCGTTTTCAGGTCGCTTAATCTTCGATATCGGTAAGTTTTTATGTATAGTCGTCTTTGAAGAACGTTTTGAAAGTACTTTCTTTCATGTAATTTGATGCAAACTTTTTATAAAATCATGTACATGTACTGATGGTATCAAAAATTGTGGTTGTTCGATTAAGAATAAATAGATTATCGATTCAAATATGTTGAAATAATTTAACGAATACTTTTTTCGTTTAAGAACAAATATATTAAAGCTTCTTAGATATTGAATTAAATTTAGTTACTTAAAAGTAAAATAAAATTACTGCTCGATGATTCTATGTTACTGATAGGTGTAATTATTAATATTACTGATAAAATGATGGAAATTACTGAAACATTCATAAAACTTACTGATCGAACGTTCGAAGTTACTGAAACATTCATCAAACTTACTGATCGAACATTCGATGTTAATGAAAGTATTCTCCAAAAGTAATCTGAGAAATTTTCTGATAGTTTAGATATACTTACTGATGCATTCTTCGATGTTACTTATATGTGTTACGATCTTACAAATAAGCTTTGAAAAGTTAAACATTACTGGTAGATAAAATTTAGAAATTACTAATGTTACATCGATATTACAGATTAACTATTGTAAGTTACTGCTGCCTAGTATCTATGTTACTGATACATATCCCAATGTTACAATCATAAATATATTGTTAATTAAAGTTAAAGATTAAAGTTACTGATAATATGTTGGAACTTACTAATGTCTTCATCAAACTTACTGATAGATACATCAAATATACTGATAGTAATATTCAAATGTAATATGGCAATAATTACTGATGCAATGCAATTTATTACTGAAGCATTATTCAATATTACTGATAAGTGTTAAGATATTACGAAATTTGTTATGCAAGTTATAAAATTACTGATGCACGTATCATAGTTACTGATATCGATGAGCATCGTGAACTTACTCGTACTTACATATATACTTACAAAAGTTACTTGCCATACATATAAAATTACCATTATGATATTATAAATTACTTTCCCATAAATTACTTTTTACCGCCTTCTCATAAATCACAAGTTAGGTTAAATTTTAAAAACTTACTTGAGACGTGGGAGCTCGGTACGCGGCGGAGCAGCGAAAGCTTATCGACGATTGCAACGAGGGCGGAGCAGCGAAGGCCTTATCGACGATTGAGCGAAAGATAATCACGGTCAAACACGGTTAGTTTCTTCCATTGTAATGATACGTTTCTTCCATTGTAATGATACGTCTTCTTCCATTGTAATGATACGTTTCTTCGTAAATGAGTTTTTTTTTGGAATTGAATGTATTAGGGTTACGAAACAAATCCTTTAAAGTTTGAACACTTAGGTATGAATCCAAGAGCTGCATGCATATTATATATTGAGAAAGATGATTCCAATAGCTGCATACATATGATTACTAATTCTTTGCAATTAATTATAGTTTTTTAATTTTGCGGTTGCATTTTTTTCTTATCATTATCTAATTCTAATAAAGCTTAACAAATGGTTACTGAATATCACACAAATTTTTGATTCAGTAACTTAGTTAATACTTGATGTTCCTTTTGATATCACTAAAATTCTTATATGAGTAATTGACATTAGTGTTGCATATACTATTTTGCAGATGGAACAAGCCAAAACGTTTGATGTTTCTTACAAGAGACGAACACCGCAAAGTGTAAAAAAAGGAACAATGGAATCTGCAAGTGGTAAATTTGTGATTTTTTAATTGAAAACATATAATATATTTCAATTATGACTTAACAAGTAAATTAATGCAGATACAAGTTTTGAGGGAGATAAAACTACTGAAATTTCCACTGGTAAGTATGTATATTAACATACGAATTGTTAATAGTTAATATCATAACTTACTATTCACAAACTATTATGCTTTGTAGAAAGAGCATCAGTTTTGAGTCTTGCAAATGTAAAGGATGATGCAAAGCTAGAACCACTGCCAGGTTAAAATATAACTACTAAGATTGTAAGTTAAGAAGAGAGTATTTTATATTGCAAACTTTTAAATGGTTTTCATTTCATTAATGCAGCGAGATATTGCGTCCAATACAGATGTTACATAAAACAATTTGTAACATATCTTGGTAACAACAAGTTGTCTGGAAGGCATAAAGAGTTGATAGACAAATCCGCTTTCTCAAGATTGGTATCAATTACAAAACTTGATATTAATTATCAAGTATTGGACTTTATTGTTCAAAGATATCAAGGAGATAGGATTTTCAAGTTTGGAGAGAAAGAACTCACATTTTCCGATAATGACATAGGCTTGATTTTGGGGTTGCCTTCATCAGGATTTCCTATTCAACTAAGGGGTTTTTCGTTTGAATGGCCAAGTTCATTTGAAGAGCAATTTTGCCAACCAAGCATGTTATTAAATCGTCACAACATTTGTGACATGCTTGAATCTTTAAGATCTCAAGATGATGATAATTCAAATAGAATGTACATAAGATGCCTAATATCTTTGATGTTTTGTACATTTCTATTCCCCGAAACGAACTTCTGCTTCCCGAAGGTCCTACTAAATTACATAGATTCAATTGAAGATACACGATTCTTCAATTGGTCTAATGCAGTTGGGACTATGTTAATGCAACGCTTGGATGATATAGTGGAAAAAATGAGGAAGCGTTCATCATCTGAAGGGAAAGGCACAGTTGGCTACTTAACAGGATGTGCAGCGTGTTTATATGTAAGTTTTTTTTAATATATAATTGCTACTTTGCTTTTAAAAAATATTTACCAAATATTTAACTATGTAAAATTATTTTAAGGCATGGGCTCTCGAGCACTTATTCCCAACACATGCATTGAATCAAAATCTCTTGCCAAGAATTAGGAAATGGTCAACTCCTTGCAAAGTCACCATAGAACAATTCCAGAACTTTGATGAAGATCAGGTAACAAAATTTTATTTAAATTTTCATTTTTTGATTTTAATATTGAATATAAATTTTTAAGTTACTGATGCAAGTATTGAAAGTTACTGGATCAAGAGATTGATGCAAATTATGAAAAAATTAAAATAGATACTGTTGCCATTATCAAAGTTACTTGTACACGTTTCATAATATTGAATATAATTTTTTAAGCTACTGATGCAAGTATTCAAAGTTACTGGATCAAGTGATTGATGAAAGTTATGAAAAAATTAATTTAGCTACTGTTGCCATTATCAAAGTTACTTGTAGACGATTCATAATATTGAATATAATTTTGTAAGTTACTGATGCAAGTATTTAAAGTTACTGGATCAAGTGATTGATGCATGTTATGAAAAAATTAATTTAGCTACTGTTGCCATTATCAAAGTTACTTGTACACGATTCATATTTACTGATTGCTTCATATATACTTCATGGTTCAATTCTACTGATTTAAAATTTAATGACAGCCTGATACATTTAATATTGTTAATGCTTGTTATTATTAATATAACTTGAAAGGATACTTTGTATTAAAATGAATTTTGATTGACGGTTAAAAATTTTTCCTTTCATTAGATTGTCGTCCATCTGGACTATGAAGAAAAAGAGCTATTCAAGATTGACCCAAATGAATTCATATTTGATTATGAGACATTCGTAACAGAGGGTTTCATCTCAACTGCATATGCATTGCGTGTCATTGTACCGCAACAACGCCAACTTGATGATTGTTCAATGACATCAATATTGAAGTATGGTCAACATCAAAATACACCAGAGTGTAAATGTGAAGAACACAAGAAGAAAATAAGTGATTTGGAGAGTTTCATTTCACAGATGCCCACTTTGGATGAATACAAAAACATGAAAGAACAATATGAGAATACATTAAGGGAGAATGAGAAGCTAAAGATCGAAATATCTATTCTAAAGCAATGGTTTGAGGAATTCTTTGCAAAATCAGTTAGTGTCAAGCAACAAGAAGAGAAGAAATCAAAGTTTGGTGAACAAGAAGAACAAAATAATATCACAAAAAAGATCGAATCACCTTCCTTTGATCTTGGAATTGAGGAGGATTCTGAAGATCGTTGCAAAATTAAACCATGTGTTCCAAAGAGGGGTAGAAGCAAGAAGCTTATTACTCCTAGCAGCATGTCCAAAAGGGTCAAGTCAAGAAGAGCAATAATGGAAGAAGAAAAAGCACAAACCATCCCAATGAAGGAGAAAAAGGTGAGGAAAAAAAGAAAGCTTGAACAAAAGAATTTCGAAGAAGTGATGACTGTAGAAGATGAAGATGAAATTCCAAAGATTGAAGACAACAAAGAGCAAGCTTTGGAGGTATGAAATCAATCTTCCATACTTTACATATACTGTTGATTATAAATTTTTTATTTATTTAGTGTCATTCAAATGATCATTATTCAAGAAATTGCATATGCTAAATATTAGTGATATGAAAATATTACTTACTGATATGCTATAACTTACTGATATCATATAATTTTCATATAACTTATTGATATCATATAAGTTACTGATACGTCTTAACATAAGAGCTTACTTATTCTAAAGCAAGATTTACTAACGAAAATGAAAATATTACTTATGTCATGATAAGGCTTACTTGTAGTTACATTCGCTACACTAGTGCTACTATTGAATTTATGTATATTACTTACTAGTGCTATACTTATACTTACTGATATGAATATATTACTTACTGATATGCTATAACTTACTGATATCATATAATTTTCATATAACTTACTGGTATCATATAACTTACAGATACGTCTTAATATAAGATCTTACATATTCTATTGCAAGAGTTACTAACGAAAATGAAAATATTACTTATGTCATAATAAGGCTTACTTATACTTACATTCGCTACACTAGTGCTACTATTGAATTTATGTATATTACTTACTAGTGATATACTTATACTTGCTGATATGAATATATTACTTACTGATATGCTATAACTTACTGATATCATATAATTTTCATATAACTTACTGATATCATATAACTTACTGATACGTCTAAAACATAAGATCTTACATATTCAAATGCAAGAGTTACTAACGAAAATGAAAATATTACTTATGTCATGTTTAAGGCTTACTTATACTTACATTTGCTACACTAGTGCAACTATTGAATTTATGTATATTACTTACTAGTGCTATACTTATACTTGCTGATATGAATATATTACTTACTGATATGATATAACTTACTGATATCATATAATTTTCATATAACTTACTGATATCATATAACTTACTGATACGTCTAAAACATAAGATCTTACATATTCAAATGCAAGAGTTACTAACGAAAATGAAAATATTACTTATGTCATGTTTAAGGCTTACTTATACTTACATTTGCTACACTAGTGCAACTATTGAATTTATGTATATTACTTGTGTATGACATACCTTACTGACCCAAATAATTATAATATTTCTTACATTTATTTATAGGTTTACAATTTAAATCGCATCGATTACGCTGGATATGATGCAATTTCTGAATCAGAGAGGGCAACCATTCATGAATTTCTGAAGGATCATGTCGCCAAGTAAGGGGATATTTAATAAATATATTAGACCCATTTCATGATTTATTTATGATGATTTATTTGTAATGTTACAACTTAACTTACATTTCAGTATGGGAGCAACTTACCATGGTCCAGGAGACAACTTTTGCAATGGAATACACATTGAAGACCTACTTTATAATAAGATGGTGATAGATGTGATTTTGGACATGTTCATGGATGTGCTTTACAAATCGTATCAAGAAAGTGATGTGGAGTGCCCATTTATTTTTGCAAATACGGCTCAAATGGTAATAGTACTTACCTATTTTGTTTTTTATTTAAGTTATATTAACTAAATATTATTCATTTCAGCAATTGTTCCCAAAGACTGTAAAAGAAGCAACAGAAGAAGATTATGAGCCTCTAAATAATTTGTTCTCATGCACAAGAACGATGTTTGACAGTGTAAAAAAAGCCTTTTGTGTAATCCACACCTCCAATCATTGGCATCTTCTCGTGGCTGATTTTGATGAGAAGAAATTCATTTCATACAATTCACTTGCTGGGATGAAAAAACACCTCATGGATGTTAGAAAATGGGTAAAAAGATATTAATTTTTGTGATACATCCATTTTTTATATATTTTTTTACTAACATATTTCTTTAACAATACCCTTAGGTTGATTGGATGGCAGAATACTTCATGCTATTTACTGGAGAGCACCTTGAAAAGTGGCCAGTAGAGATAAAAAAAGGAATCCCAATGCAACGAAGTGATTCCATTGATTGTGGGGTTTATGTCATGAAGTATATGGAATTCATTTGCAAAGGAAAAGAACCAGTGTTCCAAAACGAAGATATCCCCAAGTTTCGTGCGGAGATAGCAGCTATACTACTTACAAGTGGTCAGAAGAAAGATTAACAGAAATTTGATATCTTAGACATGTATATATAGATGATGTAAATATGTACATGTACTGTTCAAAATTTAAATGTAGTATCTTTCTTTTGAACATGAAATTCTTTATGAATGAGAAAATTTTGATGGTTGTTGATTGTTGAAATTATTACAGATGATACATTCGTCTACTACCTGATACTTACAGATGTATTAAGTTATTGATACATACAATGCTAAATAAAAAAGATACTATTGCTTTAGACAATATTACTTGAGTATTGTATAAGCTAAGAACTTGCGGATTAATAGATATTATGCTATAGGTAACTAATAGTTACAAATGATACGTAATAATTTACTAATGATTTTTTGTATATTACTTGTGATATGTTAGTAACTTATAGTTAGATATGATACCAATATCGTAGTTATTGTCTTAGTTTCAGATATTTACGTTTTATAATTGTGAATGTTACAAATGTCTTCTACAAACTTATCGATAAAATCTTCTTATTTACTGATGTATTTGTCAAAGAAAATCCCCTTACTGTTGCATTCTTCACTGTTACTGATACATACCAAACTTACTAATACATGACAAAAGCATACTGATGCAAGCTTCATACTTACAATTAACTTACTAAACATGATTCATACTTACTTATGATGGACAAGTAATACAAGCTTCATACTGATGCAAGCTTCATACTTACAATTAACTTACTTATACAAGCTTCATACTTACTGACGCATACGTCAAAGAAAACATGGGTAATATATACTGATTAATACAATTAACTTACTGCTTCATTCTTCAAATTTACTGATGCTTGTTCGAAACTTACCAAAATATGTTAGAGACATAACTTACTGATTCATTCACATAATATACTGAAACATGATTCATACTTACAAGACCATAGACAAGTACCAACTTACTTATATATAAAGCTTCATACTGATGCAAGCTTCATACTTACAATTAACTTACTTATACAAGCTTCATACTTACTGACGCATACGTCAAAGAAAATATGGGTAATATATACTGATTAATACAATTAACTTACTGGGTCATTCCACAAATTTGCTGATGCATGTTCGAAACTTACCAAAAGATGTTAGAGACATAACTTACTGATTCATTCACATAATATACTGATTCACACATACAAGACCATAGACAAGTACCAACTTACCAAAAGATGTTAGAGACATAACTTACCAAAAGATGTTAGAAACATGATTCATACATACAAGACCATAGACAAGTACCAACTTACTTATATATACTGGAAAATTACAAATGGAAATTGAACAATAGAAAATAACTTACAACCAGATCATAAACACACAACTTCATACTCGATGAATAGTACACAATATAGAAAGAATACATAGAAGGGGAACATAAAAAAATTGAATTCTTCTATAAAGTGCAATGTGGTATGCGAAATATGCTTCAGTCTTCTCGATCCTTTGAATAACATATGACTTCAATACTCTCTATAATCAGCTGCATTGATCATGTAACCACCTGTGAAATGGAGAAAATATACATAGTGTGATCAGAACGTTAATATACTAAAATTACATTATAAACCATATGAATAATAATTTATCTTACCATCAGTCTTCTCATGTCCTTTGAATAACATCTGACTTCAAAACTTTCAAATATCAGCTCATTTATAATGTAACCAACTGTGTAATGGAACAAAAATATACATATTGTTAACAGAACTATAATAAACAAAAAGTATTATATAAACCATATGAACAAGAATATTTCTTACCATCATGCATTATATTAAGATTTTGAAGGGCAATTCCTTGAATCATGTCCTGCATTGAATTTGTGGCATAATTTGCATTGTCTACCCTTTGACGAATTCTCTTCACTAATTGATTTCAATCTATTAGTGCTGCCCTTTGGTCTACCACCTTTTCCAGACCCTTTTGGTTTTGCTACATTAGGATCTTTTACAACAAATACTGACTTATCACATTTTTCATTAACATCATGGACATCTTCGACATTTACATTGATCATTTTGCTCTTAATAGCCTTGACTCCTTCAGAAGCATCTATAAGGACCTTCTTAATGTAATCATATACTTCTTTGTTGCCATCAGCTTCGCTAATAAGTTCATTTGCCAATACTCTTAGATGACTATTATCATCTTGCACTGTTCTCCTCCTATAAAGTGGGTAGTAACCATTTCGCTTGATATCTTTCTTCCATCTTCTTAATAAAAGAGAGGGTTGAACGTCAAACGCATCAGTGTGTTTTAAAACACTAATAATGTGTCTGCAAGGAATACCCATTGATTCCATCTTCATACAATCACATTTGAATTTATTGTAACAAGCATGAAAAGTAACACTGTTGAAATCTTCAATCCTCCCAATAGGATATACTCTGAATTGTATAACATCATCAACAGAAGGAAATGGAATCACATTTAGTTCAATACCTTCCAAAAGCTCTGTCTTAACCATATAAAACACGGTCTTTGTGAAATGCTCAGAAAATTGTTTTTCAATGCTCCACTGCGTAGCTAATTTAGGACTTTTATTCTCATTTTCATTATCCAACCTATTAGCATGCTCTCTCATTCTTTCAACTGCGGTTTGAAATCTAGTCATGAACTCATATAAACTATTCAGCTGATTGACATGGTTAGTCAAGAATGAATTCATGCTCTCGCTCCTCTGTGTTGTATTCATCTCAGCAAAAAAATATCTTCTCATGTAAATAGGAACCCACTTTCTCCTAATACGATACATAACATTAATCCATCTATTTTTTTCTAAATTACATTCTGTAACTATTCTGTCCCACTCAGCTTCAAAATCTTGTTGACTTTTTGCGCCCCAAATAATCTTATTCAATACAGGAATTGCTATATCAGCTTTCTTTGTTAAACCAATCCTCTTCTTCATGTTAGCTGTAACGTGCCAACCACAATATCTATGCTTGGTAGAGGGGAAGACTTCTCTTATAGCAGCATTAATGGATGGACACTGATCAGTAATAATTGTCTTGGGAGCGACATTAACAGCCATCAGAAAATTCTTAAAAAGCCATACAAAAGACTCCTTTGTCTCATTCATTAAGAATGCGTTGCAAAAGAATACAGTCTGTTTGTGGTTGTTAACTCCACAAAAAGAAGCAAAAATTAGCTTATACTTGTTTGTATCGTATGTTGTATCAAAAGTAACAGCATCTCCAAACAATTTATAATCTTCCATGGAATAGGAGTCTATCCACATGCAATGAGTTAAACACAAATCCTCATCTTGCTTGCACACATAAAAAAATTCAGGTGTAACGCTTTTGCAATATTCAAGATGTTCCAACAACATGACAGCATCATGACCTTCAATTTCTTTCTTCTGATCACGCTTCAAATTGTATATGTCTCTGGCTATAGAACCAATGCGTTCGTCAGATCCACTTTGTTTGTCCAAAAAAGCAATTTGTTTGGCAGTAGGGATGTTCACTTGAGACATAGAAGCTAGTAGATTCTTTGTGGCCTTAGTTATTCTCCTATTCGGTCTCAAGTACTTTCTCTTACTTGGAGAAACAAGTTTATGGTTATGTTCCTCAACGAATGAGACCACATCCCACTGTTTGGATATCTGATTTAATTTAACACACATCTTTGCCTTACAACCACAACGGCTTATTCCACATCGTCTACCCTCGCTGTCTATTCCATCAAGATTAGCTTCAGCATCTACCACTGACAGGCTAGATGATATCTTCCTCTTTTTGGCATTTTGAACATACTGTCCTTCCTTCCAACAAACATATTTTTTAAAAGATAGATTCTTAACTTTGTTTTTTCGATCAAAACAATATTTGGTGCTACTCCTCCTAATGTTAAAGCCAAGTTCAGTAGCATATTTCTCATAGAACATTTCACATTCCTTTAGGTTTGAGAAAGATAGACCCTCTCGAGGGATAATATCAGGATCAACGGCTGATATAGGGGAATCATCATCATTTAAATCTTCAACGCATTCATATTCATCATTGACTAAAAGAATAAACCATAAAAAGAGTATCAGTATGCATATTTAAAGCATCAGTATGCTTGCTGAAACTTACTTATTCTTCTGCAATTATTACTAATAAGTTTATTAATATTACATCATGATATTGCATACCTTACAAATACAATAGCTTACTGATACTTACTTCGTGATACCATATAACTTACTTATACATCTGAAACATGGGATTTTACTTATTCTTTTGCAAATATTACTATCGAATTTAAAAATATTACTTATGTCAAAGTAAAGCTTACTGATACTTACATGTGCTACACTGGTCCTTACTGATTCTTTTGCAACTATTACTATTGAATATAAACATATTACCTATAACAAAGTAGAGCTTAATGATACTTACATGTGCTACGCTGGTCCTTACTGATTCTTTTGCAACTATTACTATTGAATATAAAAATATTACTTGTGTCATAATAAATATTACTGATGTTTCCAATTGCTACGGTTTGATATTTCATATATTACTTGTTTATATTTGATAATGAAACGAATTTCAAAATTTCAATGATACAATGAACAACTTGACTATATCAGTATCAACAGCTGATATAGGGGAATCATCATCATTTGAATCTTCAACACATTCATATTCATCATTGACTAAAAGAATAAAACTTAAAAAGAGTATCAGTATGCATATTTAAAGCATCAGTATGCTTGCTGAAACTTACTTATTCTTCTGCAAATATTACTAATGAGTTTATTAATGTTACATCATGATATTGCATACCTTACAAATACAATAGCTTACTGATACTTACTTATTCTTTTGCATTTATTACTAATGATATTGATAATATTACTTCGTGATACCATATAACTTACTGATACATCTGAGACATGGGATTTTACTTATTCATTTGCAAACATTACTATCGAAATTAAAAATATTACTTATGTCAAAATAAAGCTTACTGATACTTACATGTGCTACACTGGTCCTTACTTATTCTTTTGCAACTATTACTATTGAATATAAAAATATTACTTATGTCAAAGTAAAGCTTACTGATACTTACATGTGCTTCACTTGTCCTTACTGATTCTTTTGCAACTATTACTATTGAATATAAAAATATTACTTATGTCTAAGTAAAGCTTACTGATACTTACATGTGCTTCACTGGTCCTTACTGATTCTTTTGCAACGAATACTATTGAATATAAAAATATTACTTGTGTCATAATAAATATTACTGATGTTTACCAATGCTACGGTTTGATCTTTCATATATTACTTGTTTATAATTGATAATGAAACGAATTTCAAAATTTCAATGATACAATGAACAACTTGAAAATAAAATTCATATAATTACGTAAAATATATAAATAATACCTAATCTTCCAGATTTCTTGTTGACATCAATCAGATCGAAAAGATTGCCCTCATCTTCTAATTCACATAAATATTCTTCACCTTCTGAACCATGGCCAAAGTAGTCTTCCATCGTTGAATCATACGTATCAAGATCAAAAACTAATCGCGAATTATCCATACACGAACCTATTAAATAAATATTAGAAACGAATACATGTAACGAAAAACATATAAAAAATTAAAAATTGCAAATCAAAGTACCTTTGGTTGCAGATTACGAGTAAAGAATCGCTCGACGAACTCACGGATGACAAGAAGGGTTTTTTTCCTCGAACGAAAATGACGCGTGAAGAAATGAATCATTTGCTAATTAAGGAATGTGATTAAATTTCCTTTTTACAAAAATTGCGGTTACAATCGTGGTTCCTATAATCTAGGGATCTCATGATTTAATCGAGCGGTTAGAAATAAGTGCTCATTTTAACATAAATGGGCACAGTGCCCTCTGGATAAAAATCCTATATATATATATATGAGGATGGGGAGCTTGCACCAAGGTGCATGTAACTTTACATGCATCGGCGCTTATATCTTCCACATTTTTTAATTTTTTTGAAAAATACCACCATGTATATTCATAAATCTATCCCTCCAATATGTTATTCGAATTTCGTCAGAAACAGAGACTCCTATGACCTTCATCTAGAACAGGTCGATTACATCAATTCTAAGACCGTTAAAATTACATGTTCTGGATGGAGGTCATAGGAGTCTCTGTTTTTGATGAAATTCGAATGACATATTGGAGGGATATATGGATGAATATAAATGGTAGTATTTTTCAAAAAAGTAAAAAATGTGGAAGATATAAGCGTCGGTGCATGTAAAGTTACATGCACCTTGGTGCAAGCTCCCCATCCTATATATATATATATACTTGTAAATTTATTTTTAGCCATATTAATATAATTTTATACATTCTTTCACAATATTTGGTATGATATTATGATATAAGCATATTTATTATATTTAGACCTTCTGTATTCCATGCAATACATGTATATTTGAGTCAAATTATCATATTTGTTTTACATCATTATTTATTTTTTAATGATATGATAACATATTTTTAAGATCCATCAATATTGGGTATATGTATGTATTCGTATTTAATAATGGATAATGATATGTGATGAATCCACGTTTCATCATCTTTATTCTATCATTTTGGCCTTAAAAACCCTAGTAAATGCGTGTAAATAAGCTTAATATAGGCATTTTAGCATTCATGCATATGTGTGTAAATATTGTATAAAATTCGGTTTTTAGTACTAAAATTATAGAATAAAGAAAAGAAAAAGAATAAAATATTGTAAATATTTTATGACCCGAAACCCCGAGACCTAGGCATCTTGATGAATAGGTCGACAAGGAATAAAGTAGGGGGAGATAAGGGCCAAAATACAGATAAAATACCTATAGTTTCTATTCATTCTTTATTCATTTTGGGACCTATTGTTGGTTCCACTTTTTATGCATCAAATAAAGAAACTTTGTACATGAAAGTTGTAGATAATTTAATAAAGAAAAATACAAAATTGATTTCACTGAAAAATAATGTACAGATAAAAAGTTATGGTCTGAATAAAATTCCAGAATCCCAACTTCCCAGACCCGTATCTCACAAATGAAAACTCCAAATGCAGCATACTCACCTTTAATTGTATATAGAAGAAAATAAGCTATTTAATGGCGGTGGTTTCGCATTTGACGGAGCTACGGTTTGAAAGTTGAGTTTTGGACTCCCTTTGTACCTTGTACATATTAAAATATTCAATTTATTATTTATTTATTATTTTTACAATTTTATATTTTTATAATGTTGTAAATAATACTTATAATAATAATAATGTACATTAAAATAAGAATAAAAATCTAAATAAAAAACAAAAAAAACAAAATTAAAATACTTAAAAATAAAATACATAGATACATTACATGTACATATACCTATACAAAACATATTTGTATTTTATTAAATATACAAAACATATCAGAAAAATAAAATAAAAATATATTTATGTATATAAAAGTATTTTATAATTTTATAAAATCATAAATAAAAATAATAATATTAAAAATACCTAAATAATAATAGAATACTTAAATACATAGATATAGATACCTATAAGGGTATAAATGCAAACTTGTAAAAATATATATCATAAAAATAATTAAAAATCGGAATTAAATACTTTATAAAATAATAAATACTTTTCATTAAATAACCTAAATCTAAATAATTCATTTATTATTTTTTTATCGAATTTACAAAGCATTTTCTGGGGATTTTTCCTGATTGGTCCACGTGGACCAATCAGGAGAAGGCGCCAGTTGACCTAGGTCAACTGGTCGTCCTTTGTCCCTGTAGCTCTGACATGCTTAGGTTTTTGTCCGACTTCTCGAATTTTCCTAGGTCGGCTCGTCCACCCTTTGACCCCGCTTCCTTCATGAAAATTGTACCCTAAACATCCGTGATACCCGCCGACCTATTAGATCCTATCAGATCTTCGTGGTTCGCCCGTGATCGGCCCTCGAAAGTCACCACTCGACCATGATTCAAAATGAACCCCCCGACTTCCCTTGAGTCTTTGATCACTCTTCCACCGCCAAATCCCTAACCTAGACCCTCATATGGACTCTTGGTGACAGCAGGAGTGCGGAGGGCATCTCAGCGGGGCGAATCGGTGTCGAATTGAGTCGGGTCCCCTCGCCGGAGTTCTCGTCGGAGAACATTTTGTGCTCGCACGGGTGAGGTCCCTTATTCCCCCTTTTCTCTTCGTTTCTCTGCGGTTTGAATGTTAAAGAGCCCCAGTGGCTTTTCCTTGATCAAAATCTTCGTTCGATAGCCTTAATCTCATCCCGATCCAACCGCGGCCGGCATCGCGTTTCGCCGGCCGACTTCACCCTTCACAGTTCCATACCCCCTAGTGGAAACTCCACGAAGTCAGGGCATTTTGCCCCTGACTTCTTCACCATCCTTTCTTGCAGGTTCCCGAAGTAACAGACCCCCTCCTGGGGTCGTTATTGGTGACGGCCACGGCTCCTAGGACTCCTCAGCTTCCTCGTCGCCGTGCGGGAGCTCGGGCGGTTATCTCGCCATTTTGGAGCTTCTGATCGTCAGCAGGAGTGCCTGGGAGTTCGCAGACGCCTTCGCGGCGCTCAACATAGCCGGGGAAGAGAGAGGCGAGCCGGGGAAGTTCATCCTCTCCGGCCCGCCTCCCTGTTCTTCGTGATCAGGCCGCCACCGTCCGATCAAGAAGGGCCAGCAGTTGCCGTAGGATCCAAACCAGCCCCGGCCGCTTGATCTGCATCTTCTAATCTGGACCGTCGGCCGCGAAGAGGCATCGCAGCGCCTTGAACAGACACGTGTATAAGTGCCCAGATCTCTGCCGTCCGCCAGCGCCCTTCTTGTGGGGGTTTTGCGGTATTTCCCCCCGCATTTTGATTATTTGTTTTATTAGTATTGAAACTTTCAGAACCCCTTTTAGATCTTTTGTAAAATTTGTAACGCAACCCCAGACTTCTCAAGTTTTGCATATCCGTCCTCGTCAGCGAGGCGCACGTGCGCGAGCACGTGCGCTTGGCCATTTTGCAGGGACCTCCCGGCGATTTTTCGTATTTAGTTGTAACACTAAAACTCTTGCTTGCAGTTATTAAGTTTCTGAAATTTTGCGAAGAGTCCCCTTAGTTTCTGCATATCTCTATTTACATCCCCGCCAGGTGCGTGCTTAGCACGTGCCTTCTGGCGTTTTTGCAGGCGCAACCTCCAACCTTCTCATATTAAAGATTAGTCCAGAAATGTTTTATTTCAGTTCAAAACTTTGGTGAAATTTGCAAAAGTTCCCTGAGGTTTTATCTATTTGCAGAAAAGCCCCTGCCAGGCCTTTGATCTTTGCTTGCTTGACATAATTAATTAAGGCACCTTTTTAACTCCAAAAATTCTCAAATTTTGAACTTAAGCTCCTGTGCATGTGTTCTTCCACGCCAACATTTTAGTTTTGGATTTTATTTTATTTTTATATTTATTAAAAATCAAAAACTTGCTTTTTATGCACTGTCTAGCTTAGAAAATGCCAAAAAAATATTAAAACTTCTCGAAAAATTCCAAAAAAATTCCATAGTGTCTATTTTACTATATTTTAGTTTCAAACCAAAATTCACTAAAAATCTCAAAAGAAAAACCTTAAAAATTTAAAAAGACTCTAAAACTTCAAAAAAATATATAAAATCAAAGAAAACTCTAAAAAATACAAACTCAGTTCCTGTTTGCCCTTTATTTTCTCTCTTTATTTGAAAAATAGTGTGAAACATTTTGATTGCTGTTTGCTATTTTTAAACTTCATTTTGTTTACAGCCAGCCCATTTTCCACTGTTTTCTATGATTTCAGTATTTAAAAATACCAAAAACACCTAGAAAAATCCCCAAAAATCACAAAGACAGTAAAAAATCCTAAAAATATTAAAAACATTTATTTTCTGAATTTTTGGTTATTTTTGTGCATTTTTATAAATAGTTGACCTCATCTTTTATTCCTTTGTTCTTATTTTCCAATATTGAAAAAGAAATTAAAAAATATATATATAATCTAAAATTATAAAAATCAGAAAATTAAAAATAAAAATACAAAATTAAAAATTAAAAAAAAATTAAATAAAAAATTTTTAAAAATTAAAAACCCACAAAAAGAATTCTACATTGGCTAAGTCGCTTATTAGACCTAGGTTTGGATTTTTATCTGCGCTCTGCACCGTTGTTTCCTGTGTTCGACCCCTACTTGCTTGCCATTACACATTGTTAGTAGGGTATAATAAATTTTAGTCCTTGCTCTTGATTGCTTTATTGATTGTGCGGGTTAATTGTTGAAGACCGAGGTGGTTTGAGCAGTCGCATCAGCGACAGTGAGTCTGACTTGTTAGACCACCATTTAGCGGCTCTCGCTGTTCTCGCTTTTCAATATGGTAACACATATATCGGTGTACGTATCCATTCGTTTGCATCCTCAATAACTTTTCTACAGACACAATCCTCGTCCTTCCTTGAGAGATCGCCATAGGACATCCTGCAAGAGGCCATAGGACATCCTGCCAAGGGGCACTGCATGGTCAGTTATAGTATAGGATACGTTCCCTTTTCGTAAAGTTGGCCTAGTTCTTTATCCTCTATCATATATATATATATATATATATATATATATATATATATAAGGAAAATGGGGTTGCCCTCTAGAGGGAGCTAACTTGGTTCCCTCCGTCCCATTTTCTCGATTTTTTTTTCAAAAATGAATCCTTAGAAATTCATCACTATATCCTTATATTATGTCATTCAAGTTTCGTATGAGGCAGAGACTCCTACGACTTCCATATATATGAGGTTTATCTAATGGACAATGTGTCGTTTCTAGATGGGATGAGCACACTTCATCAGTAAGTGACCTCCAACTGCTTTAATAATAAAAATACAAGCTTCAATAAGAGATATTATAACTTTAGTAAAGCATTGATGTTTCAAGTAAATACGAATTCTACAGACGGCTTCAGTAATATATATCCAAGCTTCAGTAATGATATCATAGCTTTAGTAACTTATATGAAGTTACAAGTAAATGTGAACTCTATACATCGCTTCAGTAATAAATATTCAATCTTCAGTAAGTGATATCGCAACTTTAGTAACTTATGTGAAGTTACAAGTAAATATGGTATTATATGTTTAGTAAATTATATGAAGTTACAAGTAAATACGAACTCTATAGATTGCTTCGATAATAGATACTCAATCATCGGCAAGTGATATCACAACTTTAGTAACTTATGAAGTTACAAGTAAATGCCATATTATAGCTTTAGTAAAGTAATTCTATAGACAACTTCAATAATATATATCAAAGCTTCAGTAAGTGATATCATAACTTCAGTAACTTATAACTTCAGTAATTCTTTAATTCTAATTTCTCTGCATTCCATCAGTAATTCTTAAAATAAGTTTAGTATTTCTCAACAATTTCTCACTAATATTTGATATCATGTCACTAACTTTTAGAAATCATATTCCCAAGCATTCTGCTTTCCATAAATGTATACTATTTTTTTTAGAAATGCTTATAATTTTCAAATTTATTTTCTTTCTATTATGAATACAATTCATATTTTTGGGATTGAAATCCGGTGGCTGGAATTGGAGGTACATCCTACCTCTACACGGCCTATATACATACATATGTTTTTACAGCGTAAGTGATGGAATTTTTTTTCCTTTCTGACATATTATGATAAATAAGCGGTCCAATCATCGCAATATAAAATAGTTGTTAAGTATTCAATAATAGGCATATATGTTGTCATGTCGTTTGATTTTAAGTATATAGCAATGTTAAATTTATACCAATGAATATTATTTTGTTAACAAATTATCTTTTTGTTCTTGTAATTCGAAATGAATATTACATTTGTTGTAAAAGGTTCATAAAACTATTCATTGCATTTTCTTTAAAATTTGTATTTGAAAAAAGTAGTGAATAATTGTTGTTATATGATTCATTGTTGATAATATAACAACGAATACACTACAAGAAATTTGACCCATGGCAACCAATAATTTGAATATTCATTACAGTATCTTCTGATATTAAACAACAAATATTGTTCATTGTAAAGTTAGTTTCTATTCTTACAGTTAACAATGAATGTCATGTTCGTCACTAAAGGTTCATATAACAATGATTTATTCGCTGGCTTCTTCGTTAAATTTTGTACAAATTGTTGCTAAATTACCAACGATTACAAGTAAGCGTCAACGGATAATAATTGTTATATGATTCGATGCTAGAACTATAACACCAAATACAATAATTGCTACGAATTTAAAAAAACATGTAACAAATATTATTCGGTGTTATATATTTAATGGATGATATGGCAAGAAATATTAAATTATTCACTACATGAAAAATACCTTTTCCCTGCAATAAATTTCGTCACATGCAATGCCTAATTTGTCAGAAATACTACTTGATGACGAATAAGCCGTTGGAAATAATCCGTTGAAAAAAGCTCCGTAGAGAATACTATTAGCAACAGATTCGGCCTTACAAATCCTTTTTTTCTGTCACAATAATATTGCTACATATAATTCTACTTAAACATTTTTATGACAAATAGCCTGTCACGAAAAGTTGGATCTTGCTTCTATAATTATGATGGCAAGAAAATATAAATAAAATTGATTAGATGCCTTATGATTCTAATCAATGGAAAAAATGGATCTCAATCATGATTGTACTTTGGGCATTTGACATATAGCAACATACGCATATCTAAAAGATCCAACGCCTAAAGAATAAAAAAGCACACAACAATTTGATTAATTTAAAAAGTCAAATTCATGAAGAACCAAATCATTCAACAAACAAACAAGGACTTCTCTAAACACTCCAGAGTTGAGTTAGAACCAAGGTCTCCAGCAAATCAAAAACAACAACAATTAATTACCTAAATTCTAGAGATGAAATTTCAAAGATAATATGAAGCTACCATATTTCTGGAGTGGAAATTGCAAACATGATTCTCGAAGAGGAGAGATCAAATAACTAAATGGTGACAATCGATGCCTCAGTAATATGCTAGGAGAAATTGTTATAGAATGCATATCCTTAATTGTCATATTTTGTTAGATATTTGCATTTTTCTTTCTCCAATGAATATGGCATAAATAAAAGGCAAGGAGTTACACACCTTTTGTCTTATAGTAGACTAAATCCCTTCAGGTATTTTTAGAAAATACCTTAAAATAAATAAAATAAGGGTGGGGTAGATACATTGACTCCCCTTAGGAAAGCCTCATTAAACCCATATATAGGAGAAAATTCTAATAAGGCATGCCTTTCTTGGATGCATAGAAATCCAACCATCCCACCCCTTCGTAATCAGTCTGATGGTTCCGATTAATGGTCCATTATCTATATTTTTTAATGTTGGAATACACATTATAGTCATTTTAATATATTCTATATCTAAAATATAACAAATATCTTCACAATAATCTCCCTAACAATTTCCCTTCCCTCTCTCTCTCCCCTCCCTCTCTCTCTCTCTCTCTCTCTCGATGATGATGATGGTGGTGGCGGTGGTGGTGGTGATGATGATCAAGGTTGTAAAAGTCGGTAGTCGGTACTCGGTCGGCCATGTCACTAACTAAAGATTAATCGGCAGTCAGGCGACTAATCGGATTTAATCGGACTTTAGTCGATTTTGAATTTTATAATTATTTTAAATATATAACTCATTTTTAAACATATATTTTCATAGATTTTGTATTTTTTTAACTATCATAATAAAATAAAAGAACTAATTGAATTTAAATAAAACATTAAGCATATTATAATAATTTTGCTTATAAAAAAGTAAAATATAAAAAATATGGTATCTCCAAGCAAAAACTGCTCGACTAGTGTGCCTAGTCGGAATTAGTTAGTACTCGGTCGGCCATTCCACTGACTAGACTAGTCGGACCTACTAGTCGGGCCAATCAGGTGACTTTTACAACACTGGTGGTGGTGATGATGATGATGGCGACACACAGAGGAGGTTGCATGCTGGTGATGACATGTAATGATGGCAGAGGGAGAATGTTAGGTGGTGGCATGTGATGGCATGCTACTCTGTAGACGTACAACGGTTGTTTTCCGCAACGGTGTGCTCTTCTTTTGACCTTTAAATCAGGGTAAAAGAAGATGGGTTCTCGAAGGTTTTTTTCTTGCAGGCAATGGAGGCGGCGTTGCGTGGAGGCGATGGATGTGCGTGGAGGAGAAGGGTGAAGAAGGGTACAGGTGGAAGAGTGGTGTGGGTGGAAGAGGGTGCGAATGGAGAAGGTGGATCATGGAGGAGAAGGGCAGAGGAGGGTGCGAATGGAGGAGGTAGATCATGGAGGAGAAGGGCAGAAGAGGGTGCGGGTGGAGGAGGAGTACAGGTAAAGGAAGGTGCGATCAGTTTTTGTAATCTAAGGTCATTTTTTAAAATCTCAAATCTTATTTTAATATCAGATCTTTTTTTACAAATCGCAAATCGTTTTTACAATTTCAAATTATTTACATTTACTCTTTCTTTTATAAATTTCTAACAATCTCAGATCTTTTTTTACAATCTCATGTATTTTTTACAATATTATATTATTTCTTACAAATCTCAAAATGTTTTTACAATATCAGATTATTTTTTACATTTATCATTTCTTCTATCAATTTTTAATAATCTCTTATCTTTTCTTTTGAAATCTTAGATCGTTTTTGCCTTCTCAGATCGTTTTTACAATCTCAACTGGATTTTTACAAATCACGTGTCGTTTCTTGCAATTTCATATTGTTTTTTACATTTATCCTTTCTTTTTATTTTTAATAATCTATTTTTTTATTACAGAATACAATAGAAATTTTACAATCAACCATGAAATTTTACAAAGGTAACGTGAGTATTACAAACCTCATTTTTTTACATTTGTCTCTTTACGCTTAATAATTGATAAATTACTAACTAACTATTTTTTGCAGATCTCTATACGATTACAAAACAAGCACGAGGTTTTACAAAGGTATTACCTATATTACAATTACAACAATAAAAGTACTACTAAATGTAATTTTATTTTACAAAGCATGATTCAACTTTACAATGTCATGCGTATTTATAAAGATACTTGCCATTCTACATAGAGAGAAAATGATATCACATTGGTAAAACCTCATTGAATAAATATCAACAAAATACTACAAATTAGATGGGCTAAAATGGTAAAATAAATGGATTAATGAAATTTAAATTCAAAATAAAATTCAAATTCAAAACGAAAATACATTGACTAAAATATCCTTTTGGATAAAGAACCATTAGAATGAGATCTAACGAATGAGATGGTTGGCTTTCCATGCATTTAGGAAAGGTCAACTTCATTGGAATGGTATGTATACATATGGGTTAAATGAGTACGCTACCTGGGAGCATACAAGAGCATGCTCCCACTTTTTTCCCATAATTTTTTTATTTTTTGAAATGAATTCATGGGTATTTACTTAGAAATTAGTAGAATATGTGTTTCAAATATTTTGTAAAAAAGCATTCATAACATGTTCGTCTAGAGGATGTCAGTTTCAGTAATTCTGAGACCGTTAAAATCTTGATGCAGGGGGTAGAAGTCTCGAATTAAGTTAAATTTTAAATGATACAATGGTGGTATATGGTACTCTAAATTCTACTAGATTTCAGTTCAAAAAAATAAAAAAAATAAATGAAAAAGGGATGGTAGCATGTAAGTTACATGCTCCCAAAGAGCATGCTCATTTTTCTATATATATGCATATATATGTATGCATGTACGTACACCCATATGTATATATGTGTACATTATGTATGTATATGCAGGTATGCATATATCTGTATATATGTATAACATTAAGAAATTGCAATTTTTTAATAATTATATTTTGAAAAAAATACTAAATTCAAATCAATAATAGACCTCTCTCCAACAATAAATATACGCTGATTCGGTTGGGTAAGCACTCCTATCCACATGTAATCTATCCGACTATACTTAATGAAAGCAATTTGATTCCAATGAGAAGTTGTGCATTAGTGGATAAGAACGGACATCATGGAAGATGTGGACAATTGCCAAGTTGCTCCAACAGTATTCATGTCATTTATTCTGTTGTTCTGCACGAATATCTTTTGTTATATTATTTATTATTTGTTTTGTTTATCCCCTTATTCTATATATAATTATAAAATATCATAAAAGCTGTTGATGAACATTGTTTGGAGGGAGAAGATTACGCATGTGATAACGCAAGCTTCCCCTAAAGACCACATGATATTTATATTTTATCTTGAGAGCAAACATTTGCAACAAACTATTATTTAAAAAAGGATTTTTATCAGTTGTGCTCCTCTGATATATTTCAATATCAGTTATATCCCTCTCTTTTTGAAAATATCAATTGTGCCCCCGACTTCTTGTCGTTCTCTCACTTGTGCCCCTCCGTTACTTTGGTCGTCAATGAGTTGAACTTAACCATAGTTTTTTTCAAACCACGGTTTGGTTGAGAAGGGTAAAACTGGAAATCAAAAGGATCACTCACAAAATTGAAACCCGCAATCGGAGATGGAGAAGACGACGAAGCACGAAGACCTATCCAGCCACATCACCCTCCAGGTTCATCATCGTCGATGGTCGAAGAGAATTCAGCTACGAGTCACGGGCATCCTCCTCGATCGGGGCTACGCCTTCTTCTTCTTCTCTGATCAAAGGTTGGGGGCGGAGAAGGGGGGCTGGGGAGGAGGTGGAGGGGAGGGTTGCTTGGTGGTGCACGTCGAACAGAGGAGGTCTGAGAGGCCAGGGGAGGAGGAGGCTCTGGTTGGAGGGAAGAGGCGAACGGGGTGGAGATAGAGGCTATAGGCGGAGGGGTGAGGAGGAGGAGGAGGTTGGGGCAGAGGAGGGGAAGGAGGAGACAGAGGTCGGGGTGGAGGGGGAGGCTATGAGCAGAGGAGGAGGGGGAAGCTGCGGGCGGAGGAGGAGAATGGGATTAGAGGAGGAGATTGTATGCGGGGTGAGGAGGATGGGGGCAAACGAGGAGGTTGCGCGCAGAGGAGGAGGTTGCGGGCGAAGGAGGAGGTTGAGGGCGAATGGATGAGGAGGAGAAGGATGCTTGGGGCAGAGGAGGAGTCTGGGGCAGGGTGGGGAGAACATGGGCGGAGGGGGAGGCTGTGCAGGAAGAGGAGGAGGTTGCAGGCGTGGCAAGGAGGATGGGGTGGAGGGGAAGGCTACTACCGGGGAGATGAGGAGGAGCAGGAGGAGGATGCCGAGGGTGGAGGAGGATTCTGGGGGCGGAGGAGGAGGTTGCGGGCTGGGTGAGGAGGACAGGGCGGAGGGGGAGGAGAAGGGGACGGGGAGAGCTCGAGGCAGAGGAGATTGCAGGAGAGCTCGGGGCGGAGGAGGAGCGGGGTCAGAGGGGGAGGCGTGGGGGCAGAGGAGGAGAAGGGAGGAAGAGGAAGAAGATGAGAGAGGAGGAAGAGAGTGAGGACTTTTTAGTCCTCTTTTTAAAAATTTAATTCCATTTGTATCCTCAAAGTTAACGTCCATTTGTGTTGGTTATGGACGGTCACTAACCCGAGGGCACAAATGATAGAACGGCAAGAAGTCGGGGGCACAACTATTCCTCCTTAAAAGGGAAGGACATAACTGAAATAGCAATATCTCGGAGGGGTACAACTGATAAAAATCCTTAAAAAACTTAAGGACTGGTTTGGTTCTTAGATGAGCTGTCTTTTAAGCTATATGATTGGATTGTAAATCCCATTAACATTGGATGTGGGATTAAACATTGATAAGATTGGGTTGTAAATATTGATCCTCGAATAGTTGCCATTCAAGATATATCTCCACCACCAACAAACAATAACTGTCATTTCCTTGCCATTTATCCCTACCTAATTACACAATATTCACGATTTGTCCCACAATAGCTTATCACATATTACACATTAACAATAACCTAAGGTAGAGTAAGGAATATTTGCACTTTACCCTAGTTATTCCTTGAAACCTAGCTTGGTGATGGGGAGATAACATTCGCGACAGGAGCACGTACCTCCGAGGTAATAGAAGGGATCGAGTCCTCGACTAGACATAGATAAACATGTTTTGGAATGCAAGGAGACCACGACTTTTCCAAATCAATCCAAAATTTCCCTAGGAATGTTGTACTTTGATACAATGTATAAGCATCCCAATTTGTGAGAGGAAGACAGATTGTCTTCCCCGAAGAGAAGTTCACTCTAGTGGAATGGAGTGAATTCATAATATGATTGGTTGCTTGGGTAAGCAATCTAGTTAGTCGAGAGGACATGAAGTCTAATCGATTGAAATCTTGTGTCAAGAGACTTAGGTCGTAGTTTGTACCTTAGAGGGTTTCCACATTAAAGTCCTTGTATCATTTTTTATTGTTTCATTATTACTTCTCTTGTTTAATACAAAGTTTTACATTAAAGTCCTTATATCATTTTTTGTTGTTTCATTTTTGGTCGATTGAAATCTCTTATAATGGCGTTGTACATAATATTGTTTTAGTCGATATTTTTTATACAAAGTTCTCTTAGTATGCTAATCCAAAGGAAATAACCGGTCAATGTTGTATTGTTTTAGTCGATATTTGTAACGTCCCGGGCTTAGGTCTCCGGTCCGTTATCGAGGAAAACTGACCCTGACAACTTGTTGGGTACGGGTCCAAATGGACTCGTTGGCAACCACCCAAAATGCTTAAGCCAAGTTGTCAAGTAGTAGTCCCACCACTTATAAACCACACCCACACTTCGTGAATTTTAGATGTGGCACTATGTTTGGGGGTATGGGTATTACAATATTTTTAGATTCCTTTTTCAAAAAAGATGTAATGTGTAGTGCAAGTGCATTTGTATATTGAACCATTTTTTATTTTTTTATTTTTGAAATGAAATGTGAGGAGATTTAGATCACCACATATCACCATTGAGTCGTTCAAAATTCAATTTAATTCGAGATTTATAACCCCTCCATATGGACATGTTAGGGGTGTATGTTTTATAGGAAATTTGAAACAAATATTCCGCTTATAATTCTAAAAAATCCCTCTAAGATTTCATTTCAAAAAAGACAAAAAATATGGAAGCATGCTCTTATATGCTCCAATGAAGTATATTCATTTAATCCTTAATTTAATATTTGGAACACAAAAAAGTTACGTAAAATACATCGAGAAAAGAAATATTTAAGCTATGAATCATATTTATTCATACATTGTATGGGGACTAAAATACTTTTGCAGACCCACCTCTGAGTCATTTTCACACACAAAATATTATATATATATATATATATATATAGGGTTAAACAGTAATTTTACTTTCTTCTCTTTTAAGTTTGTAAATTGGCCGTTAATTTTCAATCAAGCTATATTCTGTAAAATGTTGATTTTGTCTAGTTTTTTTAACGGCGCGGTAGTTAATTCCGGTAAACTTTGAATTGCATTTACGATTTAATTTTGAGTCCCACATAATTTTACTTTATTTTAGTATGTGAAAATTGCATCACATTCCCGTACTTTTTTAAAAAAAAATCCAAGAATAACGACCTTTTTTTGTTCGAATGAAGGATAATGAATATGGTGGAATAAAGGTAAGTGAACTTTGGTACTCCGTTCTTATCCGGTAAGTTTGAAGGATAATAAATATATAAAAATACTATAGAAGGATATAGAAGGAGAAGTAACATTTGGCGTAAACATAATTTGGTCAATTGTCTTCTAAAGATAAATAGGAGGGCATCGTTTTGTTGTAGGAAATTTCGAAGAAATGCTAAGGAGTTGAAGGCGATTCGTAAATGGATAAGGATCTTTACACGTTGAATTGGAGACGTACTAAAAGACAAACGCCAATTTGCATCTATATAAAGGTTCAAGGGATTTTTACACCACCACTCCTATAAACTTTATTGATTATAGCACAATCCATGGCATCTTCATATTTAACTCGCCCCCCCGGAAACTTCCTGATTCACAAGATATTTTCTCAGTAGTAACTCACATCAATTTGACCGTTAAAGTGAACAGATTTCCTAAAGAGGAGAGAGAGAGAGAGAGAGAGAGAGAGAGAGAGAGAGAGAGAGAGATGGTCTTTTGAGCAAATCTGCATGCTTCACATTTGATATATGATTTCTATATAATTCCTTAATGTTAGAATATCCCAACATAGTTCCTCCACTTTTTAATGTGCCCCACTCTCAATAGTTTCAAAAGGATTATTTACAATTATCTCCACCTTAGATTCTGCTATATCCATTATGCCCCTTCCCCCTAGCCATATCACTTGTGCTCTTACCTTCTTGTACCGTTATCACGTGTGCCCTTCTGTTAGTATAACTGTCAATGGGATTAACTAAACCATGTCAAGATCTAGTTAAGGAGTGATTTATTACAAGTATATCCGTACATATTTGACCATATCAAATTGAGATTCGTTGTCAAGGGCTTGATCTTCAAGAGCACGCATCGCCGCTCCTCCAGGCTGGCTCGAGATCGAAGGACGCAACAACCACCTCGCAACACGAGGGGCAATGAGTCAAGGGTGAAAATGTGTGAGCTTCTTCGAGGATCTTACCCCCGAGGGGTGGATGACGACAACACCACAAAGCTACACAACTTCATTTGGAGATGTAGAGAGGTGAAGCTTTCACATTGGATCGTTTCCTTTGCCTCCTCGGGTGCACAACGATGAGGCACGACCGCGGTAAACCCCCTCTCTACACATTGCAACTCCCCGTGAAACCCTCCTCCATGTAAAGCACCCATTGATCTTGATGTAGATGGCCATAGCATGGCAAGAGGAAGTCAAGGCTACGGGGAGGGCAAGGTCGGTGGAGGAGGCCGTATCTGCGAGGACAATAGGGGAGGAGGGAGGAGGTCGGGCTATGAAGGCAATGGCTACATGGATGGTCCTTGGGAACGAATGGAGTCTAAAGATATCAAGGACCTAAATATATACCATTGACTTATACCTTCTATTTTTTCTATGAAATCACAAGAAAATCTTTCACCACATGAGCAATCATCGATAGAAATACTCCAGCACTTCACCTGTCATATATTCAATATATCACACTATATAGATATCATATTCATGGAATACAATTCACTCTTAAGATGACTTGATTGTGAAATAGTAGACAAGTGAGATCGATCTCGTGCTAAAGAACATGGAGGTTCAAGTCATCTCTTCAAGGAAATCTTCACCAGCCTCTTCTACTCAAGCACGGTAAAGAATGTAATCCCCGTAAAAAAGGTTTACGACTATAAATAAGATTGTAAGTACTCAGAATCATATTACTTCCAGGTTGAATGATCGCCATGACACTGGAAAACAAGGCAAAAATGCTACTGCCAAAAATTCACCTAGATTCAGTTCACTGGTTGTCTAGATGCGCATAAATGCGAGATATAATGGACGAAGAAACAAGGATAACTTGAGTTTATCGAGAGATAGAGCATAGGATGAGTAGGATGACTTGTAAACATCATCCAGGAATAGATCTAATTGACAGAGAGGGAAGGCTATACAGGAGGCACATAAATCAACATACCACGAAGGTATTTGGTATTCCCCGTCTCTTCACAACTCATCTCCGGCTCCGCGAACATCCAGTTGGTGTGCACAGCAACCCGCAAGAATGAAAGATAAATTGTCTGCTCATTGTATAATATATGTTGCTCAAAGTGTACACTAGCCGATTAGTTCAGGTGTATAGCATGGTGTTTAAATTTATTCGACACAACTTATGCTTCGAGACAGATTAAAATAGGACAGCTAAAAAAGGATGTGATTCCAAATATGCGAGAAAAGCTATCACCTTCAGTCTTCTTTTGAATCCGAATCTTCGCTGCTAGATTCATCTTTCCTATTGATAACCTTCTTCCCTTTCTTGTCATTTTTTCCCTTGACATCGTCCTCATCATCACTGTACTCACTCGAGTAATCACCAGTGTCTTCTTCCTCCTCTTCCTCGTCCTCATCATTAGCTGCTTCCTCGGCTGCAGGTCCTTCGGCAGCCACATTGCCCCTCGTCCCTGCTCGGCTTCGTTTTAGAACCTTAAGTTTGAGATTTGCCTTCTTGTCACATCCGATCCATGAGTCACAAAGGCAGTACGAGCACAAGTTGTAGTTGCCCTCTGCAGGTGCCTGGAACTTGGCCATCACCAAACGTGACCCGTTCTTCACTTTCTGGACGGCCTCTCTAACAGCAGCACTGACCTCCTTCGTGTTAGCACCTAACGCCTCTTTTGTCTCTTCTATCATGTTGGATGCTGCTGCGACAGCAGCAGCCTCGTCCATGAAAGTCACCTTCTGCGACATCCAGACATCATTGGCGACAGGATCCGCAAGAAGTAGCCAAAAGTTCTCATCTTTGTGATAAGGATAGAAGGGGCAATGGGGAAGAGCCCCTATGAGGCCATTTCTGCGCTTGAGAGTGATCCAAGCATACATGGTCACGATATCACCCTCTTGAATGCCTTCTTCACCCTCTGTCTCGCATGTGACCTCAACGGAGACTGAGGGCAACATCTCGAGCACGGATTCCACATCATGAGCCTCAAGCGGGGAAAGACCGCCTACCTGTGTCAGAAGCTCGGTGCGCTCTTCCAGGGTCATATCCTGAAAGTCTTGGAATGTCCGTGCCTTCTATAAGACAAAACAAGAAGCACGATATCAGATGAGCTGACAACAGAAAGAAGATGCAGATGGTTTCAACCTCTTCTATTAAAAAAGATCCATGGTACGGGTCAGCGCAATTCATTTGTGTGCCCGAGAAAATACTCGCAAGCATTTGAGGCTGGAAGTTCGTAAATTTAGTAACTCGGTATGATAAAGTTAGCCACACGGATGAAATAAATGTATTCTCTGCTGTTTTACTAATTTGAATGCATGTTAGAGGTCGTGAAAGCATGCAATAAAATACCTTTCTTGCAATCTTTTTAACAATTGCATCATCAAAATGTGGGAGCTGCAGATATGGTGCAATGCCTTCTGGGGACCCTCCGCCTGCCTTCCTAGAGCTGAGGGGGATAGCCTGCAGGCACCATTGTATAAAATGGTCAGAGCGTACTCTTATTGTTCCCAGGGCAAGCATGTAAAGGGAACGTGGTTGTTAACATTCAACGGCAGGCATTATGGTTGTTTAATTAGTTTCAATGACTAAATCAATCAAAATGTGCAATCTTGATGCAACCAATAGGAATAGATTCCTAAAGCTAACAGATAAGTTCAAATTTCAAATAACCCCGGTATAGTTGTTCATTGTATACACATATTCGTGATACACCTCTGGTCTATTTCATTGGCCCTCTCTCCTCCATTGTGCAGCAGTTTACCCTTTGCACCTCACAGGTTTACGATCCCCCCTTTCCCTCCAAAAATATAATTTCACAACTATACTGGACCAATAGGATCTCGTAAGAATACCATCTCATAAGAAGAATATATATCTCCAATATCACTGAGGAGACCAGAACCACCATTGAGATTCTTAATAAAAGAAAGGACTAACTTCGGAAGGGAACAAACTTTAACCGAATACTTTTCTAATACCATGTTCAAAAATATGATAAGAAAACCAGAATCGCAGCATAAAAAAGTTTGGATATGATATGGTTCAAGATGGCATAGATCCATACTGTTCCATGTATGGTTGCATGCAGATCCCAGATACAATTCAAAAATTCAATGTTATTGGCTTAGTTTAAACAACTTATTTGATCTAATCAGATCAAGAATTTTCAAAACTGAACCAATCGGTTGGACAGAAGTACGTTGATCCATTCAACTTAAGACTCGTATTCTACTAAGGATATAAACATAGCTATGTAAGTGCATCATAACAACAACAGCAGTCTTTTCCCACATTAAGTAGGGTCGGCTACATGGAATTTTTGCCTCCATTCAGATCTATTGTGGGTCATTCTTGGGCATAGATCCAAATAACTAAGATCCCTTCAGATAGTCTTCTTCCGACACTTCTTGAACCTTCCTCGCCCTCTCTTAGGTGGGTCAATATTCTAAATCCTGCATCTTCTAACATGTGCATTAGCTGACCTCCTTTGCAAATGGTCAAACCATCTTAAGCGATTTTCTCTCATCTTATCATATATCGACGGCCACTTAATGGTCTAGTGGTAGTACAGAGTGTCTACCACACAAAAGACCAGGGTTCAAATCCCACTGTTGCAGTGGTTGCGTTACGTAGTCGACGGCCAGCGTAAAAAATAGTCGAATCTTTCAACATGAATTTGAGCAAGAATCCATGTAGCCAACCCTACTTATAGTGGGAGAAGGCTTAGTACATTTATCATATATCGACGCTACACTAAGTTTCCTTCTGATCTCATCGTTCCGAATCCGATCTTTTCGTGTATGACCACACATCCACCGTAACATTTTCATTTCTGCTACTGTCATTCTCTGCACATATTTATGGTTCACAGGTCGACACTCAGATCCATAAAGCATAGCAAGTCTCATGGCTGCTTTGTAATACTATTTGATTTTTCAAAAGAATTTTCTATCACATAGAACAGTAAAGGCTCCTCTCCACTTTAGCCAACATGCATTTATTCTATGATTAACATCTCCATCGATTTCCCCACGTTGCAAAATGGATCCCAAGTAACTAAAAGAGTCTTTCTTCTGAATGTTATCTTCTCCCATCATACCTTGATTCCTTCACTACTTCCATCAAATGTACACTCCATATATACAATCTTAAACCTACTTATACGAAATCTTTTAGTTTCTAAGACATTTCTACAAGCATCAAGCTTCACCTTTACTCCATCGTTAGTCTCATCAATCAACATAATATCGTTGGCAAGTAACATACTCCCAGGCATCTCATCCTAAATGAGACTAGTCAACTCATCCATAATCAAAGTAAAAAGGAACGTACTCAAATCCGAACCTTGTTGCAAACCGACGTTTATGTCAAAATAGTCAATCTTCCAAGTCTGAATCAAGCAAGACGAAACCCCACCATAAATATTTTTATAAAGTTAATGTACAGGACATGTACTTGTCTCTTCTCCAAAACTCTCCATGATATCTCCCTTAGGATTGAATCATAAGACTTCTCCGAATCAATAAAAATAATATGGAGGTTTCCTCTTAGCTCTATGAATCTCCATTGTTCTCAACAGTTGGATAGCATCAATAGTTGAGCGACCTGGTATCAATCCGAATTGGTTTTTTGTTGCTTTGGAAACTTGCCCCAATCTTCTTTCAACTAAGGATGCCAACCTTGTTTCTTTGAAATCAGCCATGGCCGGTCCCATCGGGTAAATGACGGTTGCGTTAGGTAGCCGACATCTAGTGTAAAACAATAGGATCTTTTTGAACATATAGCTATGAAGTGCATGCGTATAAATACTTCATCTATATTTTATATACTTTATAAAATAAGTATTCCCCCCCAGATCTGGTCCACTGGACGAGAAAGTCCGTTCCGCACTGTTGCTGATTCGTCGAACTTATCCATTGACGAGATTCGTGGAATTACGCATTGTGGATTGCGTTGGTGGAAATCTACCAACGCATATAGATAGACTCGTTTCCCGTTGTTAAGGGAGAGCAAGAAAGGAAAGAAATTAAATCCCTTTTCCTTTTCGAGTACTAAGAGATCTCACTACCAACCAGAAGACTTTATCTTGCCGGTATCAACAACAAGAATCAAGCCTGATAGACTTTCGCCCCATTACATTATCAAATGTTGTTTATATTGTGGTGGCTCAGGTCTTGGCTACTAGGATAAAGGAGCTCATGAATGACATATTACCAATGCAGACATCCTTTATCTCGGACTGGCAGATTATGTATAGTTTGACGATGGCTGCGAAGATAGTAGCGGATTGAAAAAGAAAGCAAAGTAGTGGTTTGCTTTGGAATGTGGATTTCTCTGAAGCATATGATAGTGTAGACCGACGGTTCGTGTGGCCAGCAATGGCAAGACGCGACTTGTGGATCCTGGATTAAGAGACGTCATAACAACATCATATTCGATTTTTGTGAGAGATGGCCAGAGGGAATGTTTTCCAACCCCAATGGTGTGTGAGTCAGGGATGCCTGCTTACACCATTGCTTTTTTTGTCTTAGTTGCAGATGTTCTTGCTTGTGTGGTGGAACAAATTGTAAGCTGGGGGATTTTTTAGGGGTACGTTCTTGGAGAGATATCCATATCGATCCTGCAATATGTAGATGACACTATATTCTTCATTAAAAAGGGGTGAACAGGAGGCGAAAGGTTATGACTACAATCTTGGACATCCTTGGGGAGCTATGTGGCCCGAGGTTCAATCTGAATTAATCTGCTATGGTCCCCTTTTTCCTCTCAGAGGACGAGGCTACTAAGCATAACAAGGTGCTAAGCACTTATTGTGGTTCGCTACAGATTTGTTATTTAGATCATCTCCAGTTAACGGATTGGTTACCAGTTGTTGAGAAATTGGAATGAAAGCTATCCAAGTGGAAGGTGTTGTGCATGTCACGGGGAGGCCATCTAATGCTAGCTAAGGTAGTTATTGTGGCACTTCTAGCGTTCTTTATGTCCTCCAGATTGACAACGGTTGGGATTCATCGTCAGTTTGAGATGATTATTGTTAGAGAATCGGAAGCGGAAGCGTAACATGGAAATGATAAATAACAAGAAAGAACAAGCGGGATTTTACGTCGAACCCTACTCCGAAAGGAGCGGGATGAAACCACGGGAGAAGCCCTCAAAGGGGCATGCTATGCATTTCTTTTTCTCAATGGATACAGGAGGTCTGGGGCTCCTTATATAGCCTCTCCAAAGCCTCCAAGTCCCACCGTTGGACGATGTGGGACTAAACACTGCATGGGGTAAATGGATCTTCTCCAGGATCCATTTACCCTGTCACAACTCAATAGGCGCACACACTAATACTCCAACACTCCCCCTCAAGCTGGAGCATGCAATGCTCAGCTTGGACAAACAGACAGAAACTCAACTCAACGCTACAAGACACTACGGACAATATCAACCCAACGCGCACATTGCTGCAGTCGAGGACGTTGCTTCTCATGCCGTGCAGGTGAGGAGGACGAACGGGCTGGAGTGTGAGTCAACTGAAGACTCGGAATCTGACCGTCGAGTCTGAACTTGCGCCTGAAGTCTCCTCGTCGGAGAACTGGGTCTCTCCCATCTGGCTCAGAGAATGGTGCACTGCTCTGGTGTACCTATGATACCACATGAAAATCCTTGCCCTCAAGGAAATGGTCCTCTGCTCTGGAGTCCCTATGGCTCACATGAAAACTCTGGCCTGACAACTAGAAGAATGATGGGGACCTCGAACAATGATGGCAACATATGCTCATCTGACAATGACCGCACACTCGTGCGTGTCTGAAACTGGAGACTCGGGACAATGATCGTCGAGTATGAACAATTGTAGAGTCTGATCATCTGAATGGTCTCTGCATGTGAATCTGGACATCTGAATATGGCTGGAAGAAGACCTGTGACTCTACATATACTCCCCCTTTCTCCCATACTTGTCGGAAAACAGACAAATCGACAAAGTTGGGAGAAGACAACATAATGGGGAAAACAAACATCACTTGCGGCTTTTCATTTTTTTTAAAGCCGTCTCTCCTTTTTTTTGCGATTTTTTTAAGCCGTTCATTTTTTTTCGGCTTTTGCTTCGCACATTTTTTTTTGAAAATACGTACGGCTTTTTGTATGTACGCGCCTTTTTTTTAACAATTTTTTTTGAAACTTTGCGGACTCCCTTTTTTTTTTGTTGTTTCTTCTTCTTCGAATAGCTGATTCACCTTCTCCCTTTTTTTTTAAGCATCGCCCACCTTGGCCAATAGGAGCAGACCCTCTTTTTTTTTGCTTTGATTTCAGCCCATCTTCCTCTTTTCAGAGGTTTTTTTTTAATAATCGAGCCCATCTTTGGGCCCAATATGGAGCATCCTGCGCACCCTTCCTCTTTTAATAAGGAGGGCCATTGGGCACCCTTTACAATGCAATGCAAGCCCCTCTCTACGGTTTCCTCGGGAACCCTTCTCTTTTTTTTAAAAAAAAAATCGCCCACGATGGGGGCCCTGTCACGATGGTGCCCTTATCTTGTGCCGCTAGGGTTTCCCGTCGGGGAACCCAACCATCGGGGCCGCTGGTGATCAGTGAAGGAGGCCGCGCTAGGGGATCTCGGGGGGTTGTGTGGACCTGCTGGAGCGACAAGAGGCTCCGCCTGAAGCATCTGGAGTTTGTTGCGCCGCCATAGGCGCCTAAGCACAACAAGGGCTTGGAGACGAAGAGCGTTGGCGGCGCCGCCAGGATGGTCTGGAGATGTTGCGCCGAAAAGAGCGCCGCCGCCTGCACTGGAGGGCTTCTACTGCGTGAGGGGCGGCGCTGTACTGTTCCTGGGAGCTCCGCCTGGAGCCCAGTGCGAGCCCTGATCGGATGTCGACAACGCAAGAGGATGTGGCGTACAGCTTGGGGTCGCGCGCGCGACCTGGAGATGCGTGCGACCTGGAGATTTCTTCGCCACCTTAAGTCATAGGATCTGCGCCTGCCGCCTGCGCATAGAAGGGGGGGCACAGGTGGTCTGGGCAGCGATCTGGGCGCAGAAACGCCTGCGGGGCTCCGCCAGGCGATGATGATCGGCGCCTGGATGAGGGCTGCCGCCTGGGGACATTCGCTGCTCAAGGGATGCGCGCCTGGGGGAAGACATAGCGGGCGCCTGGACTTGGATCTGACGAGAGGGGCGCTGCAGATGCCTGTAGCACAAGCCCCGCCTGTGCTGTGCGGAGAGAAGCAGCACATCTGGATGATCTATGGTTTTGAAAAACCCATATGAACTCACAACTTCGAACCATATATGATCTTCAAAACAATAACTCAAAATCGAAACTCGAAAAAAAAAATATAACATGATTCCTCGAGAATCAAACCCGCTCTGATACCATGTTAGAGAATCGGAAGCGGAAGCGTAACATGGAAATGATAAATAACAAGAAAGAACAAGCGGGATTTTACGTGGAACCCTACTCCGAAAGGAGCGGGATGAAACCACGGGAAAAGCCCTCAAAGGGGCATGCTATGCATTTCTTTTTCTCAATGGATACAGGAGGTCTGGGGCTCCTTATATAGCCTCTCCAGAGCCTCCAAGTCCCACCGTTGGACGATGTGGGACTAAACACTGCATGGGGTAAATGGATCTTCTCCAGGATCCATTTACCCTGTCACAACTCAATAGGCGCACACACTAATACTCCAACAATTATAAGGAGGTTCTTCTGGGGACTTCCAATCAAAATGTAAATGGGATACATCGTGCGAATTGGGACACTTTTACGCTTCCAAAGGTGCTAGTGGATTTGGTGTTTTACTTCTGAAGATTTTAACATGGCTCTGTTGTTGAAGTGGGTGGTGAGAATCTAGGGAGACGGTAAAGATTTGTGTTGTAGGTAGATCTGTGGTATCTATTGGATCCATACTCCGTGATCCTTGGATCCTTGTCCCGTGCACTATGCCTCTGCTTTCTAGAAGGGGAGTTGCACCGTACTACCCTGACTCCCAACACTCTAATGCCCAGTTGGGTGATGGCTACTTTTCTCTATATGGATGAATAATTGGACCGATCAGGCCGTTGGCAGAACGTTCCCCACGAATATTCTCGTTGGCTTTGGATCGGGGGCACGCTGAACTCGAAAGCATGGGTTGCCAATGCTTTTGTCCGTGGATCCTTGTCCCGTGCACTATGCCTTTGCTTTCTAGAAGGGGAGTTGCAACGTATTGTCTTGACTCCCAATGCTCTAATGCCCAGTTGGGTGATGGCAACTTTTCTGTGTTCTGGATGAATAGTTGGACCGATCGGCCCGTTGGCAGAACGTTCACATGAATATTCTCATTGGCTTTGATCGAGGCATGCTGATCTCGGAAGCATGGGTTGCCAATGCTTCATTCCTAACCTTCTCTGTTGATTTTTCCGAATGTCTTCAGGAGTTTCTAGAGCCATTGGAGGTTATTGGAAAGTTTGAGGCATGTCAAAGGGAGACCATTGAAAGTGGCATGCTAGAAAGTCCACAGTGAGGAAGGCCTATCAGGAATAGATAGGCCTCCGCATCCTTTGCCAGGTGAGCTGGTTCAGGACTACAGACTTATATGGGACATGCATGTTACACCATGGTCTTAAATTTCACAAAATTTCGGTGAAATTTTGGTTTCGAGGGTATTGATTTACCAAAACTATCCTATATCTCGTGTTTCCGGATTTCGTCGAAATATCAACGAAATATCGACGAAATGACCGAAATATCAGCGAAATGAACGAAATATCAATGAAATGATCAAAATATCAACGAAATGACTAAAATATCAACGAAATAACATATTTCTCTTCTTCGTTTCTTCCTTTCGGGTTCTTCCTTCATAAGTTTGAGGTATGCTACTACAAATCTTGCCGAATTTGTTGATTTATAAAGGAAATTTGATTTTTGTTCCTCTCATGTTAGTATTGCATATTATGGATGATTTTAGGTAGATTTGGATTATTTATGTGAGATATATTGATGATAAATTTGGAGTTTTTGTGTTTTACTGTGGAATCAAGATGCGTTTTCAAGGGAGAAACTCGGATCTCATGTTTAACACTCAGAAAACAAGATTTTGATAAGTTTTGTTATTTAAAATTTAATAATTCATTATTTCCGAGAACTAAACCATAGACCTATGAAAGATTTCCATTTTTGTATCTCTTACATGATTTTTCTCAAAATTGTTCACCTTAACTTGTAGATCTAAGATGTTTTTACTTACAAATCAAAACATAGAAAACTATATATTACTTTAAACACTAAATGTACACAACTTTATGTATATTAAGTGTTAGAATTCTATTTCAAGTATCTGTGTGATATAAGTATATATAAGTATATATTTGTGATATGGGTGTGACGTAAACAATCAATATCGTCGTGGCATATTACTGTAAACACTAAATCAATATAAGTATATATTTGTAAGGTATTTATTGTTTTAAGAACTAGGATGAACTCCATTTCCAATATCTATCAGTCATCATCAACATTAACAGCGATGTGATTGATATGTACAATATAGAGGGTATAGATGAGTTATATGTGATATAGGTGGGTATTTGTAAGTTATTTATTGTTCAAATAACTTGGACAATCTTAATTTGCAAAAAAACTGGCAAAAAATGACTTTTTAAGGCAACTCCGAGATTTCCACCGAAATCGTCAAAATTTCACCGAAATTTCCATTCCAAGGGGATCGAAACGAAATCGAAATCGAGATTTCGAACCTTGTGTTACACAACACATCAAGATGTTTCTTTGGTTACTATGACATGTCATAGGCTTGACAAAGGAGAGATGGTCAAGATTCTGCTTGGGCAATGACGGTAGTTGTTCCTTATGTAAGGCGGAGATAGAGAAGGCGTAGCATCTTCTCTTAAAATTTGAGAAGGTGAAAGATATATGAAAGGAGTTGGGTCTTGTGTAGGATGACCCTCCGACTCAACGGGTTTTAGAAACCACTTTTTCAGTGCATGGTTTCGCCTTAACACGATTTTCTTGAGTCCGATTGCAGCTTCTTAGGCAATCTAGCTCGCTTGTAACAGAGTTATGTTTCAAGCAAAGCATTTTACATAGAGAATGTGAATTAGTTTGCCAAGACTCTTCTTGAGTCCCAACTTCATAATCCACTTAGTTTGTTGTTGGAGAATGTAATAGAGTGGTAATTGGATCTCTCCAAGATCCAATTATTACCCACTCATGTTTAGTCCTACATCTACTATATGTGGGATTCTGGTCTGTCTGTAAGGTTGTATAAGGAGCCTCACACCTCCTGTACTCATTGAGAAGTTCTAATAGACATATATAGCCCTTTGAGGCCTTCTCCTGTGGTTTCATCCCGCTCCTTAGGGAAAAGAGTTCCACGTAAATCTCCGGTATTCATGTTTATATTCTTCTTGGCTTCAAGCAAAGCATTTTACGTAGAGAATGTGAATCAGTTTGCCAAGACTCTTCTTGAGTCCCAACTTCATAATCCACTTAGTTCGTTGTTGGAGAATGTATGTAATAGAGTGGTAATTGGATCTCTCCAGGATCCAATTACCACCCACTCATGTTTAGTCCCATATCTATTATATGTGGGATTCTAGTCTGTCTGTGAGGATATATAAGGAGCCTCATACCCCTTGTACTCATTGAGAAGTTCTAATAGACACATATAGCCCTTTGAGGCCTTCTCCCGTCGTTTCATCCCTATCCTTAGGGAATATGGTTCCACGTAAATCTCCGGTATTCATGTTTATATTCTTCTTGATTACGCTCTGTTTATCGATTCATTTCTGCTTCTTAGATATCAACATAGTATCAGAGCGGATTTGATTCTCGAGGATATAGTCTTTTTATGTTCGAGATTTATTCTTGGAAAAAATTCTCGAGATTCAATTATCAGATGGGGTTATGTTCTTGGTTGCTCTGTGAAGATTTGTCCAAGATATTATCTTCATTGGGTTCGAGAAAAGTTAGGGTTCCGGTTGGAACCCTAATTCTGCAATGGCACCCCAGTTCTCTATGGCGATCACGACGGCACCTACTTTTGATCTCATGCAGACAGCGCGAGATCTACTCCTTAGGCACGCAGGTAACTCTCTCGATCTCCAGCTCAGAGGCGATGGCGTGAAAGGAGCAATACACAATGACCCTCACACCCCATCTGCATCGCGCCCAATCTCCATCTCCAGACGAACTCCACGGTGGCGGCACTCCTCTCGTGTATGCTTTGGGTTTCTCCGAGTGGGAACCCTTGAGGTGGCGACGTCGCATCTCTGCTCTCCAAGCGACACTCCCATCGCGCGCGACTCCAGTGAGGGCCCCTCGTGCCGCTCCATCTCTTCCAGAGGCGAGCCCCATGGGCGCCTCTCCATGATCTCCCAGCAGGCGATGGCCTCCTCCAAGACTCCGTTGGTGGTGCCACTCTTCTGCCGCATCTCCAGGGGGGGGCCGATTAGCGCAACATCTTCTCCAAGCGCCGAGCTCTCCCAAGCCGGCAGGCTGTCCAGGCCGACCTCTCAAGAGCGGCACTGCCGGCGAGCGACACATCTCATTTGTGTGCCAATCGCGAGCTGCAGGCGGCATCCTCTCCAGGTCGCGCCCCAATCTCCCACGAGATCCTCTCCTCCATCGCGCCGGCGCCGGCAACAACAGGGGCCCCCATCAGGGGCGACATGCCTTTGCAAAAGGGGTTCCCAAGTGGGAACCCTAAAGAGCCCAAGTGAGCTATCGCCGTATAAAAAAATCTACCACTGTAAAGGTCCATGTAGAATGTACTTTGTATTAAAAAAAGATAGGGAAGTGGGTCGTCAGTAAAAAAAGAGAGGAGAGGTTCATTTTTAAAAAGGGGGGAAGAGAGATACGGGCCCAAATTTGGTCAAGAGTTTCAAAAAAAAAGAATTTCTTTTGAAAAAGGGATGCGTACACAAAAATCGTACGCTTGCAAAAAAATTGAAGCACAAAAAAAATGCATGTTTTGGGTTCTCCCAATTTGATCCATGCTCTTATTTTATCAAATATGGGAGAAAGGGGAGTGAGAGCTATATTCTTCAGGACATGTGCACGATTGACAGACCAACACTACAGATTTCTACAGATAATTCGTTTTCACCGAACATCGACTTCTTCAGGGCATATACTTCTTCTTTTACGACCCGACTAATACTCTACGTTGGACTTCTTTTATTGCGACTCTTCTCCAGGCACGACAAAGATACTTTCTGATGATATGGTATCGCAGCGACTCTACAGGCACGGCAGAGATATGTTCCGGTGTCTTGAAAATTGCAGACATGTCCTCAAGCGAGGTCTTCTACCAGCAGCAGAGACACATTCTTCTTGTGATGTATCGTGTGAAGATGTGTTGTATACTTTTTCTTTTTGTTTCAAGATGCAGCTTTCTTAGCTCCATCTTGAGAGGGGTGTAGGAGAACGTAATAGAGTGGTAATTGGATCTCTCCATGATCCAATTACCACCCACTCACGTTTAGCCCAACATCTACTATCTGTGGAACTCTGGTCTATCTGTGAGGCTATATAAGGAGCCTCACACCATCTGTACTCATTGAGAAGTTCTAATAGACACATACGGCCCTTTGAGGCCTTCTCCCGTGGTTTCATCCCGCTCCTTAAGGAACAGGGTTCCACGTAAATCTCTGGTGTTCATGTTTATATTCTTCTTGATTTATGCTCTATTTATCGATTCGCTTCCGCTTCTTAGATTTCAACATTCGTAATATATTTTGAGCGAGAATTGTATTGTGTTTCCCCATTTTTTGGGGGCTTAAAAATATTTTTTAGTAAATATCAACATTCATGTTTATTAGGTGTCGGCATCATTATAGCAAACCTAGATTGATACACAATGACATCATTTATTAATCTCCTTCAAGCGATCAATCACCTTCAGGTTTCATCAAGTTCCTTGCATTAAAGGATGAAGATATCTCGAAAAAAGTTTCCCTCTACCCCAAAATTAGGCTCGAAAATTCAAGCATGAGTGAAGAAAAATGGTGTTGTGACTCTCGAACCTCCCATCATACAAGTAATTTTTATTTCATGTGTGATTGGAGTTGATAGTAGGGGGCGCTAGCACATATTCATTTCGAGAGATCACTCATGACCTCAAATGTCATATTTCGATTTTGTTTCGTCAAAACCTGGAATAGGAAATTTCAGATAATTCCATTAAGATTTCGTTTACATCCCTAGAAATTGGAGGAATGAGTTTGAAATGAATTTTTCAGAAATTAAGGTTCTCAATCTTCTTCAGTCAATAGAAAAGTGTGCACGCTTCGTAGTTAAAAAAGAAGTGCAATTAAGGTGTGTGTCTTTTACTACATCATATACGATGTATTTTAATACAGATGTCATGTAATATGTATGTGATAAGCAACTCTTTATATTGGGTACATGGTCTAATAGTTAATTATGAGTGCCAACACACTATCACTTATATTTGTGTATCGAGGGGTTGACACGGTATCAATCCCAAGCTTCATATAAGAGCAAGAATACTCACTAAAGCAACACTAGAAATAACTCTTTCCCAAAAAAACAACGAAAAGATGGCAAAACAAAGAGATATATCGAAGAAATCACGGAAATCGCACCCATTTCGTTGAGTTTTTGCTGACATATCGGAAAAATCTTGAAAAGGGAATCAATAGGCGTTTCGATATCGGTAAGATGGGGAAACCAAATTTTTGGCAAAATTTTGCAAAATTTCGTTGATATTTAAGGCTATGGGTCCATTTAACATGCTCTGTCAAACTTTGAGCTACTACAAGGCGAGCTCAAGCATTAACAGAGGAGAAACAGAGCAATCTCTGATCCGGCCATTCAATTGTGCACCTTCTTGCCCACATCTCAACATCCCTTAAGGCAACTTCTAATTCTTAATAACACATATCCCCATCTTTAACCGTATAATTGCTCTATTCTTGTATGATAAAAAGACATGCAATGGTACATTCCCCCAATCAAACCCATCGCCCCCTATAACACCTTAAGCATTGATTATACAACCATGGCCCAAAATGTAGATAACGTTGACCTGCCGAAACTGACATATCGACGACATGTCAGCAAGATCTTAATGAAGCAGTGAAAAAGCAAAGCAAGGCTGGTTAAATTCACCATGTCGACGTCTGTTTTGCCAAGCTGGCAAAATCAACATATCGGCGAAATGCCGGCGAATTTTGCCGACATTTCGAGCCATGCAACTAACATTGCAACTTACCACCGCTTTTTTGGAAAAGAATCCCACGTGATTTCATCTCCATTAAAAAATTAAAAACCAACCTCACCTAATTTCAAAGTTGTTTATCATTGATTTGTATTTATCCATCTCTAATGCAACCTACATATTTTTATTACCATGATTAAGTGTAATTTTTCAAGTCAAAATTGATAGTTCTCAGTTTTTCCGAGTTGAATTAAAGATGACGCACACACAAATATCGCAGTCGCTCACCTGATTATTGTGATTGCAGGACTGCAGAGTACTTTAGCATCAGAAGCTCTACCAAGTGAACTTCAGTAATGAAATTGCACAAGCTTAAAAGTTCTTTGAATTGTTCAAAAAGGTGTGGCATTATTTACATTGTATGTTGGCAAAGTTTTAAAATCTCTGCAGCATCTTTAGAAACTTTTCAAAGAAAAGAATATCAAAGAAGTCAACAATGATTGATCATTCTTGCTCACTGATAGATCAGCTTGGTCGACATCTATTTACAATGATCAACCAACTATGATCGACCATCTATTTTTTTATCAACCATCATATTTTGAATGATGAATACCCAACAATCATGGAATGATCGATCGCCCTTTTGACATGATTGATCATACATCTTTACTAATTAATCACTTCTCACAAATCTTCATTGATTTGTTACTTATTTTGTTTCCAACAACCACATACTCTCGGAATCCTATATAAAGGGCCCCATTGTATTGTTGGAAGACATACCATTCAACAAATCACTCTTGCTCTCATTAAAAAAGCAAAAGAAGCTCTTATAATGATTTCTTTATTATTCTCTCTCTTACGCTCTTTGAATCCTTCAATATTTTTTAGGAGAATATTTTCCGAAAGATAGCTCTGCAAGAATGTTATCAAGTCAACAGGGTTTGATCGCCTGCCCATCTTCAAGTTAATCTAATAGCAATCAGAATACAGTTGGAAACCTTCTCAAGCCCAATAATATTTATTCTGTGAATTTTACTGATTATTCACATGTGGTCTTGTAGTAATGCAGTGTGCCTACCACCCAAAAGATAGTGGTTCAAATCCCCCATTGTGGAGGTTGCACTAGGTAGTCGACAGCCAGCGTAAAAATAGTCTAATCTTACAACATGGATTTGAGCAAGAATCCATGTAGTCGACCCTAGTTATAGTGGGAGAAGGCTTCGCCATTCCCATGTACTATTTGTGATATAATTGTTGTGTTTATATTTGTGAATATCTTTGTAATTATATATTATTGATTATTCAAGATATCTTTGTTCATATAATTGAGAATTGCTTCTAATATCTTTGAGAAAATGTTGTTGCAAAAGAGAAGTTATTGTGAGTACGTCTTTCTATTCTTAACCTCTACTGCAGCAACTTGTGGTGTTTGATCCTTAAGTTTGCAGGGAAGCGTTTGGACTTGCAGATTATGCTTATTCCAAGGGATGTCAGAGGAAAGCTGAAGTTTTGTCGGTCATATGTGGTTGCTACAATGTCAGATCTGTAGTGTTGATTTTGGTATTTGCTCCAAGGCTGTGAAGCTATATGCTTTATAAATAGTTGGGATATCTACGTACTACGAAAATATCTTGGGCTTTATAGTAAAGAAGTTAGTTGGCTCGGCTAACTATGAAATCCTTAGTGAGGTGACTCGGGTCGTGGTTTTCACGTAGTCGGGTTTCCACGTAAAAATAATGTTGTAGTGTGTGGATTACCTTGGTTGATTGAATAATTTATGCTTGTTATTAAATCCTTCATAATTTTTCAAACTACTTCAAACAACTATCCACCCCCCCCCTTCAAGTGGCGTCGCAATCCAAGAACTCAAGTTGTATCAGAGTAAAGAACATCCCTACGAAGTAAACATTGAGAAACACATGGTAGCATCCACAAGCACAAGCTACGAAAGCTAGTCCACTGTCGGGCATCCTCACTCTTATGGAACCAACTACAATCATTAGAAGGTACGAATGCAAATATTTTTAGTGCCCGCTGATATTGATGTGGAATGTCATAAAGACAGCGTACACATGACCTACAGAAGATCCAGTTATGATAGACACGGAGAAAAAGAGAGCTACGTATAGCTCCAAAGCAATGAATGTCATCCTTTGTACCATCATAAAGGATGAGTTCAATCGTACTTCAATATTCAGGATTGTATGTGAAATATGGAATAAACCCAACGTGACATACAAAGGAACAACAAAGTTGAAAGAGACACAAGTCAGTCGTTATCAACAAAGGTACGAGCTATGTAAGATGGAAGCTAAAGAGACCATCAGTGACATGTACGCAAGCTTCTCATGAACCATCAACAACCCCCAAAATCTCAATGAGGAGATCTCGGAGTCTGATCAAGTGAAAAAGATTCTTCAATCCCTCACTACAATATGGAGCACCATAATATGTGATAAAGGAAGCAACGACATCAACAATCTACCAACTGACGAACTCATAGGGAAACTTCTCTCCTATGAAGTAGAGAAGACACAAAATGTTGAAATAGAAGTAGAAGTCGAGAAGAAAAAGGGGATTGCAATTCAAGCTACCGAGTCAAGCAGCTCAAGCTAAAATGAAAGCTCTAAAGACGACCAAACCATGTTCACGAGAAAGTTCAAGAGATTATTCAAGAAAGGTAACCGCACAAAAGGAAGGGAACTCCAATACTTGAAGTGCAAGAAGAAGGGTCATTTCAAGAAAGATTGCTCATCAATCAAGAGTTAAAGAGCCATGAGCCTAAAAGAAGCAAAGGAGCTGAGAAAGAACAGAGAAAATCCCACAGACACTACCACAAGCACATGAAGAGGAAAACTCTTAAAGCTACTTGGAACACTTCCGACTCCTCCAAGTCTACCAGGAGTGGCACTGACAACTCCGGCAAGGAAGAAACCATGCTCGGACAAATGGTCCTAGAGAGCAAAGAGATAAATTTCGATGAACCCCCTCTAAAAGAATTACAAGATGTACTTTCTACTTTACATGAAGTTGTTGTTTGTTGAGATATTTATTATCCTTTATATTGCTTATGAATTTTCTATTTTATATGTCTTCGTCTTATAATTTGCCCAACAGGATTTTCTCCTATATGAGAGAATCCTAGGGCCACTCAGTAATGTAATTCCTTCTTTTCATCTCAACATGGTATCAGAGCAATGGTCCTAGATCGGAACCCAGACCTAATTACATATCCCACCACCAGCCCTAGTCATCGTCACTACCCTCCGCAGTTGCGGCCTCTGCGTGGCACCGCTGCCGCCCTCCATAGCCGCAAGAGCGACGTTGCGACACCACCGTCGCCGCCGCCCAGCAGCAATGCGGCGCCACAGCACCGTTGCAGCTCTCCGAGCGGCATCCATGGCCGCCGCCGGCAATAGCGTTCACTCTGACCCTCCGAATCACCGCATAGGGGCTCTGCAAGCCCCCAGTACCGTCGTATGGGCCCCTTCCAGGTTGTTGCGGCGAGTCGAGAGCACCGCCAACCGTTCCTCCAGCTTTGCACGACTCCCAATAGTCTGATTTGACCTTAAAACAGACTAATTCTGGTCGGAAAACGTGAATTCAGACCTACAAATCGTGTTTTTCGGCCCCAGCGCGCACCGAGGATTGACGAGGATAGTTGTCTTGAGTCTACACATACGACCAATCATCCATATGATCGTTTAGACTTGTACAGATCGGTCTACTTCTGAGTCGAGTTCTGTTTTTTGGACCACTCTTCTATCATGTTAGAGAACAAGGGTGATATTTTTCTTCGTCAGGTGCCTTCAAGGGTGTTGCTCCCATCGTAAAGATGGACGGGACCAACTATGAGTTGTAGTCCATGCAGTTTCTCACCCTCATGCAGTGCAATAACAAGGAGCATATCCTGACTGAGCCAGAGTTGACCGATAAGACTGGGACCAATGCTTCTTGGAAGTAAGATGACGCGTATGCGCGTGTTTGCTCTCTGAGACCCTCATCACGGAGATAGCAAATGATATTGTGAATCAGCCCACAACTAAGGCGATGTGGGACATTTTAACATCCACCTATGCCCAAGCGAAGAATGAGGCTAATATTCTCCAGTTTCAATTTGATATTTACATGGCCAAGCAGAATGGTCGTCCTTTACATATGTTCTACTCCTCACTCCGTGGCATGTTCGAGAAGCTTCACAAGTTCATGTCTATTACGACATCCACAGAGAAGCACGTGACATATAGGAACTTCACGATGGTTGGAGTTTTCTTAGCTGCGCTCAACCCAGAGTATGATGTTGCACGTACACAACTCCTCACTAGAGCAATCATACCTTCCATGGAGGAGGCCTACAACCATCTCAGTAAGCTCCTTATTCCTCCTATTACCACTCCACAATCCTCTTCAACATTGGCTACCTCTCTCGGTAGAGGAGGATCCACCCAGTTCAAAGGACGCACTTCCCATGGTAGAGGAGGTGGACGTCAGCGTGGTCCTTGCACCTAATGCCGTCGGCCAGGACACTCAGAGGATACATGCTACCAGAAGCATAAGTATCATGCTTCTACTCGTGTAGCAGAACAGATTATGCCTTCAAAGACTCCTGCTTCCCAGGTCGATCCACACCTGTATGACATTGTCTCTTGTATATGGGGAATTATGTCTCTAGTTGCAAACACCACCACTACAGGATCTACAGATAGCGTTGCTGCAGCCATAGCCTCTTCGAGCTACTCAGGTATCACTTACGTTTTTTTTCTAGTAGTAGCGGTGCAGATGTGATAGAGTGGATCATGGACTCTAGTGCATCCCATCATCTGTGTGGAGACAAAGCCCAGATGAGGTCCTACATAACTATACCTCTTGGTAGATGGGTTGTTATTGCTATTGGGGTCCACTTACCCATTACAAGACAGGGGGAGGTGCATCTGATGCCATCCACGCGCCTTCAGAATGTTTTATATGCCCCTGACTTTCAGATGAACTAACTTTCCAATAGTCAAATTATTAAATATATGCATTGTCATGTCATTTTTGACCCTTCATCTCTTATGCTTCAGGACATACTTATGGGCAAGGTGATCGGATGTAGTCGTGAGCAGTAGGGGCTCCATAGACTGGTTTAGCCTCCTTATGCCATTGTCTCCATTATTCCTACTAGACTAGTCTCACTGTATATGTGGCACATTCAATTTGGTTATCTTCCTCTACAGAAGGTGTGTCAGGTCCTCCCGCAGATTTCCACGTGATTTTCCTTCTAGTACGAGGCATGCCAGCTTGAGAAGCACCATCATTCCTCCTTTCCATCTCATCAGAGTCAAAGAAGCTCTCACTTGTTTGAGCTCCTTCATTTAGATATTTTGAGTCAGAGTCGTGTCCTTAATCACCAGGAACACCATTTTTATCTGGTCATTGTTGATTATTTTTCTAGACTTTCTTGGATTTTCTTATTAAAGAATAAGTCTGAGGACGGGTCTGTTATACAATCTTTCATTAAGAGATAAAGAATATTTTTTGCAAATGTCAAATATCTGTGTTCTGATAATACCTTAGAGTTCTGCACCTTACAGCTTTCTAGGTTTCTTAGATCTCTTGGCATGGTTCACCAAACCTCATGTGCTTATACATCCTAGCAGAACGGTATTGTCGAGCGCAAACACCGTCACTTATTTGATGTGACCAGAACCTTATTAATTCAAAGTCGTACTCCTCACGCTTACTAGGGTGATGCGATCCTCACTGCAAGTTACCTAGTGAACCGCATGCCCTCTTCTGTATTGGGAGAGAAGATCCCTTTCTCGATTGTGTTTTCCGAGAAGGAATTGTTCTCACTTACACCTCGTGTGTTTGGTTCGGTTGCTTTTGTTCATGATTTCTCACCAGGTCGTGACAAGCTCTCCCCCAGAGCTGTCAAGTGTGTTTTTATTGGCTACTCTCGTACCCAAAAGGAGTACCGTTGCTTTGATCCGCTTCGGCGGAAATATTTTATTAGTACTGACGCTACTTTCTTTGAGACGGTCATTTATTTTTCTCCGACAAGTGATAGACTAGCTCCATCAAACTCTGATAAGGAGATCTACATGCCTCCTCCTACTATCATACCACCACCTACACCTACTCTTGCTCTACTAACACCGCTAACACCACTAGCTCCTCCACCACCACATGTTCATGTGCCTACTCCTTGACCACCATCTACCTCAACTAAATTTTCACCACATGTGTTTACTCGCGTGTCTCTCTTTGTTCCCCCTATTCACAGGCCTTCCCAATCATCCAGCACGCCTTAGGTATGTAATGAGCACATTGATTCTATTGACGGCACTACCGAGTTGTCTGTGCAGCAGGATTCCCTACAGGATGAGCAGATGCCCTCTAAAGAGGGAAACATACAGGTTCAGGACATGACAGATGACCTTGATGTGTCTATTGCTCTGCGAAAGCATAGATGTACGTGTGCTACATATCCTCTAATAGCCCATGTTTCCTTGAGCAGACTGTCAGAAGACTTCAGGAGGTTTACCTTGGCACTATCAGCCATGAGATACCACGGACATATCAGGTGACTATTCAGGACAGTCAGTGGCATCTAACCATGGAGGAGGAGATGGTCGTGCTACAGTCGTGTGGCACTTGGAGTCTTCTTTCAGTTCCAGTTGGCACATCCGTTGCGGGGTGTAAGTGGGTGTTTAATGTGAAGCACCGTGCAAATGGCAGTGTAGATCGCTATAAGGCGAGGCTTGTGGCACGTGGGTTCACCCAGACATATGTGGTGGATTATCAGGATAATTTCTCTCCAGTTGCCAGGCATTCTACTCTATGTATTCTTTTATCTGTAGTTGTGACACGAGATTGGCCCCTTTTCTAGCTTGATGTGAAGATTGTCTTCCTATATAGTGATTGTAGAAGGAAAAGAATGAATTGCATTGTGAGAGGCCCTTGGATTCTCTTATACAGGAGAGGAACCAATCGAGCAAATTACATGAATAAGATAAAATAAATAGATAATAAGAAAATGGTAAGAAATATAGCAAATATCTCAACACTCCCCCTCAAGTTGGAGCGTAGATATCGATCAGACTCGGCTTGTAACATCTCTGATAACGTCCTCTGGCTAGGGCCTTAGTAAGAACATCTATTGTCTGGTCTCCAGATCTGACATGCATAATAGCGATAAGTCCCTTCTGTATCAAGTCACGAGTGTAGTGGCAGTCCACATCTATGTGCTTAGTCCTCTCAGGTCAATAGGAGTAATCACAAGTCTGCAATCTGCCATGTCTGTCTTTGAAGGAAGATATGTAGCATACTTCCTCTGGGTCATCACAAGATCACGCTGGTTCCCGGCAAACTCCAGTCCAAAGAAGTAACATAAATTACCAAGGTCCTTGGTCACAAATTGTTGACCTAGGAAGTCCTTGACACCCTGAATGCACTGCTAGTCATCTCCTGTAACAATAATGTCATCAACATAAACAAGAATGACAATAGTACCTCTCTGGATCCTGTGCACAAACAAAGAGCGATCGACAGTCAATCTCACAAACCCCTTCTACTCTATCAAGTCCGAGAGCGTTTGGAACCATGCTCTTGGACTCTGCTTAAGGCCATATACAGCATTATGAAGCATGCAAACCGTCAGACAATCCCCGCAACATCAAACCCAAGTGATTGCTACATGTAGACCTCCTCCTATATATCGCTATAAAGGAAGGCATTCTTCACATCAAGCTGGTAAAGAGGTCAATCTCGTGTCACGGCAACAGAAAGTAAAATACGCAGAGTAGAATGTCTGGCAACTGGAGAAAAAGTATCATGATAGTCCACCCATATGTCTGGGTGAACTCATGTGCCCCAAGTCTCGCCTTATAGCGATCCAAACTACCATATGCACGGTGTTTCATAGTGAACACCCATTTGCATCCCACAACGGATGCGTCAACATGAGCAAAAACCAAACTCCATGTACCACGTGACTGTAGCGCAGCCATCTCCTCCTCTATGGCCAACCTCCACTGGTTGTCCTGAAGAGCCTCCTGATATGTATGTGGCATCTCCACGGCTGATAGTACCAAGGTAAACCTTCTGAAATCCTCTGACAATCTGCTGAAGGAAACCTGGGTTGCAAGAGGATAAGTAGCACACGTACATTTCTGCTTTTGCAGAGCAACCGGCACATCAAGATCATCAGCCAAGTCTTTAGCCTGTAAGTTCCCTTCTAGAGAGGACACATGCTCATCCTGTATGGAATCATGTTGCACAGACAACTCGGTAGTACCATCAGTAGAAACAATATGCTCATTACATACCTGAGGCGTGCAGGATGATGGGCAAGAACTGTGAGCAGGGGGAACCGAGCGATGGCATGTGGTTTACCAGATAGCATGTAGTACGGACAGCATCGCCCCAGTAAGCGTGAGGAGCACAACTCTGTATCAATAAGGTTCTGGTCGCATCAAGTAAGTGACGGTGTTTGCGCTTGGCAACACCATTCTGCTAGGAAGTATAAGCACATGAGGTCTGGTAAACAATGCCAAGAGATCTAAGAAATTCAGAAATATGTAAGGTGCAGAATTCTAAGGCATTATCGGAACGAAGATATTTGATATTGGGATAAAAATATTCTTTATCTCATTAATAAAATATCTGATAACAGATCCAACCTCAGACTTATTCTTCAATAAAAAGACGAGGGAAAGTCTAGAAAAATCATCCATCGCAACTACATAAAAACGTGTCCTTGTTGATTAGGAACACGACTCGGACCTTGGGTTCTCTTATATAGGAGAGGAACCAATAGGGCAAATTAGAAAAAGAAGATAAAATAAAAGATAATAAAAAAATCGTAAGAAAGATAGCAAATATCTCAACAGTGATCAACATGAGGAGGTCTACATGCAACAACCACATGGGTTCGTTGTTGAGGGGGAGTGTCAAAAGGTTTGCAAGCTACACAAGGTTATTTAGGGCCTTAAGCAAAGTCCAACAACATGAATCCAGAAGCTCTCGGACTTGATAAAGCAATAGGGGTTTGTACGATCGACTTTCGATCACTCATTGTTTGTATACAGAACTCAAAGAGGTACAGTCATCATTCTTTTCTATGTTGATGATATTATTGTTATAGGGGATGATGAGCAGGGCATTCAGGTTGCCAAAGATATCCTAGGTCAGCAGTTTGTGACACCTTGGTAGTTTACACTACTTTGGACAGGAGTTTGCCACGAACCTACAAGGTCTTGTGATGACTTGAAGGAAGTATGTTACAGATGTCCTTTCTGAGACAGACATGGCAGGTTGCAGACCTGCCACTACTCCTATGGACCCGAGCATGAAGTTCTATGACACTGAGGAGGTCGACAAGAGGGGATACAGGGAGCTAGTTGGCAAGCTCTTGTATGTGACCATTACCAGGCCAGATATATCATTTACCATGAACGAAGTGAGTCAGTTTATGGAGTAGCTCCGACATGCACATATGGAAGCAATCCATATGATTCTGAGGTATCTTAAGGCATCACCTGGCATGGGACTTCTTTTTAGCAAAGGTACATCCCTTTCAGTTACAGCATGTGCAGATGCAGATTATGTTGGGTGTCCCAAGGATAGGAAGTCTACTTCAGGCTTCGCAATGTTCATAAGGAATTCCCTGATGTCATCGAAGAGCAAGAAGCAGATTGTGGTTGCTAGATCTAGTGTTGAATCAGAATACATGACCATGGCGCATGCTAGCACGGAGATGATGTGGTTTAGATCTATTCTTACTGACCAGATTATCGAGGTGCTTCTTTCCATGCACCTCTAATGCGACAACCAGGCTGCTCTTTTCATCGTAAACAACCCTTCCTTCCATGAGAGGACCACGCACATAGAGGTGGACTGTCATTACACTCGTGACATGATACAGAAGGGTCGTATAGCCACTACTCACGCCAGCTCTGGAGACCATAGAGCATATGTACTTACTAAGGCCCTAGCCAGATGGCCTTACCAGAGATGTTGTTCCAAGCTGAGCCTGATCGATATCTATGCTCCAGCTTGAGGGGGAGTGTTGAGATATCTGTTATCCTTTATATTGCTTATGTATTCCTATTTTCTTTGTCTTCTTCTTGTAATTTGCCCAACAAGTTTCTCTCCTATATATGAGAACCCGAGGGCCACTTAGTAATATAGTTCTTTCTTTTCATCTCCACATTGTTAAACTGAAAAGGGAAAGAAGTAGCTAAATCTATTGCATCACATGCACTACTATACTCAAACAAGAAAATGAAGTTAGCCTGCTAAAAAGAAAACATTCATAAGCTTACATCCTTTTCTTAATCTAAACAATAGCATAATATTGAAATAAAAACTCTTAAGTGTAACATAGATAAGCTAGAAAAGACTATAGCTTAACTTTCAGTAATTCTACCTTTTATGGAGAATCCCGATCACAAATACATCATCTAGTTTCTCTCCTACAGTTGTGCAACCGACCAACGTAATTTTAAACTAAGCAAATAGTTTTCAAGTTGCAAACAAGCCTGGAAACGGAATTATCATTTCGGAGCTCCTTCAACAAAACGCCCCGGAAGTGATGAAAAAATGCATAAAAGAAAAGCAGAGGATTGATTTTCCATCTTCACTGGTGTCAGTACATTACTTAACGATATATTAAATATTTATAGCAATAACTGGACAAATTGATACCTGAACAATGCATTGAGAAAGCTCAATAACTCCAATTGCCGGCCTGAGCCATCCATGTCCTTGAGAATTACGTGGTATCACAGAAATCTGCATCAAATCAACGATCGTTAAAATCCAGGTTTTCAAAAAATGCCCAGGTTATGTATAGGACAAGTTCAATTAAAATATACATGGAAAATAAATGATTTTCAACAGACAATTGGTGTCACATACTAAGGGACATTCAATGCACGGTTTCGAAAATCTGAAGTCAAATAAAAGAAGGTTCAATAGATCCAGCAGTCCAGGTATTCAGAGTTACAGACATCGAGTGGTGAATAGATTAGTTATCTTAAATGCATTTGATCTGTCTCTGGGTCTACTAAACCACTTTAGATTTGGATTGATACTGAATTTCACAACACATAAAGGATGTTGTATGATGCTGGACCTCAATACTGATATTTCTCCTACCATGGAATAACAGATGGATTAAGTAGTCCAAAAACTCATACATGTAAATGTAATCGTTAGAGTTATTGTTTTTTGTTCTATTTTATTTGAGTCATGTAACCCATCGGGGTCCTTTATGTACTTTCATCTTTTTTCTCTATAGGGTTTCTCTGTATATAAGAGACCCCAGACCTATGGAATAAACATATCGATTCATTCTCTTCTCAACATGGTATCAGAGCAACGGTCCTAGACCGGGGTTCTGATCTAGAAAATTCCGCCGCCACCTTCAAGCATTCTCTCCTCTTGACTAAAGCCTGCGTGGGTCCTCATCCATCTCCAAGGCACCCGCACGAGCCCCTAGAAGCCACGCTGCAGCCACCAGAAGCAACCGTGCGAGGCCCTAGCCATGCCCCTGGGCATCGCCTCTGCCAATAGGTGCTGCTGCACTATCCAGCGATGATGCCGACGGCTGCCAGAGGCCCCAGCCATCGCTCAGGGGTGCCGCCAGCCCTTCTTGGGCCATATCAGGCGCAGTCAGGTGCAACCAGCCCTTCTCAGGGGTGCCGCCAACCCTTCCACCGACCAGATCGGGTGCCACCACGTGCACCTAGCACCCCCAAAGCTTTCATCAGCCCTCATAAGGCACTGCTACTGCTTGCTGTGCTCCTGCCAGCACCTCCTAGGGCATCAACAACCCTTCCAGGGTTCCTCCAAGGCCTCTAAGGCCCCTGCCAGTCCTCCTAGGGCTTCGTCAAGACCTTCTGAAGATCCTGATATGCTGTTCAACTTCTATTCAGATCTTCAGCACGGGTAAACGTGAGTTTTAAGGCACTTCTCAGCCCTCATATGCATACCTGATCAACCATAGAGCCTTCTTGATCTGTATATCTGACTACCATGACATCTACTAACGAGACAATCCTTGGCTACAAACGTGATGGCACAAGGCACTACTATCAAACTTAAGGGCACAGAAAATTATGTGCTCTGGTCTCTTACTTTCAAGGTATCCATTGGTGGTCAACGGAAACTCTATATTCTTACTAATGTTCCTCCAGATGAGAAAGATAAAAACTATGACAACTGGCAGATACAAAATTATCAGGTTATCAACTGGATGACCAACAGTGTCGAAGCACATACAAGGACACGTCCACGGAGATGTGGGTGGATCTTGAGTAGACATACTCCCAGAAGACGACAAAGTCACGTCTTGCAGACATCTATAGGCGGATCCAATATGCATCTTAAGGTGATTCTACCTTAATTGAGTACTACATGCATCTCACTAGCCTGTATGAGGAGCTTACGATCTTCCATGCTTCATGTTGTACCAAACATGTAAAAGAGCGTTTGTACTGGAAGGTGTATCATTTTCTTGATGGCCTACATTCCCGATACCAGGCAGTGAAGGAGCAATTTTTGATATCTGATACACTGCCAACGGTAAAGGTCATATTTGGACTTCTTGAGGAACTAGAGACATCTGTGAACTGGCCTTCTACCTTACCTCCAGCAGAAAATTTTGCACATGTCGCATCACCTGGGAGAGGAGGACGATACATCTTTCGAGGACATGACCGTTACTATGGATGTGGTCGTGGACGAGAATTTGGACGTAGACGTGACTTTGGCCGCGACCGTGGGTGAGATTCTACTGCTCCTCAGTTTCCACGGTGCACTCACTATGGTCGGCGGGACCCTCCATCCGAACAATGCAGGCAAAAGTTTTGAGTACCTCCCTATCACGCCAATAGTGCCTATGAGGATGCATATGATGTGGAAGAGGTGTCTACTACTACAAACTCCAGTGGCAAGACGTAACATCTCAACGATGCAGATTACTCACGGTTGATGTGGATTCTCCATACTCCCCAATCCACTACCTCCAGTGAGACTACCACTACTCTAGCTATTCCTTCAGGTACAGTAGCCAACCCTGTCATCACTCCTACTCCTGCTTGGATCATTGATTCTGGAGCCTCTACTCATCTGACTAGAGAAGGTAGTCTACTAACCTCCTTCGTACCATCTTCATTGTTGAAGTCGGTTCGAGTCGCCAATGAGACTCACATGTTATTACCGTCGAAACAATGGAGTTCTCTTCCAAGCTCTGACTGTCCGAGGTTTATTGTGCTCTTGATTTCCATCTTAGCCTATTGTTAGTTCATAAGCTTGTGTTGAGCTTAATTGTCGTGTGATATTTGATGAATTATGTTATTATTTTCACGACATCCGGACGAGGCAGAATTTTAGTGGGGGTCATGAGAAGAAAAGGGTGTGTATTATCTTCACATACCATCGGATTCCAAGTTTGTTGGTGCTGCGTCCATCTCCGAAGACCCGCTCCTATGGCATCTGCGCTTTAGGCATCCTTCTGCTAAGGCTTTCTCTCTATTGTGAATCCGGAAAACATAATCAAGCTTATTTTCCTACTCGTAGTGAGTCTCGTACTACCAGCCATTTTGGACTTGTTCATTGTGGTGTCTGGGGACCTTGTCCGATCCAAACATTGAGAGGTCATCGTTATTTTATTGTCTTTGTGGTTTATTATAGTAGACCTTCTCGGGTGTATCTAATAAAATCGTTCGAAGATTAATAAAATTATCCACAATTTCTTTCAATATGTTAAAACCTTTTTTTCTACATGTTCAGATCATTCGAACTGGCAATGCCCTTGACTTCACTCAATAGGACTTGACATCTTTCTTTGCGTCTCAGGAGATTGTTCACCAAATATCTTGTCATTATACGTCGCAACAGAATGGGATCGCGGAAAGGAAACTCCGACATTTGCTTAATACTGCCAGACCTCTTCTAAGTCAAATGAATGTTCCCAAGTACTATTGGAGGGATGCCATCCTTACTGTCGTCTATCTCATAAACAGTGCTCCTTCTTCTGTTCTCAAAGGGGGGATTCCTTTCTCTATGTTATACCCTATCGAGTCTCCCTTTTCTTTACCTCTATGAATTTTTGGCTGCATTGCTTTTGTTTACAACTCCCATGCAGCTAACAAATTTATCACCTAGGATCATCAAGTGTATCTTTCTTGGGTACTCTCGTAGTCAGAAAGGTTGTCAGTGTTATGATCATGTTGGGTGGATACTATGTGTATGTTGTTGTCACCTTCTTTGAGCAGACAAGCTTCTTTACACAGGTTGTGGTTGACATCCCTTTGGATCTTCCTCCTCCGCAAATCGTTTATACTCGCAAGCACACCACTACACCTGCCTATGTTCCTTTATTTGTTCCATTGTTTGTCCCTTTTATGCAAGATAATATGACGACCTCTCCCAGGCTTTTTCCGAAGTCAAACTTCTGGCCTATGGCATCAAGACTGTGTGGGTCTGGATCTCCTTGCTTTTCGACTGAGGGGAATGAATGATAGCTGAGATGCTGGACCATAGGGGTCTAGGTCCTGAGGTCAGCTTAATGATGAGTAAGCAAAGAAGTTCTCTGCTCCCACCATTGCTGCTTCGGATGTACCAGAGGAGCTTCCAATAGCTCTCCGTAGGCAAAAGATGCAATGTACTGCTTACAATATGTCGCATTTTAATTCAACTGATGGTTTATCTAGTTGTGACAAGCGATTTGCAGATGCCATGAATGCTACTTCAGTCCCTATAGATCATCACAGTGCGATACAGGACCAAGATTGGCGGCATGCCATGGATGAGCAGATGGATGCCTTATCTCCCGAGACACGTGGGATCTTGTGTAGTGCCCCCCAGAAGTTCGATATGTGGCTTGCAGATGGGTCTTCATGACCAAGCTATCGTCTGATGGGTCCATTGACAGATAAAAAGCCAGATTAGTTGTCTATGGCTTCACATAACCTATGGAAGTGATTACTTTGAGACCTCTCCAATTGCCAGAATGGGATCAATATGCATCATTCTTTCTATTGTTGTTAACAAGACATGGCCCATTATCCAACTTAACGTAAAGAACGCCTTCCTCTATGGTGACCTCGAGGAGGAGGTCTATATGATGTAGCCATCGGGTACGTAGTCCAAGGGGAATGTGTATGCCGACTACGTAAGGTCATCTATGGCCTGAAGCAGAGCCCCAGGCATGGCTTGACAGACTCACTACTGAGATCGGTACTCTTGGGTTTCAGATGACAACATCTGACTCTTGTATTTGTCATACGGTGGTCTATAGCCACCATCATTCTTGTTGTTTATGTTAAGCCCGACTTCCCTTTTTCTAAGATTTTCTACACCCGATTCCTTGATCATACTCCATCCAATTCTCTACCCAAATAAACCTCACGCATCAATTACACATGCCTGAATGATTTTTCAACCAAAATTACCTCGTTTCACGTGCATTCTATTTTTCGAATCCGTCTCCAGTTCTATAAATAAGAGCTCCGATCCCATTTTGACATTTAATCTGCTTTTGGCCCCTTACTCCCCGAGCTTGAGCACCTGGAAGAGTGGCTGGTGATAGGAGAACCTTCTCCAACAAGCAGGAGTGTGAATTGTAGCTTGAATTGCGTGATCCACGCCGACAGACAGAGCTCTGTCGTGCCTAGCGTCTTCGGTCGTTTCACACCTGAATTGAGGTCAATTCCCCCCATCTTCCACCGTAGGTAATCGTAGGATTAATTCCCTTTCATTTCGCATTTAATTTCAGCGAGTATTATTAGATTTCTAACTAGTTCATTAGGATTTAGATCCGCCACCGATCCGCCAGATCGGAGGTCCTCCTTGGTTTTGAACCCTGATCCGATCATCGCATCTCTATATATCACTTCTCCGTGACCTTTTCCACAGCCTGATCATTTTAGATCCAAGGATTTAAGCTTTTTCTCCATCTTATGCCATCGTCGGAGGAACCTGTTCATTCACCTGCCATTTTCCTTAATTTTTGCTCAATAATTCCCACCGAAGCTTTGTCCTCGAGCATCAAATAATTTACAGGGGACAGGAGGATTATCTGGAGCAAGATCTGGTACATGGGGATTGAGTTTGAGACACACAGGAGCTTGAGATCTAGGTCCTTGATCAGCGGACCTGGACACGATGACCATCTTCGATCGACGCGTAGTAACATCTGTGCAATGTAAAGAGACTTTTAGACTTCATATCAGAGCAAGATATGAAGAGATCGAGTCGTTAGGAGCAGCCTTCTTCATTGTTCATCTAGAGGTCGTGATCGGCGTTCGGTCGAGTTCAGCAGCTCCAGATTCAATCAAAGTCGTTCATCTGCGCCCAATTTCAAGCCATCTGATCAGATCACCTGCTGCCGATAAGATCCACACGATACATCACGTGCTTCGCACGGATTAGTGGTGAAATAACATTCCACACCCTGTAATTTCTTTATTTGTAAATAAATATGAATTTGTTATGTGCCACATCCTTATTACTTGAATAATTGCACATAGTCCCTCGTATTTTCTTTATTTTCAATTAAGTCCTTTGTTTGCATACTCGTGTGTATCGTCACGTGTTTATTGGTTAAATTGCAATAAAAGTACTTGCAATTTGTTGTTAATATTTGCTCCATTTGATTCATAAAATTGCAAATAGGTCCATGATTGCAAAGTTCACGTACGTAAACATGTGAAGGCTTGGATATTTGCACATTTCATCCTGCATTTTATTTCTTGTTAATAAAGAATCCTTAAACTTCTGTTAATTGCATTTGAATCAAATTGCTGCTACATTTCTTTTTCTTATTAAATGCTTTAATTAAATAGCTAAATAACTCCGTAAATCCCTAAAAATAAAACTAAACTCATGTTTATTTGGTATACATCTCATAAATTTTGTTTTGAAAATTTCTTTGATTTGTTATATTTAAAAATTCAAACACTCTGTTTGTTTTTGAAAATTCATGAAATTTGAAAAAAATGAAAAAATATATAAAAAATTACAGTAGCTTGCTTTTATTATATTTTATGACAAAAAATTTCACATAAAAAATCTTTAGAAAACCATAAAATTGAAAATTACAGAAAATCTTATAAAAATTATATAAATTCGTAGAAAAATCAGACAAATACATAATTGTGCTTATTTTAAAGCTTAATTCAGTTTCAAATTAGTTTCCATATTATTTTCTTTGATTTTCTATTTTAAAAATCCAAAACAGTAGCTTGGTTTATGCTTTATTTACTGTTTTCAGTTTTAATTCAGTATAAAATAAAAAAAAACTAAAAATACCACAAAAATGCAAAAAAAAGTAAAAAATGATAAAAACACAAAGACTTTATTTCTGGATTTTTGAGTATGTTTGGTATGTTTGAAAAATATAAAAAGGTTGGTTTTCTCTTTTGTGTATATATCTTATAAATTGTTTCAAAAATAAAAAAATATAAAAAAATTGCAAAACATAAAATCAAAAAAATATAAAACAGTGAAAATCAATAAAAAATACAAAAGCATTAAAAAATATATAAAAAGTACAAAAAGAAAATAAATATAGAAATCTTCTTTAATTAGTAATAATTAAATTCCCGCAATTTTTGTAGCCTTCCTGAGTTTGATCATGTTTGTTATGCCAGGTTAAATACATAGTAGCACTTGTTCTCTTTTTGTTGAATAAGAAATTATCTTTTTTGTTTGAGTCGGTTTTGGGTTGCGACGACACATTGATATGCATTTTCTTAAAACCCATAAAATAGTGAATCAACACCTGTGCACACATCAATGGGCCTTCGAGTTGGATGAGGTCACCGCCAAGATAAGGCCCAATCTTTTGTCAAATATCCTCCATTGCCAAGTGCAGACGACCCTCTTGTTGTGTGCATACCCCTACTGAAATCGATTCCATTGTAGAACCTGTTGGCTTGATACCATGCTCAAAGCTCTTCTCTGTCAACTTAGCCTAATTCTGATCAACCTTGGAGGCATTCCTCTTTACCAAGCACACCCGTCATCGGTGACCAATGCCCTTGCGATCGTAATTAACCACCACGTGTGGCAAACCACAGCATAGTGATCACTCAATCTGCATCTAAAACACAACTCCCCCCAACCCCTCGAAGCCTCCTAGACCTCAAGGCCTTAAATGTCGGTTTCGGTCACCATTTCGGTATCGACCAAAACGGAAATTCGATGGAATTTCGTTGGAATTTCGACCGAAATTTCGGTCATTTCGGTCATTTTTTGTACTGGGACCCCCATATTTCGGTCATTTCGGTCGAATTTCGGTTTCGACTGGATATCCATATTCGACAAGAATTCGACCGAATTTCGCTGAAATTTGAGGCCATGCTTGACCTCCCCTGCATGCATTCCCCAAACCAGATGCCATTTAAGTAGCTCTCCACGAGACTTGGAATTCCCATTGAGTGCACTCGCATGGCATGTAGACTTCTTCCTGCATGTCTCCTTCATTCGCCTCACGACCCTCCACCAGCTCTCCATTCTCAAGATTGCAAAAGTTGGCAGTTGGTCCTATGCACACATATCTACATTTATGTATATATGTATGTATTTACTTATAGTACTTCAAACTAATTTTTATGAGTGAATGTATGTGTGTGTTAGAACTAATGTATGTCTAGGTGCAAAGGGGCGTGTTTAATTTATGTATGTGTGTGCATATGTATATGTTTGTGCTAATAGAATTTAGAACTAATACGTATTGAACTTAACAACCTACAATAAATTAAAATTTAAGCATAAAAATGAATTGAAAATGCAAAAATTGGGCAAAAGACCCCATTTTTGCCTCAGCAGTTTGTTTGAGCACCTTGGCCTCCAGCCAAGTGCTCACTTGGACGGCGATTGATGCAGAATACCTCATCTGGGAGTGGCAAGGCGTTCGGAGCTCGCCTCATCCAAGTGCCTAGGCGTGTGCCCGAAGCGCCTTTCCCAACATTGTATATAACAAAAGCGATATCATAGGAAATAATTACAACAAGTTGGTAAAGGTGTTGTAGACTAGCCTTTAACAGTTCTTCAAGAAGACGAGGTGCGAGTTCCAAAATACTTCTAAAATCATTCTGTAGAGGAGATGCCAAGGATGCAGCCTGGCGAGACATATGCATCTGGAGTAATAACTCTGTCTGATTCAACAAACACTACAAGTAAGAAGAATTTTGTAATGTAGCAACAAACCACACATTTTAAAGTTGTAGTAACCTTGACTAGAGCGGGATGTTGTTTCCAAAATTTTGCTTGTTCTGTCTTTGTATTTTTAAGATCCATATTTAACTCACTGCGAACAGATCCAAATAGCTTCTGAAGCAGTTCGGCATCATTTCGACGCACTGGAATTTCCATAAATTCAGCAGCCTTGATAAAGACGTCCATAATTTTACTGTATCATGATAATAAAGATTGTCAGAACCTAGATGAAAGATTACTCACCAAGATCCAATGAGTTTCAACATATCATGCATGCAACCAAAGTCCAGGGAATTTCAACATCATGTGCCATCCAATCAAACTTTTCAATATTAAAAGCTTCTGCATTTTTTAAGATTTTCCGGTATAGATGCTTAAGGTTAGTGTGAACCGTGCATTCTAGGCCATCAATATCAGCATTGACTAGGTTGCTCCACCTAAGATTCTGAAATTTCTGAAATGAGTTCCGGAGTCAGATTTACAGGCGGGTTAATAACCGGAGAACCTGCCAGTTATAAAACTTACACTTCCCAATAAAACCGATGAGCTGGCAGTTTGATCACTAGCTAAAATCACAATTTTCACACATCAAGGCAAAATATGGTATGAGGATCTCCCAAGAAGATAACTACATTAAGCACATTACAAACTTTGTTTTCTCTAGCAAGATTGAAAATTTATTCACGACAAGTATATGCATACACAACCTATAGCCAGAGTGACAATTTGGATACACTTCCTACTGCCTTTTTGTTCTGAATAAATCAAAAAATAAAGATGCTATCAGTTGGTTCTCATCTCAGCACATTGAGTGTACCCAAAGAAAGAAAGAAAATTCGAGAGCAAAACTGTATAAGGAGGAATACCTTGGAGCCAATGATGGTTTTATGAAATGGTAATACGTGGATAAAGTCTGATGCATAACATAATTCCCTGTGTATTTTGAAGATCTTGACAAATACACTACAGCAGCTATTAACGGAAACAATATACAAAATCCAATAATCGCAAGCAGAAGTATTCCATCAGATGCCCCATCAAAATTCAACAAGAACGTTGGCAAAGCAATGCCCATCTTAAACCCCTAATTCAACAGAAATGTAATGTGGTTAGTGCAGGTGCAAAACTCAAAAGGTAAAAAAATTAACAATAAGAATGCAGGCACAAGATTGGAAATGTGGAAATTCACCTGTCGACCATCTGGATGTCCCCACTTCTCAAAATTCTCACGTGATACCGGATCAGTGAGAGCCTGGTAAGCCTTAGATATGAAGTCAACGAAATATTTATTTGCCTCTAGATTAACAATTAAAACATAAAATTAGCTCTGTCAGGACAAATTCTTCTTTAGCATCATAACAACAATAATCTTCAACCTGGATCGGGATTTTTGTCAGGGTGATATTGGATGGAAAGCCTCCGATATGCTTTCTTTATTTCCGTTTCTGAAGCTCCTGGCTCTAGTCCAAGGATGCCAAACGGCTCAAATGGTTGAATCTGGATGCAATCAAATCATTTGACTTTATTTACATGTGTGTTCTATGACAAATATGTTTCTTTTAAAAGTATAAATATGATTTTAAAATATATATGCATGTAAATATATTTTTTTAAAGAAAAAAAGGACGGTATCCCGAGGCAGGATACCCCACAGGATTTGTTAATTCACACTATGCATATAAATATTAGAAATAAAAAATCAAAATTCAAACACATCTTAATCTATAAAGATACCAGAAAAATAGGAAATGGCCGTTACAAGAAAACTAAAATCCAAAACCATTCATCACTGCCAGAAGAATTACAGGGAGCAAAAAATATAATCAGTCCAAAATTAAAAATATCTTGTATGAGATATCTTCTATGCAGTTTAACTTGTGGAAAGAAAAGAATGAATTGCTTACTTCATGAACCAAATTCCTAAGTAGTACCTTGGATTTACTTAGATCCCTAGGTATTACGAAAAGTTTTTTTTATACGGGAGCTACAGTGGTGTCGCATGTTTAACATGCGACACTTGTAATTTTTTTTACCCGGAAACTAACAAGAGTATCGCATCTTGGGTATGCGATATATGTAGGAACCTTGCCTATATGCGGAACGCAGGATTTCCAGTAAGTCTCACGTATAACGCATGTCGAACATGCGCTATATGAGGATCTTCTTGGAATTGTTCCGGGATTGATCAAGGAAGTTTCTCATATAACGCATGTTAGACATGCATTATATGAGGATCTTCCTGTAACAAGCCCGAAACAATTACAGGAAGATCCTCATATAACGCATGTTAGACATGCGTTATATGAGGATAACCCTGGTTATCCAGGAATTCTTGAAGAACTGGCATGTTTAACATGCGATATTTTATGCAGACCCTGTTATTCAATATTCCCTGAAGTTTTAATCTACTTGCATTTTAACCTGCATACACAATATTCCAATGGAATTCTGATCTCCACATTCATATAACTGACCGACTTAGTCACAGACATTCACATTCACATAAATTATATATCGATGCACAAACACATTCACATAAATTACATAAATTACATTGTCCACAATGATATACATTATCATAATTATCTCACATGAACAACTACACAAATTACAACTCAACGCCTTCTTCTCCGTCGATATGTCCTCGTTGTATCACGCAGATGAAAGGGTAACAAACGACTTGTCTCGTCTATCATGTTGATTTGCAAGGGTCATGCACCATCTTCGTCAAAGGTTGGCATTGGTGGCGGTGTCAGCGTGCAGTAAATGGGCTGAGTTTTTTTTGCGCCCATGCTTTGCCTCATCGGTGCCTGTGGCGTTGGCATGTCGTCACGTGGTCGCTCGACAGCTGGTGTAACGAACTCGCTCTCCAATTCTGTGGATGCAAGATCTTCATATGCCCCCGCGGCTTCCTCATTGTCCACAGGTACCACTGGTGGTTCACGTGCTCTTCCCCGACCTCTTCCTCTAGCCCTTCCTCGTCTAGCCTCCGCCTGAGCCACATCAGCATGGTCCTCATGTATGGTGACAGCATCTGCGAATTGAAATGCCAACCATTGCTCCATTTCTGCTTTTGCTTGTACCGCGATCTCGTGACATTCCTCGTGTCCGATATCGTATATGCGGCCCCACCTGGCGAGCTGCATCCAAAAAAAAGATATCGGTTATTTTATGGATACTTCTTGAAGCAAATTACAACAAAGTTTGTCAGTGTACTTACGTTGCTTGCCAAAGTTGCTCCTAACCGACCAACAAATCTTCTCGTAATCATGCTATACCAATGGTCATAGGCTGGAGTAGCGAAGATCCCACTGGATTGGTCGAGAGCAACGACTGTATTTTCCCGCTCATCCCACTCAGTTATTTGCACCCAATGTTTCGACCTCCAATCAACGTGCACCTTTCCCCTCAAGTCGATGGCGTGGAGGTCCTGGAAGGTAAAGCAAGGTTGTGGAATGTTCTGACGGCTGCCAAATTGTCTCAGAAATCGGTCCGGGAAATAATACTCCACAATGTGGAAGTATATCAATGGTACACTCGCCCTCCAAATGCTTTCACCTTTAAGACAGTTGGCAGGTAGATTTGCAAGGATGTCACTCGTCCAACGGGGCTCACGTTTCCCGATCACCGATGGGAAAAAATCTTCCTCCGTAAACTTTCAATTGGTGTTGCCACGTGTAGCACTCTCCAACATAAGAATCTACTTCCGCTCGACGGTTAGAAATGACCGCAATAGCGTGGGAACATGGGATACGAAAAATTTGCCACTTATTACATGTACATTTACATTGGACCAAATTCACAGTGTACTGTTTTAGGGTTTGAACCCTAAGCTCTGATACCATGTTGGTGGAAAGAGTTAACTCATTATTCCCAAGTTGATTATTCCGAGCCGACCGCATTGATCCCTAAAAACCTGCGATTGCTACTGAATAACCTCCTTTGACTTTATCAAGGATCAAGCCTTTGACCTTTTTGTTCGTTCGTCAAATCTTCTTCAGTTCCATCCAAGCGCGGAAAAATCTAAAGAATTTGAATAAATTGAAACCCTTATTATTGGATGATCACGATACTTCCCAAAGACCGAAATTCTTGATCAATGGAGGAACAATATTACCATTTTTTGTTCAATAAGATACCAAAGTGGATGATTGACTCATTCCATACTAGAAATAATCGGAGGAAATCCTTTGATAACATGGATTCCAACTTATTGATTGTTATTAACCCCAGATTCTTCCTTATGATTGATAAAAAATCAATACTTTTTGCTCGAGCTCCACCTAGGGCGTGGTTTTTTATCTTCTAAAACCATCTTAGGTACCTAAAGAGGCTTGTTGTTGATGGAAGGGGTTGTGGCATGAGTCTACACCCACAAACATCTTCATATATATCTGTGTAGACATGGTTATTCCAGTTTGCAATCTCAGTCTTGAAGACAGTTGTCATTATGTTAGACAACAAAGCAGATGTTCCATCCTTGGGTCCCTTTAAAGGTCCCGCACCCATCGCGAAGATGGATGGAACGAACTATGAACTGTGGGCCATGCAATTCATGAGTCTAATGCAATGTAATGGCAAGAAGCATATTCTTACACAGGAGGAGCCCGTGGATAAGACTGGAGTTAATGCCTCATGGGAGGCAGACGATGCTTATGCACGTGTGTGGCTTTCTGGGATGGTGTCCATGGAGATAGCCAACGATATATTGAGTCAGCCCACGACCAAGGCTATGTGGGACATTCTCGCTGTAACATACTCTCCAGCAAAGAACGAATCGAAGATTCTGCAACTTCAGCACAGCATCTTCACGTCTAAGCAGAATGGTCGACCTCTACATACCCTTTACACTTCTTTAAGGGGTATGTTTGAGAAGTTACATGGCTACATTCCCTTGACTGCTACACCGGAGCAGCTCAAGGCAAATAGGGATTCGGTGATAACTGGAGTTTTCCTAGCAGCATTTGACTCTGAATATGACGCTGCCCAAGCACAGATTCTTACAGATGCCACTATACATCCAATGGAGGAGGCATATCGCGGGCTGAGCAAGCTTTCCATATCTTCTGGTGGTACTTTGGTGTCTCAGACCTCATCAACCATGGTAGCATCTCATGGTAGGGGGAGCCTACACAGTTTCGTGGTCGAGGTAGCCGTGGGAGAGGAGGGGAGCCGTCGATCCCCTCGTCAGGCCTTGCACTTACTGCCACAGGCAGGTCATTCCGAGGGAACATGCTATTCTAAGCATGGGTTTCTAGCTTCAGCACGTGTGGCAGAACAGAACCAGCAGCGCAACAGTTCTTCTATCGCATCTGACCAGAGGTTTGATGAGTTAGTAACACGACTCAGGGAGATTATGCCTTCTCCTAGATTAACTAGCTCTCCGTCAGGATCATCGGAGGTAGCAGCCTCAGCCTTCGCATCCACATCAGGTACAGCATATGCTTTTACTAGTTGTTACAGGGCAAACTTGTCAGAGTGGATTATGGATTCAGGAGCATCCCATCATCTATGTGGTGATAGAGTTTAGTTTAGTATCTATAGCCCAACTCAGTCAGGCAGATATTTTGTGATAGCTGATGGAACACACTCCCCAATAACTGGTCAGGGGGAGGTGCAGTTAACCCCTGAAATGCGGCTTCATAATGTTCTTTACGCTCCTGAATTCTCTACGAACTTATTATCTATTAGTCAAATCACCAAGGATTTGCATTGTCGTGTCATATTTGACCCCTCTGCTCTTGTGTTTCTGGACATTCTAAAGGGAAGGGTGATTGGTTCTAACCGTAAGCAATGAGGCCTATACAGACTGGTGCAATCTCCTTATGTTGGTACCTCCTTTCTTCGCACTGGATCTGTTTCTCCATATATGTGGCATCTTCGGTTTGGTCATCTTCCTCTACAAAAGCTGCTTCATGTTCTTCCTCAGATCTCTCCTCGCTTTACTTTGCAGTGCGAGGCCTGCCAGCTTGGGAAGCATCATAGGTCCACATTCCAGAGTCGTCAGGGTCAAAGTAATCATAGTCGTTTTGAGTTTATTCATTTGGATATTTGGGGTCCTAGTCGTGTCCCTGATCTTCAGGGACATAGATTTTATCTTGCTGTTATTGATGAGTTTTCTAGATTGTCATGGGTTTTTCTTCTTAAGAACACGTCTGATGTTGGTTCTATCATTCAGTCTTTTATTATTGAAATAAGGAATGTGTTTTTTGCAAATGTCAAGTATATACATTCTGATAATACACTCGAATTCTGCAGTGCACAACTTTCTTAGTTTCTTAGACCCTATGGTATTGTGCATCAGACATCTTGTGCGTATATGTCTCAACAGAATGGGGTAGCTGAGAGGAAACATTGCATCTTTTGGATGTCACCGGGACTCTTCTGATTCAGAGCCGTGCTCCCCACTCGTACTGGGGGAACGTTGTTCTCACTGCATGTTATTTGGTGAATCGTATGCCTTCATCGATTTTGGGGGAGAAGATCTCGTTCTCGATTGTGTTTCCCGAGATGGATCTTTTCTCTCTCACGCCTCGTGTTTTTGGATCCATCACTTTTGTTCATCAGATGTCTCCAGGTCTTGTCAGGCTCTCTCCTAGAGCAGTCAAGTGTGTGTATGTTGGGTATTCCAAGACCTAAAAGATGTATCGTTGCTTTCAACCTACTCGACGAAGGTACTATGTTAGGGCAGATATTACCTTCTTTGAATCCAGCAAGTATTTCTCTCCTACAGGTGACAAGCTCATTCCTTCAGAGAGTGGAGAAGAGGTTTACATGTCTCTACCTCCAGTCTCACTTACTCCATGTGAAACTACGACAACATCACCACCAACATCACCACCATCTTCTCCTCCACCACCGCCTCCACTACCTTTTCCACCTCCTGCTACATCTACTTTCCTTCCGCAAATTTACCAGCGCCGGCCTCGTGTTCATGTGCCTCTATAGGGTTTTATCAGATCTACTGAAGATCCCGTTCTCAATTGTGTTTCCCAAGACAGATCTTTTCTCTCTCACACCTCGTATTTTTGGATCCATTGCTTTTGTTCATCAGATGTCTCTAGGTCTTGACAAGCTCTCTCCTAGAGCAAACAAGTGTGTGTTTGTTGGGTATTCCAAGACCCAAAAGGGTATCGTTACTTTGACCCTGCTCGACGAAGGTACTATATTAGTGCAGATGTCACCTTCTTTGAATCCATCATATATGTCTCTCATACAGGTGACAAGCTCATTCGATCAAAGAGTGGAGAAGAGATTTACATGCCTCTCCCTCTAGTCTCACTTACTCCATGTAAAACTACAACACCACCACCAACATCACCACCATCCTCTCCTCCACCACCACCTCCACCACCTTCTCCACCTCCTGCCACACCTACTTTCTTTCCGCACGTTTACTAGCGTCGGTCTCATGCTCATGTGCCTCCACCATCATCCAGTACGCCCAAGGTATGTTCTGAGCATTTGAGTTCCACTAATGGCACTGGTGTTTTGAGTGTGCAGGATGTTATAGATGATACTCCTACTGAGGATACAGTGGACTTGGATGTGTTTTGCTCTACGACGGAAGAGGCGTGCATGTACGATGCACCCTCTTTCCTCTCATGTTTCTCTGACACGGTTCTTTGGAGACTTTCAGAGGTTTGTTGTTGCCTTATCAGCGGTGCAAATACCGAGATCCTATCAGGAGGCGTTGCAGAGTGGTCCGTGCCGTCTAGCTATGGAAGAGGAGATGGTCGCTTTACAGTCTTGTGGTACGTGGAGTGTCGTCTCCGTTCCCTCAGGTGCTTCTGTTGTTGGCAGTAAATGGGTGTTTACAATTAAACATCGTGCAGACGGTTCCGTAGACAGATGCAAGGCCAAGTTGGTTGCTCGTGGATTCACCCAAATTTATAGGATGGATTAACAGGACACCTTTTCTCCTATTGCATGTCACTCTACACTGTGCATTCTTATTGTCGTTGTGGTAAAGGACTGGCCACTTTTCCAATTAGATGTTAAGAATGCTTTCTTGTATGACGACTTGCAAGAAGTGTATATGCAGCAGCCACCAGGGTTGCTGCTGACGGGGAGTCCAGTATGGTGTGTAAACTCCATAAGGCCATATATGGCCTAAAGCAAAGCCCGAGGGCTTGGTTCAAGAAGCTCTCAGAGTTGATTGAACTACAGGGTTGATCATTCTCTTTTTGTTAAGAGAACCCAAAATGGTATTGTTGTTATTTTGATTTATGTGGATGATATTGTTGTTATAGGCAGTGATAACGAAGGTATTCAGGCAACCAAGGATTTTCTTGGACAATAGTTTGTGACCAAGGATCTTGGTATACTAAGGTATTTTCTTGGACTGGAATTTGCAAGAAACCAGCAGGGAATGGTAATGATGTAATTTTCCCTTAGAGCTTTTCTCATATATAAGAGAACTCTAGGCTACGGTGAATGCAACTCTTTCATTTCAATCCTTTCCACAGTGGCAATCACAAAAAATAGAGCTAGAGGACATCCCTGACGAACCCGCATTGTGATAGGAAGTAACCACCTTCGTTCGCTTGTTCACCAAGACAGCATATGACGTCGTCGTAATGCAACGTTTCATCCATGAAATTCTCGTAGGTGGGAAACCTCTCTTCTCCAAAGACACCCAAAGGAAGTGCAAGTCCATACAGTCGTATGCCTTGAAGAAGTCCACCTTCCATAAGACCACTTTCATCTGATTCATCTTCCAATCAAGCACCATCTCGGATGCAAGTACACAGCCATCAGCCATGGATCTCCTAGGTATAAAAGCAGACTGCTCCGACGAGATTATATCATTAAGCACACCACGAAGGCGATTGGCAAAGGTTTTGGTGACGATTAGGTAGATCCCATTTGGGAGTGCAGTGGACCTGAAGTCCTCTCCCTTGGTGGAGATCTCCCTCTTCAGCAACAAAAACAACAGTGCCTTATTAAGATGGTCGAAGCCATGCTTACCTTCCTTGAAATCCTGCACCACGTCCAGAACATTCTCCGTGACCAGCTCCCACAACTCTTTGTAGAAGTAAATCAGAAATCCATTAGGACATGGAGCCCCATATGCATTCAGCTAAAACGTTGTCTTTTCAATCTCGTTCTCAACAAACAAGGATACAAGAACCTCGGTATGAGGTGGTAAAATCAATTTAACCCCTGGTCACACCAACCCCAACATGTACGAGAGACTCTCTTGTAGAGTCCATCAAAGTGACTCCGAAGTGCACATCCGACATCCATGGCCCCGTGAACTTCCTCGCCATCAACGGTAAGACAATGAATATAGTTTTTGCGTCTTCTACCACTGGTCATGGAATGGAAGAACCACGGGTTATTGTCACCCTCTTTCAACTAGTGATGCCTCAACCTTTGCCTCCATTCAACTTCCCTCTTTTTGTCTTCTAGAACAACCGCCGCAAGTTTAGATTCCTTCGATTTATCTCTTCTGAGGTCAAATCACGATCATTTTCCAATTTTTCCAAATGCACAGTCTCATGTGTTGAATCTCTATTGAGGCGACGCTGCTCATGGATATGCCTATTGTAGTCCCGGAGGTGCTTGCGTAGTAAGAACAATTTTTTCGCCAACCTCATCATAGTTGATCCATCAACCACATGGTTAGACCAGAATTCACCAACCATCTCCCTAAAATCTTCCTCTAGAAGCCACGCTTTCTCCAATCTAGACATTGTTCTCGAGCGTGTCACCTCCCCCAAAGATCGCATCAAGGGATTATGATCTGTGTGAGCATGAGGCGGAGTCCAGGCACATGCTATAGGAAGGATTGTATCGCTTCTGAGGAGATCAAGAAACAATCAATGTGAGACCATGATCTAGAGTTCCTCCATGTATATCTGCAACCACTAAAGTCAATGATTCCCATGCCTAGTTCATCAATCTGAAATGTCAAAGATTCTGAACCACTATCCGTACCGCCACGCATTCTGGGTTGATCTTCGAGAAGCAAAGTAATATTGAAATCTCCAACAGCTATCAAGGCCAAGGTGGGGTATTTTCCCATAATTTCCAGAAGTTCTACCAGGAATTCAGCGAATCCCCAACTGTTACACGGTCCATAAACATTAGTTACACCAATAGTGAGGCCATCAGCCTTTCGTTGAAGAAGCACCAAAATAGAGTGCACACCAATGGTCGCTTCCTCCAATAACTTGAATTTACCACCGTTCCAGAACCAACACCAAACCTCCAAACGATCCAAACGAATCAAGGGCCTTGTATTGCGAAAGAAATGTATCTCCAATTAATCCCGACAAGTCCCCCATGTTTTGCGAGATTTCAGTTTCCTGTATCATGAGAATATCAGCCCTACCTTCCAAATACATTTCGCAGCGTCAACATCTTCTCCGGCTTCCCCAGGCCATCAGCATTCCATGCAAGGATTCAAATATCGGGATATATCTCCGATATATCAATGATATATCGGGTATCGAATATTGATCGATATCGATACTACTATGAATGTTGTTTTCTCGGATATCGGTGGATATATCGCCAATAGATCGAGATATCGACGGGTATCGGTCAACTTGAAGGTTTAAATGCAGCTTTCTCCTATTATGACCAATATCACCGATGTCGATTTCTATCTCGTCATATCGAGTTGTTGAAGCACACAACTTCTCGGCTTTTTATGAGGCTTTCCTAAGGTGATTTCCATCAATTTAAACGTATTTACAGGTGGATTTCTTTGAGGTTTTGTATATTTCACGCTTTATTACTTGAACCGGAGTTTTTCTAGAGTCAAGCTACGATTTATAGTTTTTATGAAGATCCTAGGGAGATAGTTTTTAAAGTTTTCAATTTATTCATATTTATTCTAGATTTTTTATTTCACTTAAACATTCCAGGATATCGACTTGGTTTCGATATTCGGGTGTATACCCAATAGCTGGATACCGCCCGATATCTTACGAGATATCAGCGAGATAACTGTAATTCATCTCATATCGGTTAAAAAGTGAAGTTTTCAATACATAACTTCCCAGGTATCGACTGGTACCATCGATATGGGGTTGATATTGCCCAATATCACCCAATTTTTAATTCTTGACTTATTTGTTTAGGATTTTGCTATTGTATCCACTCCTGGCATTAAAAACATACTATGAACCATGTTTTGAATAGGGAGCTTTGTCTCCTTTTGGTGATGGAGATGAAATAATTATAGAAATGATTAAGGAATATATGTTTACATATATATTATTATTACTCATTAACTTGTTCATACGTTATCCGATATAGATCTACATTTTGTTTATATATAATATGCAGGGTGTTGTAAAGTTGATGTGCTAAATACAGTTCCTTGATTCCACTAAGCTGTTAGTATTTGGATTTCATCGTTCCATTCTAATATCTCTCAACAGTCAACAGTCGGCATTGACAACAGTGATATGTACGATATAATGTGTATTGATGTGCTACAGTGCTAAATACACCTCATTTTTGCATGTAAGTATGCATTTGTATGTTATTTAAGGTTTTAAGAACTAGGACGATCTTAATTTGCAAAAAAATACTTTTGTGTCATTTCCAAGATTTTCACTGATAACATCAATATATCCCGATATATCCCTTGTCGGACCGGCCGATACGATTTCGATATTTCGAACATTGTTTCCATGTTATAATATTTATTGATTAGCAAGAACAACTCCCATCGAAGGAACCACCCCCACGCATCTTGCAAAGGAAGGCTCGACTTATGCAATCTGGGGGTCGGAGCCATTGGTCATGTTCTTTACATCATCCCAAGCAGTCGTAGATTGAGACACCACAACTCTGACCCTTCCTTTTCTTGCAGTTTGATCTGAAGAGAACTCCCAAGATTCAGGCAATCGCTAGTACCCGATTTCCTTGCACCAGAGGTCGAAGGTCGAGCCCCAAGCTTTCCTTGTGAAAGCTCCTACACCAATGCAATGACCATTCACAGTCGACGATGCCGCTACTTGAGGGTCCGCCTCGAGTAGCGCTTTCCGAACCTCGATAGTGGAGAAGGGTGAGGAGAGCTGGAGCCCCGAAGCTCTATGCTTTCCACCGCAAGTGATTTCCCAAAGTTCTGGAGAGGGGGCTGGAGGAGAAGCAGCTTCGTAGGCCCCCTCGGTCTTCATCGCATCATCATCGCCGACACCCCAAAATGAAATAAGCCCCGATGAGGTATATCATCGCCCAAGGGCTGAGATATATTCTCGATTTTGTTATCGAAGTCGGACCGTAGGACAAGTAGGCCGTATGAATGGCACCTCCAAGGCCTCGCCCGATACAGTGAGATACGAATAGACTTCAAGAGAAGTGGACCCGAGATGGGAGGCTTCGAGAGAGGACGATCAGGCCTGCTAAACTCAAACTTCATGACCCAGAATTTGCCCTCTTTGGGAAGACGAAAAGTCCCACCAGAGTCATCGGCAATCCGAGAAGGTTCCAAATCCCGAAAAGTTTCAAGCGGAATCGCAATCGTCACGTTGTTTGTGCCCCTGTCGGACACTATAATCGAAGGCGATGCCTCACAATCTCTGTCGCGCGCAGCGACGCACAGCTCCTCCACCACCATCAAGAATGTCGCTCTTCCAATGCACAGGCAAACCTCTGATAGCATCGTCATCCTTCTAGCGGCCACCTCCACTATCATGTGTACGCATGACTCCTTAGATAAGCCATCGTCAACGATCGATATGATCTTACCAAAGACCTCGAACGTTTTTCCACCGTCTTGAGATCGTGCGCCCGCAGCGGAAGTCCCCTTAGTCTCAGAACTTTATAGAACATGACATTAGCAGATCCATCATGTAGCGATGGCCGCCTCCAAAGAACGACATCCTTTGATGATATTGCACTAATCAGAGCATGCACCTCGCTCACTCTCGTTTTTTATTTTTTTGAAACTAGAACGGGTGAAACCCCCATGTGGGGGTCACCGCTTAAAAAATTCCAATAAAAGAGTTTAGAGTACATTACCTTGAGGTCCAGAATTATAAAGCGCTCGCTCACTCTCGTTGAGACCCTGTGCGCAGATCACCGAGGCACCAAGACCACGTCTCCACCGAAGGAAGGCCCAATCCTAAGGGCGATATCTGACATCGCCCCTTGGAGGCAGAACTCCTACCGAGAGAAAATTCTAACCAGAACCCGCTCGATGCGACAGGGAGACGATGACTCCAATTGTGTGTTCGTCTCTAGTTGATTGATGCTCCCCGCTTCGATCAGGGTTACCGCCAACTTACGTCGATCTTCTCCCCCCTCTTCCTTTTGTTGCACTACTGTCGCACTTGAAGAAGTGAAAACCTTAGCCCCCGATTGCCGCACCCGATGGTTAATCGGGCAAGATCTATGATGATGACCGACACCCTCGCACGAGAAGCAAGAGGTCGCGTTCCTGCACGCTACCACAAATTGGCCCTTCTCACCCCATGTAAAGCACCCATGCACAACACATTAAGACTCTAGATTCCCACCGCTTCCTCCTTCCACTGTTGGAGCATTCGTTGTATGCGTCATGAGTTGTAGCAGGGTAAATGGATCCTGGAGAAGATCCATTTACCCCATCCAGTGTTTAGTCCCACATTGTCCAACGGTGGGACTTGGAGGCTCTGGAGAGGCTATATAAGGAGCCCCAGACCTCCTGTATCCATTAAAAAAAAAGCAATGCATAGCATGCCCTTTTGAGGGCTTCTCCCGTGGTTTCATCCCGCTCCTCACGGAGTAGGGTTCCACGTAAAATCATGGTGTTCCCATGTTTATCTCTTTCTGTTATTATGCTCTGTTTTATCATTCCGCTTCCGCTTCCGATTTTCTAACATGGTATCAGAGCGGGTTCGATTCTCGAGAAATTTTATATTCTTTATTTTGTGTATTCGAGATTCGATATATTATTCGTTGTTCTTGAAGATTGTTTGAGAGGAAAATTATTCTGAGTTTTTTTAAGATCCAAGTTCTAGGGTTCCCGTCAGGAACCTTAATCTCTGTTCTGGCAACGAGATCATCGTGGAGGGTTTCTTTCTCGAAACCTATGATCCAAAGCAGAAGCCTGGCAAGCCCTTCTCTTTCAGCCGCAACAACCAGGCGAGTTCCTCCATCGCCCCCGCATCTGGCGGAGGCACCTCCAGGCCGCAAGCAGCATCTTTTGCGGTACAACTCCTTGGTCGTGCATGCCCAGGCGTGATGGTCCAAGCCCCAGGCTTCCCCTAGCCCCATGCGGCAACGCATCACCCTCTGCACGATAGGCGACCCATGTGCAGTTCTGCCATCATCGGATGCGGTGCCATGATCACCGCAGAAATCCAGGCGCACGAGCATTCTCCAAGCCCGACACCCCTTTGCGCTCCCAACCTCGAGCGCTTAAAAGCTGGTGGCGGCACCCTTAACATCGCGAGGTGTGTACCCATAGCCAGGCGCGCGACCCGGTCCTCCCCAGGCGCACCTCCCCAAACGCACAGGAAGCGCATTGTGATCTAACACTCCATATACGTCGCCTCCGCCTCATCAAGCATCTTCAGTAGCAGGAGGCAGACCCTCCAGCCCTTCGAGCTCCTCCATCGCGTGAAGCCCCAGCGCCGAAGCACCGCAGCTCTCTCCTCCATCGCGCGCGCCTCACGCAAACTCTAGCGGCGGCGGTGCCCCCATCGTGTCGCTTTACCAACCTCTGGCGGCGGCACTCTAGCGCTGGCAGCGTGAAACGAAACCCAACAGGGGGTGGTGGTGCTTAAAAAAGGTTCGGGAACCCTAATTTGACGTTGGTTTATTTAGCCCCAAGTGGGCCATTGTATGTTATAAAAAAAACGGATGCAGGGCTTGTTGGGTCGTGCCCTTAAAAAGGGGGGGTAAATTGAGGGGCCTGATTAAAAAAAGAGGCCAAGGTTTGAAAAAAAAATGATGATGGCTATAAAAAAATGGAAATAGCCGAAAAAAATGAAAAAAAGGGGTTTGAGCCATTTAGGCCCAGCTTGTTGGGCCAAGTAATAAAAAAAAGGCGCGTACAAATATAAAAGCCGTACGCATTAAAAAAATGAATAGCTTTAAAAAAATGAAACGGCCAAAATGTTATCTATGTTTTTGAGAAGCCGAAGAAGAAAAAAAACTTTGTAATCGGCTTATGTTTCTCTCCCCATATTTATATATCTTGTCTTCTCCCAACTTTGTCGATGTTGAGTTTCCGACAAGTATGGGAGAAAGGGGGAGTATTATGTAGAGTCACAGGTCTTGTATTCCAGATTCCAGATTCAGATGCCAATCTCCAGACCAGCCAGTTGATCAGACTCTACGGTTGTTCAGACTCGACGATTGATTCCGAGTCCAGTTTCAGACATTCAGATGAGCATATGTTGCCATCATTTGTTCGTGGTTCCCATCATTATTCTTGTTTTGTCAAGCCAGAGTTTTCATGTGGTATCATAGGTACATCAGAGCAGTACACCATTCTCTGAGCCAGATGGGAGAGACCCAGTTCTCCGACGAGGAGACTTTTTCATACTCCACTCTCAACGACCGTGGACTCCGATGAGGATTGCACAGCCACGGCCCTTTTTCAGTTCGGCCCTTTTCAGAGATGGAGCAGTTGTCCACATTATTGTGACGGGCCAGAGTACTCCGACGAGGAGACTCATTTCCAGTTGCAGCGACTCTGACAGGCGCAGTTCAGAGCGTATGCTCTCCGACAAGGAGATTCAACAGACTCACACTCCAGCCCGTTCGTCCTCCTCACCTGCACGGCATGAGAAGCAACGTCCTCGACTGCAGCAATGTGCGCATTGGGTTGATATTGTCCGTAGTGTCCTGTAGCGTTGAGTTGAGTTTATTTCTGTTTGTCTAAGCTAAGCATTGCAAGCTCCAGCTTGAGGGGGAGTGTTGGAGCATTCGTTGTATGCGTCATGAGTTGTAGCAGGGTAAATGGATCCTGGAGAAGATCCATTTACCCCATCCAGTGTTTAGTCCCACATTGTCCAACGGTGGGACTTGGAGGATCTGGAGAAGCTATCTAAGGAGCCCCAGACCTCCTGTATCCATTGAGAAAAAGCAATGCATAGCAAGCCCCTTTGAGGGCTTCTCCCGTGGTTTCATCTCGCTCCTCACAGAGTAGGGTTCCACGTAAAATCATGGTGTTCCCATGTTTATCTCTTTCTGTTATTATGCTTTGCTTTATCATTCCGCTTCCGCTTCCGATTTTCTAACATCCACCTTCGAAGGACACCCCAATTTCGAAGGAAAAACACGTTCACTTCTCAGCACCACCCTCTCCAGAGCATGGGAGGCCTTTGGGGGATGAACTATCGTGCACCAACCCCGCTTGAAGGAATCGCTCTCACTCTCATCTCTCCCTCCTGCAACCTTTATTGATAATATAAATAACTTGCAAGGAAGGTATATTAGTTTCATTGGATTGTTTTTTAGTCAAGTTTCATTGAATAGTTCGGCATTAAACATTATTTTTTGAAAAGATAGCTTAGCATAATTTCTCATTGATATATTTTGAGAAGGCATACAACAGATACCATCCAGCCCCTTACATGAAAGAAAATCTGGAGGTATTAAACCTAATCGGACAATTGTCATCAAATGGTAGTAATTCCTCCATGAACTGTTTTTTTCTAAAGAATTCCTTAATGATCTTCTCAAGAAAGTATCTAGAAATCGATTAAAACATCCAATTATCTTCAGAACTTTTTTGTAGTTACCATTATTTCTAAAGGCAAGAGGAATTCAAAGATGCCCAAGCACCAGGGATTTCCCATGCTCTTGCCAGAGAAGCAAAATGCTACAATTTACATAATAAATATAACAAACGCATGAGGACCTCCTATTTGAAAACTTGATACATTTATGTTAAAGATGAAGAAAAGTTCAAACGTCGATGAAATAAATTTTAAATCACAAAAAAAACATTTAACAAAAACCAATAATACTTGAATAAAAATCAATTAAAAAAAAGTACAGCCATCAGTCTCAAGACCCTGTAGGCAGCTCTATAACATATAATATAGAACATGTCTTTAGTAATATCAGATAAACACACAATTGAATAAGTATAAAAGTTCAAAAGTAGTTTTAAGGAAAAGCTATTATTAAATCAGAAATAAAGTAATAGTGTTTGTAGGGCATGCATACTGAGTGTTTCGATCATACAAATAAACAAAGTTTAACTACTAATTTTTCTCAGCCGAGCACCTCAAGAACTTGACAAGAACATAGGCAATGGCTAAAGGAAAACGTCTCACCTAAGGACATATGAGCTACTAGGATCTCTCCCAAGCACCTAAAACACCTTTGACAATGGTGATAGTTGTCACTGAATAACTATACCATCAATCGTACTTTGCTTACTATGGGTACACACGGATCGGATAAATATGTAATCCGATCCAATCCGATGCAATTGGATTGGATTGATTTAGTTTTATCATTCTAATGGATCGGATTGGAATTTTTAAAATCCATTAAAGTATGGATTGGATTGGATTTTTACTAAAATCCGATCCGATCCGTTAACACACAAATACATGAATACATACATACAAATTTATATACATACATATATAATATATACGCTCACCTATTTCGAATTCCAGGTAAGGCCATAAGCAATATCATTCATGTCATTTTTTCCTTATTGATCCTGCATACATATTTTCTTGATATCACCCATCCTCAGAAATAATAAAGTATGGCTACAACTTGTAAAATTGTAACCCATGTTCAGTTATTCTCCTTCCGACTCCCTCTATCTCATTTCATTATTGAATGTCAATATTCCTCCCAGTTCCCTCTTAGTTAATTTCGTTGATATCCCCCCTCTTGCACAATGTTATTCCCCTCCAACACAACACCATCACCCCCTCACTTACAGTGTCGACGTCCGTTTCAAACAACATAACCCCCCTCCTACACGATACCATCGGCCTCAGTATGCTGCCACTCTTCCGATCTTCGTTAGAAGAAAATAGATTTGGAATAGTTGCCCGGTACATTTGTTACATATTTTTGACCCTTTTACTTCTCACATTTTACTTACTCTAGCTTGCAACATTATTTTAGGAAGATAAAATTGGATAAGTTACAGAATCAAATGTGACATACCCATCTAAGAAGAAATAAGCATTACTTCAAATCCTTTAGTTTTTAAAGTGGTATACATTTTTATTAATTGTTTTCATAAAATTTGCATATTTTGATTGTAGGTAAAATATTAGAAATAAATTTCATTTCAGTTCCATTTTAAATGAGAGGTGCGATACCTAACTGATGTGCTATATTTAGTAAGGTTTGTCTTACATACTCAATCGAGTATGAATGTTCTATAATTCTTCTTTTTAAATGATATATTATAGAGATTTGAAGAATGCTCTTGGGAGTGGTCGGGATTTGGCGAACCTTAACATTCTAAATTAATCATGGACTTCATTAATATCCGATCACAGAAATCGTATTTTTCAATTTATCTTACTTGTCTTTGTATCCTTATTTTGTGACTTGTATTGTTCTTATTGAATTATTTGGTGGAAATCAATTACAAAAATCAAACTAATGCATTATCTATTAAAAAAATCAAATTCAATATAATCCTTTAATTTGATCGTATGTTCTTCAACTTTTTATAATGGATTAATGGAATTCTTCAATTTTATTTTATTGTGTGGACTTTCTTTTCTTTTCTTTGCATCTTGTTGACGCATATAAAGATAATTGTATCTCTTTGTTATTTTATTTTCTTGTTATTGTCTTTATGTAATTTACCCATAGGCTACTCTCCTATATAAGAGAGCCTAGGGCTATGGAATAGACTATCTCATTCACGTTTCCCAACATGGTATCAGAGCGACGGTCCTAGACCGGAGTTCTCGAAACCCTAACCCTAACACCCCACCCGCCGGCCTCTCTTCTCTCTCTCTCTCTCTACTCGGCGCCGCCCAACTCAGCCGATCGGCGGTCTTCTCCGACCTGCGGTGCCCCTGCGCGCATCGCGCATCGCGCGCGCCTTGCGCCTCGCGCATAGCGCATCTCGCGCCTAGCGCGCTTCTCGCGCTTAGCGCGCCTCGCGCGTCTCTGCGCGCCTCGGTGTGCCTCGCGCGCCTCGCGCACCTCTGCGCATCTCCTCTGCGCGACTGTGCGCGACTGTGCACTCGCACCTCTGCACGCTGCTACGTGCACTGCTGCACATCCAGTAGCGCCAGCGTGTCTGATCTTCTGTGCGACAGCGTGCGCCAGTGCACGCGATAGCACCTGCGTCAGCCCCGACGCCTGCCTGATCTTCCGTGCACCTCCAGTTGCGTGCGCGCGTGCTCCTTGCACGTGCCTACGTGCCCTAAGCCCCAAACCCTAGGGCACACACACATCTTGATCTACATGGGGTTAGTTGCTTGACGTCTACACACGCAACTAATCCCGTCTATGTCATTGTAGACAAAGATTATCTTCTCTCAGTCGCTCCAGTCTTCTATCTCCAGTATGTCAGAAAGCAAGGCAGATATCCCATCTATTGGCGCATTTCGTGGTCCAGCGCCCATTGTCAAGATGGATGGTACGAACTATGAACTGTGGGCAATGCAGTTCATGAGTATGATGAAGTCTACAGGTAAGAAGCACATTTTTACCGAGCCCGAGCCTGCAGAGAAGACTGGAGTCCATGCCTCATGGGAGGCTGATGATGCATATGCCAAGGTGTGGCTATCTGGCACATTGGCTATTGAAATCGCCAATGACATTCTACATCAACCTACAGCCAAAGACATGTGGGATATCCTGGCAGCGACATATTCTCAGGCAAAGAACGAGACGAAGATCCTGCAACTACAACATGATATATTCACAATAAAGCAGAACGGCCGTCCTTTACATTCTCTCTATACATCATTGAGAGGGATGTTCGAGAAGCTCTATAGCTTCATGCCTCTTACCGCCACGCCAGAACAGCAGAAGACATACAGGAATGCGACGATGGTGGGTGTATTTCTCGCTGCACTCGATCCAGAGTATGAGGCAGCACGTTCACATATTTTGGCGGATTCGACTATTCCTCCCATGGAGGAAGCTTTTCACAGATTGAGTAGGATCACAGTGCCTTCAGCAACTGCGAGTCAGAATCCCTCAGCTATGGCGGCCAACAGAGGCCGCGGTTTTCATCACCAGGGCCGTGGACGTACTCCTCGTGGAAGGGGTGGCCGCACTAGGCCAACATGCTCATATTGTCACCGAGTCGGACATACTGAAGACACATGCTACTCGAAGCATGGATTCCCTGCATCTGCACGAGCCGCTGAGCAGATAGAGCCCCCGTCTGCTGCTATACTGGATCAACGATTTGATGATCTAGTTGCCCGCCTCAGGGGCATTATCCCACCATCTGGTCCAGCACCGACTACAGAGAGTCATACTGATGCTGTTGCTTCTGCCTCTGCCTCTACTAGTACTTCAGGTAGTACACTTGCACTCCACAGTAGTAGATCTGATACATTGCCATGGATCATGGACTCGGGCGCTACACATCATCTATGTGGCGACCAGAGTCTACTTACAGGATACACTCAGATTCCTCCAGGACGGACTGTAGTGATTGCCAATGGCACGCACTCCCCTATCACGGGTCAGGGGGAGATTAGATTGACATCTTCTATGCAGCTCAAGAATGTCCTACATGCACCGCATTTTTCTATGAATCTGTTGTCGATTAGTCAGATTACGAAGGATCTCCAGTGTCGAGCTATTTTTGATCCATCTTCTTTGATTTTTCAGGACATCCGTACGGGCAACGTGATTGGTCATGGCTATGAGCAAGGAGGCCTTTATCGTCTGAACCAGACCCCATTTGCCGGAACCACATCTTCTCCTGCTGGACAAGTATCTCCTCTCCTGTGGCATCTGCGTTTTGGTCATTTACCGCTTCAGAAGTTGCGTCTAGTTCTACCCTATGGTCTCTCTCACACACCTATCCAGTGTGAGGCATGTCAGTTGGGAAAGCATCACAGGTCGTCTTTTCCCAGTAGTCAACGTCGGAGTAGTAACTCCAAGTTTGAGTTGTTTCATGTCGATGTCTGGGGTCCGAGTCGTGTTCCCGATCATCAGGGACACAGGTTTTATATTGTATTTGTGGATGATTTCTCTAGAGCGTCATGGGTCTTTCTAATGAAAAATAAATCTGAAGCAGGAAATATTATTATCCACTTTCTAAATGAAATTCAAAATGTTTTTTCCACATCTATCAAGATTGTGAGAAGTGATAATGCCTTAGAGTTGTGCACCAACATTCTAGCCAATTACTACTCCTCAAAAGGAATTATTCACCAAACATCTTGTGCTCATACGTCTCAACAGAATGGGGTTGCTGAAAGAAAACACCGTCACCTTCTTGATGTCACAAGGTCACTTCTTATTCAGAGTCATGTTCCGTACTCCTACTGGGGTGATGCAGTACTTACTGCATGTTACCTTATCAACCGTATGCCTTCGTCTGTCTTGAATGAACAAATTCCTTTTTCACTCATTTACCCGGACAAGGATTTGTTCATTCTTACCCCTCGAGTGTTTGGGTCAGTCGCGTTTTTCCATCAGTTGTCGCCTGGTACTGACAAGCTCTCTCCTAGGGTTGTCAAGTGCGTCTTTGTGGGGTACTCCAGAACTCAAAAGGGGTACAAGTGTTTTGATCCTGTGCGTCGGCGGTATATGATCAGTGCAGATGTTACATTTTTTGAATCTGTTATGTACTTTTCAGAATCCGGAAACATGCAGCCACCACCTAATGCCGTATTCATGGAACCACCATCACCATTGCCACAAACAACACCACCGTCACCACCACCGCCACCGCCACCACCACCGCCACCACCACCACCATCACTAGTATCCCCGCTACCATTCCATTACACCCGCAGGCCTCCTCCAGCTCATGGTCCTGACCCGTCAACTAGCGCGCCTATGGTATGTAATGAAAATATTAATGTTGATGGATCTGACGACATTTCTCAGCAGGAAGCATTACAGGAGCATGGTGATAACACAGATGATCTGGATGTTCCAATCGCTCTACGCAAGCCGAAGAGAAGCTGTGCCAAATATCCATTATCAGCAGCTGTGCCTTTTGAGAGGTTATCTGGAGACTTCAGGACCTTTGCATTGGCACTCTCAGCTACAGACATTCCACGGAACCACCATGATGCTTTGCAGGATGCTAGATGGAGGCTAGCAATGGAAGAGGAGATGGCGGCACTTCAGTCTAGAGGAACCTGGAGTTTGGTTCCTATACCTCCAGATGTTAGCCCGGTGAGTTGCAAATGGGTGTTTACAGTTAAGCACAATGCAGATGGTTCCATTGACAGGTACAAGGCACGCCTAGTTGCACGGGGCTTCACACAGACATATGGGGTAGATTACCTTGACACGTTCTCCCCTGTGGCGCGTCATTCCACTCTACGGATCCTGTTATCAGTTGCGGTTGCTAGAGACTGGCCACTCTATCAACTGGACGTGAAGAATGCATTTCTGTATGGAGACTTGCAGGAGGAAGTCTATATGCAACAGCCACCTGGTTTTGCTGTTGAGGGGGAGTGTTCCAAGGTTTGCAGATTACATAAGGCCATCTATGGCCTTAAGCAGAGCCCTAGAGCATGGTTTCAGAAGCTTTCAGACCTCTTTGAGAAACAAGGATATAAACGCTCCAATGTTGATCACTCCTTGTTTGTACAGAAGACGGCAAGAGGTATCATTGTAATCATGGTTTATGTTGATGATATCTTGATTACAGGTGATGATGACCAGGGCATTAAGCAGGCAAAGGAAAGGCTGGGGACCGAGTTTGTCACCAAGGACTTGGGAGTCCTTAGATATTTTCTGGGGCTGGAGTTTGCTAGAAATCCATATGGATTAGTCATGTCACAGAGGAAGTATGTTACAGATCTACTGAGTGCGACAGGTATGCTAGGGTGTCGACCTGCTACGACACCAATGGATCCTAGCATGAAGCTGTATGATGATGACACAGAAGAGGTGGATAAGAGAAGGTACAGAGAACTGGTAGGCAAACTACTGTATGTCACGATCACTAGACCTGATATATCATTTGCAGTGAGTCGTGTGAGCCAGTTCATGGAGCAACCACGTCAGGCCCATATGGATGCAATACACATGATTCTGAGATATTTAAAATCATCTCCAGGTGCAGGCTTGCTATTTAAGAAAGGAAAGGAGATCTCTATCACAGCATGTGCGGATGCAGACTATGCAGGATGCCCCAAGGACAGGAAGTCAACATCAGGATTTGCAGTCTATGTTGGAGATGCAATAGTTTCGTGGAAGAGCAAGAAGCAGACAGTAGTAGCTAGATCCAGTGCTGAATCTGAATACAGGGCTATGGCCCAGGCTAGCACAGAAATGATGTGGGTGAAATCCTTACTTGCAGATCTATGTCTTGATATAACTCTTCCTATGATGTTGGAATGTGACAATCAGGCCGCCTTGTTCATTGCAAATAACCCAGCCTTTCATGAGAGGACCAAGCACATTGAGGTTGACTGTCACTACATACGTGACATGATTCAGAAGGGGTTCATTGCTACATCTCACGTCACCTCAGAGAATCAGACTGCTGATATTTTCACCAAGGCATTACTTAGAGGCCCATTCCAGAAGTGTGCGTCCAAGCTGAGCATGATTGATATCTATGCTCCATCTTGAGGGGGAGTGTTGACGAATATAAAGATAATTGTATCTCTTTGTTATTTTATTTTCTTGTTATTCTCTTTATGTAATTTACCCATAGGCTACTCTCCTATATAAGAGAGCCTAGGGCTATGGAATAGACTATCTCATTCACGTTTCCCAACACATCTATTCACAGTATCGGTTTTTAAGTCATTATTCAAATGGCTAGTGCTAGTGTGCTAGTGCTAGTGACCTATAAAGTATAAACGTGAGAGAGTAGACTATTGAGCGGGAAAATGTAAATGTAAAAATCCAATCCGATCCAATCCGTAATCCGATGGATTGAATTAGATGTAAATATTTGATGGATTGGATTCGAAAAAACAAAAATCTGTTAAGGTTAGATTGGACACGGATTAAGCTAAAATCTGATCCACATGCACACCTATGCTTACATAATCCCAATTTATACATAGAACATCCATCTATCAAACCCATGACATCCATTAGGAATTGTACTGGGTGAATATACGATGAATAAATTGATAGCATAACTTGTTTTCCACACACAAAGATATGCAGTACATTACCCTTTCCCTGTGACAAAAAAAATGATGTGCGAGATAAATTATCTGACGGAATATTTCAAAAGATAAAGAAACAGATTACAAAGACTTCAAGCAAAATTGCAAGTAAAATACCTCTTGATTTATATGTTTAATATAATAAACCAAAAAGAACATAATGATCCAAAGGAGCACAAGAGTCAGATTTCTGCATGTGGAGATATTTGAAATCTGCAAGAAAAAAAGAGTTGCGTCACCAGTGCCCTTCGCATAAGCAACAATAAAAGAAGCATTTCATGATCACGTAAAAACTTACACGCTCAAACAGTGATTTCTTGTACTTCCCAGAACGAGAACAAACTGAACATTGACAATGAATGCTTTTTGTTTTCTTCGTAACTGCACGGTATAACTTGAGGATTGTATATGGCACTAGTGATAGTGCCATCAACGTCAAAATGAAAATCGGAAAAAGGGAGCTGTTCTCCTCAGAATCAGCCATTGTTGTCTAATGCTTGAAGCTTATAAATCAAAAATCAGAATGGTGTGCCTGAAAATAAAATTTGTATAATTTGCAGAAGATAAAGCATGGATAAATATGCACAAGAGATAGCATTTAAAAGATACAGAAAGCATGAATTACTGTCACAAATAAATGATAGGGATAATGAATGGTTGTGCCATCCACCATGCCACTGTGGAAGACCCACGAGCACCAGTTCAATCAAATGATCCAACTTCATCGGAATTTGAAATTCTCTTCTAATAAAAACTATATTTTCCCCCAATTGCCAAAGGATGATTATCCACGACAGATATGCATTCATCAAATCATTCGATCAATAACAAGAAAAACTTGAACAATGGTACAACTACTGCTTACTAGGTACAGGAGACCTGCACCGAATACAATGCCTTGGCACTATGCACAGTAAACCGCGTATCTGAATACCATTGCATTCCCCTGACTCCAAAACATCCACAAAATAACTATAGTAGTGTGATCTTCGGAAGGTTTATTCGCCTCCACTGACCTTTCAACACTGACTCCTCCAAAACCGTCAAATATGGACATCCATCTAGGAGAGTCCCATTAATATCCAAACAAAAGTTTTCAATTTAAAAAAAATCCAAACAAAAGAAGCTATGGACGCAAGAAAAAAGATGGTCCACATCTTCCTCACAGTCCCCATAGATTAAACGTGTTTCGCCCAAATCAACAGCTCCGGACTGTCATCTTCTTTGAAGACAATTACCAAGTACATGAACTAACAATAATAATGATGTAGATGAAGTACTCATTAGACAAAAACCTAACTAATGATAACTTATGGTGTGATTAGAGACAATCTAATTAAATGAGCTATTAAACGACTAATCGATCCAAATTTGTTCCTTTATCATTTTGTTGACCAAGAAGGATGTTGCCTCTAGAGTGGAGGACTTCTGCCCCATTGCTATGTTCAACGCGGTTTACGTGATTGTCACAAAGTTGTTAGCAAACCGTTTGAGAGGGAGTCTGGGCCAGATTATATCACATGTGCAGAGTCCATTCTTACCAGGCAGATAAATGATGGACAGGGTGGTCTTGGCCTCAAAAGTTATCTGGGACCTGGGTGGAAAAGGCACAAGACACGAGGAGCTCTATGGAAGATGAACTTTTCCAAGGCATATGATTTTGTTGATTAGCAATTTCTTCGGGCATCACTGCATCGGTGGTGTTTTCCAGACACTTAGATTTCATGGGTGAAGCAGTGTATCACGACCTCTTCTTGTGTTGTATTGGTCAATGGGTAGCCTAGGGGTGGTTTCTTCCAACCAAAACATGGATTGCCAGGGGTGCTCGGTGGCCCCATTGTTGTTTGTCTTGGTGGCTGATGCGTTGGCGATCATAGTGGATCGTGCGATGATGGGTGACTTTTTTATGGCTACTCGAAAGATGAGTTGTCCATGTTGATTCTTCAATATGCAGATGACACTATTCTTTTCGCTGAGGGAAACCTGAAGAGTTGTAGGGAAATGTATGTGGAACTGGAGTACGGAGTTATTTGGCATCGTCTCTGGGTTGAGACTTAATAGAGCCAAAATCTGAGTTTGTGCCTTTTGGTTTAAGGGGAAGATTGCTCTTTGTAAAAATTGGTTGAGGTCCCCTCGAGCATGCATACCTTTGAAGTATCTTGGCCTCCCCTTGGATGAATGGAGATTCTGGCAGGTTGATTGATTGTCTTTGATTGAGAAGATAGAGAAAAGCTTGCAGGTTGAAAGTCCACTTATTTGTATAGAGGCGGTAGATCAGTGTTGCAGAAGTCAGTCTTCTCATCTATCTCCATTTTTCCCTTTATTATAAGCTTCCCTCATTTGGTATCAAGAAGAAGCTTGATTCCATCATGAGATCTGACGCTCAAAAAGGGGGAGACACTCAGAGGTGTTCGCCCCAGTTTATTAAGATAAAGGAGAGAAGAACTTACAGTGAGGAGAAGGAAAGCAAAAACAAAAGGTAGATGATATCAAGATAGATATCATCCGACCCCCGAAAACCGCTACAAAGATGACCAATCAATACAAAAGCGATTTGCTGTTATACAAATATTTTCCTTATAAAACCTCTGCCCAGCAAAAAGTTTTTCGTTTCTTCCCAGCCAGATACTCCAAAGGCGCGCAATGGGAACAAGTCTATCCTCCCTTGACTGATTTGCAGCGTTAGATAAGCTCTCCCAAAAAGCCTCAAGAGTAGAGAGATTCAACCACTCCACGTCATCCCAAATGGTTCGCACATGGTCGCATAGAAGGAAGAGGTGATATGGTGTCTCAACTTCCGTACCGCACAGTCCGCAAAAACGAGAAATATTAGGGAATATCGAAGTACAGCGATCACGAGTAAGCAATCTTCCACGCCGAAGAATCCATAAAAAAATACCAACCCGTTCAGGGATCCTCATGCCCCAAATGAGCTTGCAATGACTGAGCATGGACGCATCCGAGCCCGCGGATCCGGGAAGGATAGAGAAGTACGCCTTCCGCGTACTGAAGGTCCCCTCCCTCCAGACGAAGTGATCACGGCCCCCAGAGGGCGAAGGAGCGTTGACAAGGAGAGCCATCAAATCCGAGAAGTCACGCAGCCGCTGATCGGAAAGGTTATCCACCGCTAAAGGGCACCAGCACCCCTCGGACCAGCACGAAGCCACAGTCGCAAATTTATCACCTGCCAACGCAAATAATCTAGGAAAGAGGTCCTTGAGAATACCATTCCCAGACCAATCCATCGACCAGAAGCGGAAAGTATTCCCATCGCCAAGGGACGGCTTGAATAAGGAGCGGTTGCTGTTAAACGCGGAGAAGACATCGCGCCAAAAGTAAGGAGTAATTCCCTGAACGCCCCCGCCAAAAGCGGAAGCAAAATCATTCCCCGCCGCCACGCGGAGGCACCGCACCAAGAAGCTATCATCTCGACCCAACAGCCTAACCGCCCATTTGAGAAGCATAGCATCGCGCACCACCGCCAACCGCCGAACGCCCAGGCCCCCCTCGCGCTTTGGACGCGAAATATCATCCCAACCCACCAAATGAATCCCCCTTCTGCCGTCGCCATTCTTCCTCCAAAGAAAGGCCCTCATACATTTTTCTAAACGCACCCGGATCCCCTTAGGTAACCCGCGTGCGGATAAGAAATAGATGGGTATTGCAGAGATTACCGATTTAAGAAGAACTAAGCGCCCCCCTCTAGAAAGCAGCGACGCGCGCCACCCCGCTAACCGGGCTTCCACCTTCTCCACCAGCCGCTGATAATCACGTAAGCGAACACGGCCCACCGAGAGTGGCAGGCCTAGATACTCCAGCGGAAGACCACCAATGGAAGAGCCCAAAGTAGAGGAACACTCCGCAGCCTCCGACGGCGACAAAGCAAAAGGCACCAACTTCGACTTGGCCCTATTGATACGGAGCCCCGACATCTCGCAAAAAAGTTGGAGCGTAGTGGCCATTCCCAAAACCTGAGGTCGATCCCCCTCGATAAAACATAAAGTGTCATCGACAAATTGAAGGATGGGAATGTGAAACTCGCCAAGAGAGCATCCGCGCGTAAGTCCCGCGCTGGCCACGCCATGGATCATACGCGGAAGCACATCAACCGCCAGGACAAATAGAAGCGGGGCTAGGGGGCAACCCTGGCGAACCCCCCTGCGAGGCTGGAAAAGGCCCCCAGCCGGCCGACCGTTAAGGGATAAGGAGAAGGATACAGTAGTAACACACCGTCGAACCCACGAGATCCAAGTTGGTGGGAAGCCCCGACGCTTCAAAACCGACCATAAGAATCGCCAGTCCAAGGAGTCATAGGCCTTAGCAAAGTCAATTTTCCAGAGTGTCCCCTTCGTATGATTTCTGTGCCACCTATCAACAATCGCGGAGGCCAGCGCATAGCAATCTGAGATTTGCCTCCCCTGAACAAAAGCGGCTTGGGAGTGAGATATGAGAGAGTCAAGGAGTGGCGCAAGCCTTCTCGCCAAAGCCTTAGCAATAATTAAGTATATGCCATTGGAGATCGCAATTGGGCGGAAGTCTTCAATACGGCTAGCCCCATGGGTCTTCAGGATGAGGACCATATTGGCCCGGTTAATCTTGTTGAATCCCCTGTTCCCCGCACAGAAATCAAGAGCCACATCCAACACGTCATTAGCGATAACATCCCAAAAGTCCCTATAGAAGGAGATGGGGAACCCATCGGGACCGGGGGAGGCGTCAACGTTAAGGTCCCAGACCGCCCCCCTAAGCTCCTCCAACGTGAAGTCCCGAGTTAACAAGGCCGCATCCGAGGCGGCAAGGATGGGGGCCCCCCGGGCCGTCCAACGCCACGAAGAAGGAGGCTGGCGATCAAAAAAATTCTTGAAGTGGTCAACCAAAGCCGAGCCCAGTTCCTGTTCCCCCTGAAAAAGAGCGCCACCAATCACCATGGAGGAGATAGTATTAGCATGCTTACGTGCACTAGCGACCCGATGAAAAAATGCAGTATTTGCATCCCCGTCCTTGATCCATCGAAGCCGCGACCGCTGCCTCCAATCGATGGCCCTTTTCCTGTCCTCCTCCGAGACGAAATGCAAAGCAGAAGTACGTTCAGATAATTCCTCCGAAGAAAGCTCCCTCTCGCTCTCCAACCGATCCAGGCGAAGAATAATCGCTTCAGCCTCAGTACGAGAAGACAGACTTGCCCGACGAGTATTAAATTTAAAGGAAGCGAGAACGCCTCGGAGGGATGAAAGCTTATGCTCAAAACGGCAAGTCGCACTGCCAGCAAAGGAATTCTGGGACCAGTGATTGCCTACCAGATCTTTAAAAAGAGGCTCCAGCAACCAACTCCTTTCATAGCGAAAAAAGCCACGCGGACGTGAAGAATCACCAGCATCCCAAATAATGGGACTATGATCAGAGAAGGATCTCGGCCGAGAGGAAACCGAGCAAAGTGGGAAAGCTTCCATCCTTCGAGTATTAGCCAAAAACCTATCAAGCCGAGATCGAGAGGAGTTATTACGCCAAGTGTAAACAATATCGCTAGCCATCAGAGATTCAAGAGCCAAGTCCTGTATGAAATCATAGAAATCGCTGGAACCCGGATCCCTTCCCCCCCCGACCACGTGGGCGGTCGCTGGAAAGCAAAGTAACATTAAAATCACCCCCCAAAATCCAAGGGGTATCCCCCAAAGCCGCGGCATCACAATGCAGATCCTCCCATAAAACACGTCGAGCAAGATGTCATAAAGGCGCATACACGCAAGTAAAAGCCATAGAAATATTACTGTCCGCACGCACAAGAACCACAGTGATAGAGTGGTGGCCAATACGAGAATAGGACAGACAAAATTTCGAAGATCGCCAAGCCAAAATAGCTCCACCAGAGGCGCCAACAGCGTCCAACGAGCAAAAGGCGTCCACAGCTCCCGCCCCAATAGATCTCCATATAGCATCATCAACCCCTGATAGTTTTGTTTCCTGGAGGAACACGATGTCGAAAGCCCATTCAACCAAACGAGAACCCAAAGCCCGACGACGCGCTGGGTCACCCAGCCCCCGAACATTCCAAGATAGTATCTTCATTAAACAATACAAAAAGGCCCCCAAAAAAATGAACACAGGCCAAAGCACATTTAGTCCTGAGCAGGGCGCTGACCAGCGCGCCGAAGACCTGCCGCCTCCGCCACAACCTCGCGAGAGAGGTGACCAGGCGAATGAAGAGATCCCACAATGGATGGATGTTGGCGTCTAGAGTAGACATTTCCAAATCTGGCCGGAGAGGCAAACATAGCATTCCATGTAGACCAAGCAGTAGCAGAGCGGTTGGAAGAGTCCACCAGAGCGTCCGGAGATGGGCCCAAAGGATCGCTGCTTGACTCAGAAGACCGATTAGAGAAAGACGGTTGTGTAATAAGCTGGGAGAACATACCAACATCGGTCGCGAAGTGATGCAAAGAGGCGGCTTCCGAGCAACCCGAACCATGCGTCAGCAGAAGCGACGAAGAGATTGATGAAGATGAGATGAAGTCTTCGAAGAACTCCATGTGAGAGAAGGGCACCGCTGAGACCGGCTGAGGGCATAAAATATCGGACAGGCAAATAAGAGATCCGGAAAGAATAACCGGGTCAGGCGTTGCCCGCGTTAGGGACCGACTAACTTGAAGGTCCGACCCGGAAGAAGGAATAGGAAAAGGCACATTGATGCCCGATACCGTCACGTGGTCCAAGAGATCGGATATAGCAGAGGCTTCACCAGACAGCGGATCGCCCTCGAAAAAGACCCCAGACACGTGAGAAGGCGCCCCATCCGCCGCACACGAGAATCGATAACCAAGCGACGTCCCCGAACGGTCGCCATGCACAGGCGACGCTTCGATAATATCCCTGCAAAATGACACGTGGCCCTTGGAAGTCGAACCGGTTGAACCTGCGCCTGAGAGAGAGCCTGCGACGTTGGACGGAGAGGGCTGAGCCGGAGCATCCGGCGCCGGGAAGAAGAACTCGAGCTTGAACGACCATCGACCCAAACAAAGCTTCTCGAAGAGAACCTTTCCAGCCATAGATTGGCTAAGGGTAGTAGAGCATTCAACCAGAATCCTCGTGCATGACCAATCCGAGCCTGGGGACAGGCCATCGTCAATAATAGCCACCACCTGCCCCCAGCCGGCGATAATCTTAGATAAGCAATGGACCGATCGCGAGAGGAATGGGACGCCGCGAACCTCAACCACGCAGAACTCGGAGCGAACGCTCGCGCCATCCGCAACACGAAGACGTCGCCACTTGACGACCGATGGATCAGCAAGATTGAGGAGGGTCTCCCGTTGCTCCGGGGAGAGTCCTCGAGCACAGCAGCGAAAGTCGTCCAAGAAGAAGAAATCCCCAGAGAAGGCCTCGCCCAGAAGAAGCAAAGTAGCGGAGCGAATGACCTCACGGTCGACGCCCGGTCGCTGCACCACACCTATCGCCACCCCACACTTATCACCCACCACTCTAGCTCCGAACCTTGACGCCACCGGCCTCTGAACAGGAGAAACACCAGCGCGCGAATGGTCTCCACTCCACTCCTTGTCAGAAATAACGCCCTTGGATGATCCACGCTGGCCACGTTCCTCCACCACACCGTGCTTAGCGGGCGTCCCCGCCGCCGGAGGAGCCCCCGACCCGCTAGCCACGTTAGATTGAGAAACGTGGATGGTCTTCCCCCTGGAAGCCTTGGAAGAGCCGCCGCCATCGCCTGCGCCAACCACCTGAGCAAAGGAACGAGAATCCAACAAAGCCGAGGAGCCACGACCGCGAGAATCAACCCCCAAGTGCATGGGAACCTTTCGACCACGAGAATCCATGCGCTCCGCCCTGCACGAAATCAAACGATGTCCAACCTTCCCGCAGCGGAAGCAGCGAGGGGGAGCCAAGCATGCAGAGGCAAGATGACCCCGACCCTCACAGCGAAAGCAACGCCTGCTCGACTTAGAGTGTGACACCTTCACCCAGCCTTCATCGCCAGCTTCATGCGCACCTCGACCCACACGACGAGTGGCATCGATAGTGCCACCGCAGAAGTCTTGCGCCCGATGAACACCGCGAGCCTTCGGAACCCAAACTCCCCTCGCAGACACTCCCCTCGCAGACACTCCCCTCGCAGACACTCCCGCTCGCTTCATCCCGCCTACCAATTTAACATAAGTGTTAGCGTCCATGAGATCTTTTTTTGGTTTTCTTCTGGAGATTCGCCTAGGTTGGCCTTGGTAGACTGGAGAACGGTTACTCTTCCTACGAATGGTGGTAGCCTTGGTGTTCTTATACAGGTGGAGACTTTTTTAAAAGGAAAAACGGTGTAAACTCGAGATGAGTTACACCCAACTTTAATTAAAATAGAAAGTACTTACAGCGACCATACCTTAAACAAGGCCATGGCATGATAAGTTATATTTTCATTATAATATAGTTCTCACCTAAAGGAGTCTGTGCGAGAGGAGACACAAGCAACAAGTGAAACAGACAGCAGCAAAAGTGGTCAAAAGAATTCCACACGAGAGGAGACGAGCAACAAATGACCTACAGCAACACAGGTGGACGAAAGCAATATGCAAGAGAGGAGACACGAGCAAATCGAACCAAATCCTAGAAACCATATGCATCTGAAGTTCGACCATGAAAGAACCATTCACCTCCACAATTCCACTAACCATGGGCATTCAAAGAGCATGTGCTCCATAGTTTTTTTCGCATCCTCACATCTCCGGCATATCATTAGCATGTGACCACGTTGTTGTAAATACCTTCGACATGAGTCTTCCTTTCCAAACCTGTCACAGAAAAATCTTCATCATTGTTGGTAGAGGGGATCACCATATAAACTGGTAGTCGTCAACCTCATTCCCCCGATTAAGTTCCAACCCCGTAGTGAATACTCTATATGTTCTCTTAACTGAGAATTTCCCATCCACCCTTATCCATGCATCTTGTTGATCGAATAATCCCTCCAATTCACTTAGATCTTGAGCAAAATAAAGGTTGTTTTGAAAAAAAAAATAGAAGCGACTGATGGAGCGCTGATGGAGAGCGAAGGCGAAGGCGAGTGAGGGTGGAGCTTCCGAGGGTCGAGGGAAGAAGAAAGAGAGTTCGGCGAGTGCAGCTGGGGGGGGGGGGGAAGTGGCGGTGGGGGAGGTGAGAAGGGGAAGGGGGATGTGCTTGGGGTCGATGGAGTTTCTCCTGTTCAGGCGGAAGTTGGAGTTCATGGGGAAGGCGGCGATGAGCGGGGAGAGCAGGGTGGTGAGTGGGTGCAGGTCTCTCACAAGAAGCCTGGGAAGCGTTGCTTCAGGTGTGGCGAACGTGGGCACATTGCTTCGTCCTGTGAGGTTCCCTCTAGATGCTATGGATGTGGGAGGATCGGGCACCGGAAAGCTAGTTGCTGGTTCGGTTCTGGCCGTGGCAACTCCTCCTTCCGATCGGCTGGTCTTTCGATGGGATGTAGGATTGCGGAGAACTTGCGGGCGGCTTGTTCAGCCCCTTTCGAAGGGCGGGGGGTGAGATCTTTTGCGCAAGTTGTGGAAGGCTCTCGCGTTGTCTCGTGATCGGTTGGCGTTGGCGATGGCAAGGTGGGCGGCGACGGTGCCTCTTCCGGTTCGAAAGACGTGGTGGGGGGATGGTCGCATGCCGATGTTTTGCATGGGAAGGCCATGCAGGGGGGAGAAGAGAGAGTTGTGGCTGTTGGGATGGCTTTGCGGGGAGGCGTCTCATGGGACGAAGTTAGAGCCCATGTACATGGCTTCCTGGGTCCTCAATTCGCAGGGGACATTCTGGTGTTGGATTCAACTCGGTGTTGTGTTCGTGGCCTTTCCCCGGATCAACAGGTTAAGGCTTATTCGGATTGGTGCAACTGACGACGTACTTTGGAGGGTTATACGCTTTGCGGATGGTGCCTGTCCAAACGTCGATGTTTGTGTTGCGGAGGTGCGAGGGGTTCCCTTCCTCTCGAGGATTGTTCATTGCCTTGGTCGGGCTCTCCCAGGATGAGGTGAGGTGCTCGCGGTCGTGGAGGATGGTCTCAAGCCAGGCTCGGACGGGTGGGTCACGCGTGTCCTGATGGAGTGCAGCAATGGGTTACTTGATGATGCGGTTGGCAAGGTCTTCTATGAGTCCTTGAAGGTTGGTCGCTTCCGATTTCGGGTGGAGCTTTCGTTCATCGGCCCTCCTGCTCCGCCGGTGGTGGCGCTTTCTCCGGGGTCTGATGTCGCCGGCCCGGAGGTCCCGAGGGGCGTTGGCATCGCTTCGTCTTCTGAACCCCAGGTGGCGTTGCATGGGGGTACCTCCAAAGCGTCGCCCCTCATGATGGGTTCCCCATGTCCTTTCGGGGTGCAATCTCGGGAGTTGTGTAATTCTCCAGCAAGAGACGGCTTGCATGTTGAGGTGGCGTCTGAGGTTGATTCTCCCTTTGGTGTGCGTTCTTGGCATTCGGATCATGCTTTCCAAATATGCTTTACGGGCCCGTTGTCGGGTCAGGCGGCGTTGGATATCGGCGGGCCTTTTGGTTTCGGATCCAGGGGCGGGAGGGACTGACCCGCGAAGCAGTTCTCTTTTCGGCGGTTGATCCGGGTATGGCCTTCAGGGCACGTCTTAACGGTTTGCCTTCCATCTATGCGGTGGGCCCATCTTCCGGTAGTGGCTTCGCCAGTGCGGGGGTTTCTGCATTCTCTTGGGACTCCTCGATCCCGTTGGATGGGCCGCTTAGCGGGCCCTCTGTGGGCCCTCTTCTTTTGGGAGATGGCGGCTCTTCTATATTGGTCTCCTCTCCAAGCTCTTCGGTGCCCCTCTCGGACGTGGACGACGTTAGTGATGTGGGGAGCCTATCGGACAGGAGATCGGGGAAAAGATATCGGAGGCGAAACAGATCTCGGGCGGACACCTCTAAGCAACACTCTTGCGCGTCTTTGAGAGATTCTGTTGCGGCGGCAGTTGGACTCATTCGCATTGGGGGTCAACCACATATATCTTGATGAAGGTACTCTCCTGGAACGTTAGGGGCCTGGGGGAGGTGGATAAGAGAAGGATTCTGCGGACGAGATTCTCTGAGTGGGGGTGTGATATTGTTTTCATTCAAGAAACGAAGCTGCGTGGGATCGATGATGTCCTTTGGCGTTCTTTTAGTGCTGGTAGTTTGGATGAATTCCGGGCGTTGGATGCGGACGGGTCGGCGGGAGGTCTTCTTTTAGCGTGGAGATCGGCGGCGTTCTCTTTCAGCTCTGTGCTTTTGGGGAGGCATATGTTGTCTGTTCTGCTGTTTCGGGGTGATACTGCTATGCCCATCGCTTTCTCATGTATTTACGGCCCTTGCTGTCACATTAAAAGAAGGGAATTGTGGGATGATTTGCGTGAAGCGGGTCATGCGTTTGAGGGGATTCCTTGGCTCATTGGGGGTGATTTCAATGTTACGCTCCATTCGTCGGATCGTCCCCGGTCCAGGGGTGGCCAGGACCCGGGCTCCCTTGATTTTGCTGAGGTGGTGGATTCGTTGGCTTTAGAGGTTCTGGTGGTGGATGATATTAAGTACACATGGAGGAATAATAACTCCCGCTCTCGGATTGATCGCTTCTTGGCTTCTGGGGAGTTCCTGGAGTCGTTCCCTCTTTGTTCGGTGTCATCTCGCCCTCGTTCGTTGTTGGATCATTCGCCTATTCTATGGGAGTCCGGTGAGGTCCCTACGGTGGGGGGCCTTTTTAGATACGAGAAATGTTGGCTTCAGGAGGCGAACTTCAAGGATTTGGTGACAACGCATTGGTCTCAGTCGCGATTTGTGGGGTCCACAGCCTCCAGGTTTGATCAGAAGTTCTCGTCGCTGTGGAAGAAGCTTTCATTGTTCAAGAAGGAATCGAGGGTGGCGAGGGTCGCCGCCAGGGTGGAGGCTGAGGAAATCATTGCCAGATTTGATGTAATCGAGAACGATAGGGAGTTGTTGCCTGAGGAGTTGCGTAAGCGTTCTCTTCCGCAAAAGCGTGTTGTGGCTGAGGATAAGAAGCGGAGCACTGAATGGTGGCAGAGGTCGAGGATGACGTGGATTAAAGAGGGTGATGCCAATACGGCTTTCTTTCACCGTGCGGCTGGCCGACAGAAGCGCTCTAACGCTTTGCGCTCTATTTCGATAAATGATGTTCGAGTTGTGGGGGACAGAGAGATGGGGCGTGCCATTGCAGCTCATTTCAAGGACCGTTGCGAGACGCTCCCCGAGGGTGTGGCGGTGGTCGGGATGTGGGGCTCCGTCCATTTCTCATGCGGCGTGCGAGGAGTTGACGCAGGCGGTCTCGTTGGATGAAGCCAGGGCGGCCGTGTGGGACTTGAACGAGGATGGGTCCCCGGGTCCTGATGGTTTTCCGGTAGCGTTCTATCGGGATTTTTGGGAGGTGGTGGGTGAAGATGTGTTGGAGGTTATTACGGAGTTTTGCAGTGGTAATGCAGGGATTGATCGGATCAATCGGGCAATCATTGTGATGCTACCTAAATCCTCCGCGGCGGAGCGTATTGAGGAGTTTCATCCCATTCGATATCCAATGGCATCTATCTTATTGTCGCCAAGGTATCGGCTCGTCGGCTTGCTCGGGTCCTGGATTCGATAATTTCTCCGGTTCAAACGGCATTTATTCGGGGCAGGCAGATTTCGGATTGCATTACGGTGGCGTCGGAGTTGGTCATTGATTGGAAGAAGACCGGAAAGCAGGGGGTGCTGTAGAAGGTCGACTTCGCCAAGGCTTACGACTGCCTCCACTGGAGGTTCTTGTGGTCGGTTCTGAGAAGGCGTGGTTTTCCTGAGGTTTGAATATCATGGATGCGGCGTTGCGTGACCACGGTGTCCTTCTCTTTGTTGATCAATGGCCGCACGGAAGGGGGCTTCTTCCAGCCTCGAAGGGGGGTGTGCCAGGGTTGCCCCCTCGCTCCTCTTCTGTTTGTGGTGGTTGCGGATGTCTTGGCGTGCATGGCGGATCGTGTGATTGATGCTGGGCTTTCGAAGGGGTACTCCAAGGGCGGGATGTGCGTGCATTTGCTTCAGTTCGCGGATGACACCATGTTCTTTATTGGGGGAGGCTTATCCGAGGTCTCGAGGATGGCGGCGACGCTTGAACTATTTAGCGAACTATCGGGTCTATATAAGAATGGAAGAAAATCCAAGGTGATTCCTTTTGGCCTGTCGGAGGCGGAGGCGATTGATTGTGGCCGTATCTTGGGGTCTCCTCCGGGTGAGTTACCTATTGATTACCTTGGTATGCCATTGGTGGTTGGGAGGGCCAGGATCAGGGATTGGCTTATGATCGTCGAGAGGGTGGAGATGCGCCTTGTTGGGTGGCGCTCGGCCATGCTGTCGAGAGGGGGACGGCTTGTCCTTCTCAAGGCGGTGCTCTCCTCGATTCCGGTGTTTTTCTTATCTCACCGTCGCATGCCGGTGGGGATTCGCATCCATCTTGAGAAGTTTATGTGAAGATTTCTGTGGGGAAGGAATGCTCAATCGGGGGGAGGGCTGCATTTGGTGGCGTGGGATGAGGTCACTAGAGGCAAGCATGAGGGTGGGATGGGCGTGCGGAGATTGGAGCTTGTTAATGATGCTTTCCTTCTCAAATGGGCGAATAGGATATGGGGCCAGGGTAATGACTTCTTTACCAGAATCTTCCAGGAGATTCACGGGGAATGCAGGGAGGTGGAGGGGCGGGGCGATGTGCTCGGAGCTCAAACTCCGTTTTGGCGGGGGGTGCTGGAGGTATTTGGAAGCAATTTGTCGTTGTTTGTGCCTGTGGTGGGAAATGGTGAGTCCTTTAAATTTTGGAAAGACGATTGGACGGGAAGGGGGTCCTTGAGGGTGTGTTTCCCCCGCTTGTTTGCGCTGGCGGCTGAGAAAGATGCCACTGTCGCATCTTGTTGGGCGGATGGGTGTTGGTGTCCGCCTTTCCTGGCTAATTTCTCGGATCAGAGGCCTGAAGATTTTCTTGCCCTTTTGGACGTCATCGGGGATGCTGGTAGGCGTAATGTTGGTCGTGATCATTGGGCCTGGCGGGGCGGTCCCTTCTCGATACGGAAAGCTTATGGGACGATTGCTCGACCCCCGCCGGCGCGGTCCGACATGCTGGTGCGCGATTGTGGTTTTTTCTGGGCCCTAAAGATCCCCGAGCGCCTTGGCTTCTTCTTATGGCTTTTCCGCAGGCAGAGGTTGTTGACGAGGGATCGTTGTGCAAGGCTAATGGGTACTGTCTCTAATACTTGTGTGCTTTGCGATTCAGCAGTGGAGACCATAGATCATTTATTCTTCGGTTGCCCCACGGTCAGAGGGGTTTGGAAGGAAGCGGATGTGGATTGGGTGTGCACGGATGACGTGACGGCCTTTTGTGAGTCGCTGGTGATGAACAGAAACAGGGCGAGAAGGGACATATTGCTTCCCATAGCGACGTTGTGGTCGATTTGGTTGGGGAGGAATGAAGCCATCTTCTCGGGCCAACGCTTCTACAAGGACAACGTTCTTATTCAGTGTGCGAGACTAGTGGATGATTGGGTTTTGGTTTAGGCCACAGTGGGATATTCTTTTTTGGGGGGTTGTGGCGCTTCCTGTACAGCTGTAGACTTTCTCTCTTTTTTCTCTCTTTTTGTATTTATGTTTCTTTTCTTTTTCCTTTTGTTTAATATATTGGGGCGAACACCGCTGAGTGTGTCCCCCTTTTTTGGGCGTCAAAAAAAATTCACTTAGATCTTGTAGCAAAGCGAGAAGTTCCTGCAGTAATTGATCAGAAAAACTCAAAGTGAAGAACAAGTATTGTTCATCCAGAACTATTATACACATGCATCCTGATTAATTAATAGTGCAAATAGCCTTGAATATATGTTTGTTAGCGTACCATCTCATATTCAATCGTCCTTCCAGAATCGGAACCAATCGCCTTTGGCCACATGCAAACCTTAGCATATGGTGAGCCCACATCACATCACAAATAGCCCTCCACAAACGTGAAGGGGAAGGTGTAGCATTCCCAATCCAATTCAAGTTTTCATAAATTTTTTAGATATAACGCAATAAGCATACCAAGAGGTCATTATTGTTGCCCCATATTCTGGTCATCCATTTCGTCAAAAAAACATGATTAGATCATTAAGGTGGTTGTCCCTAGTTTTCCATTCAATTTCCTCGCGTAACTATGTCCCAAACAATTATATGTGTTCCTCTTCCATCCCGTTGTCCTCCAAACCAAAAGAAACTTTTGCGTAATAGACTCCAAACTTAGTGAAATGTCTATCAGGATGAATTTTGTAGACATAAAACACAAAAATGGCCTCCAAAATCGAGCTAAGTAACACCAAATATTCACCAACGATAGACAAGAAGATTTCCATCCAATCAATCTACGCCCTTCTTCAACCCGGTCCATCCCTGCTCTTGGGGTGGTGTTTGCAGGGGCGAATGGGGGAGGGTGTCCCTCGCTTCATGGCTCCCCTGCATCCTCCTCGCGTGCGGTGGGGGAAGTGGTTCTTCAGCAGGGGTTTCCATCCTCATTTTCTCAGCCCCCTGTCTTACCAGATCGGCCCGAGATGCCTTTGGAGATCTCGGAGGTTCAGGCGGACTTTGCTGCGGTTGAAGGGGAGTCTGGAAGGAGATCGACGAAGAGGTACAGGAGGAGAAACAGATCGCGCTCGCGGGTGGGGGAGGTGCAGACTTGCTCGACCCTGAAGGAGGCGGTGGCGGCGGTTGCTGGTGTGATTCGATCAGGTGGGTGCGCGGAAGGTTCCTCATGAAGGTACTGTCCTGGAACGTTCAGGGTTTGGGGGAGGCAGATAAGCGTAGAACCTTGGGTGCGAGGTTTGCGGAATGGGGATGCGATGTCGTGATGCTTCGGGAAACAAAGCTTTGAGATATGGGGGAAGCCTTATGGCGGTCGTTTGGTGCGGGGAGCCTGGATGAGGTCCGTGCTCTGGACGCGAAGGGCTCGGCGGGCGGCCTTGTCATTGCTTGGAGGTCGACGGTCTTCTCCTTCAGTTCGGTTTTCAGGGGAAGTCATGTTATTACTGTGATCCTGACAAGGTTGGATAACTCCTCTCCGATTGCGTTGTCTTGTGCTTACGGGCCATGCTGCTATATCAAAAGAAAGGACCTTTGGGAGGAGCTGATTCAGATTACTCATCAATTCGTGGGGATCCCTTGGCTGATTGGGGGAGATTTTAATGTAACTTTGCGCTCTTCGGATAGACCCCGTTCGAGGGGGGGTCTAGATCCTGGCTCGCAGGACTTTGCTCAGCTTATTAACTCTCTGGCTCTGGAAGATCTGCATGCGACTGACGTTTTATACACGTGGAGAAACTCCAGCTCGCGGTCTTGCATTGACAGGTTTTTGGCCTCTGAGGAGCTTATGATTGGTTTCCCTCTCTCTTTTGTTTCCTCCTGCCCTCATTGCTTTTCGGATCACACCCCAATCTTGTGGGATTCGGGAGTTTCGTCTTCTTCTAGAGCTTTTATCAGATACGAGAAATGTTGGCTTTTGGAGGACAACTTCAAGAACTTTGTGGCGGATATTTGGGGTCGGGAGCACGGTGGGGGGTCTGTTGTGGTGAGATTTGTTTGGAAGCTTGATCTTTTGCGGAAAAAGTTGGCTATTTTTAAAAGAGAGTCGAGGGTTGGTCGGGTGGCGGCCAGAAAGGAGGCGGAGGAGATCGTGAGCTCTTTAGATGCTTTGGAGGGGGTCAGGGACCTTCGTGACGTTGAGTTGGCCACCAGGTCGGCTGCCCAGGGGAGGGTGGAGCTGGAGGACCGGAAGCGGGTTGCGGAATGGCGTCAGCGGTCAAGGGTCTCGTGGTTGAGGGGGGGGATGCCAACACATCTTACTTCCATCGGGTGGCTAGCGGTAGGAGGCGCTCGAACTTCCTTCGTTCCATTTCGATCGTTGGCAGGCTGGTGGTGGGAGAGGAGGACTTGGGGAGGGAGGTCGTGGATTATTTCAAGGAGCTCTCCTCGAGGCGCACACCGAGGTGCTGGAGGTGGACGGGGGCAGGGGCCCAGATTGTCTCGTCGCTGCTCTGCGACGACTTGACGAGGGAGGTGACTCTGGAGGAGGTTAAGGAGGTCGTTTGGGATCTTAACGCTAATAGGTCACCGAGGCCGGACGGGTTCCCAGTGGCTTTCTACAAAGATTTTTAGAAGCTGGTGGGGCGGGAGGTTTTGGAGGTCGTTGTCGAATTTTGTGAGGGTAATGTTGGCTTCGACAAAATCAATAGGGCTTTCATTATCTTGTTGCCGAAATTCTCCTCCGCCGAGCGTATTGAGGATTTCCGTCCTATTGCTATTTCGAATGGTCTTTATTTGATTGTGGCGAAGGTTTTCGCGCGTAGGCTGGCCCCGTTGCTTGATGGTATCATTTCCCGGTGCAGGTTGCGTTCATCCGTGGTCGTCAGATTGCCGATGTTACGGCTTTGGCTTCGGAGATGGTTGCCAGTTGGGCCAGGGTTGGGACTCGCGGTGTGCTATGGAAAGTCGACTTTGCTAAGGCTTATGACTCTCTCGATTGGAGCTTCATTTGGTCGGTTTTGAGGGCTCGTGGTTTCCCGGAGATTTGGATATCGTGGATGCGTCGTTGTGTCTCTACAGCGTCCTTCTCGGTTATGATCAATGGGCGCTTGGTGGGTGGTCTCTTCCAGCCGCGGAGGGGGTTGCGTTAGGGCTGCCCTCTGGCGCCCCTCCTGTTTGTGATGGCGATTGATGTGCTTGCTCGGATGACGGCTCGTGCGGTTAGTGGTCTCTCAATGGGCTTTTCCTGTAGCGAAAGGATGATCCCTATCCTTCAGTACGCCGATGACACGACCGTTTTCATTGGTGGGGGGCGAGATGAGGTCAAGGCCATGGCGGCAACTCTGGAGGTTTTCAGCGAGATGTCGGGCCTGTTCATAAATGCGAACAAGTCTAAGGTGGTTCCATTTGGTTTGGATGCGGAGGAGGCGGCTGACTGTGGTTTGGTCCTGGGCTCGTTGCCTGGCCCTTTTCCTATTGATTATATGGGCATGCCATTGGGCGCGGGAAGGACTCGGCTGCGTGACTGGTCCAAAGTGGTGGAGAAGGTGGAGATGCGGCTGTCCGGTTGGAGCTCGGCTTTGCTTTCGAGGGGTGGTCGCCTCGTCCTCATTAAGTCGGTTTTATCTTCTATCCCCGTTTATTATCTCTCCAATTGGCAGCTGCCAGCGGGTTGTTCGCAGGCGTATTGAGAAGTAGATGCGGAGGTTTTTGTGGGGGAGGAATGGGCCGTCTGCGAGTGGGCCGCATCTGGTGGGTTGGGAGGAAGTGACGAAGCGTAAGTGCGACGGGGGTCTTGGCATTCGGCGGCTGGACCGTGTCAATGATGCTCTTCTCCTGAAATGGGTGAACAGATTATGGGGTGATAGCGAGGATTTATGCTCTATCGTCTTGCACAAGATTCACGACTTGCATGGGATGATGCCTAGTTCGGAAGGTAGTCTCGGACCGCGGACGCCTTTCTGGCGTGGGGTGATGGTGGTGGACCAAAAATACTCTAATCTCTTTGGTCCGAGGCTTGGTGACGGGCTGACCTTCAGATTCTGGTCGGACAGTTGGGCTGATGGGGTTCCTCTTGGTGAGATGTTTCCGTGGTTATTTGCTTTGGCGGCTGATGTGCATGCATCCGTGGCCTCTTGTTGTTCCGGAGATGATTGGTTTCCCATCCTTCATGGCAACCTTTCCGACCAAAGGCTCCATGAGTTACTCCGTCTTTTGGACTCTATTGGTGGTGCGTCTAGGCCCATGAGGGGGAGGGATCACTGGGCCTGGAGGGAGGGGCCTTTCACGACGAGGAAGGGTTACTTGGCGGTTTCTCCCCTCTCCCAACCGCGGGTGGATTCTTTGCTTCATGACTGCAGCTTTGTGTGGGGCTTGAAGCTTCCGGAGAGGGTTGGTATCTTCCTTTGGCTATTTCGTAGGAAGAGGCTTTTAACGAGGGATCGGTGTGCTAGGATGCTCGACTCGGTCTCGGAGGACTGTGCTCTTTGTGGCAGCAGCGTGGAATCCAAGATCATCTTTTTTTACCTGCCCAGTGATTTTGGGCGTTTGGGAGATGGCGGTTGTGGGTTGGATTGCTACTGCCGACTCGGCTTCTTTCTGGGAATCTGTGATGTCTAACAGGGATAGGGATCGCAGTGATCTCATGCGTCCCTTGGCGTGCATTTGGGCGATCTGGCTGGGGCGGAATGAGACTATTTTTAGGGGTCAGCGATTTTACAAAGAAAATGTTTTGTTTCATTCTGCCCGACTAGTTGTCGACTGGCTGTTAGTGTAGTTCCCTCTCAGATGTCGAGCTGGGTTCTTTGTGGACCTTTTTATTTTAACCTGTTTTTCCCTGTATTTGTTTCTAGTTTTTCTTCCTAATTAATAAGGGGTGAACACCACCGCGTGTCTCCCCCGAACTTTTAGACTTCAAAAAAAAAATCTACGCCCCATTTTCTCGATCAGGGGGGCCCAATGTACACGTGTGATCCACAATGTCGATATCAATGGCATGTCGGTGATCGACCGAAATGATACATCGAGGACATGTCATTGATATGTTGTCGAAATCGTAATGAAGCCATGAAAATGCAAAACAATGCTGGAGAAATTCATCAAGTCGATGTCGATCTCGCCAAGCTGGCAAAAGCGACATATCAACGAAATGTCAACGAGCCATGTGTATGCCGCCAAGTCAGTCACGTGAGCGGGAGAACAAGGTAAGTGACGGAAAAGTGGTCCTAGGTGAGTGAGTCACTCTGCTGCATAGCTCTGTCTCTTCCTAGGTACACCCGAAAGGAGCAAAGACCACTTGTTCCTGTTAATTCTAAGTCCAAACATGGATACAAAAATATTTTCTAAGTCAATCAACATATTCCTAGCCTCTGACACACCCATTGTTTTAAAAAGTGACGCCTCAAGGCGCAAAGATGTATGCCTCGAGGCGAGGCGCGTCAAAATCGCCTCGAGGCACACAACTCGGATCCTTTAGGTGTGACGTATGCCTCGGCCTTGCTTGAGGTATTCGAGGTACGAGGCGCTCGAGGCGAGGCGAGGCGGAGGCGTAAGCCTCGAGCGTGATGTTTTTTTAACTTTTTGATTGTGTGTTTTGCACATGACCTTATTTTTCCCTATTATATATTTTTGTTTGTGTTTTTGTTTCCATGTTAAACATTGCATATTTCTATATATAGCTCCAAGCAAAGAGAAGAGATCGCCTGAAACAAGCGAAGCTCAATGAGCTTGTATATATCATGTTCAATTATCATACATCTACACATACTAATTCTATTGCATACAACAGATTTGATTTTGAATAGTAATAAATTTTTCATATTAGTTGTGGAAGGAAAAGACGAAGTTGTATTACATCTAACCCTAGAGCTCTCTTATATAGGAGAAAAGCTCTAAGGGTAAATTACATAAACAGGACAATAGAAATAAATAATAGAGGAAAAAGGACATAATAACATAAATATCTTAACACTCCCCCTCAAGCTGGAGCATATATATCTATCATGCTCAGCTTGGAACAACAGTGATGAAAAGGACCTCTAGCAAGAGTTTTAGTAAACATGTCTGCAATCTGATCTCCTGATGTTACATTTTTTTTTGAAGCCAAGAAAAAGGGGGATACACTCAATGGTGTTCACCCCAATATATTAAAAGAAATAAGGACAGGGATACAGACAAGAAATTAAAACTAGCGACCCAACATAGGAGGCAAGGAGCCTCCAGAACTGGGCGCCAAGAAGCAAAAGAAACAAGAAAACAAACACACTAAACACGACTCCAGTCAGCCACCAAAGCCCTCGCGCGACATAGCACGTTCTCCAGATAAAACCGCTGCGCAGAGAATATGGCCTCGTTGCGAGCAAGCCATATCGACCATAAACAAGCCACCGGTGCCAAGAATCGTCTTCTCTCCATACGCCTATTCAAGAAGAGGGAATCACAGAAGGTCTCCACATCACGAGCATGCACCCAAGCCACGAAGAGGTCATCCCACAGCCCCCGGACCAAAGGGCAGAGAAAAAGTAAATGGTCCAGGGATTCCACATTTGAATCACACAGGCTGCAGATATAGGAAATCGAGGGCAGCAACCTTGAACAGCGATCGCGCGTCAAAAGCCTCTTTCTGCGGACGAGCCATTGGAAGAAGATAATACGCAGGGGCAAGCCCAAGCTCCAGAAAAAACCACAGTCTCTCACCAGGGAATCCGATCGAGCAGGCAGAGTATCAAGCAAGGAGGCGTAGGCCTTCCGAGTCGAGAAGTCACCATCCCTCCAAATCCAGTGATCCAAGCCCACAGAGTGTAGTAACAGTCCACCTCAATGTGCTTTGTCCTTTCATGAAATGTTGGATTATTAGCTATGAACAAGGCTGCCTGATTGTCGCACTTGAGATGCATAGGAAGAGGCGCTTCAATCACTAAATCGGTCAAGACAGAATTGACCCACATCATCTCCGTACTACCTTGGGCCATTGCCCTATATTCTGATTCGGCACTAGATCGAGCAACAACAGTTTGTTTGTTACTCTTCCATGAGACCAATGAGCTGCCAACAAACACAATGAAGCCTGAAGTAGACTTCTTGTCCTTAGAACACCCAGCATAATCTGCATCTGCACATCATGTAACTGAGAGAGGACGTATCTCTCCTAAACAGAAGACTTGTACCTGGAGATGGCTTCAGATATATCAAGATCATGAATAATGCATCCATGTGTGCCTGCCTGGGTTGCTCCATGAATTGACTTACTCTACTCACAACGAAAGATATATCAGGCCTGGTAATAGTGACATATAATAATTTTCTACCAGCTCTATGTACCGTCTCTTGTCCACCTCCTCATATTCATCATCATGGAGCTTCGCATTCGGATCCATAGGGATAGTAGGTGGTCTACATCATGTCATACATGTCTCAGATAGAAGATCAGTAACATACTTCCTTTGTGTCATAACCATACCCTGTTGATTTCGTGCAAACTCCAGGCCAAGGAAGTAACGAAGCGTACCAAGGTCCTTGGTAACAAACTGCTGTCCAAGGAAATCCTTGACTGCTTGAATGCCATGTTCATCGCTGCCAGTGAAAACAATATCATCAACATAAACCAGAATGACTACAATACTTTTGTGGTTTTTCTTTACAAAGAGAGTATGATCTACACTAGATCTGACAAACCCTTTCTATTCAATCAATTCTGAGAGCTTCTGAGCGTCAAAAAAAATTTCTGAGAGCTTCTAAAACCAAACCCTCAGACTCTGCTTAAGGCCATATATAGCCTTACGGAGACGGCACACCATACTTGACTCCCCCTCAGCAGCAAACCCAGGTGGTTGCTGCATGTGGACCTCTTCTTGCAAATCACAATACAAGAAAGCATTCTTGACATCTAATTGGAAAAGTGGCAAATCACGTACCACAACAACAGCAATGAGTATCCGTAAGGTAGAGTGACGCTCGACAGAAGAAAAGGTGTCCTGATAATCCACTCCATAAGTCTGGGTGAACCCACGAGCAACCAGCCTAGCCTTGTATCTGCCTACGATACCATTAGCTCGATGCTTCACAGTAAATACCCACTTGCTCCCAACAACAGACGCACCTGGTGGAGCATGGACCACACTCCACGTACCTCGTGACTATAAAGCTGTCATCTCCTCCGCCATAGCCAGATGACACTGATTGCTTTGCAATGCCTCCTGATATGACCGGGGTACCTGTACAGCAGACAACCCCACAACAAAGTGCTGAAAGTCCTTGGAAAGACGCTCCAAGGAAATATGAGAACCAATAGGGTGCATAGTGCATGCACATTTCTGCCGCCGAAGTGCAATAGGCATATCCAGATCCTCAGCATGAGTAGTAGAGATAGTATATGCACCCTATACCTCAGTCTGTACATGCAAAACACCCGTGTCATTAGAAGAACTCAAATGCTCAATACATACCTTGGGCGTGTTGGATGATAGAGGAGGTGCATGAGCATGGGGCCTTCGTTGGTAAACCTGTGGAAAGAAAATAGGAGATGGTAGTGGTGGAGGTGGTGGTGGTGCTGGGGATGGAGAGGACGGTGGTAATGGAGTAGAACATGGTACTGACGGAGGAGGAGGCATATAGATCTCTTCTTCATCCTCTGAAGGAGTAAGCCTATCACCTGTGGGAGAAAATACATAATGGACTCAAAGAAGGTGACATCAGCACTGACATAGTACCTTCGTCGAACAGGGTCAAAATAACGATATCCCTTTTGGGTTTTGGAATACCCAACAAACACACATTTGACAGCTCAGGAAGAGAGCTTGTCAAGACCAGGAGAGAGTTGATGAACAAACGCTACAAAACCAAAAACACGAGGCGTAAGCGAGAAAAGATCAATCTCGGGAAACGCAATCAAGAATGGGATCTTCTACCCTAGCACCAAAGAAGGCATACGATTTACCATGTAACAGGCAGTTAGAACCGCATCTCCCCAATAGGAATGAGGAGCACGACTCTGGATCAAAAGGGTTCTGATAACATCCAAAAGATGGCGGTGTTTCCTTTCAGCCACCCCATTCTGTTGGGAAGTATATGCACATGATGTCTCATGCACAATACCAAGAGACTTAAGAAATTGAGAAAGCTGAGTACTGCAAAATTCTAGTGCATTATCAGAACGTATGAACTTGACTTTTGCATAAAAAATCATCTTTATTTCATTAATAAAAGACCGAATAATAGGACAAGCATCAGACTTGTTCTTAAGAAGAAAAACCCAAGACAATCAAGAAAACTCATCAACTGCAACAAGATAAAATATGTGTCCCTGATGATCAGGGACAGGACTAGGACCTCAAATATCGAAATGGATGGTGTGGTGACTCCCGCCTTGAGAGGACTCCCCCTTTTTTTAGTCAAAAAAAATATCGAAATGGAGCAACTCAAACAGACTATGACTACTTGGACCCTGACGACTCTAGAAAGTGGACCGATGATGCCTCCCAAGTTGGCAGGCCTCGCACTGAAAAGTGGAGCGAGGAGAAATATGTGGAAGAACATGAATCAGCTTCTGCAAAGAAAGATGACCAAATCGCAGATGCCACGTATATGGAGAAAGATCCAATATAGAGAGAAGAAGAGGCGCCAGCATACGGAGAATGCACTAGTCTGTAAAGACCCCCTTGCTCACGGCCAGTTCCAATCACTCTGTCTATGAGTATGTCCTAAAACACAAGAGCAGATGGATCAAATATGGCATGACAATGTAAATCTCTGGTGATTTGACTAAGTGATAATAAATTCATAGAAAATTCAGGAGCATAGAGAACATTCGGAAGCCTCAATGTAGAAGTCAACTGCACCTCCCCTTGACTAGTGATGTGGGAATGTGTTCCATCTGCTATCACAACTGATCGTTCAGGCTGAGTAGGACGAAAAACGCTAAACTGACCTTTGTCATCATAGAGATGATGGGATGCACCGCAATCCATGATCCATTCCGATAAGTCTGCCCTGTAGCAGCTACTAAAAGCATATTCTATACCAGATGTAAACGCAGATGCTGAGGCAGCAACCTCTGAGGATCCTGAAGGAGAGCTAGTGGATCTAGACGTGCCAGGCATAATCTCTCTCAGTCGTGCTACAAGCTCGTCAAAACACTGATCAGATGCAGGTGATGGACCCCCTGCCACGATATAATGTATGGTTGCCTCGACCACGTGACACCGCCATAGCTGAAGACGCATGTTGTTGTAAAGTACTACCAGAGGATATAGACAATCTACTCAATCTGTGATACGCCTCCTCCATAGAAGGTATGGTAGCATCAATGAGAATCTGGGCACGATCTGCGTCATACTCTGGATCCAGGGCTGCTAGAAATACCCAAGTCATCTCAGAGTCTCTGTATGCCTTGAGTTGCTTCGGTGTAGCAGTCAAGGGTATGTAGCCATGTAACTTCTCGAACATACCCCTCAAAGAAGTATAAAGGGTGTGAAGAGGGCGACCATTCTGCTTCGACATGAAGATATCATGCTGGAGCTAGAGTATCTTCGACTCATTCTTTGCCGGAGAGTATGTCGAATGTCCCAAATTGCCTTTGCAGTAGGTTGACTCAGTATATCATTAGCTATCTCCGTGGATACAGTCCCAGATAGCCATACACGAGCATACGCATCATCCCTCTCCCATTAGGTATTTGTCCTAGTCTTGTCATGTGGCTCCTCTGTCGTGAGGATGTGCTTCTTGCCATTACACTGCAGTCTGCATCAAACTCATGAACTGCATGGCCCACAGTTCATAGTTGGTTCTATCCATTTTGACAATGGGTGTCGGACCTTTGAAGGTACCCATGGATGGAACTTCTACTTTGTTGTCAGACATGATGACAACTATCTTCAAGACTAGACTAGAAACAAGAGATACTAGCATCTACACTGACATACAGGAATATGGTTGTGGGTGTATACTCATACCAGAACCTCTTCCATTCTTTTGTAGTCTTTTGGGTAATTAGGGTGTTTCTAAGGCTTCACGTTATACTCTAGGTACCCAAGAATACACGGGACGGTGCACACGCAAAGAGGCGCATGATGGTGGAGTCCCGCAAAGAGGAGGGACGACTACGCGTGGGCGGCGGCGACGGCACTTGAAGCTGGAGGCGGTGGCGAGATGTGTAGCCGGAGGCGGCAGTGCGTGAAGCCCACGAGGGCTAGGCACGCGTGAAGCCCGCGAGGGCTAGGCGGCGGGGAGCCCGTGAAGGCGCGGAGGCGCGTGAAGCCCGTGAGGGTAGGGTTTTGGTGGGGGGTAGAATTCTAGGACACAGGCTCCGGTCTAGGACCGTCGCTCTGATACCATGTGGAAGGAAAAGACGAAGTTGTATTACATCTAACCCTAGAGCTCTCTTATATATGAGAAAAGCTCTAAAGGTAAATTACATAAACAGGACAATAGAAATAAATAATACAGAAAAAAGGACACAATAACATAAATATCTTAACATTAGTTGCAAGTTTGCAACTTGATGTTATTTGGTTGTATAAGTTATGAATCTTAGGATAGTTATCACATGTATAATGTTGAGATATTTGTTATCTTTATTATTGTTTTCTTATATTCCATTCCTTTTGTCTTCTTCTTGTAATTTGCCCAATAGCTTCATCTCCTATATAAGAGAACCCAAGGGCCTCTCATTAGCATAGATGTTAAGGCGCCCCAGGCCGTACGCCTAGAAAGCACGCCTTGCTTTCATAGAAAATGGCGCACGCCTTGGGTCGCCTGGGCGTCAAGGTGCGCCTGGGCGCCTAGGCGACTTTTTTATGCGTATTACACATATATCGCATTTTGAAAATGGGATATACATAGCGCATTTACAAAATGCGATATACATAACGTATTTTGAAATTGCGATATACATGTCGCATATTTGAAATGCGATATACTCGTTTGACCCTGTATTACCCCAGGGCATTCGACCCGACCTCATTCGACCCTGTTACCCCTGCGTCGTCCCTGTCTCCTCTGCAGCCGCGTCCCTACCTCCTCCACCGGCCTCCCTCCTCCTCCGACGGCCTCCTTCCACCTCTGACGGCCTCCCTACCTCCTCCAGCGGTCTCCCTCTTCCTACAGCGGCCTCCTTCCTCCTCCAGCGGCCTCCCTCCTCCAACGACCACCCTCCTCCTCCGGCGACCTCCCTACCTCCTCCAGTGGCCTCCCTCCTCCTCTAGCAGCCTCCCTGCGTTCTCTTGCTCTCCCATTGTAGAATGACTTCAATGGAATCCTTGGATGGGGATGCCATTCCTAATCCTACTACTACACCAACCCCATCTACTGTGCAAAGGCCTTGGGAAATTGATCCCCGCTTCACCGACAAGATGAATGATCCATGCTTGAAAGCGGCGTCGAAGGATCCCGGTTGGAAGTACTCTTTTTGGTCGAATACACTAGACAAGAATAAGGTGCAATGTGCATCGTGCGGCCACATTACTAGTGGTGGAATCAAAAGGCAAAAGGAACACTTGATTGGTGGTTATCGAGATGTATCTATGTGTCCAAAAGCCATTGTGGAGATTAAGAAAGAGATGGATGACTTCAAAAATCGTAACAAGAAGAGGAAGATAGTCGTTGATTACAGATATAGTGGAACTGATTCGAACATTCCAGATGCAGATGATGGTGATCATGGTGAACATGTAGTCATCTTGGATGACTCACAACCTACGTCTACAACAGGTAAAAACGTTAAAATCTAGTTCTGGTACATGTTCTACAAATAGGCCACCTGTACGGAAGGATCCACACGGCAAGGGTCCTATGGACACGTTTAGTTCTGCTAGCCCATGGGAGGTTGTGGCACAAAGGAAGGCAGCAAGGGCTCGTGGTGAAGCACAACAAACTACAATTGAGTTTGCTTTAAAAATGGATGCTACACATGTGGCATATGATGCAATAGCCGAGCAATTCTATATAGGTGGCATCCCTTTTAATGTTGCACAACGAGAAGCATTTGAGGTGGCAGTGGAGGCTATTGTCCAAGCTGGGAGAGGATTTGTTCCTCCATCTTATCACCAATTGTGAAAGCCCCTACTTGAAAGATTATATGCAAGGACCAAAGATTTGCAGGTGAAGCATGAAAGCCATTGGAGGATATATAATTGCACGATTATGTGTGATGCATGGACTGATAAACGACAACGAAGTCTGATAAACTTCCTTGTTAATTCTCCAGAAGGGTCATTTTTTATTTATGCAAAGAATGCAACATCCGATGTACACACTGGGGAGTATGTGTTCAAATTGATAGACGAGGTTGTGGAGATGGTGGGTGAGGAGAACGTTGTACAAGTTGTCACCGACAATGCAAGCAATTTTGTTTTAGCAGGAAAGTTATTGATGGAGAAGAGGAAAAACCTCTTTTGGACTCCATGTGCTGCACACTACTTGGATCTGATGCTTGAGGATATTTTCAAGTTACAGAAATTTGCAGGAGTTATCAAGAGGGCCAGAAAAGTAACAGCGTGTATTTACCAGCATATTCGGTTGCACGATGCGTTTCTACAATTCAGTGAGGATCACCAAGAGATGTCTAGAAGCGGAGTTACCCGCTTTGCTACCAACTACTTGACCCTTACTAGTTTGCTAAAGCAAAGGAAAGCGTTGGTGTCTTTGTTTATTTCTGAGGTGTGGAACACTAGTTCTTGGTCGAAGACACATGATGGGAAATATGTCTATGAAACTGTGATGGCGAATGCTTTTTGGGAAAAAATTGAAGATTATCTTAGAGTTGTGCAACCCATCGTTATTGTGCTGCGTTTAGTGGATGCTGACGAGAAGCCACCCATGGGATACATTGCTAGGGCATTTGACACTGCAAAGGAAATGATTATTGAAAACTTTGGAAGGAAAGAAACAGATTACATGCCTATTCTACAAATTATTGATTCTCGCTGGGATAATCAGATGGCTCATCCTTTGTATGGTGCAAGATGTTTCTTGAATCCTGCATTTTATTATAAAGAGAAGGACAACAATGAGGCATTGATGGGAAGGTATGAAGGTGATTTCATATTTTGCTTTGAGAGGATGGTTGATGATCCCGATCAACAAGACGTGATATGCTTTGAAATGGAGGTATACAAAGGAGCTCGTAGTATGTTTGGCAGGGCAATTGCTATTAGACAAAGGGAAAAAACCTCCACGTAAGTTATATTTTACTATTTATATCGAATGATTTAATGGTAAGATGTGCTTACATTGTAGACTTATTGTGTAGTGGAATGCTGGGATACTTATGGAAGTCTCACCCCCGCTTTGAAGCGGGTGGCAAAGCGTATTTTGGGACTATGTTGCACATCTTCCTCTTGTGAATGCAATTGGAGTGCTTTTGACTTTGTATGTATCAAAAACACTTATAAATTTACAAATATAAAAGCCAACTTTATACTTGTAAATTTACGTAATACTTGAATAAATGTGCATATCCACACAAAGAGGAGGAATAAGTAGGAGGTTGATAGACTTTCCAAGCTTGTTTACATCCAATACAACAAGCAACTTGAGGAGAGATTCAAAAATAGGAGGTTGGGGAATTTAGCGAAAGATTTTGATCCAATTGCTCTTTCAGAGTTAGATTGATCAAGTGAATGGATGACAGGTCTTTACGTGGAACCAGAGGTTGTACCGGGGCTTACACTGAGGGTCATTGATGAAGCATTATGTGCTTCTCAAGCATATGAAGGTTCTCGTCCTAGAAGGAGTCAACCACAAGCACAACCAAGCTCTTCAGCACGTGGTGGTCTTCGTGGTTGTGGTCGTCGTGGTACTCGCCGTGCACATGTGATTAGGCGACAATATGTACCTCCTCATGTTCCGGACGATGAGGAGGAAGAAGACGAGGAAGATGATTGGATGGATCTAAATGATGATGGCCAAGAGCAAGATGGACATGAAGAAGAAACTAACCTGTGTGATGATGATGAATGGAGCATTAGAATATTGTCTTTCAGTCTTTGAAATGTTGTGTTATGCCTAACAATTTGGATGTATTTATAGTACATTTTCCACCTTTTTTGTGCCAAAATAATTGTTTGTATGCCAAACATAGCTTGTTTAATTATCTATGTTATGATTCATTTATGTGTTGTGATTCTTCATTCTTGTGATTAATCACTAATATTTGGTTAAATGATATTTATTACTCTAACACTCTAGTTACTATGTATTTATAAATACAAAAGGTCTTAACAGAAAAATAAATCCAATACTTACTGTAATTTTTTTTAAAAATATATTAATTGACGTCGCGTCTCCAAAATGCTACACGCGCTTAAAAAAATAAAAAATGATGTCGCATTTGAGACATGCGACATCCATTTGCTTTAAATAATTATATGTCGCATGTCTCAAATGCGATACGTAGGTCACATTTTGTTAGACACCTAGGCGCGCCTAAGCACGCCTAGGCGCCAGGCACCCAGGATTAATGCCTTGTCGTCTTGCCGCCTTAATAACCATGCTGATTAGTACAATTTATCATTTTCCTTCTACATGGTATCAAAGTGACGGTCTTAGACCGGAGTTCCCGTATCCCACCCTAACCCTACTCGTCCCACATCCTTCATGCGTCGCCGCCGCCGACGCTCTAGCCCACCGCCGCTGCCTAGGCCTTCGGCTCTAAGCCGCTAGTCCAGGCCACCCACACCAGTCGGCAACCGCCTGGGTCCTCCCCCCCCCCCACAGGCCTCCGGCTATTGCCCCTGGTCGTCTCGGACCGTCGCCGGCACTCCTGTGCCCCTCCGCACATCCCTACAGCTTGATCTACTGTTTCATCCGGTCTAGTTTTGACCGGAAAATGCGATTTCAGATCTAAAAATCATGTTTTCCGCCCTAGCGAGCAGCGAAGATTGATGAGGATGGTTGTATGAGTCTACACGTACAACCAATCGACCGTATGATTGTGTAGATTTGTTCATATCGATCTACTCCCTAGTCGATTTTCATTGGTCAGACGTTTTTCCATCATGTCAGATAACAAGGGTGATATTTTTCATATGGAGCCTTCAAAGGCCCGGCTGCCATCGTTAAGATGGATGGGACCAAATATGACTTGTGGTCCATGCAGTTCCTCACCCTCATGAAGTGCAACAACAAGGAACACATCTTGACAGATCTAGAGCCAACGGATAAGACTGTGGCAAATGCTTCTTGGAAGCAAGATAACGCATAAGCATGTGTTTGGCTTTGTGGGACCCTCACCACAGAGATAGCCAATGATATTATGAATCAACCCACCGCCAAGGCGATGCGGGATACTTTGGCATCCATCTATGCTCAAGCGAAGAATGAGGCCAAGATTCTTCAAGAACGGTTTGATATTTACAATGCCAAGCAGAATGGTTGTCCTCTGCACGATTTCTACTCTTCGCTCCGTAGCACGTTCGAGAAGCTTCATAGTTGCATGCATATTATAAAATCTGCTGAGCAGCAGAAGATGTATAGGAACTCCACGATGGTTGGAGTCTTCATGGCTGGACTTGATACAGAGTATGATACTGTGCGTACTCAGCTTCTTACCGGTGCAACCATACCTCTCATAGATGAGGCCTATAGCCATCTCAGTCAGATTATCATGCCTTCTATAAACACTTCTCTGCACTCTTCAGCGATGGTCGCTTCTCATGGGCAAGGAGGGACGATCCAGTCCAGAGGACGCACCTTTCGTGGTAGAGGCAGTGGATGCCAGTGGCAGTGTGGCCCTTGCACTTACTGTCGTAGGCCCAGACATGCAGAGGATACATGGTACCAGGAGCATGGATATCTTGCTTCTGGTCGCGTACCAGAACAGATTGAGCCTTCAGAGACTACATCTTCCCAGGTCGATCCTCGCATGGATGATATTGTTTCTCGTATTCAAGAGATCGTGACTCCTACTACTGGCACCACCACTATAGATACCGCAGCCGCAGTCAGAGCCTCTTCGAGCTCCTCAGGTATTGCCTATGCATTTACTGGTAGTACCGGTGTAGACATGACAAAGTGTATTATAGACTCTGGTACTTCACAACACCTATGTGGAGACAGAGCGCAGCTGAGGTCTTACAGAACCATACCACCTGATAGATGGGTTGTCATTGCTAATGGCGATCACTTACCATTACAGGACCGAAGGAGGTGCATTTGACACTGTCCATGCGCCTTCAGAATGTTTTATATGCTTCTGATTTTTAGATGAATTTACTTTTCATTAGTCAAATTACTAAGGATTTACATTGTCGTGCCATTTTTTGACCCTTCATCTCTTGTGTTTCAGGACATACTAACGGGCAGGGTGATTGAATGTGGTCGTGAGCAGCGGAGGCTTTACAGACTGGTCCAGCCTCCTCATGCTGGTGTACCTACTATACCTACTAGATCAGTATCGTCATATCTGCGACACCATCGTTATGGCCACCTTCCTCTACAGAAGTTGTGTCATGTTCTACCTCAGATCTCTATGAGATCCTCTTTCCAGTGTGAGGCATGCCAACTTGGGAAGCATCATTGTTCCTCATTTCCATCCCGTCAGAGTCGGAGTTGTTCTCAGCTATTTGAGCTCTTACATTTAGACATTTGGGTTCTGAGTCGTGTTCCTGATCACCAGGGACACCGTTTTTATCTTGTTGTTGTCGACGATTTTTTTAGACTTTCCTGGGCCTTTTATTGAAGAATAAATTTGAGGTTGGATCTGTGATCAAATATTTTATTAACGAGATAAAGAATATTTTTTCTGCAAAAGTCAAATATCTTCGCTCTGATAATGCTTGAGTACTGGACTTTACAGCTTTCTGAGTTCCTTAGATCTCTGGGCGTTGTTCATCAGACCTCTTGTGCTTATTTCCTAGCAGAACGGTGTTGCCGAGCACAAACACTGTCACTTACTTGATGTGACCAGAACCTTACTGATACAGAGTCGTGCTCCCCATGCCTACTGGGGAGATGTCCTCATTGCATGCAGTCTAGTGAACCGCATGCCCTCGTCTGTGTTGGGAGAGAAGATTCCTTTCTTGATTATGTTTCTCGAGAAAGATCTTTTCTCCCTTACACCTCGTGTGTTTGGTTATGTTGCATTTGTTCATGATGTCTCTCCTGGTCGTGATAAGCTCTCTCGCAAAGCTGTCAAGTGCATTTTTGTCGGCTACTCTCGTACCCAGAAAGGGTAATGTTGCTTTGACCCGCTAATGCGAAAATACTTTGTTAGTGCTGGCGTCACTTTCTTTGAGTCTGTCATGTATTTTTCTCCTACAGGTGACAGACTAGCACCATCTGACTTTGACGATGAGATCTGCATGCCTCTGCCTCCTACTATCATACCACCACCCCCTACACCTGCTCCTGTGGCTCCACCTTCTATTATGACTCGATTTTTGCCACGTATTTTTACTCGCAGGTCTCACTCGGTTCCCCATACCCACAAGCCTTGCCCATCATCTAGCACGCCTCAGGTATGTAATGAGCATATTGTTTCTATTGATGGCACTATTGAGTTGTCTGTGCAGTAGCATTCCATATAGGATGAGCAGGTGCCCTCTCAAGAGGGGATCTCAGAGGTTATGGACCAGGCAGATGATCTTGATGTGCCGATTGCTTTGCGCAAAACGAGACGTAAGTGTGCTACTTATCCTCTTGCAGCCCAGGTTTCTTTGAGCAGGCTGTCAAAGAATTTCAGGAGATTTACCTTGGCACTATCAGCCATGGAGGACCACGGACATATCAAGAGGTTATTCAGGACAGTCAGTGGAGGTTAGCCATGGAGGAGAAGATAGTCGTGCTACAGTCACGTGGTACGTAGAATCTTGTTTCTACTCCAATTGGTGCATCCATTGTGGGATGCAAATGGGTGTTCACTGTGAAACACAGTGCCGCTGGCAATGTGGATCGCTATAAGGCGAGACTAGTGGCACGTGGGTTCACCCAGACATATGGGGTGGACTATCATGATACTTTCTCTCCAGTTTTCAGACATTCTACTCTGCATATTCTTCTTTCTGTTGCTTTGACACGAGATTGGCCCATTTACCAGCTTGGTGGGAAGAATGACTTCCTCTATGGTGATCTACAGGATGAGGTCTACCTGCAGCAGCCACATGGGTTCATTGCTGAGGGGGCGTGTCATAAGGTTTGCAAGATACACAAACATAAGGCTATCTATGGCCTTAAGCAGGGTCCAAGAGCATGGTTCCAGAAGCGCTCGGACTTCATATAGCAGCAGGGGGTTTGTGCTATCAACGGTCGATCACTCCTTGTCTGTGTCGAGGACCCATAGATGTATTATTGTCATTCTTGTTTACGTTGATGGCATTATTGTTACAGAGGATGACGAGCTGGGCATTTATAATGCCAAGGACTTCCTCGATCAGCAGTTTGTGACCAAGGACCTTGGGCACTTACGTTACTTCTATGGAGTGGAGTTTGGCAGGAACCAGCGAGGTCTTGTGATGACCCAGAGGAAGTACGTTACAGATCTTCTTTCAGAGACAGGCATGGAATACATGCTACTTCTCCTATTGACCCGAGTATGAAGCTCTATGATGATGACACTGAGGAGATCGATAAGAGAAGGTACTGGGAGCTTGTTGACAAGCTAATATATGCGACTATTTCTATGCCTGACATATCCTCTGTTGTGAGCAAAGTGAGTCGGTTTATGGTGCAACCCGGACAGGCACATATGGATGCAGTGCATATGATTTTGAGATATCTGAAGACTTCACTTGGTACGGGACTTCTTTTCAGCAGAGGCACATCGCTTTCAGTTACAGCATGTGCAGATTATGCTGGGTGTCCAAAGGATAGGAAGTCTACATCATGCTTTGTTGTGTTCATAGGAAATTCCCTGGTTTCATATAAGACCAAGAAGCAAACTATGGTTGCCAGATCGAGTAAAATGTACTAAGCCTTCTCCCACTATAAGTAGGGTCGGCTACATGGATTCTTATCAAATCCATGTTGAAAGATTCGATTATTTTTTACGCTGGTCGTCGACTACCTAATGCAACCCCTGCAAGAGCGGGATTTGAACCATGGACTTTTATGTGGTAGAACTACCACTAGACCATTAAGTGGGTACGGTTGCCAGATCGAGTGTTGAATCAAAATACAGGGCCATGGTGCAGGCTAGCACAAAAATGATACGGGTCAGGTATGTTTTTACTGACCTGATTATAAAGGTGCATCTTCCCATGCACCTCCAATGTGACAATCAGGCTGCTCTTTTTATGGCCAACAATCCAACTTTTCATGAGAGGACGAAGCATATAGAGGTGGACTGTCACTACACTCGTGACATGATACATAAGGGTCTTATCGCCAATACGCATGTCAACTCTGGAGACCAGACAACAGATGTTCTTACAAAAGGCCCTAGTCAGAGGGTCTTATCAGAGATGTTGTTCCAAGCTGAGTCTAATCAATATCTACGCTCCAGCTTGAGGGGGAGTGTTGAGATATTTGTTATCTTTATTATTGTTTGTGTATTTTCTATTCCTTTTGTCTTCTTCTTGTAATTTGCCAAATAGGTTCCTCTCCTATATAAAAGAACCCAAGGGCCTCTCATTAGTACAGTTCATTATTTTCCTTCTACACATGAAGAAGCAATGTTAAAAATAAACACGTGAAGTAAAATAATTATTGCATTTTATTGTAAACAGTCGAATAGAAACAGAATCGTTAGTGAAAACAATGCAACCCCGTCTTGTTGGGGTATGATGTGTCATGAGGGGATGCATATGACGGTTCTCCAACTACGTCCAACGAGACAAATGGTTGGGATTCAAGGCATATCGACATTTTTACTTTGACCACTAAAAATTAAGGTTTCTAAAATACTTGCAGTATTAAGTATAGACTTTAGTTCAATACCATATAGAATCGTTAGAGTTGGAACTAGATATTCCGTATATTAGTGGCTTGATATTATTTTTTTGAACTTCAATGCTTATGTGTTGTATCTTTTACTAGTGTGAAGTTATTTTTAAATGTGTATTTGGCAAAACTTAATATTATTATATATTTTTTAAATGTATTTTGCTTTAATTTTAATATTTTTTCAAAAAATTAAGGCTTACACCTCGACTGTCTCATGCTTTTTTAAACCTTGGACAGACCCCCTTAATAAACAGCACGATGTTATCCACATATCGGAGGATAGGAATGTAGATGTCCCTATAGTTGTAGCTATACGAGAAGCCGTCATGAACCACTCCCTTAACCATAATAGCAAGTGTACATGCAGCAATGACGAAAAGGAAAGGCGTACGAGGACATCCCCAGTGGATTCCTCATTGAGGTTGGAAGAAACCGTCTTCTAGTCATTGTTCACCAAACTAAGTATGATATCGTTGTTATGCATTGCTTCATTCATTATATCGGCTTGTTAGGAAAGCCACTTTTATTTAAGGTGGATCAAAATCTCAATTCAATGATATCATATGCCTTGGAAAATCAATCTTCCAAAATAACCCTTTCGTACGCCTTCTCTTCCAATCATTCACCATTTTTGTCGCAAGTACCAAGCTATCCAACAATTTCGACCAAGGATGAAGCTCGATTTCTCATGAAAGACGATGTCCTTGAGGACACATCTAAGATGGTTAGCCAAAACACATGTCAAATAAGATAGGTCCTATTCAACAAGACGATTAGACGATAATCTTCTAAGTGTTCAATCAAATTCGTTTCGCAGAGAAGGAAAATATATGCCAGGGTCAAGAGCTCAAAGCCTCCGTTTTCCAACAAGAATTCGGTAATGACCCCTAAGATGTTGTCTCTAATCGTACTTCACAAGCGTCTGTAGAAGGAAATCGGGAAACCATCTACGCACGGTGCTCCATCCTCATTAAGGCTCGTCAACGCTTTATGCATCTCCAGTTGAGTAACTTCTCTAATTAGTTCATTGTAATAAGTAGCCGAGATCTTGGTAGCATTGTGCCCCGCCAATACCATTCACCGATCGGCTCATACCTACTTAATAGACGGAAGTATTCCGTAATAACAACACCAATCACCCAGTCATATGTAATAGTTTCACCCCAAACCTCAATAGAATGAACCATGTTTCTTCTTCTCGTGATGGTCGTGCTATAAAAAAATCGTATTAGTGTCACCTTCTTTAATCCACATATGATTGGTCTTTATCTCCATTCAACTCTCCATTGGTGCAATCTGATTCAGTGTGCGTTCCTCCACCACATCTGCTGTCAGCTCCCTATCATCTTCAATCTTATCCAAACGATCAGCCTCCTCTTGTGCCTTGTTTCTTATCAAAAAACGGCGTTCTCGAGGTTCCCTTTTGGAAGTCATGAGATGGATCTGTAAAGCCTGCAACTTCAAGAATAAATGCTTGATGGACAATCCTTGCACATCACAATCTCTATAAAATGGTGTGACCATACTCTTGAAGCCATCATCCAAGCACCATGGTTCTCAAATCTGAGGAGAGGAAGCCATCGCCTCCCTCCTAAACATGTATCCCACAATAATGGAGTGTGATCTCTGAGTGATCCCTGGAGTTAGTATCTTTATAATAAGTCAACTAAGACCATCAAGTGATCAATCCTGGAGCGAGCTGACCCATTCCTCCAAATGTAACTACAATGCATTGAATCCATATTTGTAAACATATATTAGTTACTTTTGTACTTCTCTGTTATTTTCTTTTCTGACGTATGCTATACGTAATTTACCCATAGGCTACTCTCCTATATAAGAGAGCCTAGGGCTGATGGAATAAACATCTTCTTCTCTTTTCCCAACATGGTATCAGAGCGACGGTCCTAGACCGGAGTTCTTGAAACCCTAACCCTATCCCCACCCCCACCCGCGAGCCTCTCTCTCGCCGCCGGCGCCTACCCACGCCACTAGCCGTGCGCGCCTCTCTCCTGCGGTGAACCGCACACCGCGTGCGACCCATCGCACGCCTGCGCCCCTGCGCTTGCGCCCCATCGCGCGCCTGCGCCTCCGTGCATGCGTGCCCTAGCGCCCTCCAGCGCGCCCCTGTGCGCGCCCCTTAGCGCCCCTGTGCGTGCCCCGTCGTGTGTGCGCCCCTGAAAGCACATGCCCTAGCGCCCCTGTGCTCTCTCTCGCGCTATATGATGTGCGTGCGTAACTCCTGAATCAGCCCTACACGTTTCTAGCGCGCACACCGTCAACTAAATGGGTTTGGTTGCTTGAAGTCTACACATGCAACTAAACCCGTCTATGTCCGTGTAGATGATCTTATCTTCAGTCTAGCGCTCCAGTCTTCTGTCTCCAGTATGTCAGAAAGCAAGCCGGATATTCCATCTATAGGTGCATTTCATGGTCCAGCGCCTATTGTAAAGATGGATGGTACGAACTATGAACTGTGGGCGATGCAGTTCATGAGTATGATGAAGTCAACTGGTAAGAAGCACATTCTTACCGAAGAAGAACCTGTTGAGAAGACTGGAGTTAATGCCTCATGTGAGGCAGATGATGCATACGCAAAAGTCTGGTTATCTGGAACTTTGGCAATCGAGATTGCCAATGATATTCTTCATCAGCCCACGGCTAAAGACATGTGGGATATTCTGGCGGCCACATACTCTCAAGCGAAGAATGAGACAAAGATTCTGCAACTCCAGCATGACATATTCACCATTAAGCAGAATGGTCGCCCTCTACACTCACTCTACACATCTCTGCGTGGGATGTTCGAGAAGCTGTACAGCTTCATGCCCCTGACAGCCACGCCAGAGCAACAGAAGACCTACCGGAATGCTACTATGGTGGGAGTTTTTCTTGCTGCCCTTGATCCCGAGTATGAGGCAGCACGGTCTCAAATTTTGGCAGATTCTACTATTCCTCCCATGGAGGAAGCTTTTCATAGATTGAGCCGGATCACTGTTTCATCTACAGCTGCGAATCAAAATGCTTTAGCCATGGCTGCCAACAGGGGCCGTAGATTTCATCATCAGACCCGTGGTCGTGGACCTCGTGGTAGAGGAGGCTGTACTCGGCCAACATGTACCTACTGCCATCGCGTCGGACACAATGAAGACACATGCTACTCTAAGCATGGATTTCCTGCATCTGCACAAGTCGCCGAGCAGATAGAGCCTCCATCTGCTGCCTTTTTGGATCAACGGTTCGATGATCTAGTTGCCCCTTGCCCGTCTAAGAGGCATTATTCCTCCATCTGGCCCAGCACCCACTACTGAGAATCAATCTGATGCTGTTGCATCTGCTTCTGCGTCTACCAGTGCATCAGGTAGCACACTTGCATTTACTAGTAGTAGATCAGATACTTTACCTTGGATTATGGACTCGGGAGCCACACATCATCCATGTGGCGATCAGAGTTTACTTACAGGATACACTCAGATCCCTCCAGGCCGAACAGTGGTCATTGCCAATGGTACACATTCCCCAATTACTGGTCAGGGGGAGATTAGACTGACATCTTCTATGCAGCTCAAGAATGTGTTACATGCGCCTGATTTTTCAATGAATTTATTATCAGACAGTCAGATTACAAAGGATTTACAATGTCGGGCAATTTTTGATTCATCTTCTCTTGTTTTTCAGGACATGCTTACGGGCAACGTGATTGGTCGTGGCTATGAGCAAGGAGGCGTTTATCGCCTCAATCAGACTTCCTTTACTGGAACCTCATCCCTACCTACTGGACCCGTATCTCCTCTGCTATGGCATCTGCGCTTTGGACATCTACCGCTTCAGAAGTTGTGTTGTGTGTTACCCCAGGGTCTGCCTCACACATCCATCCAATGTGAGACTTGTCAGTTGGGAAAGCATCATCGGTCTACCTTTCCCAGTCGTCAGTGTCGGAGTAGTACCTCCAAGTTTGAGTTATTTCATATTGATATCTGGGGTCCGAGTCGTGTTCCTGATCATCAGGGACACAGATTTTATATAGTTATTGTGGATGACTACTCTCGTATGTCATGGGTATTTTTGTTGAAAAATAAATCTGAAGCAGGAAATATTATTATCCATTTTCTTAATGAGATTCGTAATGTTTTCTCCACATCTGTTAAAATTGTAAGAAGTGATAATGCCCTGGAATTGTGTACTCATGTCCTAGCCAATTACTACTCATCCCAAGGGATTATCCACCAGACATCCTGTGCCTATACCTCCCAACAAAATAGGATCGCTGAAAGGAAACATCGCCACCTACTAGATGTCACCAGGTCACTTCTTATACAGAGTCATGCTCCTTACTCTTACTGGGGTGATGCGGTTCTCACAGCATGCTACCTAATTAATCGTATGCCGTCCTCTGTTCTAGATGAACAGATTCCTTTCTCCCTTATCTTTCCTGGTAAAGATCTGTTTTCCCTTACTCCTCGTGTGTTTGGAGCGGTTGACTTTGTCCACCAGTTGTCTCCCGGTACTGACAAGGTCTCTCCTAGGGTTGTCAAGTGTGTGTTTGTTGGGTACTCCAGAACTCAGAAGGGGTACAAGTGCTATGATCCATTGCGCAGGCGGTATCTTGTTAGTGCAGATGTTACATTTTTTGAATCCGTAATGTATTTTTCATCCTCAGGTGATCACTTGCTACATCCAGCTACTATCGATGCCATCTATGTGACACCACCACCACCACCAGTACCACCACCACCAACAACTCCTTTACCATCATCTGCACCTCCTATTACTATACATGTTTCACCACTACCATTTCATTATACCCGCAGGTCTACTACAGCTCATGGTCATGACACATCACCTAGCTCGCCTAAGGTATGTTCTGAAGATATTACTCTTGATGGATCTGATAATGGTTTTGAGCAGGATGTGTTACAGAGGACAGATGAGGACACAGCTGATTTAGATGTTCCTATTGCTATACGCAAATCGAAGCGGAGTTGCGCCTCATATCATTTAGCAGCTTCTGTGTCATTTGAACGACTATCTGGGGATTTCAGGACCTTTGTGGTCGCTTTGTTAGCTGTAGATATTCCACGGAATTACCAAGACGCTCTGAAGGATAGCAGATGGCGTCTAGCAATGGAGGAAGAAATGGCAGCACTTCAATCTAGAGGAACTTGGAGCCTGATTCCTATACCTGCAGATGTGTCCCCAGTAAGCTGCAAGTGGGTATTTACAGTCAAGCAGAATGCAGATGGTAGTATTGACAGATACAAGGCTCGCCTTGTTGCTCGTGGCTTTACACAGACATACGGGGTGGACTATCTTGATATATTCTCGCCAGTAGCCCGTCATTCTACTCTACGGATCTTGCTGTCAGTTGCGGTTACTCGTGAATGACCGCTATATCAGTTGGATGTGAAGAATGCATTCTTATATGGTGACTTACAGGAGGAAGTTTACATGCAACAGCCACCTGGTTTTGCTGTTGAGGGGGAGTGTTCCAAGGTGTGCAGACTTCATAAGGCTATCTATGGCCTTAAGCAGAGCCCCAGAGCATGGTTTCAGAAGCTCTCAGACCTCTTTGAAAAACAGGGATACAAATGCTCTAATGTTGATCATTCCTTGTTTGTACAAAAGACTTCAAGAGGTATTATTGCAATCATGGTTTATGTAGATGACATCTTGATTACAGGAGATGATGCACAAGGAATAAAGAAGGCGAAAGAAATGTTGGGTAGCGAATTTGTTACCAAGGACCTTAGAGTCCTTAGATATTTTCTGAGGTTGGAGTTTGCCAGAAATCCGTATGGGTTAGTAATGTCAGAGAAAATATGTTACGGACCTGTTGAGTGAAACAGGAATGCTCGGTTGCCGACCTGCTACAACACCAATGGACCCCAGTATGAAGCTATATGATGATGATACAGAGGAGGTGGACAGGAGAAGATACAGAGAACTGGTGGGCAAATTGTTGTAAGTCACTATTACTAGGCCCGATATATCCTTTGCTGTGAGTCGTGTGAGCCAGTTCATAGAGCAACCACGTCAAGTTCACATGGATGCCATACATATGATACTCAGGTACCTCAAATCATCTCCAGGTGTGGGTTTGCTATTCAAGAAAGGCAAGGTGATCTCTATCTCAGCATGTGCATATGCAGATTATGCAGGGTGTCCCAAGGACAGGAAGTCCACCTCTGGGTTTGCGGTTTACGTTGGAGATTCTCTAATCTCATGGAGGAGTAAGAAACAAACTGTGGTAGCCAGGTCTAGTGTTGAATCTGAATATAGGGCTATGGTTCAGGTTAGCACGGAAATGATGTGGGTGAAGGCTGTGCTTACAGATTTATGTATAGCGGTCCCACTTCCCATGACCTTAGAATGTGACAATCAGGCGGCCTTGTTCATTGCAAACACTCCAGCGTTCCATGAGCGAACCAAGCACATTGAAGTTGACACTTCATACGTGACATGATTCAGAAGGGATTCATTGCTACATCCCATGTCAGTTCAGAGAATCAAACTACAGATATATTCACCAAGGCATTACTACGAGGCCCATTTCAGAAGTGTGCGTCCAAGCTGAGCATGATTGATATCCATGCTCCATCTTGAGGGGGAGTGTAAACATATATTAGTTACTTTTGTACTTCTCTGTTATTTTCTTTTCTGTCGTATGCTATATGTAATTTACCCATAGGCTACTCTCCTATATAAGAGAGCCTAGGGCTGATGGAATAAACATCTTCTTCTCTTTTCCCAATAATATTGTTTGCAAAGGCATCTGACATGTGATCTTGACGACCTCGCTCTCCACGATGGTCATTTGCCCTCAATGTTATGTTGAAATCGTCTCTAAACAGCCATGTGGGTATGAACAAGGCAGTGATGCGCAGGTGGATTTCCCGCGTCTGGGGTGATAGGGGTGGTTGCACTTTGTTTTGGAAGATCTATGGATTTCCTCTTCGTTTCTAGTGTCTGGAGAGATGGGTTATGTGTCACCATCTTTTGGAGGGGGATTTGCTTGATGCTACAAAAGGTGTGTCTGATGTTACAAGCATGTCTTAGGCGATAGAAGAGGATCCCGATTTTGGCGTGATGATTGGACGGAGGGTGGGGTTCTTGGCGTGAGGTTTCCTCGCTTAGTGACCTCGACGCAAGATCCTGACATTTTGGTGGCTAATGTTTGGAATGGTGGTTTCTTTTTTCAACATTTCCATTCTAATCTTTCATATCAGTCAATAGTCGATCTTCTAGGTATTATATGGTCATGAGGGGCGTGATTGTTGGTGTTGGTTTGGTGGTGGGCTCTCCACTCGAAAGACCTACAAGAGTTTGATGGAGTCAATGTTTGTTGATCACGGTGATTGTGTTGTTGATTGTAAGCAGATCTGGCGAGCAGATCTACAAGGGTTAAGGTCTTTCTCTGGTTCTTAAGGTATGGGAGGGTGATAACTGGAGATAGACATGCATGTTTCTTCCAGGTTGTGGTTTATACTTATACCTATTGCTTGGATGATAATGTAGATGTGGACCATCTCTTCGTCACTTATGCGAGCTTTAAGCGAAGGTTGATTTCTCGAAGGCTTGTGACTATGTCGACTAGCAGTTCCTGTGGGCGTCATTACAGAGGAGAGGGTTCTCAGATCGGTGGGTTGTCTGGATCAAGCAGTGCGTAACGACGACCTCGCTTGCAATGTTGGTCAATGATCGCCCGGAAGGAGGTTTTTTCCAGCATAGAGAGGGGCATCAAGCAGGGCTGCCCGTTGGCGTCGTTGCCGTTTGTGGTGGTGGTGGATGCATTGGCGGTGATGATGAGGTTGGTGACGGCAGAGGGGTGGTGGTCGGGCTACAGGAGAGAGGACATTTCTATCGCTTTTGCAGTACGCTGAGGACACGATTATCTTTCTAGGGGCGGAGGAGGAAGGGATTCGAAGGGCCGGGGGGCAATGGAGATTTTTTAGTGCCATTTCGGGGCTCAAGGTCAATCGAGACAAGTGTGTGGTGGTCCCTTTCGGCCTTATGGATGTGGAGATGAGGGCGGTTGCAGGGGTGCTTTGGAGTCTGCTGGCAGCGTTGTCGATTCCTTATTTGGGCTTGCCTCTGGTGGCAGGCAGGATGAAGGCGAGGGATTGGAGGCCCGTGGTGGAGCGGCTGCAGGGGAAATTGGCTGGTTGGAAGGCAAAGCTGCTATCTAAGGGGAGAAGCTGGTGCTACTGAAGCATGTTCTCTCGGCGATCCTGATTTTCTTCTGCTCTACGCGGGTCATGCCCACCGTGGTTTGTTGCGAGATCAAGGTAATCAGGAGATTCTTTTGGTCAGATGGACGACAAGCGTGAGACAGATGTCATTTGACCGGATGGGACAGGATTACGGCGCAGAAAAAGAAAGGAGACATGGGTGTCAGGAGACTGAGAGAGATGAATAAGGCGCTCTTGGCCAAGTGGGTAGTGCGAATATGGGGGAGCTCCGAGGATTTGGTATGTAGGTTGTTAAGAAAGATATATGGGGTGTCGATGTCGTTAAAGGTCGAGATGGGCGCATCCCATCTGCCTTGTGGACGGGAATAGTGTCGATTGTGGCGGAAATGCCGTGCAAATTGAGGGCATGCATCAGAAACGGGGAAGGCTTCCAGTTCGGGTTGGACGATTGGACTGGAGAGGGAGCCTTGGGGAGTGCCTCCCTAGGCTATTGCAGCAGGCGGTGGATAAGGCGGTGGTGGCTAGGGAGGTCTGAGGGGAAGGGGCGTGGTCTCCGATTTTTGTGGCGGAGCTTTCAGACCATATGGTGATGGAGTTCATGGAGATGCAGTTGGCTTTGGCTCAAGTGCAGGCACCTACGGCGGGCAGGGATCATTTTGTCTGGGAAGATGGCAGGTTTTCAGTTAAGAATGTGTATCTCTTCTTTATCGAGAAGAGGAGGGGTGGAGGAGGAGGTGGGGGTGGACTTGCGCATGATTTGGAGGAGCAGGGTGCCGACTAGGATCAAAGTGTTTCTCTGGTTGTTCAGACTTCGAAGGAACTTCACGAAAGAACGTCGGGGCCAGATTTTGGGTGTGGGCGACACTTCGTGCGAAGGGTGGGGTATGGTGGCAGAGAACCGAGATCACTTGTTCTTCTCGTGCCCGCTTTCAGCGGATGTATAGGCAAAGGCGGGCATTCCTTGGCTTCTTCCTCAAGACTCTGCTGGATTTTGGAGGTCTTTTAGGAATGTGTGTGGCTTTGCCCAAGATGAATGAGCGCTTCCGTTCGCGGTGATCTGGGTAATCTGGTGTGCGCAGAATGATATTATCTTTGGGGGAACTGGTTTTACTCTGAAAATGTGCTTAAGCACTGTAAGTCTGTGTAGAACTTGGGCTATGTAATGACAGGTACTTGTAATATATGTATAAATTTTTATGGATAGTTATTTTTTGAGGTGGATCCCAACTTGGGGGGCCACCTGCGCTTTTCTTCAAAAAAAAGATATCTAGGAGATTTGTAACGATTGCAATGGATTGTGCTACCAAATTTTGGGAATCTATAGAGTCCAACTTTTGGGGGTTGCAGGCCAAGATTATGACACTTGTGTGGCCTTATGGTTAACGAGAAACGGGTGGTTTTTCATCGGGGGAGATTTTAAGGTGAAAAGGTTACTGCGTGCTAAGGCATTGACTGACAACAGGGCATTGTAATTTCATTAGGCCATTTACCATATACTTGTAATATTATGAATTAATGGTGAAGTTTTTGGACATGCACCTACAAGATGAACGCCCTTTTTCCTTTCAAAAAAAATAACAGCAGCCATAAAAACAGTATCCAATCCACGTGTGCATTTTAGTAACTAAAGAAAGAAGCCACTAAGCAATAGTAACCAGATAACTGCCATAATCAATGCACCCTAACGATATGCCATTGATTGTTAGCATGTAAAATCATTTTATTCACTTGTTAATCCAAATGCAGTTACGGAAGCAAATAGTTCACTCCTAAACGATTTTCCAATCATGCAAAACAGAACCAATTCCAATCCAGATGTTTTCTCGTGACATAACTACACGGACTTGAAAGTCCACCTATTGGGTGGTGAGAGTAAACGTGGAAGCAATCTTCAGGAAGTCGATATGTGATATTCGTTCCAGCAATTATTTTGGCCTATATACATGCATTTTTTGTGATTCTTTTAACTAAAAAGAGCAGAACAAGTGGTCCATCATATATGATTTTTCTGAGTTGTGTATTGTCAAGACTGATTGGTGGAAAAATTATTATACGGGGGGTATATTGTTAATTTCATTTATCCCTCTCCCTAACTCTAACCTTAGAGTGCAGTATAAATAAGCCCAAAAACTATTTCATGGTAAAAAAAAGAAGACGCCTTTGTGTGAAAATGCAGACGTGGGTGGATTATCGAGCCACTATAAATCTTTCTAGTGTGTCATTTTGTGTTTTCTATCTCGAAGAATTTCTACTTGCATATTGTCGATCAGATTCGTGCCCAACAGTGTCCATTGGTGACATCTTTGTTATTCATGCGATATGAAGACTGATATCAGACAGCAAAGGCATTGATCGAATTAGAATATGATATACGCAATTAAATTAAATAAGCAAACCATAAACTGCGAATCAACTGGAGAAAAAGGAGCATCGTATTGAACAGCGAATACTGGGCCAAACAGATGATGAAAATCCTACCAGATCGCATGTAAGAAAGAAGGAGCAGTCCTAAATTGCTAATTGCTCCGAAGAACGGGATCGAAGAGACATAAGGGTCAGCAAAACCCCGGAATGGAGGGAAATGGAATCGTAGAGAGAGAATAAGAGGGAGAGGAGTCAACTCATCTCGCCGGCACTCACCTGTCGGGTGTCTCTCTGCTCTCCGTCTCTCCAAAACCCTAGCCGGAGGCGGCCTCTCCTCTGCTGCTTCCGGGAAAAAGGTGGATCGAGGAGGAGAATGGAATGGAAGGAACCCAAAAGCGGATTCGGACATTTCTAACGAAAATTTCGTGGGATAATTATTTGAAAAAAAATGAATTGGAAGTCTGACTCTTTTATTTTATGCCCAAAAGTCAATCCGTAGATTCACGAATAAAGGTAAAAAGAGAGATTACATTACGAGCCTTTTACAAATAAAGAGACAGATAAAATGGATATAAAAAAGTAAAAAAAAAAATCAAAGCGGTGAGAAAAATGAAATACAGTTCACATGTGATAGTCACCCTCCGTAAATGAAACAGTTTCATTAGGGTCAAAATGATGGAAGTAGAGAGAACCATGTACACCTTCTTTACTTAGGCCTTGTTCGTTTGGAGGATAAGGGGGAATGGAATAAGGGTAATAAGCCCCCAACACGGTTCCCCGTGGTACGACTATTCTCCATTATTTCATCTTATTTCACTCGTATTCCTATCTTTATCCCACCTTACCTACCGTTATTTCACCTTATTCTTCTTATTCCTATCCTCCAGCCGAACGGAGAATAGACCCTTATTCCCCTTATTCCTCATCCTTATTCCTGCTTATTCTCCTACCGAACGGGCCCTTAGAAAGATCCATCAAACGGTGATCGGTAATTTTATCCGTTAGAAGGACCATCCATCCCATCAAGAAGGTCAATTAAACTTAAGATATCATGCATCCCATCAAGAAATTACCGGGGAGCGTAGGGGCCCATATTCCCTCAAAACAAGCCTCTACCACATAAAGGTACATATTGGTCGTCGAAGTGTAAAGCCTGGAAAACTAGCGCATGAAGCATTCTTTGGATAATCATTCGTCCAAACTCCAAAAACTCACCATTTCCTACCATTGGTCTTATAAATGATAACTGATTCTTCATGTTCGATTTGAATTTCAAATCTGATTAATCAGGTTCAATACCGTGTTTAATTTTAAATTTATCTAAAATTATGTTGGTAATGAGAGTTGAACCCATGACCTTCAATTATCAAATACAAAACCCTAACCAACCACTCTAACATAACTTTCTTGTATGTAATAGATTTTAAATACTATTAAACTACTATTACATTATAAAGCAACTAGTTCAAATAATATAAATATGATATGCATGCCATTTGATGGTGCATACGAAAAAAATATTTTATGTATATTGTGAAATACATACATTGTCTATGTATTTTTTTTATATTTCAAGTATATTTAAGTGTATATTATATAAATTATTTCATTTTGGTTTGATTATCCGGTTCAATTACTTTTTTCTCACCGACCCGGTTTAATCCGGTTTTAAATAATGATGATGTCATCATTTGGTTGAACCGATTTGATTACATATTTCAACTCGATCCGACCATTTCAGTAAGGTTTCCGGTTCGATGTCCGGTTCGATTTCAAAAACATTGATCCCAGCCCAAACTAAAAAAAACATCTCGTCAAGGATCCTAGTCATAATCATACCTCGACATCACCAATGCAACACCTCAATAGACAAGAGGCTTGTCATTAGCCGACTTCTTTTCCGATTTCTCTACTAGTGGGATCAAGTTTGCATGTCGAACCGTTGGAGGAAAATCTAAAATAAATCAGAGGTAAAAAATTACACAGATTACTCGAAGTTCTTGCATTCATCATCCTCATGATACATGACAAAAACAACAAAAGTCAATTTCTACGTGTTCGCTTTGAGGCCTAACACTTCCCTACAAATTTCCAAGAACATCAGGATCTCCATATTCTTTATCACTGAATCCTTTAATGAGCTCAAGTACATGTCTATCATCAAATCCCAAATCTTTTAATCCCCGAGCGAGAAAACAAAAAGAAGGAATCAAACAATGTACGTAAAGAAACAAATCGCAAACAAAACGAAAAACAATGCAAAATAGACTGCAAGTTAGTCAATTAAGATTCAATTCAACTAAATCTATAATTTAACTCTAGAATCACTAAGTTAGGTGTTGTTTCCCTGGCAATGATGCCACAATTTTTCTCTAAGTTAACTATATGAATTTATTGTGGTTGTCGGGCTAAGAGTGGTTTGATCAAAACCCACAACACATATATCTCTATGAAGAGTTGCGGTTGGTGTATGTTTGTTTATTATGAGCAACTCCCATGGTCGACTCAAGGAGACAAGCCTATTTAGTGATTTAGGTGTTAAATAGTTGATTCAATCGACCAATAGCTCAATCAACATGACTTGTTGTATGCAGAAGTTTTTGGCAATTTTTATGCAAGCTAAATGCTATAAAATGAATGACATGAATATGATATGAAATGCTCAGACACAAATTACACAACAAGCTCCTGAAATCAATAACTACTAAGCACAAGGTTAAGTTGGTTTGTTCACTTTTTTCTTGTAGCACATCGAGATGCATTTACAAAAAAAACAGATGTGATGCGGCTTAACATTAAGTCTCTAGGTCCATAACACACTTAGATTATCAAACAAAAAATAAAAGATCTTTCAATCAAGTAATTAATCATATATTATAAATCTAGATTATGAGAGTTTCAAAGGGTTTATTTATTTGTAATTATTAGACCTTTGTGTAATTTACTACAAATAAAACAATGTGAAAAAATCGTGGAAATTCTCTAAACTTTAAATGATTAACAAGTTAAATCGGAGAACATAACATGTGTTCAAGAAGGGCATGAAACAAGCTTTTAAACAAGACCAATTTCATCCAAATCAGATTTCATATTCTCAAGTCATAATCAAAATAGTCTAGAGACCTAAATGCAATAAAAGAATAATTAAAAACAAATTAAACTAATTACAAATTCATGTTAGGGGCTTATCTACAATAATATAAACCTAGAGAGGGTCTCTGTAATTTTCCAATCGTGAGTGGGTGGTTATGTGATTTTTGGGACCCGACGAGCTAGGGTGTAATTTTCCTAAGTAGACCGCGTGCCTGATGCGTGAGTGGACTAGAGTGAAAATACGAAATAGGCGAGTGTCGACGTTGCAATTTCCCAACCCACTTGCCTTCTGCAGATGGTTGAGACTCAAGGTAGGTTCATGCTGGAGCTGAGGTGTAGATCCACGTGAATGAAGTGAGGAGGCTCGGGCAATCCTCGGTGAATTCGATCATGTATGTACATCGTGTAGGCTTAGGTGGAAACCATGACCGTCAAATCTGGATGATCCCATAGCTTTGATCAGGGTGTGAGGCATGCGGTGATGATGAACTCCAATAGAGGATCGAACGACAGTGGCTGGGGAGAATGTTCACCATTAGATCTTGAGATCAAATGATTTCCTCCTCCTTGCGGTGGCTACCCCTAAGGCGGCGGTGAAGGGGCACAGCTCTAGTGAGCCTTCCCGAACTCCTCCGAGGATCTTCTGCACGATTGAGGATCTTGGGAGCTCAAGAAGACAAAGGCGAAGGCAAGGGTGATGTCTTGATGTTGCTTTTGGTGATCGGGGTGGTGGCTCAATGTGTGCTCTTTGGGATGGAGGCAGAAACCGGAGTTGTTTTGACCCGTCCTATAAGCAAAGGGGATATGTATCTGCAATGGTTAGAATCGAATGGCGAGGTGATGTGAGACAAATGTGGGTCATGTGAAGATAGCTGGAGTGGGGACCCGATGGGTCCTCCTCCTATGCAAGGAGGAGGGTAATCAGAGGTGGAGAGGATCGTGGAGAAGGGAAGGGCGACGTCAATGGGTCACGTGATGGTTCTCAATGACGATCTAAAGGATCAGAGGTGATCAGATGAATGCAAATAAGATCGGAGAAATAGAGATGGGGTGATGATCATATATAACTTGAGGCATAGAACGGAGTCGAAAAGGGGAGCCTAGGTTGAGCCTGGGGAGGCTCGGGTCTTCGCTCAAAGAACATGACGAAGGTGGTGAACTTGAGCAATATCTGGAGGCAGCTGCGATGGTGGAGGGGTGTCCATCGGATCTCACTAGTAAGAAGATGGTCATCGCTCGACTTGGGAACTCCTCGACTATAACTGGAGAAGGAAGGGGGCACTCATTCTCTTGGCTATTGGTGGATAGCCGGTGAAGGCAGTAGATGATATGGTTTTATGAGAAAGACGTATTCATGAGGTAAGGGGTTCGAGTGAGCATGGTAATAGATGTGTGCATGGGAAGTGATGTGTGACCAATCGACAAGGGAGAGGTATGTGAGGGGATGTCGAACAGTCCAGGGTTGAGATGGAGAAGGCGTGTCATTCATCGGTTACAAAATGGGGAAAGATGGTCATCAAGCGTGTGAGCGAGGGAGAGGGGAATGACTGAAAGTAGGAGAATGCATGATGGCCGTTGGATTGGAACAGAGCATATGGCTTTAGAGCGAGCCATGTAGCGAAACAGTGAGGCGGTTAGGCGTTGTTGGATCAGATGAAGGGCAAGGAAAAGCAACCGACCGCATGTTGCGCCTAGCGGCAACCACATGACCCAATAAGATTCAAAATGTAAAAATAAAAGGAAGGCTCAAATAAAAAAATGTTCAACACGAAAGTTATTCTTTTCAATGAGATCTACAATTTTCACGAAGGATAAATAATGCAAAAGACGTCATTTGTACATGCTTATATTTTTGTGTTGATTTCCAATGTGTATTGAATACCATTTCTGTAGTTTTTATATTTTTCGTATTTTTAACAAAGACTGCACACATACAAAGACAATTGTAAACTAATTTTTGTGGATTTTCTAAGATTGAAAATAACGAGAAAAAAAGTATTAATATGCAATATATAATGTGAGAATATGATTTATTTAGTACCAAATATTTAACCCTAATTATGTACAATATATCAATTATTTATTTGTGCATCGAGGATGGGCTTATTAAGTGAATTGTCCATGGTATTTACGGTAAGATCAAGGAGTAAGATAGATGAATCGTGGATTCATCAGTTCGACAAGGGCACCCACTCTCCCCTATTCTTTATCAACACAATCAATATTCTAGAAAGTATGCTAAGAAACTTAGCAAAATCCAAACTTATCAAGGGTTCGGGACCCTGAACACCAATACTATAAAATAGCCAACACCCTATTCACAGATGTTATCCTCATTTTCATGAAGTATGACCTCAAGCCCTCCGATGTTAAAACTTCACCCTCAAAACCTTCTCGCACATCTCGAGCCTTACGGTAAACCAAGGAAAGTTTGTTATTCACATCATGAACCTCACCTCAGCGGGAATTGACATTGTTGCTTGTATCTTAGGTTGGAAACATGAGGAATTCCCACTTGTATACCTTGAGATTCCTCTATCTCCTGCTCCCCTCAAAATCTCCCAATCACATCCCTTGGTCGACAAATTCGAAATGAAGCTCACAAGATGGAAAGCTAATATCCTTTCCCTCTCCTCTCCAATAGCTCTATTAAAATCTTTACTCACCCCACAAATCACATACTTATCGGTAGGGATGCAAACGGATGCGGTTATATTCGTATTCGTTCGTGTTCGTATTCGTTTTTAAGAGGATATGATTCTTGTTTTTCTAAAACATGCGAATACGAATACGAATATTCTACATGAATTATTTGCGGATACAAATAAAAATACGAATCTTGGGTTAACGAATGCGAATACGAATACGAAAAAAACACGAATACAGTTACGAATACGAATATTCGTAATATATATTCTAAAAAAATTCAAGGTTAATATACCCCCACCCAAATCCCTCCCCAGTCCCCACCCTCGACACCCTCTTCCCCCCCGCACCCACCCCCCAGGCCGTCGCCCTCGCCTCCCCCTGCCCTCCTCGTGTTGGTTGCCGCCCGCTGCCACCCCCTGTGCCCTCCACCTCCCTCGCCACCTCCTCCTGTCGCCCCGCCTTCTGCGTCCTCCGCCCCCCGCTACCCCCGCCTCTCCCTGCACCCACCTCCACCCCCTCCACCCCCTACCACCCCGCATCCCCCTGCTCCCTCCGTCCTCTCGTCCTTCACATCCCCGCATCCCCCTGCCGACCAACGCCTCCCCCAACGCCCCCTGCCACCCCCATGCGCCCTTTGCCTCCCCACCCCCCTGCCGAGTACTGCCTCCCCCTTGCAACCCCCTGCCGCTAGCCCCACCCCTGTGCCGACCATCTCCTCTCCCTCCGCTATAGCTGCTACCTCGCCTCGCCCACCCTCTTCCCTCCTTTGTAGCGCGCAACCGCTGCCTCATCTCCCCAGCCATCCGTCGCAGCCGCAACGAACCCCCCCCCCTCCCTTGTAGCCGCAACCAACCTCCATCATCTCCCTCGCCCTTCATCGCAGTCGCAACCGCCCTCCCTCACCTTCCTCGTCCTCCCTTACAGCCAGAGGCAGTAGCATCTTAATCTTCTAATGTTCATTCCATTCTGTCATTTTCATGTGTGATTGCACAAGAGGATCTCTTATATTATTATGGCATATAATGTAGATTTTGTGCACCATATGCTGCTTGTTTGGATCATGGAATGTGGTTAAACAAAAGATGGAAGTTATGCGGAAGTGGTCACCAAATAATCTAGGTACATTTTTATTTATAATTTAATACTCATGTTAAAGTTAACATTGGTTTGTATTTTCGTATTTGTTCATAAAAGATTCGTTTCGTAAGATCTTGATTTTTGACATTCGTGTAACATTCGTATTCATATTTGTATTCGCAAAATAATATGCATATGGTTATGGTATGACCTGAATTCGCATTCGTATTCGTTCGTTTGCATCCCTACTTACTCGTCTCATTAGAAACTACCAAGACCACACTTTCCAAAGCTGACGAGATTTGACACGACTTTCTATAACCTTGAAGCACCGGCGGAAAATATGAGGCACGAGACGAGGTGGGAAAAAAATCCGCCATCCTTGAGGCATTTAACAATTCATTGCTCTCAAAAACCCGGATCAATATGCAAGAAAACTCAAAATACCTAAACTCCCAACTAATCAGAATGTATAACCATGTATCGCTTCTTATACCTCTTGATATCCAACCAAAAGCTGGCGATTCAAACTTCTAGCAAGCCATTAGAAAAGGGATCCGTTAACATCAGAGAAGCATCCCTATGAAGTACCTGGGTTGGGATCGATCACAAATTATACTATGACATGGTCAAATAAACAGAGAAGTTGTAACTTCCATATCCCCAAAAATAGTCTCACATCTAAAACCAACAAAGTGTGAGAGTGGGTTATAAGTGGTTGGAATACTACTTGATAACTTGTGCTTAAGCATTTTGGGTGGTTGTCAACGGATCCATTTGGACCCGAGTCCAACAAGTTGTTAGGGCCAATTTTCCTCGATAACGGGTCGGGAACCTAAGTCCGGGACGGTACAAATGGTATCAGAGCCAATTTCCCTTTGATAATGGAAAAGACTACCCGAGAGGTGAAGCTACCCCTACAAAGAGATAGGAGGAAATAACAATCCGGATCGTGCATCCGCCATTGTCGCTGAGAATAAGTGATGGGTCACGTCGCAACGAGGACGTTACGAATATAAGTAGGGGAGGTTGTAACACCCATACCCCCAAAGATAGTCTCACATATAAAACTCACAAAGTATGAGAGTAGGTTATAAGTGGTTGGAATACTACTTGATAACTTGGACTTAAGCATTTTGGATAGTTGTCAACGGATCCATTTGAGCTCGAACCCAACAAATTGTCAGGGCCGATTTTCTTCGATAACGAACCGGAGACCTAAGCCCGGAACGTTACAGATATACCACTTAGAGAACAAATTCCCACAATACGGAAGTTCGCTAATAATAAAACATCATCCCTTATAAAGTTTCTTCCGCACAAAATTGGCTAAAAGCTCTCAAGAATAGTTAGCCTTTAGTAAATTGGAACTAGGTGACATCCATCAGGAACTTGATACGTAACCTAATGGGCATGTTTGGTTGCTGGGTTGGACTGGGTTGGCACAACCCTAGTTACTATTCACAAGGGTACTTCCTCCTCACAAATTACTATTCACCCACCCCAACCCAGCCCAACCCAACCCAGTCCAACCCAGCAACCAAACAGGCCCAATGAGTATGCAAATGATTCGACTGCCTTCTCAGGAAAATCAAGGGATAGAAGCTTAAATAAACAACTTTACGGTACACTTTCTCACAGAGGTGTCTCCGCTATCCTGCACCAAAATTTCTTTGCAAGTGCTCCATCCTAGATTCTCATTATTCCTATGGTTTTTTCAAACTCCATCACTAAATTAGACATTGTTAAAAAAAACTATAACGACGATATTTTTCGTTGCAAAATAATTTTTTATACTTGAAATTAGCAACAGATATCAAACACGTCGCTATATCAGGACGGCCATATAGTGATGCTTATCCATTGATATTTTCAATTTTTTAAGTAATTGTTGCTAATTTTTTAGTTTAAATTTAGAGAATATTAGTTAAAATTTTAAAAAATAGAAACAGATAAATATCAATATATATATATCATAGCAAAAAATATAACGACGGATATGATACATCGCTAATCTCAAGTATAAAAAATCATTAGCATCGAATAACATCGCCACTACAATTTTAACGACGATTGATTAAGTGACAAATTTTGAAAAAAAGTGTCACTATAGTCCAATACACAGACCAATTTTGTTGCAGTGGACCATAGCATGAATTCCATAAGCATACAAAGTTACAAATATTATTGCAAAAAAACTAAGGGCATAAGTGTTGAAAAACTCGAAATGGCAGTGAAAAAATCCTTTTTGAAAAAAAAATGTTTTCTTCCAATGTCCTCGTCCTTATGCCAAAGACAACACCACATTAATAAGTGTATAAAATAAAATAAATTACTGTCACTGTGTACTAGAGGTGTAAACGAGCCAAACCTAAGCAAACCAATCCAGGCTCGGTTCGGTTTGTTTAGCATACTTTCAGGCTCGGGTTCGGTTCGGCTCCATAAAATTAAAATTGTAATCAGGTTCGGTTTGGCTCGGTAAGGTTCATAAAGATTCGGATCGGCTCGTTAAAGGTTCGTTTAAGAATAAATGTTGTGTAGACGTTTCTGTTCAAAGGGAAAACCCGCGGCTGCAGGGAAGGGTTTTGTAGGGTTTCGAGAATAAGGACTTAGAGAATGTATGAATGGATGGATTTGGGAAAATAAGTGAATAACTTTTATATTAATGTAGAATGTATTTTCCTTATATATATATATATACTTTTATGTATGTATGTATGTATGTATGCATATAATCGAACTTTTAACGAACTGAACCTGAGCGAACCTATGTTTTTAAGGTTCAGTTCGTTTATTTAATCGAGTCCAAACTCTTGTTCAGGTTCAGTTCGTTTATTTTCGAATCGAATCCGAATCTGAATCAAACTTTTAGCGAGCCGAATCAGAGTGAATGTCGAACCTGAGAATTTTTTGGCAGCCCTACTGTGTACGTTCTCATGCTATCCTACGTGGAAAGTTGTATTTAATACCATTATGCCTACTTCTAGGGTTTTACTCGAAAGGGTCTATATATTCAATGGCTGAAAGGCATGGACTTTTCCATGCATTCTCGTGTCTACGTACCTAAGTTCCTCGTAGGATGGTTGTGATGCAACTAATCTAATTGCTTATAAACATGACATATTTTCATATAATGTAGTATAACCCTAGTAGGACCCAAGTACAAGAAAAAAATACACCACAATGAACTATAACAAACCTTGAATGCGTACCGAAGGCATCCTAGGTTAACTTCCGACTTGCATGTGGAGAGCGTTACATAATTCGATTGGTCGATCAATACGAGCTAGGTTAAAATATCCCCTTCTAAGAAGAAGCAACCTGTGTTTGATGGTTAACCCATATTCTTTTCATCTCCATGAGCGAGTAGACACGACGAGAATAAAACGTACATATACATTCTTGAATATGTTACGATCTCATCGATTGTTTGTCAGTCTTGTTCGTATGGTTATCTCTACATCGAATGTATCTTTTTTTTCAATTGTATGTAGCTAAGGATCATCATTATACGTGTCACCTTCAAATAATTTCTATGCATTCCACCACCCTCATAGCCTCTTACATGGACATTGACTTTTAATCATCGATCATGCAAATGATCGATGAGTTGACAAATCGAATCAATCACAATATTTCCAGAAAAAGACTTCATTTTAACACATTCCCCAAACTTTCGCCACCTTCTACGGATCATAAAGTCTTTAAGACACTCAGTGATCGAAAATTAGATGAAGACATGAATACCGCTCACTCAGATTATCAACCGACAAAGAATACACTCCACATCCTTAGTAGAAGGACAATGATTGTGAAATGATATCCGTGTTGTCAATCGAAACGTTTCACGATGAGGGTCGGTGAGACATTGAATGAACCCACCTAACAAGCTTCACATCGGTGGAGCGACTTCATGAATCGATATCATTTACGACCTCCTCTACCTACACAATCATGCATGCCACTTAAGGACCACATTTCCCATGAGGACACCCAAGATCTAAAACCTTGATCTCCCAAAGATACCCAAGATCTAAAACCTTGATCTCTCAAAGATCCAAGCACATGAAGAAAACAACCATGGTATCTAGTAAATATTTGTCATAACTTGGCATGGCTAGAATGGCCACAAGAGAACAAGGGGGTTTCCCAAAAGGGATGGGAGGAGGGGTGCTCTTAGGTCTAATGGTTATGCCTATATCCATTAATAATCACACCCACACACCTCATAGTCTGTGTTTTGTGAGGACAAATGTTCCCAAAGGTTCCATCTATTAATTTTTTCACAGCATCACCAATTGGGGGAAAGCCACCAACTTGTACAGATGAGGCAAATTGGGTGGTGCAAGGGAAGATGGGGCCTATGTCTTTGTTTTGGAAACTTGGGAATGGTCACATCCATAAGATGGGGGACCTTTGATCACAGTCCACACTATCCCTATCCATGTCCTTGTCACTGTCCCTATCCCACCTTTTCTCCCACCCCTATGGACAATCCCACAGTGACCCCTATTCCAAAATCTAGTGAACTGTGTGGGTAGAATCTAACTATAGCAAGTGCATGTTTGAACTACTTTGGTTGTTAGGATAGGAAATGGTTAACAATTGTTGTCTTGATAACTACATGGTCGACCAATATGTATAAGAGGTTTAGACCCAAAATAAGGTGTTAGATATGAATGCCACCTTTTACTAAAGTAAAAATGAAAAACACAAAGTTATGAAATCATAAGAGAATAATTGGACAAAGAGCTCACGAATAATTTGAGTATTCGTTGTTATATCTTCGGATGCTTGATTTATAATAATGAATATCGTCCATTGTCGAGTTATCTTTAATTCTTAAGATTCGCAATGAGTATTACATTCTTTTTTAATGTTATATATATAACGACGATTGTTTGTTAACTTTTTTTATTAACATATGTATCAATCGTTGCGAAAATAGTAATGATTCAAAAAAAAACTTGCAGAAGTCATCAATGTTATATGATTCATTGCCATAGTGTGCCTATAACATGGCGAATAGCTAATTTCAAGAGAAAAGAAAAATTGATAGTAAATAATATTCGTTGTTATAGACTTTACATAGGAAAGTAGAACAAAGAATTCTCAAATTGTTTTTTACTACAATTCCCTTTTGTTGTAGTGCATGCATTTGCTGAGATAACTCTAGTTTGAGAACTTACGATTATACAAAGGGTTCAATGGGGCTGCCCCCCGCTCTATTTTCCGACGTTTTTTTTTATTTTTTTAAAAAAATAAAATCATGTATTTCCATCACTATATCCTTTCAATATTCATTCCAATTTCATCAGAAACAGAGAATCTTATGCCCTTCATCTAGAACATGTCGATTACAACAATTCTAAGACCGTTAAAACTACTAGTTATAGATGGAATGCATAGGAGCATCTGTTTCTGACAAAATTGGAATGAGATATTAGAGAGAGATGTAGTGATGAAAATACATGGCTTTATTGAAAAAAAATAAAAAAAATGCTGGAAAATATGGCGGGGGCAGCCCCACTTTTTTCCTTATACAATTGTGTTCAACCATTCTCTTAATATGACAAATATAAATAAAAAAGGAATCAATCAAACAAATATATGTAAGATATAATTGAATTTGCATTAAATAGATCAATTGATAGGAACCCAAGTTTGATCGGGGAACATTGTTACACCAAAAAATAGAGCTATCATGTAAGAAACCAAAAAAGGGATCGATGAGGGTAATCATATATGTATATAGGTCAATAATTTGTCATCATAACTATTAAAGGTGCATTTGTCTTTTATAAATCGGCATATATACCAATATAAGCTTTATCTGCCTTCAATGACTATATTAACAAATATGCGTGATCCATATTTGGTCAACTTTTAACCTATATTAATAAGTTGCATGTAATTGGATGTAACATATATTAGCTTTGATCACAAAAGTTTCATTTCCTTTGATAGGTTAATAATACGACAACGATCTCCAACTTAAAAGACCAATAATCCTTAAATTTCCTTTAATTATAAGTGTAGAGATGCAGATTAAGATCGACATTCTTAGCCATAAATATTTCACACATGACGACCAAAACATAAAATGAAAAGCAGATTTTTATCTCATTTCAAAACTAAATGACATACATCATTGATCCTTTGAGGACTACAAAAAACTTGCACAACAAATGTTATTATTCGTTACAAAGGAAATAATTTTTTTCTTAAAATTAGCAACAAATGTCATATTCCTTACTAAAAGTTAATATAATGATAATTTATTAGCTGACTTATCTGTAAGATTTTGTATTAGAAAAAAAACAACAGATTGTTGTTGTTAAATAATTCATTCCAGTTATATATAACGACAAATGCGATATTCATGATGAATTTAAAGAATCAGGCAATGGATACTATTCGTTGTTACACATTTAACTATGAAAGATATAAAAATGAATATCAAATTATTCATTGACTCAAGCCAATTATGTTGTAGTGTGATAAGCTTTTATTGAGGTAGCCATGCCTTTGAATGGATTAAAATTTGAACCATGGTATACTACTATTAGGTGATCTTATAAAATTCTATAGATTTTTAAAACTAACAACATTAAGCGAAGTAAAAAATCAAAGGATTACTAGCTAGATAATCCATGGTTAGCCCCATTTTTGCCTTAATACGAATGGAGTTTAATTTCATGCAACATTTTTTATACACCTCATATGTAATTAATCCTATTACCTTATATTTCTTTTTTCTGTGGCTTTTTTATTATATTTGAGAGGGTTGTCGTTAATACTAGAACAAATTAAATAAGCATGCAACAATGAATGATTTGAAGAATTGCCATAACTTACGATATAAAATAAAGACACAACAACAATAACTAACTTTTTTTATGGGAAAAGGGGTGAAATCCCGAGTTGAGACTCACCGCAAAAAGTACTTATATTAAAAGCTAATAAAAAGATACATTACCTTATGGACTCACAACAACAACTAACTTTCGTGGCAAAAGTCAAATATATACTCACAATAAATAAAATATGCATTGCTATATCTTCTAATCTACAAATTATATAGCATATATATACATATGAGTGATCCCGTGAGATGGGATTATGTGAGATGGTAAGATGGGAGATTCTGGACCACTAGTTTCAACCAGGAGAGAGAAAGCCAGTAGAGATAAGACAGAAACTAGTGGTATAGAATTTCCCATCTCACAATCTCACCAAAATCTCATCTCACATGATCGGCCCTCATATATGTATGTATGTATACATGCATGCATGCATGTATGTATGTATGTATGTATGCATGTATGGAGATGAGATTTTTGTGAGATGGTGAGATGGGAAATTCTGGACCACTAGTTTCAACCATGAGAGAGAATATAGAAATTAGTGGTCTACATTTTCCCATCTCACCATTTCACAAGAATCCCATCTCACAGGATCGGTCATATATATATATATATATATATATATATATATATATGTATGTATATATGTATGTATGTATGTATGCATGTATATACAAGGCCTTTCCAATGAGGTGAGTCTTTCCTGAAATCTAAAAAACCACTACCAAATTTGTAAATTGTGTACCAAATTTGTAAAATATAGCATTCATATTGTAACTAATATTTTTTGTCCAACATAATAATAGTTTTACAAATCTTTCTTGATATATATATTATGTTAACATTTATATATTATTAAATTTATTAAGTTACAAAGTATAAAATAAATAGAAAAATACCTAAATTGGTGTGGTTTTCCACGCATCCAAGAAAGACCCGCCTCATTGGAAGATCATCTACATATATTATATGAGGAAAGGGAAGCTACTTCATGAAGTAGCTAATGATGAATACCTATTCATCACTCTTTATTCTTTTATTTTAGCTACAAAACCTTTGCCAAACACATGTATATTTATGTAAAAAATAATAATTACCATTTGACATGCATTGTGTAAAAATAAAGAATTAGCATGTTTTTGTGCATAAATAAAAGAATAAAGAATTAAAAGAAAAAGAGGGAGATATTTAGAATAAATATTGAGCGACCTAATTCCAAGGGAGGGCTCAGCATGGGCCTGACCGCATAAAAACCAAAGTAGAGGGAGATAAGGAAGCTCATGTGTGTAAATATACATGTATATAAATATAAATATTTTCCTCTAAATAAAAATGGGTTGTATTTACTTGTATATATTTGTAAATATAAAATTAAAATAAAAAGAAGAAAAACTAAAGAAAATTAAAAAGAAAATAAAATCCCTTATCTATTGTATATTCACCATGTATATAGAAACCCTTCATCTATTTATTTATCCCTATAAATAAATAAAGTAAAATCCCATAAAAATTGTATATATTCTATACTTCATAATGTAAATAAATAAAATAAAATCATAAAAACAAAAATAAAATAAAAAGAAATAAAAATAAAATCAAAACTCAACATTGTATATATACCATATATATATAAACCTATTTATTTAACCCTTGTAAATAAAAAATAAAAATAAAATAAAAATACCAAAATATTCCAAATTTTATCCTATAAATAAATAAAATATAAAATTGGAATAAAAATGTACAAAAATAAATAATTAAAAATCAAAATTAAAAATACAATATTGTATATACCTATTTATATAATACTATAGTGTAAATACCTAATTTTTATTTTAAAAAAATAAATAAAAATCACAAAAAAAATAATTTAAAATAAAAGAAACAGTTTTCATGTTTTGGATTTTACATAATTCGGCCATTTACTATTTTAAATTCAATTTCCAAATCTTTTATGACATGGCCGCTCCTAATTGGTCCACGGGGGATGTTGACCCCCCGGTCAACTCCCCCCCTGGACCACAACCCGCGGATCATGTGCGCCCGATCTCCATTTATTTGTCACTCGATTCGATCACCAAAATCTTTAACTCCGGGTCCTAATCCATCCTTGATCTACCCTGATCCACGCCCGGGGTGGGTTTTGGGGATCCGCGCTCTGATTTCCTCGCCCGACATCCATCTAGCCGGACCCCTAGCCACTTAAATAATTTGCTCCACCGCACGATTCACTCATCTTTGGCTCCGCATTCCCCTTCCCAGGACCTCCACCACCTTCGCCTGAGTGACAGCAAGCGACCGGTGGTGTCGCAGTGAGGAGAGAGTGCGCCGGTCATCGATCCGGCGACCTAGCGCCGCCGTGCGCCGCCCCTTGCGTGGTGCTCGAGCCTCGGGCATCAACGACCCTCGAGGCAAGGACCTAGAGCTTCAGCAGCTCAACCACAGTAGACTCCGACCATCTGGTAAGCCTAGTTTCCCCTATCTTTCTCCAATTTCCATTTACGCCCAAATCAGCCATTCACCGTCGACCCTCGATTCCGACCATACCCATCACTATCTCGATCATCGGAACCGACCATCACCTTCGCCTCACTTCCCCGCACGTTCTTCGCCCCTTCATTCAACCCAGTTCGCCACGGAACTGGGAGTCGAGCTCCTTCGCCGTCGCATCGCTGGAGCTCCTTCGTCCCGACGCACCGTTCACCCACCTCACCTCTAACCGGGTCGAGGCATTTTGCCCTCAACCCAGGAGGCTTTCTGTGTAGCTTTGCAGGTCAGAGGAGCATCTGAGGTCCCCCACATTCAGCACAGGTGCTTCAGCTCCGCTGTTGTCGTCTGGGCTCCTCGGAGCTCCGTGGTGCCATCGGAGGGGTTCTTCAGACGCGGGAGGCTCCGGCGACTCGTTTCCGATCATCAGTAGCCCCCGAGGAGGTCCACCGTGCGTGTACCGGGCCGACGAAGTTCACCGGCCACCTGTTCTTCCTGGATCCTCCCCAATCGTCCGTTCCACCTTCATCTGCCAGATCTTATACGGACCGTCCGATCGAGCTCAGGGCTCCTTCACCAGCGTCCACCGTCTGATCGCCACGTGGAGAGACCTGAAGCGTCAGATCAGTGAAGGGTTAGCGCCACCGTCCAGAGCCGCACGATCATCCACGTGGCGCGCATCCAGCCCTCCGCTTAAATAAAGGGTAAATTACCCTTAGGCCCTTTACCTTTTTATCTTTATTAAATAATCTTGTAAATATTTTCGTAGTTTATTTTAGTTTGGAATATTTGCATAGAGGACCTGGTACTTTTTAGTATTTGCATTTCTACCCCTGTCTGTTGTGGACACGTGCATCGACACGTGATTTTGTGGTGAAATTGCTTGTATAGGCTTGTAGTTTTTGGCTGTTTATGAATGAAAAATCTTTTTGTATAATTGCACTTATACCCCTGTGAGTGGTTTAATTCCACATGTGTTGAATTTATTGGGTAATATGCAATTAGTTCCCTGGGCTTTTAGCACCTGTTGCTAATAAGCCCTCGGAACTATTTTATTTACATACAGGTCCCTGAGTGCCCAGTTCACGTGCTTCGCACGTGCATACTTGGACTTTTTGCACCTGGACCCCCTGAGCTTCCATTTGTGTTACTTTTAGGCCCCCGAAAGATACTTTTATTGCAATCAGGTCCCTGTAACTGTGGGCTCTTGTTTTCTTTAAATACAATATCAAATTATCTCCAAATTAAGTGAAAATTTGACACGTGGCTTCTGCCACTGTGTAGAATTTTCACCCATTTTTTGGAAAATTTTTGGAGCCCTTCTATTATTTTTAAAAATTCAAAAAAACCCTTTTTCTGTCTGTCCGGATATAAAAATCACAAAAAAATAATAAAACCGTCTCAAAAATTCTAAAAAATTCAAAATTTGTTTGTTTGAGTGTGCATGATTTTCTGACCAATATTGGTCATTTTTGGACTTATAAAAAATATAAAAAATGAAAAAAATTTTAAAAACTTATAAAAATTCTAATAAATCATAGAAAAACCAAAAATTAATAAACCTTTTTCCTGAATTTTCCTTGTTGTTCATATTATCCAGAAAAATACCTCCAGACCTTGATCAGACCATTTGATATTTTTAAATGGTCTGTGAAGCCTGATTGGACAGTTTTCAGTTATTTTTACCTTCTTTTATTTTTAGAAAATTCTGTAAAAATCATAAAATTATCAAAAATTCACCAAAAACAGTAAAAAATATAAAAATTATAAAAACATTTTTGTTTGATTTTTTGAGCTTTTTAGAGTAGTGAAATAATTGTTGAAAGTTGCTTGCTTTTATTGTTTTATTATTTTCTTTATAATTAAACATTCCAAAAAATATAAAAATATTAAAAATCCACCAAAAATAATTTGCTTTTATTTTTAATTGTTTTTTACTACTTCGTAGGCCGCAAGGCCATCACGTGCTCCCTGAGTCCGACCATGGTCGCTATACCAGGCTAATCCAATAGCTAGGGCCACTAGTTGATTTTATTGATTTTGCCTTTGTTTGGTGGTCTGCTCTTATATTTTTCTTGTTGAGCCGAGATTTCTGTTGATCCGGGTCGCAACGACCCAAGAGTGATTCATTTTGACCTGATCCCGATTGATTAGGGATATTTGTCCCATCAGAATGACGCCATTGCCGGGGAGCACGACTTAGTAGTCGTCTTATTTTTGTTTTATTTTTATTTTTATTTTCGCAGCTTTTTCTTAGTCCGCAGCTTTTCGCATCTTTTTCTTTTTCTTTTATTTTCATTTCATTTTATTTTATTTTATTTTATTTTATTTTTATTTTTGATTGTTCTTGCTTGTTTATTTTTATTTGCATTTTTGCATATACATACCCTGTTTCATTTCACTTGCTTTAGCCGCTTTATTTTTATCTGGTGTTTGACACTCTGTTGAATTCTTACGAGGGCCCGAGGACCGAGGCGGCGACTTTCGAGGAGCCGGCGCAACCGCGGTGATCGGAGGCGGCTCCTTTCTGTACGGAGCCACAGGAGAGCGCGAGGAGGCAACCGAGTGTGGGAGGCTTAGTTTAGTGTAGTCTAGATTGTATTTCAGCACTATTTGAATAATTGTTGTTATAACACAGAGACAGGACACTCACTTGGACTTTTGAGACTCTCGGGGTCTGTTTCGTCGAGCACCAGTGTGCTGATGAATGCTCATTCATCACTCTTTATTCTTATATTTTAGCTACTAAAAACTTTGCAAATACATGTAGATATCTGTAAATACAAATAATTATCAAAAAGCATGCTATAATTAGCATGTTTTTGTGCAAAAATAAAAGAATAAAGAAACAAAAGAAAAAGGAAGGAAATATTTAGAATAAATGTTGAGCAACCTAATCCCAAGGGAGGGCTCAGCATGGGTCTGACCGCATAAAAACCCAAGTAGAGAGAGATAAGGAAGCTCATGTGTGTAAATATACCTGTAAATATAATAAAAATATTTTCCTCTAAAAATAAAATAAAAATGGGTTTGTACATATTTGTGTATATTTGTAAATACAAAACCAAAATAAAAATTAGAAAATTAAAAAGAAATAAAAATATCTTCTTCACTTATATATTCATCATGTACATAGACCCCCTTTCTCTATTTATTTCACCTTGTAAATAAATAAATTAAATTCCATAAAAATTTGTATATATTCCATATCCTATTATGTAATAAATTAAATAAAAATCATAAAAACAAAAACTAAAACAAAACCAAAAAGAACATTGTATATATACTATGTATATAAATGAGTATATATATTTATTTAACCCGTGTACATAAATAATAAAAATAAAATAAAAACATCAAAATATTCCTAATTTTATTCTATAAATAAATAAAATATAAATTAAGATAAAAATGTACAAAAATAATTAATTAAAAATCAAAAAATAAAAAATCCATATTGTATATACCTATGTATATTATACTATAGTGTACATACTCTATTTTTATTTCAAAAAATTAATTAAAAATCACAAAAAATAGTTTAAAATAAAAGAAACATTTTTCATGTTTTAAGTTTTTCCTAATTCGGCCATTTATTATTTAATTTTTATTTTTCTAATTATTTCTGACATGGCCTCTTCTGATTGGTCCACGGGGGATGTTGACCCCCCGGTCAACTCCCCCCTTTGGACCACTACCCACGGGTCATGCACGCCTGACCCGACTTTATGGATTTATTGCGTCATGACCCGATCATCAAAACCGCTATTTCCGGGCTCCATTTTTTCCTCTTGCATCCAAGATCCACACCCGGTTATCAGCCTTGGGATCCGCGCTCTGAGCTTCACGCCCGACTCCCATCTACCCGGACCCCTGGCTGTATAAAGCATCAGCTCCGCCCTCACTTCCAGGCATCTTTGGCTCAGCTCATTCCACCCTAGGACCTCCATAGCCACCGCCTGAGTGACAGCTAGCGATTGGCTGTGTTGCAGCGAGGAGGGAGCGACTGGAACATTGATCCGGCGACTTTGCGCCGCTGTGCGCCGCCCAGACGTGGTGCTCGAGCCTCGGGCAGCGACGTCCCTCGAGGCTAGGACCTAGAGCTTCACCGGCTCATCCCCAATCGACCTCGTCCATCAGGTAGACCCAGTTCTTCCTTTGTTTAGCTAATTTTGATTCACGCCCAAATCACCCCGTCGCCAACTATCTTCGATTCCGACCACCCTCGCTCGCATCTCGACTATCGGAGTCATCCATCACCTTCGCCCTTCCCCCGCGCACCTTCTGCACCCAGCCATCCAACCCAGTTCGGACAGGAACTGGGATTGGAGCTCCGCCACCGTCGCTTCGCCGGAGCTCCCCCATATCGACGCACCGTTCACCTCCACCACCTCTAACCGGGTCGAGGCACTTTGCCCTCGACCCAGGAGTCTGTTGCATTGCTTTGCAGGTCAAGCCAAGCCCATCTGAGGGCTCGAATAGTCAGGAGCAGCAGCTCCAGCTCCGTCGTGGTCGCTGGACCACCTCCGACGCCTCCAGCTTCATCAGAGGCTCTCTTCAGACGCGGGAGGCCCAGGCGCATCTTCTCCGATCATAAGTAGCCTCAGAGGAGGTCCACCGTGCGCGCACTGGGCCGGCGAAGTTCGCCGGCCACCTGTTCTTCGTGGATCCTCCCCGACCGTCCATCCAGCCATCCAGCTCCAGATTCATATCGAGCCGTCCATTTGAGGAGAAGCACCATCCGTTTGATCATCAGAGGGTGGACCTGGACCGTCAGATCAGTGAGGTTTAGTCACAGCGCACAGGAGACGTTCGATCATCCACGTGGCTGAGCCTGGACCGTCAGATCCGAGCCGCAACCCTTCGTTGAGGTGCCACCCCCCTGACCGTTGGATATCACACGTGGCGCCCATCTGGCCCTCGGCATATAATAAGGGGTAATTGCTCTTAGGCCCCTTTAGTTTTTGCATTTAATATTTAGTCATGTAAATACGTTTAGTAGTTGTTTTTATTTTGGACATTTTGCACAGAGGACCCTGTGGTTTATCTTGTTCGCATTTATACCCCTGTACATGATAGACACGTGCATCGACACGTGAGTTTTGGTGTAATTGCAACCTTTGTCCTGTATTTCTAGCGTGGTGCTCTTTATAGTTTTATTAATTGGAATGACACTTATGCCCCTCTGAGTGTAACACACGTGCAACGCGCGTGGTTCTCGGGGTTTTTTACACTTTGGGCCCTATACTTTCTAGCCGTGTTATTCAAGGGGCCCTGGAACATGTTTTAATTGCAGACAGGTCCTTGTGCACTGTGCTTTGTTATTTGATTTTAATAAAATAGCAAAATTACTCCAAATTTGATGAAAATTGGACATGTGGCTCCTGCCACTGTGTAAAATTTTCTTTAATTTTTGAAGACATTTTTGACTCTTTTTATTATTTTTAAAAATTCAAAAACATCACTTTTTCTTACTGTCCAGTTTTAAAATTCAAAAAAAAATAAATCATTTCCAAAAATTACAAAAAAATAGTTTTAGTGTGTTTTGTTGCATTTGATTTTCTGACCAAGTTTGGTCATTTTTGGACATATTAGAAAATATAAAAATTGAAAAACATTGAAAAACTTATAAAAATTCTAATAAATAATTTAAAAATCCAAAAATAATAAATCCAGTGCCTAATTTTTCCTTGTATTTCATACTTTAGAGGAAAATTACCTTCAGGTTTTATTAGGGCCATTTTGTATTTTAATTTGGCCCTTGAAGTCTGACTGGACATTGTCTTGCATTTTCTGTCTTGTTTCATTTTTATAAAATTCCAAAGAAATCAGAATAACCCCAAAAATTAACCAAAAACAGTAAAAAATAAAAAAAAACATAAAAACATTTTTGTTTGATTTTTTTGAGCTTGTTTGAGTAGTTAAATAATTGTGTGAAGTTGCTTGTTTCCTTGACTTTCTTATTTTCTTTATTATTTAAAAATCCAAAAAAATATAAAAATATTAAAAGTCCACCAAAAATCATTTTCTTTTATTTGTTTTTATTTCTGACTACTTCGCAGGCTGCGAGGCCATCACGTGCTCTTTGAGTTCGACCCTGGTCGCTATACCAGGTTAATCTAATAGCGAGACTGCTATCTTGAGTTTTATCGTGTTTTGATTTTTATTTGGTGGTCTGATCTTTTTCTCGTTGAGCCACCTGAGCGACTGAGGTCGCAACGACCGCTTCTTGATTTATCCTACCTTGGTTGCTCCATCAGGACTTTTGCGCTCATCATGTGCTCGGGGGACCCCTCGGATTTCTTCGTGGCTTTTACGCGGCTTTTGATTTCTTTATTGCTTTTCCTGTTTCTCGCGGTTTCTCGAGCCCCTAGCCTTAGGATTTTCTGCTTGACTGTGACATAATAATTAGGATCCAAGCACCCTAATATATCTTCCTGTACCTATAGATCGGTAATTGGACCTATAATAAAAAGATTAATAAAATAGTTGATTCACTTCCTTCGAGCCTACGTGTTGCAGCCCACCTTGCCAAGCGCTGCTCTTGAATCCGATTTGTCAGGAGGAGGAGGAGGGGTGGACCGAGACCGGACTTTTGGATTGGAGGCCGGTGGTCGACTAACCGTTCTTTCAAGTAGAATTGCTGTTTAGGGACTCAGTTTTCCGCCTATACCATTTAATTAGTTTTATTTTCAGTCTTTAAATTCTGCGCGGATCATTTTGCATGTAGACTGTTGGAGTCAGGTACACATCTCTTACTTTGCATGCATCATTGATTTCATCGTGCATCGGCTTTTTTCGACTTCTCCCCCCTAATTTTTGGACTTAATAACCAGGAGAACCGAAAAAATTCGTTAGGTGATTTGTTTGATTATTGAAAAATACCTAAAAAGAGAAATCATAAAATTGGGACTGGTTAACTCTATTGACCCTAAAAGACGCTCACCTAAAAAATTGTCTTGGGGAGAGCAACCCCCTCATTGTCTGGTTTGCTTGCGCGAGAGAGTGACCCGCACACTAGGTAAATCCATATCCGATATCTTTATCGACTGATTACTGGCTCTTTCTGTACGGGACAGTCGGTTGAGAAAATATCGGATTACCCAACAGGTCGCGCTAATCGCTCTGCTATCCTGACTGATCACCTAATAAAATTGACAAGATAATTGACCGAGCCTTTACGGTCTTCAGCTCGCGTTGCATTGGTGAATCGGGGGTTTACTTGTGATCATAGTTGTTACTAGATCTCATCCGCCAAACTAGCCAGATCAAGATGATGGGCAGAAGGTCTCTTAGGTAGCCTCTGGCTGCACTGCTTCCCAGCACTTCTGCCCGCTCATCTAGGTTGGTTCGCGAGAGCCGAGACCCGCTCTCCGAACCCGAGTTCGACTCCACCCTGTTCCCCCTCGACCCCCCTTCTTCTGAGTCCGAGATACCAGTGCCAGAGGAGAGACCGTCAGATGATTTATCGGCACCTGAGTTTGGGTCTTTTGCTTTTGCAGAGACCATGGCCGGCAGCAGTGACGACCGCACCAGAGGTCTCCAGTTTGAGCAGACATTCATTATGGACCAGGGTGAGATCAACTCCACCCTGATCGCCTCCCTCGAGACAGTTCAGCAGCAGTTGAGGGATCAGGGAGCATTCATGATAGAGATGAGGCGTGAGATGGAGCAGTTGAGAGCCGCTCGCGACCAGCGCGAGCCCAGAGACGGGCCGAGGATACCCGACCATCGGCAGCCGCCGCAGCAACAACAGATCCACCGAGACCGATGCGGGAGTTACACAACCCTAGATCGACTTTGATGCATCACTGGGTTGTACTTCCAGCCATCGTGGGGGACTTCAAGTTCCTCCAGAACACTTTGCAGCTCCTCCCCCGGTCCCATGGGCTCGCCACAGAAGAACCCCATCTCCACCTCCAGGAGTTCTTGATGATCTGTAGCACAGTCCATGACCGTCAGGTGGACCAGGATACCATACGGATGAGTGCCTTCCCCTTATCCTTAGCAGACAGAGCAGCCACCTGGCTGAAGCACTTGGGGAAGTTTGTCTACACCTTGGAGCAGCTCCGCACCGAGTACTTGCACAAGTACTATCCACTCGGGCGGACGAACGCCGCTAGAGCCCTGATCAGCAACTTCTCCATGCTCCCCAACGAGCAGTTTCACGAGGCATGGGAGAGGTTCAGAGAGCTGACTGACAGATGCCCGTACCATAACATCTCGAAGCCAAACCTAGTTCAGAGCTTCTTCAGCGGGCTGACACCAGAGCTACAGGGCATGGTGAACGCTTCTTGTGGCGGGTCCTATTTTGCCAAGGATCATGACCAGGTCTGGGCCATCTACGAGGAGATGGACGAGAACTATATGGTGATATCCCAGACCCGGCTCTACACATAGGGCAGACCCCAGCCACAGACCGTGCAGTACCAGATGATAGCACGGGTCGACGCCGGTCCTTCCAGTTCGTCAGCAGCAGCAGCACAAGCCGAGTCCACAGCCGCTGACATGGGGTTCATCAGCGAGAAGCTGGATCGGATGGAGATCATTGAGAAGAAGCAGTGCCCGGACATCACGCAGATGGAGCAGATGGCACAGAATCTGAGTGACCTGAAGACACAGCTCATGTGTCTCCAGGAGGCACAGACGGCTTCCCAGCCCCGTCTTCAGGCACGAGGCAATCCGAGTAGCAGCAACAGCTTGTCCCAGCGCTCCAGCTCCCACCAGCAGCCTAGACAGGTTCACCTTGTACAGGCGGAGCCGTACCAGCAGCCGTAGCCCACTTACCAGTCACCGCCATCTCCGGACTCGCAGATGGTGGTCTACCAGCCGGATCAGCCTCTAGCAGTGCTCCCGCTAGCCCCCTACGATTCAGAGCCATTGATGGATGTCAACGGGATTTGGTACGACCGCCCCCAGCCCGGTATCCGACGAGACCATCCCGGATTCCGTTGGGCGGCCGGAGGTGCCCAGTCCCAGCAGCAGCCGTCAGGACAGGGTGGCCAATACAGCCATCAGAGGGATCACCAGCAGCAACAGCCCCCAGTGTACACTCAGCAGCAGCAGCAGCAGTCACAGTCGTATGGTCCTCGTCCCTATCAGCAGGGACAGTCTTGGAGGCGTGATCAGCCTCATCAGCCGCAGCATCATCCACAGTCTTACCCCTCTCACCCACAGCAGCAGCAGCAACAACCTCACTATCAGAGAGGCTACCCGTCAGGTTCTCATGGGCCATCCTATGAGAACCCCGCCTTGGATGACATAGCCCGCCTCCTTACAGATCAACATGCTACTTTCCGACGGGAGATGGATGAGTTCCTCCAGGAGATGCGGGACATAGTGAGAGGGAAGGCCGCCATCCCTGTCCAGATAGAGCCCAATCCGAACAACCTCAAGAGGAAATCTGAGCAGGTAGTTTGTACTGAGTATGCCACTCCTAATGATACCTTTGGCGATATGTCTGCATATTTGTTTGATACTAATTTTGTCACACTTAGGAGCGGTAGGATGCCAACAGCCGGTGACTCGTCTGAGCGACACCCCGAGGATACTTCCAGAGCGCCAGGCGAGGAGGAGAGCGGTACTAAGGCCGCTAAAGATGATGACGGTGGTACTGATGCCACCACGGATGCTGATCCCACCGGCGGTACTGAGGTCGCCGTTTCACCAGTTGGAGGAGGTGGTACTGAGGCCACCCATGTTGTCGAGCCAGAGCGCGGTACTGAGGCCACGAGTCTTCCAGCCGAGGGTGGTGTTGATGCCACCAATTCTTCTGAGAGTCCTGTAGTTTTTCCTTCTGCACTTGTATCTTAGAATATTTCTTGCAATAAAGGAAAGGGTTTGTTTTCTTCTGGTCCCACTGTGGTGCTTGATGTATGTGTGAATTCTGCCGTCGAGCAGCTCAGACCCGTTCCTAGTCCTTCATCTGAGAAGGACCCTGTGATCCCCTTCCATAGAGCTCTTCAGATGGGAAAGGGGAAGAAAATTGAAAATCCCAAAAAGAGACAGCAGGAAGAGTTCAGCCAGCAGATGATAGACCGTTTTCACATTCAGCTGACTCTTCAGGAGGCTCTGCAGCACATCCCTCTACTCCAGCGTTCGCTCAGAGACAGGACCATAGTTAGGAGGAAGAGGAGGAACCACCATTCAGAGATATATGTGCTGACCAGAGATACTTGTTTCGTGATCCAGAACCGTCTGCCGGCCAAGAGGCTAGACTCAGGAGCCCCTTATGTCAGATGCCATATCAGAGAGCAGAGGTTCGACCGTACTCTATTAGACAGTGGATCGTCGATCAACCTACTCCCGGCAGCCCTTCTCGACCGCTTCGAGTTGGGCACTCTTCGACAGAGCAGGACAGTCCTTCAGTTTGCTAATCGATCTGTCAAGAGGCTGAAGGGGTTGCTGATGGATGTTGTTGTTACGATTCAGGGCCAGCAATTCCCCGTGGACTTCGTAGTGTTGGACATGGAGATTCTTGAGTCAGTGACCGATACCCCCATCATTCTCGGTTGCCCATTCTTGGCCACATTCAAGGCAGTGACCGACCATGATAGCGGGAAGGTATACTTTCACGTCGAGGGCGAAAGTGTACAAATAGAGACGGTCGAGGACAGCCGAGCCAGAGACAGAGCATGCTCAGAGACTACTTCAGATATAGAGCAGATGACAGATGCCGGGCCAGACATCCACCAGAACTATAACTTCGTGATTACAGATGATGAGGCAGTATGGGCAGACCCAGATGCACAGGCCATCCTCTCACCTTCAGAGTCCGCTGACGCAGAGACTCCAGCAGAGGAGATCTTGGAGAGCACATTCCTGGTCCAGAATACCTTAGAGGCAACAGAGCCGGTTCTCGACCGCGAGACTCATTTGTTGTGTGATGACGGTGGTACTGAGGCCACCTTGGATGATACAGATCCCTCGGAGTCAGATTTTGACTGGGCTGAGTTTGATGAGTACATACCAAATCTGACTTCCACTGAGCCTGCAGCTAGGGAGGAGGTAGATGCCGAGCAGAGCAGAGACAGTCCATCAGGGCAACCTTCTCCATATTCAGAGAGTGACAGAGAGTTTCAGTTCTCCCATGCGGATTTGGCAGCCTTCACGCAGAGTTTTCAGAGGCCAGATCCATCAGCACCCAGTTGTCCAGAGCTGAAGCCACTTCCTGCGTCGCTGAAGTATAGGTTCCTTGCGGGTGAGCATGAGATGTACCTAGTCATTATCTCCGCCGATTTGACTGGAGAGTAGGAATCCCGTCTGATGGGGGTTCTTGAAAAGAACCGCAAGGCAATAGGATGGAGCGTAGCCGATCTCCAGGGGATAAGTCCGGCCATGTGCTCCCATCATATCGATCTCGAGGATGAGGCGAAGCCGTTGCGTGAGTTCCAGCGGTGGCTGAACCTGAATCTGAGAGAGGTTGTCATGAAGGAGATATCGAAATGGTGGAGCACCGATTTTATCTACCCCATCTCCAACTCCAAGTGGGTCAGCCCTTTGCATGTGATGCCCAAGAAGACGGGCATCACTACAGTAGTCAGCGAGTCTGGAGAGGAGATTGCTACACGAGTACCCACTTCTTGACGAGTCTGCGTGGATTACAGACAACTCAACTAGGCCACCAAGAAGGATCATTTCCCCCTACCCTTTATAGATCAGATCATTGAGAGACTGGCAGGGAAGAGCCACTATTGTTTTCTGGATGGGTACTCGGGCTACAACCAGGTGGCCATCGCTCCCGAGGACCAGGACAAGACTACCTTTACCTGTCCCTTCGGCACATACGCCTTCAGACGCATGCCATTTGGGCTATGCAATGCCCCTGCGACCTTTCAGAGATGCATGTTGTCGATCTTTTCGGACATGGTAGGGGAGTGCTTGGAGGTCTTCATGGATGATTTCTCGGTCTACGTCGACGGATTCGACTCCTTTCTTGACTGCCTAGACCGAGTCCTTCAGCGATGTATAGAGCTTCACCTTGTGCTATCTTGGGAGAAGAGTCACTTCATGGTGACTCAAGGGACGGTGCTTGGTCATATCATCTCCAACAGGGGCATGGAGGTTGATCCGGCCAAGGTAGATGCCATTAGAAAACTTGCACCGCCGTCCAATTTGCGGCAGTTACGGTCTTTCCTGGGGCACGTCAGTTTCTACCGGCGATTCATTCATGATTTCAGTAGGATTGCCCGACAGTTGACTGACCTGCTGACGAAAGACACCGAGTTCCTTATCGATGACAAGTGTCTTTCGTCGTTCGAGACTCTCAAGAGATGTGTTGTTGAGGCTCCTGTTCTCCAGCCGCCTGATTGGTCTCTCCCATTCGAGATCATGACGGATGCCTCTGATTTTGCCGTAGGGGCCGTGCTGGGATAGAGGAGGGATGGAGTTCCCTTTGCTATCCACTACGCTAGCCGCACATTGGATTCCGCGCAGCGGAATTACACAGTCACTGAGAAGGAGATGCTAGCCGTAGTCTTCGCCCTAGATAAGTTCAGATCATACATTATTGGATCTAGAGTGACCTTGTATACTGATCATACCGCCATCAGGTACCTCATGGCAAAGAAGGATGCCAAGGCCAGATTGACGAGATGGATCCTTCTACTCTAGGAGTTTGACATAGAGATTAAGGATAAGCCTGGAATCAAGAATGTGGTGGCGGATCATCTCTCCCGATTAGAGCATCTTGAAGATTCTGAGCAGATTGACTCTATTTGTGAGACCTTCCCAGATGAGGCGATCCTTGCTATCGCCTCTCTCCCGTGGTATGCCGATATTGTGAACTTTCTTGTTGATAAGAAAGTTCCACAAGATTGGCCCAGACAGAGGCTTGAGACCTTCCTCGCGAAGTCCAAGTCCTACCACTGGGAGGATCCCATCCTTTACCACGAAGGAGGGGATAGCGTCTGGCGTAGGTGCATTCCTCAGGAGGAGCACCATAGCGTCCTCACTTACTGCCACAAGCTTGAGGCAGGAGGACATCACTTTGGGAGGAGAACGGCACAGAAAGTGCTCCAATCCGGCCTATGGTGGCCTACCCTCTTCAAGGACTCTGATGAGTTCGTGAAGAGGTGTACTGATTGTCAGAGGATGGGCACTTGTGGATAGCGTGATATGATGCTGATGCAGCCCATTCACTTCTGCGAGGTTTTTGACGCATGTGGCATCAATTTCATGGTCCATTCCCTAAGAGTCAGGTATTCGAGTACATTCTGTTGGCCGTGGATTATGTGAGTCGTTGGGTTGAGGCCATCCCCGCTCGAACCGCAGATGCCTGGACTGTTTGCAGATTTTTGAGGAGGCATATCATTACACGGTTCGGGGTACCTCGAGTGTTGATATCTGACGGGGGGTCTCATTTCATCAACGACCAGGTGAAGGCCTTCGCTAGCGAGTTCGGCATAGACCATCGAGTTGCCACTCCATACCATCCTCAGACGAATGGTCTAGCCGAAGTGTCGAACAGGGAGATCAAGACTATATTGCAGAAAGTCGTCCGCCCTGACCGAAAGGATTGGTCACAGCTTTTGGACTCGGTCTTGTGGGCATATCGGACGTATTTCAAGACATCGTTGGGCACATCTCCCTTTCGCCTCGTGTATGGCAAGCCATGCCATCTACCTGTTGAGTTGAGACACAGGTCACTTTGGGCAGTCACAGATATACTTTTGGATCCAGATAGTGTAGGAGACCAGAGGAGGGCAGAGTTAGCAGTCCTGGAGGAGCTTCGTGATACCGCCTTCTCAAACAGCCTACAGTACAAGGAAAGGGTGAAGGAGTGGCATGATTCTCATATCAACCACAAGCATTTTGAGCCTGGACAGAGAGTATGGTTGTTTGATGCAAGGCTTCGTCTATTTCCAGGGAAGCTACAGAGCAAATGGAAGGGACCTTATCTAGTGAGAAAGGTACACGACAATGGGAGTATTAATATGTCTAAGTTGTCTTCTGAGAGTATCTTTCGAGTGAACGGCCAGCGGCTCAAGCCATTTCTAGATTATGAGCCGCGGGTCGTTGATGTTGCCCATATTCACTTTGCGTGAGATGTGGTCTCTTGACTCACATCTAATGCATCTCACACCTGATTATCACTGTTCTCCCGACTTGTATAGATCCAGTTGTCCATATCATTCCATTCTTTGGTCCACATCCCTTTTCTCATCCTTTGATTATGCTATACTTAGGGTGTACTTTACCCTAAGTATAGGAGGATGTAGGACTCTCGGGTATTTATTTAGATTCTTTCTACTCCTATTTTTGCTGCCTATACTTAGGGATATTTTACCCTAAGTATGGGGGGGGGGTAGACCCTGTACATCCTTCACTCAGTTTTCCCTTTGTGTACAGCCTGCTATACTTAGGATTATTTGATCCTAAGTATAGGGGGAAAAGCCGAGATCCTCTTGATTTTCTATTCTTTCATTCGTCTTTGTATATAGCCTTCCTTTTCACTTCCCTATACTAAGCACGAGTTATGTCTTCTTCATCGCTCTTGACTCTGAGGACATCGTTCGAGCTAAGTATAGGGGGATGTATATATTTCATATATATATACTTTAGCCATAACTCGTACTTTGTGTAAGTGTATAAATAAATAAAAATGGCTAAACATCCAAAATCCATAAAAATTAAAAATTTTCCCTGTAAATAAACATTCTTTTTTTGCACATACATAGCTATTATACAAAATTATTTTTGTAAAAATGTTTTCAAAAACTTTTTGTGTAAAGCTTGTGTAAATACGTGTATATCAAAATTATGTATATAGTATAAAATTTTTCCAAAATGTTTTGAAAATCAAAAGTTTGCAAAAATCTTATGTAAATTTGTGTAAATATTTTGCAAAACTTGCATTCATGCATACATCCATGATTTCAAAACATTTTTCAAAAATTTTGCATTTGTGTAAATATTGTGTAAATAGCATCTTTGTATATACTTGTATAGTTTTTCCTGGATTATAGTTGACATTTAAACCAGCCTGGAATTAAATTAGGAAATGGAGCTTGATTGAGATCTTAATCCACCTAATTCTAAGAGGAACCTTATAGGGCTTAGGGTTAAGGCTTTTCAGGTCCATGGTGACTTAATTCTTTGAGTCCACTAGGCTATGATTACATGTCATCTCAATGAGCCTAAGTAGAGCACTTAACAACACACACATGACTCATATAGACAATGGCTTTACTTGGACACCGCACTTAGCACCGAGCTCTCTACGGATGAGTTGGTGAAGAGGCAGTCTTCCTTGGCTTTGGGTAGCATATGACGGTAGTACTTCTAGGCGGAACCTCTCTTCTTCTTTTAGTGAAGGAAGTGCGTCTCAACTTGGTCTGGTTGCCATGAGGTCTAACGACAGGAGTTGTGGGTTGCAATAATGCTTCAAAAGAGGGATAGTCTACTGGCTCAATAGGAAAAACTCCTTATGTATATATGTTGCACATGTATATGTTGTATAGATGCACTCGAAAAAAATGCAAAAAGAAAATAACTCCAAAAAAGTGGTGGGTCTGATAGAAAATGATAATCCCACCGGAGTATGTATATAGTGCAAATAAGCAAAGCTTGAGATTCATGTCCCACCTTATGTAGCTTGCAGCAGGGAGACTTAGCTACACTGGTTGAGCTCCCAAGGATACATGGCTACACTGGCCATGGTCCATTCTCTTCTTCCCCCTCTTCTTGAGCCGGTTGAACTTGAACTTAGAAGGGAATACCACGCTCCTCGAGGAAAGAGTGGCCAGACTAGGGTCATAGAGTTACCTTGTTGGGGAGGGTTGTCAAGTTGATACTTCTGAGGTGGAGAGCTTATATATCACTTACACAGTACAAGGAAAGATTCACAGTCTTCAGGGTTTGTGTATGATGACTTGTTCTGATCTGGATTATTGAGGAGTCTTGATTATAGATTAGTGGATCTTAGAGGCTGTTGAGTTTTAAACTTAAGTCTAAGGTTCCGACACATTAATAATCCAAAGATCTGATCGAGCTCCATAATTCAATTTAATGAAGGCAAGTTTAATAATCAACCTTGATCCATGTATATTCTCCTCTTTTTCTTTTTCTTTTTCTTTTTCACTTCTTTTTCAAATAAGTGTTTGCTAAGGGACTAGCAAAGTTAAGTATAGGGGGTGATGAATACCCATTCATCACTCTTTATTCTTTTATTTTAGCTACAAAACCTTTGCCAAACACATGTATATTTATGTAAATAATAATAATTACCATTTGACATGCATTGTGTAAAAATAAAGAATTAGCATGTTTTGTGCATAAATAAAAGAATAAAGAATTAAAAGAAAAAGAGGGAGATATTTAGAATAAATATTGAGCGACCTAATCCCAAGGGAGGGTTCAGTATGGGCCTGACCGCATAAAAACCAAAGTAGAGGGAGATAAGGAAGCTCATGTGTGTAAATATACCTGTATATAAATATAAATATTTTCCTCTAAATAAAAATGGGTTGTATTTATGTGTATATATTTGTAACTATAAAATTAAAATAAAAAGAAGAAAAACTAAAGAAAATAAAAAAGAAAATAAAATCCCTTATCTATTGTATATTCACCATGTATATAGAAACCCTTCATTTATTTATTTATCCCTATAAATAAATAAATTAAAATCCCATAAAAATTGTATATATTCTATACTTCATAATGTAAATAAATAAAATAAAAATCATAAAAACAAAAATAAAATTAAAAGAAATAAAAATAAAATCAAAACTCAACATTGTATATATACCATATATGTATATAAATAAACCTAATTATTTAACCCTTGTAAATAAATAATAAAAATAAAATAAAAATACCAAAATATTCCAAATTTTATCCTATAAATAAATAAAATATAAAATTGGAATAAAAATGTACAAAAATAAATAATTAAAAATCAAAATAAAAAATACAATATTGTATATACCTATGTATATAATACTATAGTGTAAATACCTAATTTTTATTTCAAAAAAATAAATAAAAATCACAAAAAAATAATTTAAAATAAAAGAAACATTTTTCATGTTTTGGGTTTTACATAATTCGGCTATTTACTATTTTAAATTCAATTTTCAAATCTTTTATGACGTGGCTGCTCCTGATTGGTCCACGGGGGATGTTGACCCCCCGGTGAACTCCCCCCCTGGACCACAACCCGCGGATCATGTGTGCCCGGCCCGATTTCTCCATTTATTCGCCACTCGATCCGATCACCAAAATCTTTAACCCTGGGTCCTAATCCATCCTTGATCTACCCTGATCCACGCCCGGGGTGGGTTTTGGGGATCCACGCTCCGATTTCCTCGCCCGTCATCCATCTAGCCGGACCCCTAGCCACTTAAATAATTTGCTCTGCCGCACGATTCACTCATCTTTACCTCTGCATTCCCCTTCCCAGGACCTCCACCACCTTCGCCTGAGTGACAGCAAGCGACCGGTGGTGTCGCAGTGAGGAGAGAGTGCACCGGTCATCGATCCGGCGACCTAGCGCCGCCGTGCGCCGCCCCTTGCGTGGTGCTCGAGCCTCGGGCATCGACGACCCTCGAGGCAAGGACCTAGAGCTTCAGCAGCTTGATGAGCGCAAAATCCCGTGCAACTAAGGCAATCAGGTAACTGAGACGGTCGTTGCGACCTCAGTCACTCGGATGCGTATCAAGAAAAATATCGAACCGCGAAATAAATCGAAGATCAATCAAAACAAAGAAAAGAGAGCGGTCTCGCTATGAGATTAACCTGGTATAGCACCCAGGGTCGAACACAAGGAGCACGGGTTGGCCAAGGGCCTACGAAGTAGTAAAAATCAAATAAAATAAATAAAAGGATTTTTTTAGTGGTTTTTAATAATTTTTATATTTTTTTTGGATTTTTAAAATGTGAAGAAAATAAAAGAAAGCAAATAAAAGCACACTTTAACTAATTATTAAATGTGTCAAAAATCAAGCAAAAATTCAAACAAAAATGTTTTTATGTTTTTTAGGTTTTTAAGTGTTTTTGGTGAATTTTTGAGATTTTTATAAGGTGTATTTTATTTTCTAAAAATCAAACAGTGCTAAACAGATAAGGTACTGTCCAGCCAGGCCCAAAATCCAAAAATAAAATATTTAAGGATCTCAAGAGGGCCTGGAGGTAATTTTCATGTAAACTAGATAAAATGAGGAAAATTTGAGCACCAAAATTATTGTTTTTGGGTTTTTAGATTATTTACTATTATTTTTATGAGTTTTTAGGTGTTTTAGAATTTTTAGGGTTTTTAAGCAATGAAAAATAGCCAAAATTGGCTATAAAATCAAGAAACACACAAAGAACAGTAACTAATTTTTTTAGAATTTTTGGGGGTGTTTTTATATTTTTTAGGGATTTTTAAACCTAGACAGTAGCTAAAATAGATGTTTTTGAATTTTTAAAAATAGCAAATAAAATCAAAAATATCCTCAAAAATTCTCAAAAATTCTACAACATGGCAGGAGCCATGTATCAAATTTTCATCGAATTTGGAGGTGGTTTGATATTTTATTCAAAAATCAAAAGGGGGCACTGTGCATAGGGACTTAAGTGCAAATACCCGAAGATCTGGGGGTCCAGGTGCAATTTTCCCAGCAAGTCACGCACGTGGCGTGTGCCTGGGGCACTCAGGGACCTTCTGGTAATAAAAACAAGTCCTTGGACCTTTTGGTAACTCGTACCAAAAAGTCCAGGGGCTGCTATGCAATTAACCCACTAAAAGGCGCACATGCGGAATAAAAACACTCACAGGGGCATATGTGCAAATACCAGAAAGTTTCTATTCATTCATCAAGCAACCAGAACTACAGGACTAATATTGCAAATAAACCAAAACTACACGTGACGAAGCACGTGGCTCATACGTACAAGGGCATAAATGCAAATATAAACAAGCACGAGGTCCAATGTGCAATTTACCCTACGTAAATAAAACGCCTAAAATATTTACAGGACTGACACGTAAAACAGAAACTAAGAGGGGGCCTAAGGTAATTTACCCCTTTATTACGTCGACGGCTGGATGAGCGCCACGTAGCAGATCTGACGGCTGAGGACGGCGGGCGCTTCTCTTCTTCCGCACGTGAGCCTGATCGACGGCGCAGAGGGGGGCACGTGGATGATCAAACGGCTGGCGGGTGCTGGTGCCTCTCTCCTCTGCTCTAACGGTCCAGATCGCCCCTCTGGATGATCGGGCGGTGGCTGCTCCTTCGTGGATGGACGATCAAGATGGAACCTGGAGCTGGCGGACGATCGGACGGTGGTGGAGGATACTGGAAGAACACTCAGCCGGCGAGCTTAGCCGGCCTCGTGCGCGTACTGTGGTCCTCCTCAGCTGCCTCTGAAGATCGGAGAAGGTCGGCGATGTCGTCCCGCAGCTGGTGGTGGCCTCCGATGGCCCAGCCGAGCCCTGGAGGGGCTCCGGCGAGGTCGACGGAGATGAGCTCCTGGCCTGGATGTGAGGGGGCCTCAGATGGCCTCCTCTTGACCTGCAAAATAGCTCAAGAGCTTCGCGGGTCGAGGGCAAAGTGCCTCGACCCGATGAAGCGGCGTGAAGGTGAACTGTGGGTCGGGGCGAGCGAGCTCCGGCGAGCGGAGGATGGAGGAGCTCGAACCCCAGCTCCTGTGCGAGCTGGGTTGAACGAAGGGGTGGAGAAGGTGCGTCGAGGGATGGCCAAGGTGACAGTGTGTCCCGATGATCGAGAAGATACGCAATATGGTCGGAATCAAAGGAACTCGACGGAACTACAATTTGGGGGAAACAAGAAATTAAGCTAAATAGGCGAGCTAGAATGCTACCTGGGTGGAGTGGAAGGCTGTGCTGAAGCTTAGGCAGCTCCTGGTCGTTGCCTCGAAGGTCGCCAAGGCCTGAGGCTCGAGCTCCTGCACTGGGCGGAGCACGGCGGCGCAACGTCGCCGGATCAGTGGTCCGGCCACCTCCTCCTCACTGCTACAAGGGCAATCGCGAGCTGTCACCTCAGGGATCACTATGGAGGTCACGGGAGTGAGAGTGGAGAGCCAAAGATGCTCAATGAATGCGGCGGAGCTGAGATTTTATACCGCTAGGGGTCCGGGAAGATGACGATCGGGCGAGCTCAGGAGCGCGCGGATCCCGAGGGAGCGGCTCCGGCGAGGATGCCGGATGCGAGTGGAGTGATCCGGACCCGGGATTTGGGGGGTTGGCGATCGGGTCATCTGTGGAAAAATGGGAGAAAACGGGTCGGGCACAGAGGACTCGGCTCTGGTGGTCCTGGGGGGGGAGTTGACCGGGGGTCAACAATCCCCCGTGGACCAATCAGAGCCCGCCAAGCTTTAAACTTTTATTTGATTTTTTTGGGCCATAAAATGACCGAATTTTCAAAAACTTAAAACATGAAATATTTTTAATTTATTTTTTTCTATTTTTTTGTGATTTTTAATTAATTTTTGGAAATAAAAATAAGGTATTTACATAGTATAGCTATACATAGGTATATATACAATATAGGGTTTTTAATTTTGATTTTTAATTAGTTATTTTTATACATTTTTATTCCTATTTTATATTTTATTTATTTATAGAATAAAATGAGGAATAAAAAGATATTTTTATTTAATTTGTATTATTTATATACATAGGTGAAATAAATAGTTAGGTACACTATGTACATGGCATATGTACAAGATATTTTTGTAATTTTAATTTTTGTTATTTTTATTTGATTTTTGTTTTGTTTCTTTTTATTTATTTTATTTACAATATATAGCATAGAGTATTTACAAAAAGTTTAGAAAATAATTTTATTTATTTATAAGGTTAAATAAATAAGGAAGGTGGTCTATGTACATGGTGAAAGGATATTTTTGAATTTTTGATTTTTTTAGCTTTTTGTTTTGTTTTTATACTTTATAAATATGTACAAGTATTTACAAATATTTACAACATATTTTTGGGTGAGGAAAATATAATTTAATTATTTATAAAAATATACATATGAGCCCCTATCTCCCTCTACTTGGCTTTTATGCGGTCAGGCCCATGCTGAGCCCTCCCTTGGGTTAGGTTGCTCAATATTTATTCTAAATATTTCCCTCTTTTTTCTTTTTCATCTTTATTCTTTTATTTTTGCACAAAAACATGCTAATTATAAGTATTTACAAGATGCATGCTTTTGCTAACTTTTCCTATTTACACATATCTACATGCATTTGCATAGGTTTTTGTAGCTAAAATATAAGAATAAAGAGTGATGAATGGGTATTCATCACCCCTCTATACTATACTTTGCCAGTCCCTTAGCAAACACTTATTTGAAAAAGAAGTGAAAAAGAAAAAGAAAAAGAAAAAGAGAATGTACATGGATCAAGGTTGATTATTAAACTTGCCTTCATTAAATTGAGGTATGGAGCTCAATCAGATCTTTGGATTATTAATGTGTCGGAACCTTATTTAGACTTAAGCTTAAAACCTAACAGCCTCTAAGTTCCACTACTCTATAATCAAGACTCCTCAATGCTCCAGATCAGAACAAGTCATCAATTACAAACCCTGAAGACCATGAATCTTTCCTTGTCCTGTGAATGTGAAGTCTAAGCTCTCCACCTCAGAAATGGCAACTTGACAACCCTCCCCAACAAGGTAACTCTATGACCTCAATCTGGCCACTCTTTCCTCGAGGAGCGGGGTATTCCCTTCTAAGTTCAAGTACAACCGGCTCAAGGAGAGGGGGAAGAAGAGAATGGGTCAAGGCCAGTGTAGCCAAGTACCCTTGGGAGCTTGACCAGTGTAGCCAAGTCTCCCTGCTGTAAGCTACAACAGGTGGATCATGAAACCAAGCTTTGCTTATTGCACTTATATACATACTCCGGTGGGATTATCATTTTCTCTCAGACCCACCACTTTTTTGGAGTTCTTTTCTTTTTGCACATTTTTTTTTCGAGTGCATCTATACAACATATACATGTGCAGCATATATACAAGGAGTTTTTCCTCTTGAGCCAGTAGACTATCCCTCTTTTGAAGCTTTATTGCAACCCACAACTCCCGTCGTTAGACCTCATGGCAACCAGACCAAGTTGAGACGCACTTCCTTCACTATAAGAAGAAGAGAGGTTCCGCCTAGAAGTACTACCCTCATATGCTACCCCAAGCCAAGGAAGACTGCCTCCTCACCACCTCATCCGTAGAGAGCTCGGTGCATAGTGCGGTTGTCCAAGTAAAGCCATAATCTATATGAGTCATGTGTTGTTGTTAAGTGCTCTACTTAGGCTCATTGAGATGACATGTGATCATAGCCTAGTGGACTCAAAGAATTAAGTCACCATGGACCTGAAAAGCCTTAAACCTAAGCCCTATAAGGTTCCTCTTAGAAATTAGATGGATTAAGATCTTAATCAAGCTCCATTTCTCAATTTGATTCCAGGCTAGTTTAAATGTCAACTATCATCCAGAAAAACTATATACATATGTACAAAAAGATGCGTATTTACACAAATTTTACAATCATGCAAAATTTTTGAAAAATGTTTTGAAATCATGAATGATGATGCATGAAGTGCAAGTTTTGCAAAAAGGGTATTTACACACATTTACACAAGATTTTTGCAAACTTTTGATTTTCAAAACATTTTGGAAAAATTTTGTACTATATACATAATTTTGATACCAAAATATTTACACAAGCTTTACACACAAAAGATTTTTGAAAACATTTTTACAAAAATAGTTTGTACACTAGCTATGTATGTGCAAATAAAAGAAGATTATGTACATGAAAAATTTTTAATTTTTGTGGTTTTTAGCCATTTTTATTTATTAACACACTCACACAAAGTACGAGTTATGGCTAAAGTATATATGAAATATATACACACCCCCCTATACTTAGCTCGAACGATGTCCTCAGAGTCAAGAGCGATGAAGAAGACATAACTCGTGCTATGTATAGGGAGTGAAAAGGAAGGCTATACAAAAGGAAATGAAAAGTCAAGAGGGACTCGGGTCTTCCCCCTATACTTAGGATCAAGTAATCCTAAGTATAGCAGGCTGTACACGAAGGGAAAACCGAGTGGAGAATGTACAGGGTCTACCCCCCCTATACTTAGGGTGAAATGCCCCTAAGTATAGGCAGCAAAACAGGGGTAGACAGAAACAAAAGAAATACCCGTAAGGTCTCACATCCCCCCTATACTTAGGGTAAAGTGCACCCTGAGTATAGCATAATCACAAGATGAAGAAAGGGATGTGGGACTAAAGAATGTGATGATATGGACATCTGGATCTATATACAGCGGAAGATCAGTAAAGCTCAGGCGTGAGATGCATTAGATGTGAGTCAAAGACCACATCTCACGCAAAATGAATAGGGGCAATATCAACGACCCGCGGTTCATGATCTAGAAATGGCTTGAGCCGCTGGCCGTTCACTCGGAAGGTACTCTCAGAAGACAACTCGGATATGTCGATGCTACCGTTGTCGTGTACCTTCCTAACCAGATAAGGTCCTTTCCATTTGCTCTGTAGCTTCCCTGGAAATAATCTAAGCCTAGCATCAAACAGCCATACTCTCTGTCCAATCTCAAAATGCTTGTGGCTGATATGAGAATCATGCCACTCCTTGACTCTCTCCTTATAATGTAGGCTGCTTGAGAAAGCTGCATCTCTAATCTCCTCCAGGGCAGCTAGCTCTGCCCTCCTCTGGTCTCCTATACCATCTGGATCCATAAGTATGTCTGTAACTGCCCAGAGTGACTTGTGCCTCAGCTCAACAGGTAGATGGCATGGCTTGCCATATACGAGGCGAAAGGGAGATGTGCCCAAAGGTGTCTTGAAAGACGTCCTATATGCCCACAAGACCGAGTCCAAAAGCTGTGACCAATCCTTTCGGTCAGGGCGGACGACTTTCTGCAGAATAGTCTTGATCTCCCTATTCGACACTTCGGCTAGACCATTCGTCTGTGGATGGTATGGTGTAGCAACACGATGATCTATGCCGAACTCGCTAGCAAGTGCCTTCACCTGGTCGTTGATGAAGTGAGATCCCCCATCAGAAATAAGAACTCATGGAACCCCGAACCGCGTGATGATATGCTTCCTCAAAAATCTGCAAACTGTCCTCGCATCAGCGGCTCGGGCGGGGATAGCCTCCACCCAACGACTCACATAGTCTACGGCCAACAGAATGTACTCAAATCCCTGACTCTTAGGGAATGGACCCATGAAATCGATGCCCCATGCGTCAAAAACCTCACAGAAGTGAATGGGCTGCATCGGCATCATATCACGCTGTCCACAAGTGCCCATCCTCTGACAGTCAGTACACCTCTTCACGAACTCATCTGAGTCCTTGAAGAGGGTAGGCCACCACAAGCCGGATTGGAGCACTTTCTGTGCCGTTCTCCTCCCAGAATGATGTCCTCCTGCCTCAAGCTTGTGGCAGTAAGTGAGGACGTTAAGGTGTTCCTCCTGAGGAATACACCGACGCCAGACGCTATCCCCTCCTTCGTGGTAAAGGATGGGATCCTCCCAATGGTAAGACTTGGCCTTCGCTAGGAAGGTCTCAAGCCTCTGCCTGGGCCAATCTTGTGGGACTTTCCCAGCAACGAGAAAGTTCACAATATCGGCGTACCATGGGAGTGAGGCAATAGCAAGGATCGCCTCATCTGGGAAGGTATCTCGGATAGGATCAATCTGCTCAGTCTCCTCAGGCTGCTCTAATCGGGAGAGATGGTCCGCCACCACATTCTTGACTCCAGGCTTATCCTTAATCTCAATGTCGAACTCCTGGAGTAGAAGGATCCATCTAGTCAATCTGGCCTTGGCATCCTTCTTTGCCATGAGGTACCTGATGGCGGTATGATCTGTAAACAAAGTCACTCTAGATCCAATGATATATGATCTGAACTTATCCAGGGCAAACACTACGGCTAGCATCTCCTTCTCTGTGACCGTGTAATTCCGCTGGGCGGAATCCAATGTGCGGCTAGCATAGTTTATAGCAAATGGTACTCCATCCCTCCTCTGTCCCAGCACTGCCCCTACGGCAAAATCGGAGGCGTCCGTCATGATCTCGAATGGGAGAGACCAATCAGGCGGCTGGAGGACAGGAGCCTCAATCACACACTGCTGGAGAGTAGCAAACGACGAAAGACACTTGTCATCGACAAGGAACTCGGTGTCTTTCGTCAAGAGGTCAGTCAACGGCCGGGCAATCCTGCTGAAATCCTGAATAAATCTCCTATAAAATCCAACGTGCCCCAGAAATGATCGTAACTGCCTCAGATTGGATGGCGGTGCGAGTTTCCTAATGACATCAACCTTGGCCGGATCAACCTCCATGCCCCTGTTGGAGATGATGTGGCCAAGCACCGTCCCTTGAGTCACCATGAAGTGACTCTTCTCCCAAGATAGCACCAGGTGATACTCAATACATCGCTGGAGTACTCGATCTAGGCAGTCAAGACAAGAATCAAATCCGTCGCCGTAGATCGAGAAATCATCCATGAAGACCTCTAAGCACTCCCCTACCATGTCCGAGAAGATCGACAGCATGCACCTCTGAAAAGTCGCAGGGGCATTGCATAGCCCAAATGGCATGCGTCGAAAAGCGTATGTGCCGAAGGGACAGGTAAAGGTGGTCTTCTCCTGGTCCTCAGGAGCGATGGCCACTTGGTTGTAGCCCGAGTACCCATCCAGGAAGCAATAATGGCTCTTCCCTGCCAGTCTCTCAATGATCTGATCAATAAAAGGCAGGGGGAAATGGTCCTTCTTGGTGGCTTGGTTGAGTCTCCTGTAGTCAACACAAACCCTCCAAGAGGTGGGTACTCGTGTAGCAATCTCCTCTCCCGACTCACTGATCACAGTCGTGATGCCCGTCTTCTTGGGCACCACATGCAAGGGGCTGACCCACTTGGAGTCGGAAATGGGATAAATAAAACCTGCACCCCACCATTTTGATATTTCCTTCATCACGACCTCTCTCAGGTTGGGGTTCAGACGCCGCTGGAACTCACGCGACGGCTTCGCCCCTTCCTCGAGATAGATATGGTGGGAGCACACTGATGGACTAATCCCATGGAGATCTGCTACGCTCCATCCGATCGCCTTGCGGTTCTTTTCAAGAACCCCCATCAAACGGGATTCCTGCTCTCCAGTCAACTCGGCAGAGATGATGACTGGGTACATCTCTGGCTCGCCCGCAAGGAATCGATACTTCAGCGAAGTAGGGAGCGGCTTCAGCTCTGGAATGCTGGGTGCCGGCAAATCTGGCTGTGGAAGAAACTGAGTGAAAGCTGCAAGGTCGGCCAAATCTGCCTGGGAAAGTGAAAGCATACTCTCGCAAACTGGATCGGGAGAAGGCGGCTCTACTGCACTGTCTCTGCTCTGCTCTGCATCTACCTCCTCCTCATCTATAGGATCAGATGGACTCAGGTCTGGCATCTGATCATAGCAATCGGCCCAATCAGACTCTGAATCCGAGGGATCTGTATCAGAAACGGTGGCATCAGTACCACCGGAAAACAAGGTGGCCTCAGCACCACCATCACTAATCATCGTGCTGCGATCAAGGACCGGCTCTGCTGCCTCAATGGTATCCTGAACCAGGTCTGTGCTCTCCAGACTCTCCTCTGCTGTCATCTCTGCATCAGCTGTGTCTGAAAGTGAGAGGGTGGTCTGTGTCTCAAGGTCTGCCCAAGCTGCCTCATCATCTGTGATCACAAAATCACAGTCCTGGTGGATGTCTGGCTCTGCGTCTGTCAGCTGCTCTGAGTCTGTACTCGCATCTGAGCGGGATCTGAATCTGGCTCTATAGTCCTCGACCGTCTCTATTTGTATACTCTCGCCCTGGACGCAAAAGTACACCTTCCCGCTATCATGATCAGTCACCGCCTTGGCTGTGGCCAAGAACGGACGACCAAGGATGATGGGGGTATCGGTCACTGACTCAGGGATCTCCATGTCCAACACTACGAAGTCCACGGGGAATTGCAGGCCCTGAATAGTGACGATAACGTCTCGTAATAACCCCTTCGGCCTCTTGACAGATCGATCAGCGAACTGAAGGACTGTCCTGCTCTGTCGAAGAGTGCCCAACTCGAAGCGGTCGAGAAGGGCTGCCGGAAGAAGGTTAATCGACGATCCGCTATCTAGAAGAGTACGGTCAAACCACTGCTCACTGATCTGGCATCTGACATACGGGGCCCCTGAATCTGGCCTCTTGGCTGGTAGTCGGTTCTGGATCGCAAAGCACGTGGCTTTCGTCAGCACATGTATCTCTGAAGTGTGGTTCCTCCTCCTCCTCCTGACTGTAGTCCTCTCTCTCAAAGATCGCTGGAGAAGGGGGATGTGCTGCAAAGCCTCCTGGAGGGTCAGCTGGATGTGGAATCGATCGATCATGCTCTGGCTGAACTCCTCAAGCTCTCTCTTTTTGGGATTTTCTTTTTTCTTCCCCTTCCCCATCTGAAGGGCTCTAGGGAAGGGGATCACTGGGTCCTTCTCAGATGAAGGACTAGGAAAAGGTCTAGACGGTTCAAGGACCGGATCCACACATACATCATGCACCACAGTGGGACCAGAAGAAAGTAAACCTTTTCCTTTATTCATAGCAGAGTTCCGAGATACATGAACACGAGGAAAGACTACATCTCTATCTGTACAAACACCGGTGGCCTCAGTACCACCACGGGCTGGCTGCTCTGCTGCTGCTGCTGGTAGACGTCGTGCGGCATCAGTACCGCTGGCTGGCTCGGCTGAATGGGTGGCATCAGTACCACCTCCTCGATCTGGTGAAGCGGCGGCCTCAGTACCGCCGGTGGAATCAACATCCTTGGTGGCCTCAGTGCCACCATCATCGTCTGGAGCGGCCTCAGTACCACTCTCCTCCTCCTCCTGTGGCGCCTCGGGATGAAGCTCAGATGAGGCGCCGCCGCCTGCTGGGGTCCTACCGCTCCTAAGTGTGACAAAATCAGCATCAAATAGATCCGAAGAAGTATCATCAAATGGGTCACTAGGAGTGGCTGACTCAGTAGGTACTACCTGCTCAGATTTCCTCTTGAGGCTGTTCGGATTGGGCTCTATCTGGGCTGGTATGGCGGCCTTCCCTCTCACCAGGTCCCGCATCTCCTGGCGGAACTCATCCATCTCCCGTCTGAATGTGGCCTGCTGATCCGTGAGGAGGCGGGCGATGTCATCCAAAGCGGGGCTCTCATGGGAGCCCGACGGGTGGCCTCTCTGTGGGTGAGGCTGCTGGAACTGCTGTGGGTAAGAGGGGTAGGATGGAGGGTGCTGCTGGTATCCCTGGTGAGCCTGCTGCTCACGTCTCCAAGGCTGTCCCTGCTGCTGATAGGGACGCGGACCGTAGGATGACTGCTGCTGATACGCTGGGGGCTGCTGCTGCGGCTGGTGCTGGTCTCTCTGATGGGAGTACTGCCCTCCCTGTCCTGACGGCTGCTGCTGGGGCTGGGCACCACCACTCCCCCACCTGAATCCGGGATGGTCCCGTCGGATCCCAGGCTGGGGGCGGTCGTACCAAATCCCGTTGACATCCATCAACGGCTCGGCATCGAAGGGGGCTGGCGGGAGTACTGCCAGAGGCTGATCCGGCTGGTAGACCACCATCTGCATCTCTGGAGATGGTGGGGACTGGTAGGTGGGCTGCGGCTGCTGGTACGGCTCCGCCTGTACAAGGTGAACCTGTCTAGGCTGCACTGGGGTGCTGGAGCGCTGGGACGAGCTGCTGCTGCTGCCGGCGTCGCCTCGCGACTGAAGACGGGGCTGAGAAGCCGTCTGTGCCTCCTGGAGACACATGAGCTGTGTCTTCATGTCGCTCAAGACCTGTGCCATCTGCTCCATCTGCGTGATACTCTGGCACTGCTTCTTCTCGATCAGCTCCATGCGGTCCAACTTCTCGCTAATGATACCCATGTCTGCAGCTGACGACTCTGCCTGTGCTGCTGCGGCTGCAGACGAACTGGATGGACCTGCATCTACCCGTGCTATCCGCTGGTACTGCACGGGTCCTGGCTGATGTGGCTGGGTCTTCTGAGTGTAGAGCCGGGTCTGGGACATCACCATGTAATTTTCTGCCATCTCCTCAAAAATGGCCCAGACCTGGTCGTGGTCCTTGGCGAAGTAGGACCCGCCACAAGAAGCATTCACCAGGCCCTGTAGCTCTGGTGACAACCCGCTGAAGAAGCTCTGCACAAGGTTCGGCTTCGTGATGTCGTGGTGCGGGCATCTGTCCAGGAGCTCTCTGAACCTCTCCCAAGCCTCGTGAAACTGCTCGTTGGGGAACATGGAGAAGTTGCTGATCAGGGCCCTCGCTGCATTCGTCCGCCCGAGTGGATAGTACTTGTTCAAGTACTCGGTGCGGAGCTGCTCCCAGGTATAGACAAATCTCCCCAAATGTTTCAGCCAGGTGGCTGCTCTATCTGCCAGTGAAAAGGGGAAGGCGATCATCCTGATCGTGTCCTGGTCCACATGTCTGTCGTGGACAGTGCTGCATATCATCAAAAACTCCTGGAGGTGGAGGTGGGGCTCCTCTATAGCAAGTCCATGGAACCGAGGAAGCATCTGCAAGGTGTTCGGGGGGAACTTGAAGTCCCCCACGATAGCCGGAACCACCACCCAATGGTGCATCAGTGTAGATCCGGGGTTGTGCAACTCCCGCATCGGTCTAGGTGGTCCTGCTCCTCCTGCGGCTGCTGCCGCTGCGGCGGCGGCCGCAGCTGCTGCTGCTGCTGCTGCGGCTCGTGCCTGTGCATCTGCATCCGGGATCTCCTCGGGCTCGCTCTGCTGATCTCGCTCTGCTCTGAGCCTCTCCAACTCTCTCCTCATCTCTATCATGAATGCTCCCTGATCGAGGAGCTGCTGCTGGACTGTATCGAGCGATGCGATCAGGGTGGAGTTGATCGCTCCCTGGTCTAGTACAATGTGCTCTGGTCGACGGGAGTGATCGTCTGAACTGCCTGCTCCGGCCATATCGACGTCTGCAAAATCAAACGAGCCCAACTCAGGTGCTGTCAAATGTATCAGTCTCTCCTCGGGCTCGTGTCTCTCAGGAAGGTCAGAAAGGGGGTCGAGGGGGAACAGGGTGGAGTCGTACTCGGGCTCGGAGAGCGGGTCAGAGCTCTCGCGAGCCAACCTAGATGATGAGGTAGACGCTCCCGAGAGCGGTGCAACCAGAGGCTGCCTAAGAGATCGTCTATCCATCATCTTGATCTGGCGAGTAGGGCGGATGAGATCTGGAAAAATTATGATCTAAAAACAAACCCCCGGTTCACCAACGCAACGCGAGCTGAAGACCGTAAAAGTTCGGTCAAATTATCTTGTCGATTTTATTTTGGTGAACACTCAAGATATCAAAGCGCTTACGTGACCTGTTGGGATATCCGCTGCTAACCCAACCGACTGGCCCGCACGAAAGAGTCGGTAATCAGTCGGGTTTAGCAACAGGGGGCTCTACCTAGTGTGCGGGTCACTCTCTCGCGCATACAAACCAAGCAATGAGGGGGTTGCTCTCCCCAAGACAAAATTTTTAGGGTGAGCGAGTTTTAAGGTCAATAATCTTAGCAGTCCCAATTTTATGGTTACACTTTTTTAGGTATTTTTCAAAGCAAACAAAACGCCTAACGAATTTTTCGATTCTCCTGATTATTAAGTCAAAAACAGGGGGGAGAAGTCGAAAAAGCCGATGCACGAGAAATCAATGATGCATGCAAAGTCAGAAATGCGTACCTGCCTCCAGCTCTCTACATGCAATATGATCCGCGCATAAAATAAAGACAGAAATAAAACTAACCTAAATGATGCAACGGTAAAGCCGAGTCCTAGACGAGCAACTTCTAGCGAAGAACCGTCTAACCGATCACCGACCTCCAAGCCAAAGGGTCCGGTCTTGGCCCGTCCCTCCCCTGCCCGACAAATCAGGGGTAGGAGTAAGCGCTTTACAGGACGGGCTACGGCACGTAGGCTACGGAGGCTAGCGAGTCGGTTATTTTTATTATTTATTTTAAGTAGGTCCAATTACGATCTATAGGAACAGATATGCCATTAAGTGTGTGGATCCTACTTAATTACGACACAATCACCAGAAAGTCCTAAGTCTAGGGGCTCGAGCAAAAACCGCGCAAAACCGGAAAAGACAATAAGAAAGAAAAAGAAAGCCGCGTAAAAACCGCAAAAAACCGCGCAAGTCCTAATGGGTCCCCCGAGCACGCCGGTGCTCGGCGAAACAGACCCGCTACGGTAGAAGTGTCCAAACAGCTCAAGAGTGTCCTGTATTATTACAATTAATAATAATAAATGAAATAAAAATCATAGGCTATCCTCACCCACTCAACTCTCTCCTCTCGCTCTCTCCTGCGGCTTCGTAGAGAAAGAAGCCGCCTCCGAGTTCCTTGGCTGCACCGGCTCCTCGAAAGTCGCCTCCGCGGTCCTCGGGCCCTCGCAAGACAGAGAAAAGAGTGGTCAAACTGGCAAAAATAATCAAATGATAAAGAAAAATAAATGAGAATAAAAGTGAGGGTATATGTGCAAAAATGGAAAATAAAATAATCACACAAAATAAAACAAAAATAAAATAAAAGAAAATAAAAATAAAACAAAATAAAACAAAAAGAAACTAAATACAAAAGCCGCGAAAAGCCGCGAGCTCCAAAGAGCCGCGAAAAGTCGCGAAAACAAAAACGAAAATAAAAACAAAAATAACTACTAAGCCGTGCTCCCCGGCAACGGCGCCATTCTGATGAGCGCAAAATCCCGAGCAACTAAGGCAATCAGGTAACTGAGACGGTCGTTGCGACCTCAGTCACTCGGATGCGTATCAAGAAAAATATCGAACCGCGAAATAAATCGAAGATCAATCAAAACAAAGAAAAGAGAGCGGTCTCGCTATGAGATTAACCTGGTATAGCACCCAGGGTCGAACACAAGGAGCACGGGTTGGCCAAGGGCCTACGAAGTAGTAAAAATCAAATAAAATAAAATAAAAGGATTTTTTTAGTGGTTTTTAATAATTTTTATATTTTTTTTGGATTTTTAAAATGTGAAGAAAATAAAAGAAAGCAAATAAAAGTACACTTTGACTAATTATTAAATGTGTCAAAAATCAAGCAAAAATTCAAACAAAAATGTTTTTATGTTTTTTAGGTTTTTAAGTGTTTTTGGTGAATTTTTGAGATTTTTATAAGGTGTATTTTATTTTCTAAAAATTAAACAGTGCTAAACAGACAAGGTACTGTCCAGCCAGGCCCAAAATCCAAAAATAAAATATTTAAGGATCTCAAGAGGGCCTGGAGGTAATTTTTTGTAAACTAGATAAAATGAGGAAAATTTGAGCACCAAAATTATTGTTTTTGGGTTTTTAGATTATTTACTATGATTTTTATGAGTTTTTAGGTGTTTTCGAATTTTTAGGGTTTTTAAGCAATGAAAAATAGCCAAAATTGGCTAGAAAATCAAGAAACACACAAAGAACAGTAACTAATTTTTTTAGAATTTTTGGGGGTGTTTTTATATTTTTTTGGGATTTTTAAACCTAGACAGTAGCTAAAATAGATGTTTTTGAATTTTTAAAAATAGCAAATAAAATCAAAAATATCCTCAAAAATTCTCAAAAATTCTACAACATGGCAGGAGCCATGTGTCAAATTTTCATCGAATTTGGAGGTGGTTTGATATTTTATTCAAAAATCAAAAGGGGGCACTGTGCATAGGGACTTAAGTGCAAATACCCGAAGATCTGGGGGTCCAGGTGCAATTTTCCCAGAAAGTCACGCGCGTGGCGCATGCCTGGGGCACTCAGGGACCTTCTGGTAATAAAAACAAGTCCTTGGACCTTTTGGTAACTCGTACCAAAAAGTCCAGGGGCTGCTATGCAATTAACCCACTAAAAGGCGCACATGCGGAATAAAAACACTCACAGGGGCATATGTGCAAATACCAGAAAGTTTCTATTCATTCATCAAGCAACCAGAACTACAGGACTAATATTGCAAATAAACCAAAACTACACGTGACGAAGCACGTGGCTCATACGTACAAGGGCATAAATGCAAATATAAACAAGCACGAGGTCCAATGTGCAATTTACCCTACGTAAATAAAACGCCTAAAATATTTACAGGACTGACACGTAAAACAGAAACTAAGAGGGGGCCTAGGGTAATTTACCCCTTTATTACGTCGACGGCTGGATGAGCGCCACGTAGCAGATCTGACGGCTGAGGACGACGGGTGCTTCTCTTCTTCCGCACGTGAGCCTGATCGACGGCGCAGAGGGGGGCACGTGGATGATCAAACGGCTGGCGGGTGCTGGTGCCTCTCTCCTCTGCTCTAACGGTCCAGATCGCCCCTCTGGATGATCGGGCGGTGGCTGCTCCTTCGTGGATGGACGATCAAGATGGAACCTGGAGCTAGCGGACGATCGGACGGTGGTGGAGGATACTGGAAGAACACTCAGCCGGCGAGCTTAGCCGGCCTCGTGCGCGTACTGTGGTCCTCCTCAGCTGCCTCTGAAGATCGGAGAAGGTCGGCGATGTCGTCCCGCAGCTGGTGGTGGCCTCCGATGGCCCAGCCGAGCCCTGGAGGGGCTCCGGCGAGGTCGACGGAGATGAGCTCCTGGCCTGGATGTGAGGGGGCCTCAGATGGCCTCCTCTTGACCTGCAAAATAGCTCAAGAGCTTCGCGGGTCGAGGGCAAAGTGCCTCGACCCGATGAAGCGGCGTGAAGGTGAACTGTGGGTCGGGGCGAGCGAGCTCCGGCGAGCGGAGGATGGAGGAGCTCGAACCCCAGCTCCTGTACGAGCTGGGTTGAACGAAGGGGTGGAGAAGGTGCGTCGAGGGATGGCGAAGGTGACAGTGTGTCCCGATGATCGAGAAGATACGCAATATGGTCGGAATCAAAGGAACTCGACGGAACTACAATTTGGGGGAAACAAGAAATTAAGCTAAATAGGCGAGCTAGAATGCTACCTGGGTGGAGTGGAAGACTGTGCTGAAGCTTAGGCAGCTCCTGGTCGTTGCCTCGAAGGTCGCCAAGGCCTGAGGCTCGAGCTCCTGCACTGGGCGGAGCACGGCGGCGCAACGTCGCCGGATCAGTGGTCCGGCCACCTCCTCCTCACTGCTACAAGGGCAATCGCGAGCTGTCACCTCAGGGATCACTATGGAGGTCACGGGAGTGAGAGTGGAGAGCCAAAGATGCTCAATGAATGCGGCGGAGCTGAGATTTTATACCGCTAGGGGTTCGGGAAGATGACGATCGGGCGAGCTCAGGAGCGCGCGGATCCCGAGGGAGCGGCTCCGGCGAGGATGCCGGATGCGAGTGGAGTGATCCGGACCCGGGATTTGGGGGGTTGGCGATCGGGTCATCTGTGGAAAAATGGGAGAAAACGGGTCGGGCACAGAGGACCCGGCTCTGGTGGTCCTGGGGGGGGAGTTGACCGGGGGTCAACAATCCCCCGTGGACCAATCAGAGCCCGCCAAGCTTTAAACTTTTATTTGATTTTTTTGGGCCATATAATGACCGAATTTTCAAAAACTTAAAACATGAAATATTTTTAATTTATTTTTTTTCTATTTTTTGTGATTTTTAATTAATTTTTGGAAATAAAAATAAGGTATTTACATAGTATAGCTATACATAGGTATATATACAATATAGGGTTTTTAATTTTGATTTTTAATTAGTTATTTTTATACATTTTTATTCCTATTTTATATTTTATTTATTTATAGAATAAAATGAGGAATAAAAAGATATTTTTATTTAATTTGTATTATTTATATACATAGGTGAAATAAATAGTTAGGTACACTATGTACATGGCATATGTACAAGATATTTTTGTAATTTTAATTTTTGTTATTTTTATTTGATTTTTGTTTTGTTTCTTTTTATTTATTTTATTTACAATATATAGCATAGAGTATTTACAAAAAGTTTAGAAAATAATTTTATTTATTTATAAGGTTAAATAAATAAGGAAGGTGGTCTATGTACATGGTGAAAGGATATTTTTGAATTTTTGATTTTTTTAGCTTTTTGTTTTGTTTTTATACTTTATAAATATGTACAAGTATTTACAAATATTTACAACATATTTTTGGGTGAGGAAAATATAATTTAATTATTTATAAAAATATACATATGAGCCCCTATCTCCCTCTACTTGGCTTTTATGCGGTCAGGCCCATGCTGAGCCCTCCCTTGGGTTAGGTTGCTCAATATTTATTCTAAATATTTCCCTCTTTTTTCTTTTTCATCTTTATTCTTTTATTTTTGCACAAAAACATGCTAATTATAAGTATTTACAAGATGCATGCTTTTGCTAACTTTTCCTATTTACACATATCTACATGCATTTGCATAGGTTTTTGTAGCTAAAATATAAGAATAAAGAGTGATGAATGGGTATTCATCACAGCTCAACCACAGTCGACTCCGCCCATCTGGTAAGCCTAGTTCCCCCTATCTTTCTCCAATTTCCATTTACGTCCAAATCAACCATTCACCGTCGACCCTCGATTCCGACCATACCCATCACTATCTCGATCATCGGATCCGACCATCACCTTCACCTCACTTCCCCGAACGTTCTTCGCCCCTTCATTCAACCCAGTTTGCCACGGAACTGGGAGTCGAGCTCCTTTGCCGTCGCATCGTCGGAGCTCCTTCGTCCTGACGCACCGTTTACCCACCTCACCTCTAACTAGGTCGAGGCATTTCGCCCTCGACCCAGGAGGCTTTCTGTGTAGCTTTGCAGGTCAGAGGAGGACCATCTGAGGTGCCCCACATTCAGCACAGAAGCTTCAGCTCCGCCGCTGTCGCCTGGGCTTCTCGGAGCTCCGTGGCGCCATCGGAGGGGTTCTTCAGACGCGGGAGGCTCCGGCGACTCATTTTCGATCATCAGTAGCCCCCGAGGAGGTCCACCGTGCGCGTACCGGGCCAGCAAAGTTCGCCGGCCACCTGTTCTTCCTGGATCCTCCCCAACCGTCCGTTCCACCTTCATCTGCCAGATCTTATACGGACCGTCCGATCGAGCTCAGGGATCCTTCACTAGCGTCCATCGTCTGATCGCCACGTGGAGAGACCTAAAGCGTCAGATCAGTGAAGGGTTAGCGCCACCGTCTAGAGCCGCACGATCATCCACGTGGCGCGCATCCAACCCTCCGCTTAAATAAAGGGTAAATTACCCTTAGGCCCTTTGCCTTTTTGTCTTTATTAAATAGTCCTGTAAATATTTTCATAGTTTATTTTAGTTTGGAATATTTGCATAGAGGACCTGGTAATTTTTAGTATTTGCATTTCTACCCCTATCTGTTGTGGACACGTGCATCGACACATGATTTTGTGGTGAAATCGCATGTATAGGCTTGTAGTTTTTGGCTGTTAATGAATGAAAAATCTTTTTGTATAATTGCACTTATGCCCCTGTGAGTGGTTTAATTCCACATGTGTCGAATTTATTGGGTAATTTGCAATTAGTTCCCTGGGCTTTTAGCACCTATTGCTAATAAGCCCTCGGAATTATTTTATTTGCATACAGGTCCCTGAATGCCCAGTTCACGTGCTTCGCGCGTGCATACTTGGACTTTTTGCACCTGGACCCCCTGAGCTTCCATTTTTGTTACTTTTAGGCCCCCGAAAGATACTTTTATTGCAGTCAGGTCCCTGTGACTGTGGGCTCTTGTTTATTTTAATTACAATATCAAATTATCTCCAAATTAAGTGAAAATTTGATACGTGGCTCCTGCCACTGTGTAGAATTTTCACTCATTTTTGGGAAATTTTTGAAGACATTTTATTATTTTTAAAAATTCAAAAACACCCCCTTTTCTGTCTGTCTAGATATAAAAATCACAAAAAATATTAAAACCATCTCCAAAATTCTAAAAAATTCAGAATTTGTTTGTTTGAGTGTGCTTGATTTTCTGACCAATTGTGGTCATTTTTTGACTTATAAAAAATAAAAAAATTGAAAAATATTGAAAAATTTATAAAAATTCTAATAAATATAGAAAAATAAAAAATTAATAAACCTTTTTCCTGAATTTTCCTTGTTGTTCATATTATCCAGGAAAAATAACTCCAGACTTGATCAGACCATTTGATATTTTTAAATGGTCTGTGAATCCTGATTGGACAGTTTTCAGTGATTTTTACATTCTTTCATTTTTAGAAAATTCTATAAAAATCATGAAATTATCAAAAATTAACCAAAAACGTTAAAAAATACAAAAATAATAAAAACGTTTTTGTTTGATTTTTTGAGCTTTTTAGAGTAGTGAAATAATTGTTGAAAGTTGCTTGCTTTTATTGTTTTATTATTTTCTTTATAATTAAAAATTCCAAAAAAATATAAAAATATTAAAAATCCACAAAAAATAATTTACTTTTATTTTTAATTGTTTTTGACTACTTCGTAGGCTGCAAGGCCATCACGTGCTCCCTAAGTCCGACCTTGGTCGCTATACCAGGCTAATCCAATAGCCAGGGCCACTAGTTGATTTTATTGATTTTGCCTTTGTTTGGTGGTCTGCTCTTATATTTTCTTGTTGAGCCGAGATTTCTGTTGATCCGGGTCACAACGACCCGAGAGTGATTCATTTTGACCTGATCCGGATTGATTAGGGATATTTGGCTCATCAGCTAACCTTAGCTACTCCATGGATATTTTTCGTCACTTTTTTTTAGAAAACACCAATGGATTTGCATAACTATATCCCTCTAATATATCATTCAAATTTAATCAGAAATAGAGACTCATATACCCTCCATCCAGAACATGTCACCCTACATCCAGAACAGGTCGATTACAACAAATTAAGACCGTTAAAATAACATGTTCTGGATGGAGGGTATAGAAGTCTCTGTTTCTAACGAAATTTGAATGACATATAGAGGGGTATAGTTATGAAAATCCCGGTGGCATTTTTCAAAAAAATAAAAAAAATGGTGAAAAATGTCTATGGAGTAGCTAAGGTTAGCTACTTCATGAAGTAGCTTCCCTTCCCCCCTCTCTCTCTCTACACACACATGGGTTAAATGGAGCTGCCCCTAGGGGGAGCTAACTTAGCTCCCCCTCCCCCCGCCTATTTTCTCAATTTCTTATTTTTTTTTAAAAATACTTCCATGGAAATTCATCACTATATCTAGGGGTGTACAAAAATTCTCAAGTTCGATATTCGCTCAGGTTCGGCTCGCTAAAAGTTCGATTCAGATTCGGTTCGGAAATAAACAAACCGAACATGAACGCATGTTTAGGCTCGATTAAATAAACGAACCGAACCTAAAAAACATAGGTTCGCTCAGGTTCGATTAGTTAAAAGCTCGATAAACATACACATATACATATTTACAAATCCTTATCCGTAGAAGTTGACTTATTTTGAGATGAGTAGTTTTCATCCCAGGGTAAGTGGATTTTTTCTAGAGATAACTAGATATTTACGGAATAAGTAGGTTTTACCTCAATATAAACTATCCGAAAATAAATAGTCACACCGTGTTTACAACATCTATCATCTAGTGTCTAGTACTTTTCCCTTCTTTATCTTCAAATCAACAGAACAAGTACAAACATTACTTATCAAATATCTTTGCATTATTCTTATTCCTTATCCCCATCCGAATAGATGTAAAATATATTATAATTATACTCTTTTCAAAGAGACGAATCCTTATTAATCTAATTTTTTCAAAAGATGAAGATGATTTAGATAAAGAAAAAACTAAATGAATATTTATTCTAATTGTAGATACACACATATATTTCCATTTCTCTTCTTTTCACTCACTCTTATTAGAGAATTCTTAAGTTCGGTATTCGCTTAGGTTCGATTCGTTTAAAAAGAGGTTCGATTTGGATATTTGGTTTGAAAATAAACGAACCGAACCTGAACACAAGTTTAGGCTCGATTAAATAAATGAAACGAACCTACAAAATATAGGTTCGCTCAGGTTTGGTCCGTTTACACCCCTAACTATATCCCTATATTTTGTCATTCAAGTTTTGTGCGAAACAGAGACTTCTAGGCCTCCATCCAGACAGTCATTTTCTAACGGTCGCAAAATAGTTGAAATCGACCATGTCTGGATGGAGGACGTAGGAGTCTCTGTTTCGCACGAAATTTGAATGACTTAATATAGGGATATATTTATGAAAATCCACGGAAGTATTTTTAAAAAAATAAAAAAATATTAGGAAAATGAGGCCGGAGGAGATAAGTTAGCTCCCCCGAGGGGGCAACCACATTTTCCCCTATATATAGGGTAAAATGGGGTTGCCCCTATGGGAGCTAACTTGGCTCCTCTTACCCCATTTTCCCATATTTTTTTTATTTTTTTAAAATGCTTCTGTGGATTTTTATTATTATATTTCGATATTTTATTATTCAAATTTCATGTGAAACAGTGACTCCTACAACCTCCATCAAAACATGGTTTCAACAGTTTTGCGATCGTTAAAAAAATGATTGCCTAGATGGGGACTGTAGGAGTTTCTCTTCCTCGTGAAACTTGAATTACGTAATATAGGGATATAGCGATGATTTTTCACGGATTCATTTTTCAAAAAAAAATGAGGAAAGTGGGCGGGGGGAGCCAAGTTAGCTCCCCCGAGGCTGTCCCTTTTTTTCTCATATACATACACACACACACACATATATATATATATATATATATGTGTGTGTGTGTGTGTGTGTGTGTGTGTGTGTGTGTGTGTGTGTGTGTGTGTGTGTGTGTGTGTGTGTGTGTGTGTGTGTGTATGTATATGTATGTATGTATATAGGGATTGGGGAGCCTACACCCATGTCTAGGTAACTTTTCTATACCCACCTCTTTTACTCTCATTTTTTTATTTTTTTGAAATGCGTCCTTAAGTGATGACTTAAAATAATAAGTGGAATATGTGTTCCAAACTTTGTATAAAACATACATTCCGAGCATGTCTATCGAATAACTCGATTTTAGCAAATTTGCGACCGTTAAACTTTGACAGTTTTGATGGATAAGTTCGAAGTCTCAAAATAAGTTGAAATTTGAATGATGCCACGATGATAAGTTCTGATCTAACTTCCCTAAAGATTCAATTCAAAAAATCAAAAAATAGAGGAGAAAAGGGGTGGGTGTAGGAAAGTTATCTACACATGGGTGTAGGCTCCCTTTTCCATATATATATATATATATATATATATATATATATATGAATGATCCTGTGAGAGCCAAAAACTGTGAGAGCATGAGACCAGTGATTATGGATCACTAGATTCTTTTCATCTCTCTCCTCCCAGGAGAGAGAAAACAGAAAAAGATGAGTGATCATGTGAGAGCAAAAAACTGTGAGAGCAAGAGAGCAGCAATTCTGGACCACTAGATTATGTCTTCTCTCTCATGATATTCTCTCTCCTGGTTGAATCTAGTGATTCAAAATCACAGCTCTCATGCTCTCACAGTTTTTTACTCTAAGATGATCATTCCTTTCTCTCTCTATATATATGGGGGAGCCTACACCCGGGATGTAACTAGCTACCTACACCTGGCTCCTTTTTTTAGTACTTTTATATTTTTTAATGAAACTTTTAGGGAATTAGATCACCATATATCATCATGGTGTCAATCCAAATTCAACTTAATTCAGGACTTTTATCATTTCCATCAAGACTACAAATTTTAGTGGTCTCAAAATTGATGAACTTGACCCCTTCTAGATGAACGTGTTAGGAATATTCGTTTTGCTTGCAACTTGAAACAAATATTCCCATCAATATATTAAGCAAACCTCCCTAAGGCTTTCTTCAAAAACAACCAAGAATAATGAAAAAATATTTGATGCATGTAGTTACTTGCACCCCTGGGTGTAGACTCCCAGCTCCCTATATAAAAGGGGAAAATGGGGCTACCCATCGGGGCAGCTATGGTAGAGCATGAGCTAGGGTCATCCTGACCCAGCCCCCTGCTTGGCCCAAGCCCGAGACCACAGTGGATACAGACGGGCCTAGACCTCTATTTCAGCCCATTTCTTAAATCGGGCCGAGCTCGAGCTATGTTGGTCTAGAACTCGAAGCCCACGGGCTGGCCTGGACTCCGACTCGATAGTAGCCCAACCCGAACACAACCCACACCATCAGCCCAGCCTGATCCCCTAGCCAATTTCTAAAACCCTAGCGGCTAACCCAACCTGCTGCACCCCTCCCAGTCCCAATTCCCAACCCCAATCTCGACTCCCACCTTCCCTCCCCGCACTGTGTTGCCCCTCCCTCCCCTCCCAACACGATGCCGCACCCACCCCCCTCTCCCAGCACCCCGTTACCACCCCTCCTTCCCCTCCCAACACAGACCACTGCATGACGTCATCCCCTCCCTACCCTCCCTCACTCTCTCCCTCCCCTCCCAATGCAGCTAACCAAGCCATGCCACCTCCTCTCACATTCCCTCTCCTCCACGTACAAGCAAGCCACCATGCCACCTCTTCCCCCCCTCTATCGCAACTACACCGACCACCGTAGGGCCCCAACACCACTACAGACACATCATAGGTTGGCCCGAACTAGGCCCGATCCATCATGAGTCGTGTCAGGCTCGGGCTTGGGCCCAATGATTGAGAAAGTAGTAGGCCTGAGCTCGGTCCGTGGGCCCGATTTCATAGATGGGCCTGGGATGGACTAGGTAGGGCCTGATTCGAGCCCGGCCCGTGCTCCACCGTAGGGGAAGCCAACGGGGTGCCCCGTCCCATATTATGATGAATTTTTTGTTTTTTTTTGCAAAATACCATCATGTTTTTATCACTATATCCATCTAATATGTCGTTCTAATTTCGTCAGACACTCATATGCCCTCCATCTAGAACATGTAATTTTAACAATTTTAGAATTGTAATAATCGATCTGGTCTAGATGGAGGGCATATAAGTCTTTGTTTCTGATGAAATTGAAATGTCATATTATATGGATGTAGTGATGAAAGTACATGGTAGTATTTTCCAAAAAAATAAAAAAAAATCACTGAAATATGACGCCAGGGGCGACCACATTAAACCCTATAAATATTCGGAAAAATGGGGCTGTCCCAACATGCTTCCTTCGCCCCATTTCCCGGTGATTTTTATTTTATTTTTCAAAAATATTGTCATGTATTTTAACATTATGCCTCTCTAATACGTCATTCCAATTTCGTCAGAAACAGAGTGTCCTATATCCTCCATCTAGAACATGTCAATTACATCAATTCTTAGACCGTTAAAATTACCTGATGCAAAATCCATCATTAAATCGGTCATTGTTAAATATATAATGACAATATTATTCATTCGAAATTATTTTTTATACTTGAAGTTAGCGACAAATATCATATATGTTGCAATATCATTTGTGACAATCCACATAACACTACCACAGAATTTACCTTTATCGATGTTTTGAAACGTCTTCCTAGGCCATTTCAAACGTCAAGATATCACTGTTCGTACGTTAATAAACGTCCACACCAAACGTCTGGTCTGCCTTGTCGAGATAGGTTTTACTAGACGTTTTATAAGAACGTCTACACACCCAAATCTGAGTAGACATTTTACAACGTCCACATGAAAGTAATCTTTGCAGACGTTATATAAGAACGTCTAAAAATTCAGTAATTATACAGATGTCATTAAACGTCTACATAGGGTCTATTTTGCCATCTATAATTGGTGGTCCAACCTCATGTTTTTTTGATCGGTTTCTAATACCATCCCCAAATGAATTGTAAAAGCAGACATTACGTAACATACATGTATAACGTATATGGGCGTTCTTAATTGTTGTCTAATTTGTGTAAGTGTCAATATCTATGTAAGGGCACGCGATCAATCAAGATTTCAGAACATAGTCAAGCATTAAGATATCATAATGAAGTTGAGTACCAACATAATGACAAGAAACTCCAAAGTCTTTTAAGTACATTCACCAAAACAGAGGAAAATAACATTGAAGATATATAAAGAAAATCAAAATCTCTAAGAATCTTCTTCTGTCTCTGCATCGGGATCAACACCACCAGATCTATTGTCTCTTGATTGTCCTTGAGAAGCATCTAATAAAGAAGAAGTAGATTAGACTTGGTTAAAAATAATACATTACAATGAGCAAGATATTAGAAATAATTACCTAAGAATGTAAGGGGAGAGAGTGGCGATGGTGTGCCATTTGATAACGGGTAGTTCTTAAAGTATGATACTATTCCTGCTGCTATTTTATCTTGAAGTTCTGTCGACGTCTTGTTATTAATCATGTGTATCTCTGTCTTCAAATCCAACACTTCCTGTTGAAGGGATGCCACATTCTTTTCATATTCGGCCTCTATTTTCCGTCTTTCTTCCGCCAACCTCTGCTCAAGTACATCCTCTGAAATGGATGCAGACCTACGACGTCCTCTTCCTTTAGGCACATGTCCTTGCCCCCTACCAATAAGACAATCCGATCGTCCTTCATTACGAAGTACAATATTAGCTATTTCTGCATCAGTAGTGGATTGTCCTTCTGCATCGGCCTTTGCACGCATTTCTACCATTGTAATCTATAAAATAACACAAGAGTTAAAAAATATTTTATATCGACAATTTAATGTATATTATTCGTCTAGACAACTTACATATGTTTGTTTTGCTGCAGGTGTTGACCAATGTCCGTGCTGTCCCACAATTTCATCTAACGGTTCCTTCTCTGTTTTGTCAACACTAAACTTCGTCTTCATGAATAAGAGTATCTCTCCGCAAGGTTGACCATCGAGCTCATCACGAGACTTATGTGAACAAGAAAATTATTGTAATTACAACAACTAACATATCTTACAAGAACTAACAGTAAAGAAAATTACTCACTATCTCTTGCCGAATGACCGCGTATGACTTTGATCGTAGGCACCACGGAGATCAGCATCTGTTAAAGCTCTGAAGTCTGCCACAAATGGGACATCCTCCCTTGCCACTATCCCACAAATATGTTGTAGATCTCTTGCTTGTTTGGCGTCCAATGGTCTACCTTCTTCTGGGTCGATACGAATAACCCGCTTATGCCCAGTAGCTTCCACATGCTTTGACACATTGATACCTCTTGATTTTCCCCTTCGACGCACTATATTTAATATAATAGAGTTCAAAAGATATTTTAAGTTTAAAAATAAAAATAAAATTATATACCTTTCTTTTGAGAAGTAGGCAATCCTTGATTTGACTGTAGTGAAGTAGACATTATAGGTGCAAAACCACGCTCGGACGGTGGTGCCGGTGTCGGTGGTGCTTGAGATTGACTTCGAACAACAGGTGTCGATTGGCTACTCCTGCGATTATCTCTCTTCTGCCTCTTAGCGAATTGGAACGGCGAGGACATTTTTAAAATCTAGACGGTAGTGTTTGGATTAGTTTACATTATTAAAATTAACTGAAGAGAAAATATGGGCGCTGTTAACCTGGACGGGTATTACATATGTATTATATATGTTTAAACATGGCGTATTAGCGAATAAAAATGCAACATTTGACTCCTAACTACGTATTTGACTTTCATATGGGATGCCCATTATGCAGAGGAGATAACACCAATAAAAATGCAACAAACATTCCATGGCACAATCACATTCCCATACAACAGAGTAATCCTAGCTAATACCCTCCAAAGGCTCCATTTTTTGGCTTTGATTTGTACTAATTGATTCTTTGTTAAAAATAGATCCTTATTGATTTCATGACTTAATACCCCGAAGATCCAGCCTTCCTAAGTACTGAGATGGTAAAATGCCGAGCATGATTAATGACGGTAAATTCCAAATATTTGACAAAAACAGATGTACTAACTAAAACATGGTCTGTTCTGAGATGATTGCTTAAGGTTGTAAAAGAAAGAGTAAAGAATAACTGAGAGGATATATTAAGAATTACTTAATCAACAGAAAATGAAAAATACAATGAGTATGACAATTTCTGCTTGATAATATGACGATAGACTGCCAACTCCAATTCGCTAATAGGCAAACATATATAATAACAAAACAAGGCAGAAATATATCTTCGTATTATAAAAGACCTGGTATGAGGCGGAATCTGTCAGATCTTCGTAGGTGGAAACAAGTATTATATATGTATTATAATACAGTAATAACGTATTATAATATACGTACACCTGGAATGAGGCGGAATCTGTCAGATCTTCGTAGGCGGAAACAGACGAAGTTCCGTGTCCGACAAACGACTGATCAGGCGGAATCAGATCTTCGTAGACTTGAATAACGTCGTGGTGCCAGGGAAGGGCCGACTCGTCGATCTTCGTAGCCGTACAGAACTTCGTGGTGCCAGGGTAGGGCCGATTCGTCGATGGCGTTGGAGAAAGGTTGGAGATGCAACAGGCAATGGAGACTCCTTGCACGGCTGGATAAGGGATCGAAAGGGGAGAGGAAAGAAGCCGTCGTTTGGGTTTTTAGGGTTGCCGCGGACGGTTATGTTTTTTAGGAGTACGCGGGGGCGTTTTTGGCGCACATTTGGAAAAGTTGAAATTCATGTATGGACGTTAGTATAAAACGTCTCCAAAATAACTCTAGGTAGATGTTTAAACTACGTCAAGAAAACTTTTTTTATTTGGTCGATGTTAATAAAAAACGTCTACTCACAACATAATCTTTGTGGACGTTCTTAACGCTTGAACGTCGACCTAGGTAATGTTTGTTGTAGTGTAAGAACGTTTATATGTTGCTATTTTTTCAAAATTTTAACCAATCATCGTCATTTTTTAGTTTAAAATTTAGCGATGATTAGTTAAAGTTTTGAAAATAATAATAGATAAACATCGCTATATAAACCGTTGCTAATGATATAATGACAGATATGCTATTCGTCGCTAATTTTAAATATAAAAAAATCATTTCACAACAAAGAATATCGTTGTTATATATTTAACAACAGTTGATTCAATGATAGATTCTGAAAAAGATCATTATGGTCCAATTTTGCTATAATTATTGTCGTCATAAACTCATTTTACTGTTGAGCATAAACATCATCACTGTGCAATCAATATAACAAAAGTGACCTACGGTAACAAACAAATGAATATTTGATGTTACATCTTTCAATGTTAAATATAGAACAGAATATCAATCGTTGCAATGTTATAGTTTGTTCTTATAATTCGCATAACGATGTTTAACTGTTGAAATTTTATGTTCAAAAAATGTCTTAATCATAGCTAGTAATATAAGAACAAGGTATTAGTTGCGAATTTAGAGAATCAAATAACAAATAATAATATTAAACTGGGGAAGAACATATTATAGAATAAAGAGGAACATATGTTGAACTCCCTAGCTCAAAAATTACAAACAAAATTTGGCTCTCCCTTTATTGTACGGACATGTATCCATATATATGTTCTATATCCTCAAGGCTACATTTACAAGAATGGAAAACCCTAGGAAAAAAAGTTGGCTCCATCAGCCTTTTCATGATATTATAAATCTCAGTACTCTTCATCTCCCCCACACAGACACCTCCCCTTTTCACCTTCTTCTCCACGCAGCTCTCTCTCTCTCTCTCTCTGACTTCATCTCTCACTCTTTCTCTCTCTATGGACCCCGTTCCTGCATCCGAGCACCTTTGCTACGTTCGTTGCAACTACTGCAATACCGTACTTGCGGTAAAGATCACAACCCCGTGATCACCACATGCATTTTTCTCATATCATCGACATTACAGCTCAGACATTGATGGAAGATCACTGCCAAGGCCAACATATATCTCAGCAAGTGCTTGTGTTTTTGCGTGTATGTGCATGTGAGAGTGCTGAGAAGTCCATCACACACATATGTTTGTGTTTAATGGTGTAAAGATATGCACACAGATACATATGCGTGTCTTGCATGAATTCATATTAAGGACTCTTGTTCTTATGTGTTGTATTTTTGTGTGTTTGATTGGTCTAAAACTAATCGTCTATGAGTATATTATATAGGTGGGAGTCCCATGCAGGAGGCTTATGGACACTGTGACTGTGAAATGTGGGCACTGCAACAACCTCTCCTTCCTCAGCGTGAGGCCGACGCATGTTCCCGACTTGCACATCGAACTGGGGCTCCACTCTACCCCGGTAATCGAAATATACTCACAGATGTTTGTTCAAACATTATTTCCGCTTCCAACAATATAGTTTATTCATCATCAAGGAGTATTAGCTCAACTGGTCTGAAGTACTTGACTAATGCTCCAGAATGAGAATATAATAGTGTTGTTTTTAAATTTCTAGCTATTTTTCTTGTTTTCATGATTTTCCCCTAAGCATTTCCACGCATAGGTTTTTTTAATGGGAATCAAATTCTAATAATCACAGAACTTTTATGTGAATTTTATAAATTGGGTTGTACATAAAAACTGTAGACACACTGCCACGATTTCATGAAGAGCCACTCAGGAAGCCCATCTTCCTCCACTCCACCACCAGAAGAGAAGGCTCCTTCTGTGGTGAAACGTACGTATGCATTTGATTATATCTATGTAGATCTAGTCCTTGTAAGAGCACTAACTAATTGGCTAATTCCATTGCTTTTGTTTCGTATTCTTATAATATTTGCAGCACCAGAGAGGAAGCACAGAGTTCCATCTGCTTACAATCGTTTCATGAAGTAAGCGATCGTAATAAATTAGCTCTCCTCTTGACAATTATTTTGTATGCATTAGTTAGATTTTTGCAGTTTTATATCTATCGACTGTTTATCGATTGCTTCATCAAGTTGGAATTTCCGTTGAAGTAGAACTAGGGCTTTTGGGGGCGATTTTCAAAATAAACAGTCAGCGTATTACTTGTGATGATTATTCTGCAACTTTCATGTTTCAGCCTTCAATACTATGAATCTGTATATACAAAAAATATTTCTTTTTTTATTATATGATTATTATCTTGCAAATCGAGCTCTAGAGCTATATCAAACATATTAAGGCACGCGTGACAGATTGAATCAAATTTCCTATATTTCAACTAAGAGAATTAAGATACTGACAGCCAGCAAGAAATCGATTTTGAACATATGAAAATAAATATTGTATGCGAACCTATCCATAGTTCCCTTTCTTTTGTATAAATTCAGATATTATGTGACAATAGATTACAGAAAGAAAGCTAACTACCAGGAACATGAAAGCATAGCATTCCAGTATTATGTCAGTTGATTTGTACATCATTTTTTCCGCACACACATGTAATAAATATATAGTTACACTACAAGGAAAACAAGTTGTGGCTACAGAATTATGGCCACGGATATGGGATTTGTGGCCACGGAATTGAGCTCTGGCCACGACACGTCGTGGCCAGTAGCCGTAGCTACAAGTCTCGTCGCGAGAGTTCTCTAGCCACGAATATGCCGTGGTCACTACAAGTGGCCACAGAACTTATTGTGGCCACAACTCTTATATGAAGACTTTAGCTACGGATTGTGGCTACGAGAAACTAGTGGCCACGGAATTATCGTGGCCACAAGTTTCCGTAGCCACATTCCGTGGCCACAACTCATTTTTCTTGTAGTGTTATTCTAATTTCCTGCATAATTAATGATCACCATCTTGATCAAATCACAAAGGGAGGAAATTCAGCGAATCAAAGCAGCAAAACCTGACATTCCTCACAGGGAAGCTTTCAGCATGGCAGCAAAGAATGTATGTATAAGATTAACATATATTAGATCTGGATTCCAGGAAATAAAGTAAATATATGCCAGAACTTTAAGCTGATATATATGTACATGCAGTGGGCTAAATGCGACCCTCACACTTCGCGTGGATCGCCTTCTGAGAATCACAAGAACATGCTCAAGATGACCTCCCAGCAAGTAAGCCTCGCAGCAATTTACACGTGTACGGCATGATTAGGGGAATAATCTGAGCATTGATTTGGATGCAGGACATCAATGGAGGCTTCATCGTAGAGGGATTGGACAGTCTAAAGAAACTGTGAATTAAGATGGAGCACTCTGAAGCAACTGCAAGGATGGATCTATGTAGCTATTGTAGTAATATATTATTTTATATATAGCTAGGGTTTAGGAGAGCTTAATTTTTATGCGTGTTTGTTGTTCTATTCTTAAATTAATGTGTTGGCATTAATAAGGTCTCTAGTAGAGAAGAAGCGGCTAAGCTACGAAGATGAATTGGAAATAGCATGATCAATTTTATTCCTGATGAGGGGTTTTGTTCTCACACCTGTCCTACCCAACAATCCCCTCCACAGGATATGATCATGACTGCAAATTCTGATTGTCATGCCCATGTTTAAATAGAATTGGAACCTATACTTATAGGGGCTATCACCTCTCCTCAAGAATACTATGGCTTAAACCTTCGTGGCCCAAAACATTACTGAGGCCAGATACAATGGTGAGATATCTCATTCTTTGTCAAGATACATATTTTAAATCATTCTAATAA